>JAWNMW010000080.1:1200000-1800000 GCA_035043565.1 Drosophila robusta
TTTTATCCAGTTATAAAGCAACATTTTTTAAAAACTAATTCAATAAGATAAGTTGACTGCACCCAATAAATAACGAAAAAAGAAAACTATTTAACATTTTATGGAGCGCAAAAGAAAACTAATTCAATTGCAAGTTTTTTTAGATTTACCTTATCTATCTACTCTTCCACCGAAAGTTGTACAAAAAAGTTGCTTGTTATGCTGTAGGGTTGCCTCCGAGCTACTAAAGGGAATTATTTATTATTATTTGTTATGGGGCTACCACCTTACTGAATGTCCAGCTGAATGTTTGACATTCAATTCAAAAAATAATATTGCCACCGAGTTGAAAGCACTTTGCTTGCTATAGGGTTGCCACTAGCAAAAAAGTGCCAACAAAAATAAATACAAATATGCTGGCGCACATGATATCATATCAAAATAGGGGGTGGGGTAACGGGTAGAGGTGGGGCTGTCATTTAGGGGTTGACAATAAGTCACAGAGGTGCAACTATAAACCAGCCATGGTTGTCGCTGTCGATGTTGTTGTCGTTGTCTATTGCATATTTAATTAATTTCTTTACATTTGCATTTCATTAATAATGCATTTTAATTACAGCACTGCACCCCAGGCTCCCCATTCGAGCCCCCTTTCCTTCCCTCCGGCACGTCTGTAGCTTTTCACTGTTGATGATATAATAAATATTTATAACAAGCGTCACGACGAATGCAATGCGAAGACAGAATACGCGTGCAGACAAACTTGTGAGCTATTTTAAAGTGCAATTTGTTTATAACTGAGTGGCCTCCCTCCCCGCATCCTCCCACACTTCTCAGTCCCACCCCCTCTTTTAGTGTGCTTGATTCTTCGGCTTAATTTCCGCACAATGTTTATGCTTCAGTTCACTTGCCGGCGTGTCGATGCGCTTTTCCTACCCCTCTCCACTGCACGTTTTGCATAATTAATTCCATTCCCTATACAACGAAACCTGCCCGCACCCAACCCTCTTCCCTAACCCCAGCTACACATTCCCATTTGTATTACTGCACATTGAAATTTGGCTTAAATCAACTGCATAAATTGCACTTGTTAGCTGCTATTTTATGAACTTATTTTTTCTTAGTTCTGTTTGCACAGAGTCGCGCGAGTGGGCGTGGCAGCGCCCTTAAAAGGCAGCGACACAGAAACGATAAAACCTTGACAGTGAAAATGGCCAAGATTGCGAATTGGGGTTATGCATAGAAATAAGGAAACTTTCCATGTGCTAGTAAGTTTACTTATATATATATATATATCTATAATATATTGAATTGATAAGAAGGTCGTAAAGAACTTAACGATGGAGTATAAAAAAGCGCTTATAATAATGGCGGTAAACGCAAGAATAACTGGCGATGGTTCTGTGATGAAAAGTATCTTCTCGAAAATTGTCAATAATGTTGCCAATATTTATTCTTGAGCCTAAAATTTCCCATTTTTAAAAAACTATGGGTCGGATTCAGACTAGCTGATTTTTGGGGCAATGTTCGATTCATGATTTAAAGAAATATTGCAAATACGTATTCGGTACAACTTTGATTATAAGTAAA
The DNA here is from genome assembly GCA_035043565.1 of Drosophila robusta. Lineage (NCBI taxonomy): Eukaryota > Metazoa > Arthropoda > Insecta > Diptera > Drosophilidae > Drosophila > Drosophila robusta. The sequence continues at coordinate 1,201,570 of JAWNMW010000080.1, forward strand.
TTATAGCATTTTAACAATTGTGGCAAGTTTAGGAAGAAATTTTACGGATTGCCCAATTTTATAATCTGGAGAACAAAAAACATGTAAAATTAATTTTTATTAAATTTCAAGAAAAGCTTAATGCCTCTTTTTGTGTCTCTTGTTAAAGTTTTAAAAATGTTTTGTAGAATTTACACTATCCTTTTAAACAAAATTTGACACTTAAATTCTCTTTTTGTTTGTTAATCCCATCCAAAAAGCTGTTCGGTGGCACAAGCCAACAATTACAGCAACCGAAACAACGACTACAACAGCAACAATATCCATGGCTATTGGCTTCTCTGTTCCTGTAAACGATTTTTTACAACCTGACAATTGTTACGTTTTATTGATGCCACAGGCTGCATTTTAATTGCTGTCGTGTGTTGCAGAATCACAAAATGCAGAAAACAAAAATCGCAAAAAAGAAATTGTGACACTTTTTTATGGCATTTGATGGGATTTTGTCTTTTTTATGCACATTGCCCTCACTTTGGCCCTTAGGAGACATTATTGTTGTCAACTAAGCGACTTCCGCGCGCTGTTGCAAGTTGCAAGTTGCCAAGTTGCGCAGCTTCCTCAATAATTTTGCGACTTGCGAGACCCAGCAGAGATAAAAGCAGTCTAAAGGGAGCTGCATATTATGCAATTCCATGCAATTTGCTAAGCAGCCTGCCCTGACCCCCCCCCCCCCTCCTCCTCCCTCACCATCGATCCAAAAACACAATTCGTACACTTAATGAGCATCCATTAAATTTAATTGCAGTTGCAACTGCTCGCGTCCAGAGGAAAAGCCCCAACTTGGACTGGGGGAATGTGGGTATTTGGGGTAGTTCTCTGTCTCTTCTCTTTGTATCTCTGATTCTCTGGCTCTCCCTCATTTGTTTGTGCTTGCCAAACAGAGAGCCTGCACTTTTCGACTGGACATTTAATTGAATTTTAAGCATCAGCCGCTTATACCCTATAGAGAACAGAAAAGCTAAAAACGTTGTCAAAGAATATTTCAAAATCTGCTTTTGTATAAAAATTTCTAATTATCTGTTGTCTTTTAATATAATATAATATTTATAGCATAGTATTAGTAAAGTTAGAGCGTACAATGTAAATTTAAATGATTAAATGATGCATATAAATATTTAAAGTCTCCTCAATTATTGCTACTGCAGAGCACATATTTCTAAGTTAAGGACACACATATAAGAACTCATCATCCGACCCTAAAACATTGTTATTATAAAAATAATATTACAGCAAAAAACTAAATTTGAAATACTCAAGAATATAACATATAAAAAATCTAGGATTTGTGCCTGGACTCTGAATATCGTTAATTGTGTGTGAATATTATTATTAATACATTACAATTTAAACTTCAAATAGTATTGGGTAACTTATAGTCTGGTTTACTCGATAATTCTTAATTACGTTTGCTGCTTGGGCAATTGCTTGAAATTGAATCGAGTGGCTTTTGAAGTTTTCATTCGCATTGAAACATCATTTGCTTTGTATGGATTTTTATCTTTATTTGATTTTTTTTTACCCGACAATTTGCGTACTTTCACTTTGACCGCAAACAATTTGCTTTAATCATTCGATGGTCCCGGTCGGCGCTCTGATCTGCTAACCTCAAGCATCGGAATAATTAAATTGCCCACTTCCTTTTCCATCGTGGATCGGTTCGACCAAGCGGCACAATGAGTTCATTATGCGAGTTCTTTTGCATATTTACATGAGTGTGAGTGTTGTGTGTGTGTGTGTATTTTTCTGCTTGTGAAAATTCCCATTAATCAATTCTTTTGTTCTTCGCATAACTAGGTGACCTTTTCGGCTAATTTATGCTCAACTTAATTAGGCAAAAGGAAAATTCTTTCGGGGCTTAACAAAATATTTGTTGTTTTTATGGCATTTATGATAATTAAAATTGTTGCAGGAAAATAATCCAAATGTTGTAGGGTAATCTAGCAGATACTTGAAGAACTGAGAAACTCTGAATACCTTTATTCAGATGAATTGCCATACAACCCATGTCTGAAAAATGTAGAAAATCCGAATGTCTTTATTTAAAGTTTCTCTGTTTTTTAGTTTTTTTTAGTTCCTCAATTTCTTGAGTTCCTCTCTGGCACAATGTCACGTCAGTTTGCAACAGTCTAATTCACAATAGATCATTGTGCTAGCGACTAAAACCATTGAAGACTTATGTGAATGAGTATACTATATATCCAAACAACTTTAATAAATAACAGAGAGAGAGAGAGAGAGAGAGAGAGAGAGAGAGATAGGGGGAAAAGACCGTTGGGTTGGGGGTGTTGGGGAACCGGTTGCTTCTGTTCAACGCTTGAGTTATTAATGGAGCATTAGCAGAATTTAAGTCTAAAGTAAACCACAGATAAGCTCCACATAATGGATTACAATAACAAACGGCAAACGGAACTGAATAACCACTTAAAACGCAGAGTGAATTACGAATACCCTTACAAGACTCAAAGGAAAGCATATTCTATAACAAGTAATATTAACCAATGTAATACAAATAGCTTACATTTGATTTTTAAATACAGTTCTATCATATTTATAGATATTTTCTAGAATAGTTATTTAAAATTTAAATTTTATTGTACACTTTCAAAATCAGCAGCTTATAGCCAACTAGTGTCCAATCGTTAAAACATTTTCAGATCTAAAAGCTACAAATTCTATATATGTGTCCATATTTTCAATAAGTACAGGATACACAAAAAATAAGTTTACATTTTGTTTACCTTGGTTGAGTTACAAGCTGCACAAGAATATCATTTAACTAACGATCAGTAAAGAGTATAACAACAACAACGCCAATTACGATAACAGCGACAAGAAAAACTCCCCTGCTACTGGTTGCTATCGTTGCTGCTGCATGCAACAACGTCTTCTGCAACAGAAATGGCAAATGTGCAACCTGCTCGCCGGCTTTGCCGCACGGTTTCTACAGCTTTAAATCATATATGGGCTGTGTGCCTTATATACGACAGCTACTGTACTGTATATAGTACAGATAGATATATATATATATAATTTTACAATGGAGCGCCGCGGCCCATAGTGGAAGACGGTTGTCAACATTGAGGTTAGGAAACCGCCGCAAATGTTTCTTCTGTTCGTTGTTGTTGCATTTCTTAATGAGACACGACATGTGCAGCCAGCCATAGATACAAAAATCAACTTCATAGCAAGCCGACTTTGGCTCTCTGTTGCAAAATGTGTAAATTGAAATAGCAGCGCGATAAGAAATGGTAATTATTCTGCTATTGACAACAGTCGCTGTTGTTGTTGTTGCTAACGTTGTTGTTGCTTGTCTGGCGTACCATTTTTTTCCTCTCTTCTTCTTTTTATGTAGTTCAATGGGCGTTTCAGGTGTGGGGTAGCCGTGTTTATCTTTCATTAACAGAACTGTTCTAATTACACGTGAATATGGATCAATAGAACGCAGCTTAGGAGTCAACATAAAGAAAAGCTGGCAGAGCTGTTGAACTAGCTGACATTGGGTTTTGGGCTGGTTCTGATGTTTACAGATGAAAAAACTCGTAGGTCTAGGCAAATGAGAACGCTTCGTTAAAAGAGCTAATTTAAATATGTAAACAAATATATGTAACTTTTATACCTAATTTTGTAAGCCTAGTGATTTACCCAAACGTAATCAACTGGCACATAAGCTCAAAAATAAACTTTTAATACCTAAAATGAAGTAATAAATTTCTGATAACCGTAATTTTGTAAATAAAAAATATTAATTTTAAATATATTTAATAATTACATTTAATATTATACTTTATAAAGCCATATTTATGATTTTGCTATGGTTTTTTAAAAAGATTGTTAACAATTCTTGAAAGTTTTGATAAAGATGTTTTTCTTTTGTATGGAAAACTTTTAACAACATATATTTTACAAAATAATATATTATAATAAATTATAATTTCTGCAATTAAGATGTTTGGAGCGACCAATGTATCTATTTTTCAACGAGGAAAATTTATACGGCTGTACTAATTTGTTCAGATGTTATGCGAATGGAAAATAATAAGAGTGTTGATTGGAATTTAATTGTGGGACAAAAATCAATCGAGATCATTTTGATTGAAGAATAAAGATTAATTAAAAGCGGAAGTGATACCATCGAGTATTTCGAGTATCGCAACCAGACAACTTAGGCTAAAACCAGATGTAAAAACTCATAATAAAAGGAACTTTAAAAACATTTGGAACGTATTCACAAAATTGATTTATAGATTTGTTGATTTATTTTAACTGAAGATCGATTTAATTACCTACACTTCCTTCCCTTCTTGCTTCACTCAAAAACGTAAACAAAATCATTGGTAAAATTACATCATCAGGTCCAGACGCAACATGGCCAAAGACCGCAACCCCAATTCGAATAGTTTATGCTACACAAACAACAACAACAACAACATGTGAATGTCTATTCAAATTGCGGTCAACCGAGAATTACGTTAAAAATAGCCACTCAAGAAACGAAAAAAAAATTATTATTATTATTTGTTCTGCCATTCGAACTTTCGGCTTTGACCAAAATGGCATTTCGTTGTAAGCGATTTTATGTTTCTTTGTTTTCCAGCTGAGGATCGTATATTTGTTTTCTTGTTTGAGTGCAAACATAAAATACGCCCCGATTTTAGCTTTAGATTTGTTCGGGTCTGTTGTGTGCTATTGGCCCTCAAAAAACGTCGAACAACAGCTAAAAGTGCAATTGAAGCTGAAGTGCTCGTTGGCCAGCTACCCTGTAGACAGTATTTACAATTAAGAACATTAAAAATCTATTTTTTTCCAATGGGCCTTCTATTAAACATATTTATTCGCTTTATATCCTATATATCGCCAATTAATCCCTGGCTATAGAATAAATCAAATCCTTAGCTTATAATACCCCTTTTTGGTTCACTCTAATGTTAACAGGGTATACAAAAGACTGTTTTAAACATTAGCGCACTCAGCTGGAACTTGAGAGCGGAAATTTCGGGTGCAAAAAGTGTCCATTACTCGTATTTATTGAAAGACATACAAAAAATTTGCCAAGCCAAAAAAATGGAAAATAAAAAAATAAATAATGAAGCAAAGTAAGCAAAGTTTTTCAAGAGGATGTAGCACAATAAAACACAACAAGCACAACAAAAACTTAATTGATTCTAGGCCTTAATAACCGGCGTCGGTTTTGGTTGAGCGACCGTTTATGTTTTCTACCCATGTAAAATGAACGAAACTGAGCGTAAACATTTCAACAGCTTTTAAGAGATAATGCAAGTAGGTATAGAGTACAATAGCTTTTGCGAGTATAATAGATCATGCACGACTTTACAATGCGCTATAAAAACTTGGTTACTCGCTTTAATTTTCAGCTCTTTATTTGGATAAAATATATGTAAACAGGTTGAAGAGAAAATATACAATAAATGTTTAATTAAGAGATTGAATGTCAGATTAATTATACTTAGAGTTACTTGAAACTCGTAAGACCTTTTAAAGCAGCTTTGACATTTGCTTTCAATTTGTTTAATTAGAGGATTTACAGCTTTACATAGTTTCAAAAGCTTTGTACACAACCTTTGAAGTCTCTTGCGTGCAAAAACTTTTGACTTTAAAGCCTTTTACGTCGAGCTTTTAATGTCCCAGCTACTCCGTTTGATTGATTAATCAATGTGAAGCTTTAAAGAGCTTCTACAAGAGCTTTCGAGTTAATCTCTAAATTAAGGGAGATAACAAAATGTTAGCTATATATTATTTATCAATATTGAGATGCCGCTAATGTTGAAAAAACAACTCTATATTAAAATGCTAAATAATCTTGCGGAAAATTCACCATGACCCTATAACTCCGACTTTTACAGGGTACTAAAAGATCTCCTTTACGAACTCTCATTATGCGGTCTGTAAATTTTCTAATGCCCACCTTGTGTCGGTTACCTGGTCAGTGTTGTTGAATATTCAGATATTCACATATGTGCACACATATTCATTATGCATGCCGGCAACAACATTTGCGGTCGGAAAAGCCAAAATCCGAAAACAAGTGTTTTCCAACGCGTTGCACACCGTTTGGAAAACTTGTGGCAAGCAACGGTGGCGCGCCGCAAAATACACGACGCCACAATGCAACATTTTGGCCGGCAGTCCTAGTTTTAAATTTAGAATTTGAACTAATTTCGCTTGTTTGCATCTCGTTGATGCTTCATCAGTGAAGTGGCCGCCGTCCGGGTCCGAGTCCGAGGCCGAATCCCGGCGAGCTAAACATATGGTGCAAAAATAGAGTTGTCCGATGCGATTCGGATTGGGATTGGGGATGCTGATGATGATGCCCCGATGTTGTCATTTTAAAAATACGCCACGTGATTCATGTGTGGAATTATGTATTGTAGTTCGTTAATTTTGTTTGTTGCATGTGGTGCCAAACACGGGATATGTCTGTGTCTAATAATCGCTGAAGTGCCCGCTAGAACAGCTAGAATATGTTTATATATATGTATATATATATTGTATGTAGGTAGATGGAGCAGCTGCGTGGGCGCCCAAGTGGGTGTGCATTGAGGCAGGTGCATTTGGACGAATGCTTTTTGGCGGGTTGAGCAGGGCGAAACTCTTAAAAGGAGGAAAGCCAAGCAAATAAAAGATCAACAAAGAACAGTTATGTTTGAGTTGCCGTAGACACTTAAAAAGCGTGGCTACATATGTCTATATATTTAAAAAAAACCCGGTGGTTATATTTGCTTACGAAGAGAAAAAAGAAATGAATATTGGGTTTGTGCAATGTGAACGCAATTTAAACTTTGAATATATACTCGTATTTACCCGCAACAGATAAAATATTAATAGCTCCCATATTTTACACTCCGATAACTTTATCAAAACTGCATTACACATTTAAAATATTATATTATTAAATATAAAATATTAAAATACTTTCTTCAAAAATGCAGAATAGGTCTTTGATTAAGATATTACAACGTGCACACTGATGTGCACCTGAGATGTTAATTTCTTCAATTGATTAAGTTTTTGTAGACATGATTAGGTTTACTTATTCCACATTTTAAACAGAGATTAAAGTGCGCGTTTCCTGACATTTGAGATATATTGACAGGCAGCGTTCATGCCACTTACAAAAGTTGTTAACAATTACGTGTGCTAAAAGATTTTTCTACATGTACCCGATTTCTTTAATAATAATAAGTAAAATCAAAACCAATTTTTAGTACCTAGAGATTTTCATAAAATAATATTAAAATTATTTTGTTTAAAGACTGCCTATTCTATTTACGAATGACTTTCACAATGCTTCAACACCCAGCTTCCCACAGCTTATTTAATTTCCTTTTCTACAGAACGAACACACACATCGCCCCAGCATAAATAATCCCCAGACAGATAATAAGTATTTTCTTTTCAACTGGCGCTTTCACAAAGGCCCAGCAGAAGATAAAAAAAAATCGCTTAAGCTCATTAGTTAATATCCAATTTATAAAGAGCAGCAAAAGGAGAAGCACAACATCAATCAAATATCACCAGCAAAAGAAAAGAAGACAAAAATGAAACGAAAAACTTAAACAGAAGCAGGAAAAACAAACACACAAATTTCACTCACTTGTAAAACATTTTCGAAACAACAAAACGGGAAGCGCGACGCGCGACAAATTCGAAAAAAAAAAAAATATATCGAAATCCGCTTGCGACAGACCCCAAACGGCCTGACATATCGTGCTGTGAGATTGCAACTGACAACGGTTGGGGCTTGGGGTTGGGCGTAGATTCTGTTGACACTTGGCTGCCAGAAGATTGCGAAACGTGCGAAAACGACACAAATGTGTGTGTGCGGAGGTGCCTCAAATGTAGCCAAGCCAAAATGCCTTAGCACAAAACCAATCGGCGTAATAAAATACATAAATATGACTCAAAGATATCCTGTAACATAATATCTTTTGACATAAATTAATGGAAAAAAAACTCCAATTTGTATATAATACTTTTAATTAATATACACTTTACTGAGTATATTGAAATAATATTCTAAGTTTTCTATTTCTTTACTTACTACAACCATTTTTCTGATAATACTTTAAATGTATAAATAAGTATATCTTTATATGTATTACTTTCAAGCTGGTAAAAAGTGTCCTGTACGTTCTAAATTAGATAGATGTATTTTCCAAATATAAAATAAAATATAATGTTAACTCATTCAATTCATAATTAATTGTAAGATACCCTTTAACATGTAAAGTATTATTTAAAATTTTATTATGAAAATCATATAATAAAATATTTTAAATTGTATTGTGAAGAAATAAAAAAAGCGAAGAACCATACAGCACATAGACTGTAGTACTCTATTATTATATTAAAATGAAAACAAAATCTTTGTTTCATATATTAATTAATATAATTTTCTACAGATTACCTAAATCTGCACAATTGAGCAGGTCCATCTTCAACTTTTGCTACAGGGTATAAACAGTAAACACGGCAAGCAGCAGCAGACAATGGGAACTGCACTGTCAGGGGCAGAGATGCCAGCCGAGACGAAAGCAGCAGCAGAGGCTGTGCGTTGATTGCGTAAATGCCTCACGTGACGCATGTGGCATGCGAGTGGTCATTGTGAATTGTCTTCCTGCCTCGCACCACTTCCCCCCGTCAACCCATCCCAGCGTCTATGCACGTGTGTTGTGGGCCGCGTTGAGTTGCTATGACAAATTCATGATTCGTCATCAATTCCTATGCGTACAGTTGCTCAGTGCGCTTCCTTTCCTAACAATCTTTTCTGCTCCCCCTCTTCAAGTCGGTTTTCCCCCCAGTTCATTTGGCCTGCATATGCAATAATTTTCTATACGTTAGGCAATTTGTTTTCACGCTCACATAAATTGTTGCCAGAGTTTTTTATGCGCTTTTTCTTTCTGTTGATTTTTCCCTTCGACTTTTGGCTCTGCGATGCAAATGTCGCCACGTGGCTTCTTTTTTGTTTGTCTCCGTTTTTTTATAGGACCATATGATGATAATGTTGATGAGCTGAGGCCCAAATAGCGCTTTTCAGCTGTTCTTCACCGCGTTCGGCACTTAAAATACCATCAAATTGCATTGGACCCATGGGACTCTTAAATGCGTATAAGTAATGGATATTTTAATCTAATCTTGGGTAAAAAACAAAAAATTAGAAAAAATAACACAACATTTTCGGTTAATGTAAATTGAGGTCACTTGTTGCTAATTACATATTAATGCGCCGCATTGCCATTAATTTACTGTGAGTGTGAAGCAAGAGAAGAAGATATGTAAAAATAGGTGGAAAATATTCCACAGCAAAAGCTGACAATTTTGATATGATTCTCAATGTGAGCATAGATTTACCATTAGCATGTTAGATTAATAGCTAAAGATACGATACTTCGTACAAAATTCCTTCTTTTTATTATCAATATTGAGTATAAGAGAGCAATACATTGCCCGAGATTCGAGACCGAAATCCCATTGTTCAGTTGCTATCAGGATTGCGCCATTTACAACAAAATAGAATTGAAAGCTCTACAATATTTTCTTAATAACAACTTAAAGTTGATCAGCAACAAAACTTCCTTCAGCAAGGTTCTAACACATCTTTTCAAAACTTTAAACCAAACAAACTTTAACTTGAATTTACCTTAACCCTGTTTAAATTCAAATTATTAAAGTTCATAGGTAAAAACAATATTTTTGTTAACGCTTGAGCCAACAACTTTTGGTCATTTCAAAATGTTTCTACCACCTCCGCTTTCGCTCCTCGAAACCAGACTTTTAGCCAAGCTAATAAACAATTTACATTGGCCTCAACGACTTGGGCTAAAGTTTATAACCGCTAAGTTTGCACTAAAAACTAACTTCATTATAATTTCAAATTTTACGCTTTCTTATACGCGGAATCACAAGTTGTATTCCCTGCACTCGTAATTACTGTGCAGAAGGCAAAAAGGAAAATATAAACCTGCATAAATTTGGAATGCAAATCGTGTTAACGGCAACAATTTTTGTACTTTTTCCTTTATTTTGGGTGGCATAAAATTATGGCTAAATGCAAGGTTGCACGGGCATGGACGTAGGACCCGGCACTTAAATTGCCGCGACCACAGCTGCTGCTTTCTATGTGCTTCTATGAAATGCTAATTGAGATTGAAATGCAACATTGACAAATTGCAACTCAAATTGCATTTTACAATTGCATTTCAATTGATTGACCGTTGATTTTAGTTGCAATTGAATGGATATTCCCAAATGAATTAACTTAAACGCATTGACGGTTTTTTCTAAAAGCTGTGCTACTAATGAAATTGGGATTCAAATACCAATATATATCGTATTTTAAGGGATTAAATTTGAAAAACTTGTTTGAGCGAGGGTCATTTAAAGCATACAGAACGGGATTGCATGTATAGAAAAAGCTAAAGATGCAAATTTAATATAATGCATTAAATAAAATATAAGTAAATTTAAAGAGAAAGAAATATGAAAAATTATTGTTAACAAAACAATTCGGTTAATTTTAAAAGCGGAATTAAGATAAAGAAGTACCGTGATAGTACTGATATAGTTCATTAAATTTTAATTTAAATGTTTCCTATTTAAAAAAAAGCATGCAAGGAAAGTTTATGATGGCTGCTGTCTGTTGAAAATTTATTCGTTAAGTTTATAGATCTACAACAACTTCCAAAAGCTTATGTCTTTGAGTATAGTTTCAGATGTAAAATCCAGTTGCTCTTAAACACCCTGTACTCCCTAGTTGATCTCCAGAAAGAGCACTTTTAATTATAAATTAAATGAACATTGACTTGAGTACGCAATTTAATACTTGTAAATTGTACTCATGCTTAATTGGGGCATAACAATTTTATTGTATTTTTGTCGCATCATCTCAAAACACACAAAAACCGGCTAACAAAAAGTTGACAAATTAACGTCCCAAGCATAAAAGTTGCTCACAAAAAGCCAAACAATTAATAAGGTTATCAAGAAATGGAAATGGAAACCTTACAAAAAACAAGTAAGAACGTTGCAGTTGAACGTAGCCGACTGCGAATACTCGTTCACAGTACACAGTAGTTACTCACTAATTTATATTTTTGATAATTGTCAAAATAAGTATAAAAAACCAAATTAAAACCGATTCTGAGGGGGTCAAATTTTTTGTGAAAAATCATGCAAAATCCATATCTACCATATTTCAAACACCCATAACTTCGTTAAAACTCAACCGATTTTTACGTCTGATGGCATTTTTTTCATATTTTATCATTTAGATTGATTCTACATTTAAAATATATGCATTATTCAAAATAAATTTTTTTGGAATTTTTTGGGGAAAAAAGCATGTACCCCCTTACTCATTTTGGAAAATTTTTTTTTCAAAATTTAGAATCCGGAATTTCCATTTTTAATCGATTGTGGTGGTCACAATTAGTATAAAAAACAACATTAAAACTGATTCTGAGGGGGTCAAATTTTTGGTCAAAAATCATGCAAAAATTTACAAAAATTTTGACATGTAAACCTCTCGGATCCATAGCTCCCATATTTCAAATGTCTATAACTTTGTCAAAACTGAACCGATTTTTATGTTTGATGGCATTTTTTTCATGGTTTATCGTCTAGATTGATTCTACATTTAAAATATATGCATTATTCAAAATTAATTTTTTTGGAATTTTTTGGGGAAAAAAGCATGTACTCCCCCTTACTCATTTTGGAAAAAATTTTTTTTTCAAAATTTAGAATCCGGAATTTCCATTTTTAATCGATTGTGGTGGTCACAATTAGTATAAAAAACAACATTAAAACCGATTCTGAGGGGGTCAAATTTTTGTCAAAAATCATGCAAAAATGGACAAAAATTTGACATGTAAAGCTCTCGGATCCATAGCTCCCATATTTCAAACGCCCATAACTTTGCCAAAACTGAACCGATTTTCATCTTTGATGGCATTTTTTTCATGGTTTGTCCTCTATTACGTACGTTGATGGCCGGTGTGATGTGTTCGGGGGAGCTTTCCAGTAGTACATAATCAAAACAAAAACTGTGGGAGATAGAACCATTTCCGATTTTTTAGGCGGGGAAATACTTATCGATTTACGACCATCATGTTATCGATGTGCTAACCCCCAGTAGACGTGGCACAAAAATCTTAACTACTTTGTCTGACGCGAGTATACACGAGTATATATTCTAAGTTTTCCAGCCTCTAGCTTCAATAGCGGTAAACGAAATTGCGTTCATACGGACAACAAGACGGACATTGCACAAACCCAATATACTCTTTTTACTTTCTGAACGAGTATAAAAGCCACACAATAAATGTCAACTCTTAAAAGAATTTTTAAAAACGGGCCCGTTGCGTTTTTCAATGAAACTCGTTACAGCGCTAAATGCAAATGTGAAAACAAAGATTTATTGTTTTGCATTAGAATGCGTTAAGCCTATACCATATTTTACAGTTTTTTCTCTTTTTATTTTTTGCCAATTTTAGGTCGGCTTATTCGGTTGCTGCCAATAGTCATTTATCACGTGCGACTGTCAAAAGATTTCTATGACATATTTAAAAGATTAAAATTCAATTAGCTAAGCAATAAGCAATATTGGCCAAGATTAATGGTGACAATATATTGGTCTAGAAATTAAACAATTAAATAATAAAGTTTCTGTGAAATAAAACCGATTGAATTTATTAACATAAAATGGACTCTGCACCCAAATAAATATAAATATAATACAAATTTGCAATACAGGTTGTATGCCCAGCTTTTAAATCTCATGATGTACTCAACATCGTCAGATCATAAAGCATAAATATTGTTTATGGCTTTGAAGACATTTGGTATTACAGCATTTTCGGTTATGAGCTACGTGTCACGGGCCACTGACAAAGTTCGCGACTCGACTTGAAATGTGGCTCATAAATATACATACGTATATATATCAGCCCAAAAACAAAACACGTAAGCTGGCAAGCGCTTGATGTGAATTTATTTTTATTTACCCGAAAAACACATTTACAAGCATGCCCATAAATAAAGAGACGCTCATTGATTAGCGTATAAATATTCACACGATATCCAAACTCGAGAGTCGACACTCGATTGGGCTCAGCTGTCAATTGGGAAGCTGGCGGCATTCTGGCCGCAAGTTCAGGGTCAACAGATACTCAAACATACATATATACTACATACATATAAATTTACATTTAGATAAATCCGTTTTTATAGCTTGAATCAACTAAACTAAACTCGCCTCATTTTACGCTCAAGTTTTTTGAGCAGAACTCTTTGTTGATTTTTTACTTACAAATTACAAGCGCATATATAGCTTAAAATTTCATTTTAGCTGGCGGTTTAAGTTGGGGATGGGGGTGGAACACTCCGCTTTAAGTTTAGTTTAGAGGCAGCTGTCTGTGTAAAAGTTTCAGTTTGCGGTTTAGGGATAAACTTTATTCGGCACTTTCAATTGCCAACAGTCGTTTAACTTTTAACTCATTTGTTGTTCAAACAATTAAATGTTTAACAAGATGATTGCTCACTTGAGTATACGGCTAATAGATACCCTGTATACAATTGTTTGTTTATTATGCGCTTTTTATGGAATTTTTGGAATTAAGAAATTATTTTCAGCTACAATTCATATATACTCATGTTTTAAATAAAGTTTTTTATTTCTTAAAAGTCGAAAGCTGAACTTCTTTCTATGGAAGCAGTAAAAGAATAAAATAAAGTGTGTACAACTTTACAGTATTTTGTATAGAAGATCCCCTTTTTTTAAATTTCTATCATCTTTCCATCTGTCATTATCTGCCTGTAAGTTTTTACGCTCTTTTTTAGCCACTTTTTGTTTACAGGGTATCAGCACTTTAACGATGTGTATTTGTTCCGCTTGGTAACTGTTGCCATTTACATGGATACAATCAAAATTTCGCGCCTTATAAATATTTGCTAGCTTATTATATAATGAGGTATATCTGTTATTCAAATTAGGTGAAATTTTAACCTTTCTATAGCAAAACGTAATAAGAAAACAAATTGCGTAATTCATAAACACAAATTTATTTTCATTTTTTTTCAATATTTATAGATATTTCATATTATAGATATTTCAAAATTCAATTTATGCTCTATTTAGAGGCTATTTTTGTCACCGTTTTCGTTGGAATAGCTTGATGTACTTTTATTTTCTTCTTTTTAATTTGTATGACAGCTTCCGCTGCTTTAAATCTTCATCAAATTTCGTTAAAGATGCTTTAAAATTTACAAACCTCATAGATCAAGTTTTATTATTCCACTTAATAGAGTATCATTCCCACATGCAAATTTTATACAATTTAAATTGAGATATTGATCGACTTTTGCTTGTTATACAAAAAATATCTTTCTTGTTGATCTTTAGCTAAAATGTTTTCAGTTTCATCGAACATAATTTTTTTCTTTGGTTGCTGCATAAATTGTTAGCTGCTGTACAAAATGTATCCTAATTTACCCGCAGCTGGCAGCTCATTTAATATTTATAAACATTTTAAAACAAAAACCTTAAGCAAATTTATAAATTCACCAGGCCGCGAAATGTAGTATACAAAATTGTATATTAATAATGTAAACAAAAGGTGAAAAAAAGATACAAAAACCAGAAAAAATATTCAAAACGCTGACGTGAATATTGCCGGGGAAGGGGCGGGGAAGGTGCGCACTTGAATTGAATATTGGGACCTACTTTGCAACCTTTTGGTCAAAAACACGTTTGCCATTTGTTTTCGTTATGTTTTAGCTTTTTTCTGCTCACTCGCTTGACTTTTTTCAGTTCAACGCTATTAAAAATAATGCCTCCGGTCTAAAAGGTGGATGGGCAGGGAAGACGACGAACACTGTCGTTAGACAGCAAAATTAAAAAAATTGTGCGGCGGACTTGTTACGGTTTTTAAATTTTTCACGCATTTACCCGCTGGGCGGTGTTTTAAGGTAGCTGCAAAAGCGAGCAAAAGGCAAAAACCCAATGAAAATGTTGCATAATATCAAATTAAGTTTAAAACTACCGTCAAGCGGCAAAAAATATTTACCAGAAGAAAAAACTGGTTGTATTTTTAATTTCAACAACGCGCTTGCATTTTTTGTGGGCGTTAAATAGTTGCTGTGTGATAAAATTAAGATACCCAGTGTAAGTGGGGTATACCAGACATTGATAATCATAACGTTTAATATTTACAGGATTGGGTAGAATGGAAACTACCTTATCCACCCAAACAATTTTCTCTTGAAGTGTTAAAATTCAAAATTAAAATTGCTTTCTGACATTTTTAACTAGAAATTTTCCTAACGTAACCTTATAATGTTCCTACTTAGAGACAGTCCACAGAGCAAATCTTAAAAGTCATCATCCTCAAGTTCTTCTTGGCATACTTTATAGCCGACATTTAACTCCTAAGATGAGTTATGTATTTTTTTATCGTTTCCTTTTCCTTTAATATTCATATTTTACCATAGAATGCTCACAAGTTTCACAGAGCATCTCACTGTCCATCATTATTTAAATTCTTCCTCTTCTCATTTAGCCGGCCGACATTTGCCGGGTGGAATTGTTTGCATGTATTTTATCTGAGTGGAACGTGTTGACAGCTCTCGTGACACTTGTCAAAACAGCACTACGACTATTTGCCACTATGGCTCGGGTCCGGGCCCGGGTCGGGGTCTACAATTGATTTACGGCGCTGCCGCAGATAAAAACGCTGAAACTGGCACCAAAGACATCAGGGCACACACACACACAAACACAAATACTCTCGCAACTACTTTCTGGCGTGTTGATAGATAACTTTATTATCATTGAATGGTTTGTCATCGACAGCAGCCTCAACTTTTACCAATTGAATTTATGATGAGCAACTTTTCATTATTAATAACCCCCTCAATGGCATTTAATGGTTAGTTTGGCAGCAGTCATGATCATTAACATTAAATTGACAGCATCATTCAAAGGTCAAAGTCATAAAAACTCCACAAGATAGACAGACAAACAAACATAGTCATTTATTTATGTCTACACCTCACGAAATCAAGCCCGTCAATATAGTACAAAACAAATTTTAAATTTGTTTTTATTATATATATATAGAATTAAATTTGAAAAAGCTTACAACCAAAAAATTTTTAATTTTGTTTGTTAGCCAACTTTTTAAGGCCAATCTATCCAGCAATCTACAATGCAGTCATTGTTTATAAGGATCTGTGACAGTATAAACTATATATTCAAAAGATAATTCAGGCATGAATTAAATAATTAATAATAAAAAATTGTTCTTCGGGAACTTGTTGTTTTTGTTTAAAAACCTGTGGCTATTTTGAAAATTGATAACTTTTTTTTGTGTAATAGAAAAATATTATTTTAATATTCATTTATTTTTTTTCATTTAATTTGATCTATTTTTCTATCTTTTTAAATCTTTGTTCTATTGGAAAGTTATTTTGCCCTAGATTCTCATTTATTAATTATCTTGTACTTATTTCCCAAGGTCCATTCTGCACTATACAAAAGTCACAAGGCTTTTTTCTCAACTTGATTACAAAATAATTGTGAGAAATTCTTTTAAAGTCTACGTTTAATCTTCTTTTAATCTTTAGCTTCAAATTGTTCAGTGTGTTTAGATCAGATAATCAGATTCTCAAGTACTATATAAGAAATATTTTATAAAAAACAGTTTCTCAAATACTAGGCACTATGTAAGTATTGTTTATATTAGATTTATATATTAAATATCGTATCTTCATAGATAATATGAATTTTTCTATTGAAATTTTATTTTTCTATTATAACTCATCATTATAGCAAATTTTTTGATTAAATCAAAAATTATTTCTAAATATGTAATTAACTTCGTTAGGTATTCATTGTCTCAGAACTTCTTTATCTTGAGTAATATTCGGAAAATCTTCTTGCAAATGGTTGCTTACAGCTGCCACACAATACATTAAAATTTTCTCTCAGTGTACAGTTACATTCTCTTATCTGTATGACCATCGCAAAAGCGGCTTGTTTTCATTACTTAGCAAAAAACAAAAAGTATATATATTGGGCATAAAAAATTTCACAGTCTCGTGTTAATGAAGCCGCTTACAAGGCATAATTTTTTAGCTGGATTAGTGTTTTTTTTGTTTTTTACCTAGCTAATGCTCAACTTTCAAGACAACTTGGATTTTTATGTATTTTACTAGACTCCGCTGCAGTCAATTATTTCAACTTAAAATCAATATTTATACATTTATTTTTGGTTCCTCATTGTGTTTCTTCGTGTTGCTTAATTGCTGTTCTGTTTCTTGCGATGACCTTGTTGAAATTTATGGCATTTATCATGCCCATCCATATCTCAATTTGTTGCTGCCTGTGTTTATCTACAGCAACTTAGAACTAACACGTTGTCCTCTCCCCACCAGCTATTTGCCCGATAACATGTGTTACAGAGCCCATAGACCCGCTGCCAGACCCCAACCCAGCCCTAAAAACACAGCAATTAGTGTGCTTGTTTGTGGCTTGGACTGTTTCTAGTTGGGTGTTTTTACTTTGGCTTTTGTCCACATTTATGTTTCCGCCTCGACAACAATTTCGGTAAAGCTCTGACTTATGCGAGTCTCTAATGGCATTTGCTTTTTGTGGTCAGTTTTTGCTTGGGCAAATGTTGAAATAAAATTGGAAATATGTCGAGCAGAACATAAATTGATTAAAGGCTCTTTGAATTTGTTGCTGGGAAGCAAGTCAGGCGAAACAACTAAAAAACTTTTAGCAAATGTCGCAATGGAGATAACAAAATGTTTTTGTAGATCCAATTGAAAAAAGTTCTATAAAAAGTGACTTGAATAAAACATTTTGCTTTATAATAATGATAACTTATGACGGCTATTTAAGGCATTTGCAGGAGATAAAAAAAGAGAAGTATAAACTAATAATATGAATACTTTCAGCTTGGCAAGCCTTAGATAAATTTAAAGATGAGAAATATTATTTTAAATTCAATGTGGGGTGAAATAAAGTATAACAAGAAGAACATGAAAACAGATGAGGTGATTAAAAAGATAAGAAATTTGATGATCAACTTGGGATAAAATAAACTAAAATTAAGTTGTAATGAAATATATTAAAATATACTGTTAAATAATAAAAAAATTAAATACGGTGTTATGTGATAAAAGAATAATAAAGCTTCTACTATGACTATTGCATATATATATTCTATTTAATACCTATGCCGTCTGCTCGGTTATGATATTGTAGCGATTATACACATATTTCTAGTATCTCTAAATATACATAGTTATCAATTGCAGTCGAGTGTATGCATTTCAAGACTCGTGTCTTGGTTATCTCATCTCACGACCGGAGGTCAAGCTGCGAATATTAGCTCATTTTTGAGTCATAAACAAACATCGGAATTATTTAGTAGATACTGCATTAGGTCGTGTCTGCCAGCTTAGCTCTAAAGTTCCGCATAGCCTATATCTATAATATAAATGAATTTTAAAAATGATATCATGTTCAACAGTATTTAAGATACTCTTGATACTTGTTCTGAAATTAAAGCTGTCTGATGTGAACTCTTAAAGTGCTCCACATATGTTAAAGCCATTCAAAAATCGTATAAATATGTGCTCAAATAAAATATAACAAATACAACATTGAACGATTTATAAAATTTCAAAGCAAACCAAACAAAAAACACTTATATCAAATTTTAAGGCTTCATTTGAGCTGATAATATCTTTAACGTGTTTCACATGTGGGCTGTGAAACTTTTGCGACTTGAAAGAAATTCGCAGATACTATGCGGTATCCAACAGATACGCAAAGTACGTAGCTCAATAGATACAGATACACGCAGCGCTCTGTTCAGCTTTTGAGCTTGGGCGTTTTTCACACACTCGAAAAGGCAAGAGCACACTTCAAGATACATTCACACCCATTCACAGTTGTGGTAGCAACCGTTGTTGTTGTTTTGTTTGAGAGATATCTTCTCGCACTGCGCTGTCAAATCTGACACACACTAATTACATGTGTGTGTGTGTGTGAGAGCCGTTGTTGTAATTGGCGGCAGCTTTGCACTTGTTGTTCTTGTGGTTTTCAATGTGAGTAAACAACAATAAATATAAAATAAGACGCATTGAATTATGGCATCTTCGACTAAGTACGTTGCTGACAAGACGCTCAAAGTGTTTTTGTACTATAATCTTTTATACTATAATCACAATAATTAGCTTAATTTGATTAAAAAATAATTGTTTTTTCTTTTGTTTTTTGATGCTCCTCTTCACAAAATTTTATATATTTTTAATATTTGCAAATTAGTTAAATTAAACAACATTTTAAATTGATGATATTTAGGTTAGTTTCTTCACAATATATCAAACTATCGACGATAAAGTTTAAGTTTCATTGATTTTCTCCTAATTTTCTCTACGCTGCATGTTTACCTGCATGTCAAATATTCAAGAAGTGCTAGACAAATATCTAGGCAAATTTTGACAAGGAGATTAGATATAAAAAACAAATGTTAAGAAAAAACAACCTGGCTAGCGTGAAGTGATTGATTATGCAAGATTTTTATTTTTAATTCATGTAATTTCAGCTTTTACTAGCTAATTACCTGCGCAACAAACAAGACTTGAGCAAAACGTAAATGCATCTATTAAATACGATAAAAATAATAAAAAAATACTTTTATCTAATAAATTCTGATGGTATGCATACAAAAAAAGTACAAAAAACAGATACAAAAAGTGCATAAGTTGTTATCGCTCAAACAGACAGATAGAGAGATAAAGAGTGAGATAGAACATAGTGAAAAAGATGGCAACAGCTCATATAAGATTTACGACTAATTTGCGGTTTGCATTGTTATTGTTGGTTGCTCATTGAATTTATCATTGTGTTTATTTTACTTTTTAACCACGTTTTTGATGTTGCAATCCAATTGAATATAAAAATGCTTAATTCCAAACGTTTTGCACAAAGTGAAAAACAAGAATGAAAAAAAGAAATAAAAATAAATATAATAGAGGCAACGACGACGACCCTCGCAATTAAATTAATTGAGCATTTGCTCTGCTTTTTCTAAAGAGTTTTAAGCTTATCCCAAAACACAAAAAAAAGTCAAAGTTCAGTTGTATTAATTTTCGCAATTTCTGTTTCGCTCTTCTCTATCTCCATCTCCCCTCTCTCGCTGTCTCTTTTTCGCCCCTAGCTATTTGTCGTCTTTTGTATTAATTTGTATAATGCACATACGCCCCCTCGGCCGGAACGAAACGGGGTCTTTGCCTGGTTCACATGACAAAATAAATGTTGAGCTCAACTCATGTGAGTTTCGTTTTTAATGCCAAAAAAAATTGCTGTGAAATTAAGCTCAACGCACACGCACAGCCCCTAGACCCCGCACACACATAACCCTCCCTGACCCCACCCTAAATTATGTTTGAAATGTTAGGCGCCCCCCTAAAACGACAAATGATGCTTAATATACACGACACGGGTCCAATAAATTGTTCAACTTGGCGTCGCTTTGCTTTGCTTCTCTATGCACTTCTCTCCCTCTCTCTCTCTCTTCTTCCAACAAATAGTTGAATTTGACTTTTGGGCCCAACTTTTGTTTAACTATGTTGTGTATTTTGGGGCTAAAGTTCGCTGCTTCTCAGCCATATTGAAGTCTATTTGTTGGCCCAGTGCGGCTAATTTGTTGCTGTTTAACATTCACATATTTGCATAAAGTTCTGGCAAGCCATGCAAAATTCATGACGTCAGCGTAACTAAATAAATAATTAAGAGTGCGTAATTAGATTCTGTTGCCTGTTCCCAGTTGGACTATCAAAAACTATTTTTAGGTTAAAAGGTGTTCCTGTTTGTTCTATGAGAAAAGCAGAGATTTGAAATCCCAATTGGTTTTAACTTTTGGTAGGATTTTTGGGGTTAAAAATATATCAGCTAACATATTATAAAACTTGTGTTGTATTTTATTCTACCACTAGATTCCAAGCATTTAACTTTTGGATTGTACTTCAATTTAATAGTTTTCTAGGTATTAATCTATATTTTATCAATCACAAATTACATAACATTTTAATTAATTAAAAAGTTTTGCTCTTATATTTTATAAACTATACTAAAATTTAAAAAAAAACTTCGACATCGTCAGAATAAAATATGTGTTAAAACCTTCTTCTGGGTGTCAAAATGTATAAAATTTAATGTAAAATACAAAAAAAAAGATTCCATTAAAAAGTTTAACACAACTCGCATAACATTCCATTTAATTCCAAAACTTTGCACTTAGTTTAAAATGCTCTACATAAATGCAAATTATATATTTAAATAATCATTATGCTCTACAGCCTCTAGGTCTTAATTCCAGTTGGGAACAATTTAATTGCCTGTTGCGCCACTTCATTCAAAAACTCGTAACTGACCCTGAACTCAATTTTATTTTTAATGTACATTCTAATCGCACGAATAAATACATATGAGGGAGACTTTATCGCTCACAGGTGAGCGATGGCTTTTAACTGTGAAGTCGATAGCCTTATAAACAGAATGTGGAACACAAGAAATCAATCAATAGGCGCAAATGATAAGGAGCCGCAGACGCAGGTATGCGGCAAACGCTTTGATAAGCTTGGCATCCAGCTGATAAGCAGATAAGATACTTGGTAACAAAAAATATGCTAACAAGATGCTCGCGGTGAACTGGAAAATGGGGAAAAAGTGCTTAAATGTTGTAATTTATTTAAGGAGGATACAAATCGTACAAATTTAAATTATACACTTTGAATATTTGTTTTTAGGAATTGTTGCTCCTACCATTAAAAACTGGATCACAATTAAAATAGAAATGAAGAAAACGTAAATTAAATTATATATTCTTAAAAATATAATAAAATTTAAGAGCCCAAAGAAAACGTTTAACAACAGAATCCAAAAAGTGCCGGCTTAGCCAAAACAAATATATATAAGAGCAAAAAGGCAATGGAGATGAATTGTGGCTACTTATCAACTCTGCACTTAAAAACCAAAGTGCTTTAATTTAAATGAAGTTAGTTTTAACGAAAATAACAGTTAACTTTAAACAAATTTTAAATATATTTTTCATATACTCGGAAAGTTCTACCTCAAAATTCTATTCTATACCTACACATATTTTTTGATTTGGTTTTTGTAAAAAAATGTTAAATATTTATATATTTTCCAGTTAAGGCTGATTTAGTACTAAGCAAAATATTTTTATACTTAGAATGTTTTGTGCTAAAGTAAGATGCCTTAAATGTAAAGATTTTGATATTCCTGCTTTTAAAATAAACTAATTTGCCTCTTATGGTGATGAGAGTTGTTAAAGAAACAATAATTTAAGGCGTCGAAAAATAAAAAACCAATTTAATTTTATTTTTATAATAACAAATTATAATTTATTGAAATTGCCAATAAGGACTTAAGGACTAAAGAGTTTCTTGTTAATAGTCGCCGGGTTAAAAACACTTCGCTCATCTCTACTTTATTAAATTTCAATTCTTTTGGAATAAGGAAAATATTGACAACTTGGAAACAATTTGTAAATATTTTAAAATTAATCACCAGTCTTAGTGCTAACTGCCTGACTTACCGTTTAACAAGCACCGGCTGCAAGCGTTTTGCTGCTGATGCTGCTGCAGTGGGCGATGTGGGTGACTGCGCTTTGGACAGACGCGCAAAGACGTTGACGTTGGCGCCAACTGAGCCTTTATCCTGTGGCTGCCGCGTTGACGCCGACGTCGCCGTCGACGGCCTGGCGCTGGCGCTGCGCTTAGCGGTAGACGTGGGCGTCGCCGCCGGCGAACGGCGCACAGTGGGACTAATCCGCGGACTGGCGCCGCTGCTCGAGGGGCTGCTGGCGGCCGTTGCGGCCATTTGACGGGTCGTCGAAACTTTAGATTTTACATCATTGTAGTTTGTTTTAATTGTTGACTTGTTGCTGGCGATTTTATGCATAACGGCATCCCATTTATTGGGCGTATGTGATTTGCGCACAGTGGGCGCTTTGACGCTGCGCGGCGGCGTCAGGGGCGACTTTTTGTTATTGCTTGGTGTTGTTGTTGTTCTTGTTGCTGTTGTTGTTGTTGTTACTTTACACAGCGATTTGGGCGAGCCGAGCGAAGAGCTGGAGGAATGCGAAACGCTGTTGAAATTCTCAACGGTGCAGAGCGACGTCAACGATGCGTGCGGACGCGGCGAGAGAGCGCGCTGTACTGAAGATCGCTCGCGCTGCCGCTGCTGCTGCTGCTGCTGCTGTTCGCTGTAGTCGCCGCTGCTCGCGTTGAAAGCTTCGTCGCAAAAGCTTTTGGCGCTGCCGCCGTCGACGCTGCAGTACGAAGTGCGATTGGAGAGCGTCGTCGCGGCCGACGAAGAAGAGAGCGGACGAGGCTGAGACTGTTGTTGTTGTTGCTGCTGTTGTTGCTGGTGCTGCTGCTGCGCTTGACCTTGAGCTTTGCGCATGGTCTGCGTGGATTCGTCGGGCGACATATCCACGTCCACGTCCACATCCATGTCCATGTCCATGTCCACCTCCAGCTCGGGCAGACGCATCTCCTCATCGCAGCGATTTTCGACATCCGTAAAAATGCCCGATGATTCCATGCACGAATCCTCCAGCTGGAGCGGCACCGACGCACTCGGCTGCATCGTCGGCCCGTAGAGCTGGCCATCGATGACCTGGGCACGTCGATCGCCGCGCTGCAGCACATCGTCCGCATCCGATTCGGTAAAGAAATCGGAATCGGTCATCGGATCCTGGCGACGCATGGGCGCCGCCGCTGCCGCCGCCGCTGCCGGCAGGGGCGGGAAGCTGGGCTGGCGGCTGACGCGGCCGGGCTGCGGCCCGTTGCTGGGCGAATGGTCGCAGGCGCCGCGCGACGCCGGACGCGACATTTCGCCGTCGCCCTGGTAGCCCGTGTCGAGGCTGGTCACACTGGTGACGCTGGTGATGAAGCTGTTGCTCAGCTTGGCGCTGACCTGGGCAGCGGGCGCAGCGGCGGCGGCAGCGGAGGCGACAGCGGCAGCGACGGCGCCGGCAGCGGCGGGCCCGGCGGCAACAGCGACGGCTGCAGGCGCTGCAATGGCCGCCGCCAGCTGCGGCTCGATGGGATCGAGAGGCAGCTCCTCCGGCGAAGGTGTTTGCTCCAGGCGCAGCTGCTGTTGCAGCAAATGTTGCTGCTGCAGTTGATGCAGCTGCTGTTGATGATGATGCTGCTGCTGCTGCTGTTGCTGGGCAGCTGCTGCCACCAGCTGCAGCTCCAAATGATGGCTGAGATTGGCGCTGTTGTTGTTGTTGTTGTGCTGCGAGGACGAGTCCAGGAACTCCTTCATCTGATCCGGCGTCAAAATGCCCAAGCTCTCGTCCAGATCGAAGCTGTGCTGCTTCTTGAGCAACAGCTGCTGCTGCTGCTGCTGCTGCAACTGCTGCTGCGACGTGGACAGCGAATTGTTCACCAGCTCGATGGAGGCGTCCAGCGTAGTCTCCTGCAGCTCCAGGCCGAAGCTGTAGCGCGAGCGCGGCGTGCACAGCTGCATGGAGGTCAGTGTCGCATCCAGCTGGAGTTCGGCGTCGGGCGTCCGCGTCGGCAGCACGAGATCGCTGCGCGCGGCCTTCAGCAGCGGCGAGAGCAAGTGCACCGGCACCGGCGTCTGCTGATAGCCGCGTACGCTGTGCGGCGTCGTCGACGCCGACTGCGGCGTCAGGCTGACCAGCGCCATCGAGCGACGGCCCGGCGCCAGGCCCGGCGGATTGCGCGGCGGCGTCTGCTCCAGGAATTCGCGCGTCAAATTGAGCAGCTGGATGTGACGCGCCGGCGACTGAAGCCCGCTAATGTCCAGCAGACGCTCCGTGTTGATCGTCGAGTTGAGCGGCAGCTTCATGTGGCTCTTGTCCGGCGCCAGCGCCGTCAGGGTGACGTCCAGCTCGGAGCCATTTGGGTCCAGTTCGGTTTCGGTTTCGGTTTCGGTGGCCAACTCCGACTTGACGCCGCTGAGCAGATCGAGGCCGGCGGGCATCGACATGTGCTCGAGCAGCGGCAACTGATCCATGCTCCTGCTCAGATCGAGCGTCTGACCCAGGTCCAAGCGCTTCGCATTGGCCAGCACGCGGGTGGCATCGGCGGACGAGCTGGGCGCCGTCGAGTCGTCGCTGGCGGAGATTACGGGTCGAGTGCGATCCATTGGATTGCAGCTGATGTGATGGGTGGCATCAAAGGGTGCCGTTGTCTCGCCGCTGCTGCTGGGGATTACGATGCGGGTGCTGTCCGCCTGGGCACAGCTGAGATTAGCCAACAGTTGGGTGGCATCTGGCGCCTGGGCGCAACTCAGATTGCTTTCGCTCCGCTCCGCCGAATCGCTTCTAGCGGGGATCACGGGCCGTGTGCGATCCGCCCGATTGCCGCTGAGATTGGCCAAGATTTGGGTGGCATCCAGGCGGTCCGCGGACTCGCCGCTGCCTGGTATTACGGGCCGTGTGCGATTGGCATGATCAGCGCCGGAATTGGCCAGAATCTGTGTGACATCGGCCGCATCCCGATCTGCATGCAGCGGCTCCTTATCAATTATAACGGTATGTGTGCGATTCAATGGCGAACTGCAGCCAATCGCCATGCTCGTCGCATCCATGTCCAGGGTGCGTCCAAAGCCCACGCTGGAGAGTCGCGTGTTTTCCAGACGCATGCGACTTGGGCCGCCCGTTGATTGGAGCTGCTGCTTCAGCTCCTGGTGCTGGCGGTCCGCCTCCTCATCGCAGACAAAGGTCTCGGAGCGCATCAGCGGCATGGGCGTGCTGCTGGTGAGCAGGGAATGTTGCTGTTGTTGTTGTTGTTGCTTTTGTTGCTGCTGTTGCTGCTGCTGCTGCTTGGCGGCGGGCAGCGGCGTTTGCGGCAGCGAGCTAGTCATCAGACTGGAGGCAACTCCGCCCGTTGCGCCCGCCCCGCTGCCGCCCATCAAACCCTGTCCAAAGTACTTCTTGAGCACGTTGCTGGTGCGTTTGCTTATCAGGCTGACGGCATTGTTCAGGCGCTCGCCGGAGGCGCTCTTCTTGATGCTGGCGCCCAAATCGTGCAGCGGCGCCGCCGTCGGATGATAGGAGCTGATGGGCCGGCCCCGATTCGCGTTGGCCGGCAATGCGGGCGCCCGGAAGATTTGGGTGCCCGGCTTCAGCGCTGTGGGTGGGCGTATATGTGAGCTGGTGGTGCCGGTGGTGCTGGTGGTGCTGGTGCCACCGAAACTGCCCGGCGGCGGTATGCGCGAGATGCCATCCAGGCGTGGTATGCGCGTTGTGGCCGAATCCTGCAAAGAATTACAAGTCCAAATTATGACGTGAATAAAAGCGAAAAAAGTTGTTGTTTTGACTTAATTGAGTCAGCATGCCCTCCCCCTCCCCCTCCCTCCCAAACTCACAAAATCCGGCAAAGACCTCAACAGATTGCGACAGCTGTCTACTGACCCAAGACTCCCTCCCCCAGTCACCCGCGTCTGCCAAAGTGCGTAGCTATTTTTCGCCCTGGCGCCAACTGGTCTGTTGCCCCTCATGCCCTCCCCCTTCCCTCCTCCCACTCTGCAGCCCGCATCGCACGTGCTTAGACGATGTACATTTTATTTTTTTTTTTGTTTTTTGGCAGGCGCCACCCTGCAAAGTAGTTCACTGGGGCGTTTCCACTTGGCACCAGTTCAACGCACTTTAAAACAGGGTGACAGCCGAACCGAGCATGGTTGGGGGAGGGCAGGTTGGGGGCTATAACGACCAGCAATCAACATTAGCGGCAGGGGTTGAATAGCGCTGATGTCATCAGTTTATGCAGTTTGCATACCCTATAGCTGATACATGAGCTACAATGGGTACATTGACATTTCCCCGACTACCTGCAATATTCTTAAATTGCGACAAGGTAAAACGCAAGACAAACGCAAATTTTTATATTAAATTCTATCAATTTCCCTTCTATAATTTTTATATTAACTTTCATATTTTGATATAATTTCAAATTTTAGTTTAATATATTTATAATAGAACTTTTAATTTTTTTCAACATATTTAAAAAATAATTCTCTTATGTTGACTTATATTCTTCTCTTTTTTGAATACTAAATTACATTGATTCAATTAATCTTTCATATTAATTCTGTCGTTTTATATACTCTTCTAGTGTATTCCGATAATTTATATTTTGAACAACTTTATTATATATTATTTGATTTTCTTCTATTTTATTTTGCTACTCGATTTGAATTATACTGATGATGATTTATATTTGTTTTTTATTATACATACTTATTATGTTTACTTTTGTTTTATTCTATTCGATAATTATATTATTTTATTCTATTATATCCTTTGCTATTCTATTCTATCTATTCTGTTATTCAAAAGATCTTGCTTCTATTTATTTTTCATTATTTTACGTTCCATTATTTCTCTCTTGTTTTCTCTCTTATTTTATTTCACTTTTTTTAAGATTTTCTCTATTCTTCGTATTATTATACTTTGGTTAATATTAATATTAAATTATGTTTACAGGGTACCTGCATAGTAACATACACTCTACTCAACTATACACTGCTCAACTCCATGTTATTTGGGGATGTTTACTCACAAGCTAAATGTACAGCTAATTGCAGCCTAATATAATTAAATGGGGCGAAATTTTAGGTTGCGCCATGTCTTGATGAAATTCGACATGACTCGGATTAGATGGGGTATATACTTAGGTATATTTGTACCATGTAATTATTTTATTGCAATTAGAAGATAGAGTTGGGTAATAGTGCATGTTAGTGCGTGCGTGTGTAAAAGGGTGTAATGGGTGATTTGGGACAGTATATGGTGAGGGGCGCTGGGGAGGGTTATGCATATTAAAGCTAAAATTCAATTTGATATTTTTCGAAGATTATTATTAATTTTATTTACAGTGTTAGCTATATAGACCTGCTTAGATATTTCCTTAAACAACTTATTCACCGAGGAATTTCTATAGCCTTGTTCAATGTAGCTTAACCTTATATATTTTACAAAGTATTTCCTTAAAAGTTATTTCTTCGCTTGAAATTCCCAAGTTGTTTAAGCAAAATAGTTACTCAAGTTTCATTTTGTATATGAACTCAAGCTCTTAATATTGCTGTTTTATGGTTTAACAAGACGTTTACAGCGAATCTCTATGGGCCCAAAAACTTTCAGTCTTATCGTTTAAGGCCGACAACAAAAGTTTTAGCCACACATCCGTATTTATACTATAACATATATATAGAGAGAGGCAGCCGCAATATTAAATGTACCCAAATGCAGTTTACATAGCTGCCTTAATCGAAAATGCAATTTTGAGTACAGACAAGTTAAGCAAGCATAAGGCAGCCCCCTTCCCCAACCAAAGGGAAATGTCCTTGAACTTTTTCGCGTGCCATAGAAAACGTTGAAAGTTTCAGAGCAGAAAAACCCAGCTGAACCAACAGCTCAATGATTGTTATCAACTACAAAGTTTGCACCGCACTTTGTTGGCTGTTGCACGAAGTGGCGGGGGTGGGGGAAAGTGCCCCACAGGAACTGGTTCATATTGCTCATTTCGCCAGCCAGCTCACACATGTATGTGGCCGTAATTATTGCAATATGACACGCAGCACAGCGGTTGGTTAATGCCATCGATAAGAACTCGCGGGAATTGCCACACTGAAGGATTTCTCGCAATATGGCAGTGTGAAGGTTTATTAATGAGAAACAGATAAAAATATCTGTGTGTGTGAACATTTATCCAACGGGGACTGACATAACTGCTATAAATAACTGATAAATCTGTACAGTTTTTTTTCATTTTATTATAATTTTTAATTGGCTAGAGCAAAGACAGTAGTGGAATAAGTTTCTTGTGAAAAATGCTATTAAACAAAAATACAACAACAATTTTATTAAAGTACAAATGTCAATTATATTTTCTGCAGAAATATATAAAGAAGTTTTAAGCAGAAGGAACAGTTATATTCGGAATGAAATACCCACACAGGCTATATTTGAATATTTGCATAATTGTAATTTCATACGAAAATTGGTTTTTCCAGTGATTGCTTCCATTTCTGGTAATAAAATTCAACTTAAATTATGCAACAAAATTTATAGACGATGGTTTAAAACTGCAAACAAATTTAGACAAAAAATGCTTACGATTACTTGTTTTGGTATTGGAAAGATATAGATATCGATTTATACTCAATATACTTTTTGCACTTCAACGAGTATAAAAACGATTAGACCCTATATTGCATACTTTTAAGAGATTAAATTAATTATCAGACAGCACCGAAAAGTATAGAATAAAATTTTATATTAAATCACATGATTGTTTTATAAGGTAAATACAACTGTATGCAGAAGCGATTGATTTCCAGGGAAACGCAGTTTTGGTAAGCTTAGTTCTGTTCAAAAGATAGCTAAGACTATCCGACATAAAAAACCATATTTTACCTCCTAAAAGCATATTTTAACGGCTGCTGGTTGGAAGTCAAAATATTCCCAATAACTCTAGGGTTTCTCTATGACATGAGTGATAAACATTCGGCCATACAGAGTCAATCAATTATTTTAAGCCCAACCGGAATTTATAAACAAACCATTTTATTTATAAATTTGTTCCCGTTCATATTCGCTCACAATTTTTCATCTTTGCACCAAATTTTCAATTGGCCACATTTTTCTCGAATCTTTTGCCCTTTAATCAAGAGCAAATGCCAATAGCCAACAATGAAAAAATTTGCTTTTTGGGCCACAATATTTGTGCCAACAATGCGACAATACAAAAATATTTGTACCGGCTGCCGAAAACCGGCAATGCGAGAGGAGACAATAAAAAATCAAGGAAAAAAAGGAGCGAAAAAAATGAAAAAACGCAGCACGCAACGAGGAAAAATACAAATACTGAAATATTGTCATAATGCGGGAGGAAGGAAACGGAAACGAAAGCAAGTCAAATACAAAAAGACAAAAAAGAGAGGCAACAGAGGGTGGCTTCAGCAACAACAAAAAATAATACAGTAAATGACAATGTACACATGGAGGGGGGCACACTGTACTAAAAATTCTGTTATGTGGGTTAAGCGCCAACGCATGTCCTTAGCCCGACAGGGCAACGGAAGCGAGGGGGGTTCGAGAGGAAGCCGGCAAACGAACGGAACTAAATAAAATTTATCGATTTTACATACAATAACAACACGAATACAAATGCATATCGACATGTGAGGCAATTTGGAGGGGGCGTTAGGGGTAGCTTTGCCTGGGTATTAATAACATTTAACAGAGGGGGGGTGGAGAGCCCACTTGAGGACAGTTTCGGTTAGTACAGTGCATAAATTCAAAGAGTTGGGTTTGTGTTAGGGTATTACCCTGTGCATGCATAATTCGCAAGGCCAATCGATAACGATTGTCGGGGTTAAGCGGCACGAAATATTAGCAAAAGCTACAATTTATTGGCCACTGCGTTGATACAATTCTTTTGTGGGTCAGAGAAGCTAATGGGAGCATGTTGACTTGATATTTGATATGGTTGGAAAATCCTACAATTGATTACTGCGCTATCCATGACCTAATAAAATATTAAATGTCATAATAGATTTGTTAATATGCCATGCATAACCGATTGAGATGGATTGCGAATTGATGAATATAGCTGACAATGTTAACGTAATATAAACTACGACTGAGATGGAATTCGAAAAAATTATTTATGTATATCAAAAAATATATTATGAATTATCTCAAAACATCAAACTAACATTTATATACAAGATTTTTTTAAGACTAAACTATTAACACTCTACAATATGTACTCTATAGTGTATTATCTACACCCAACTCCCTACTGTTAACATCCCATACCACCACAATTTCCTTTCCCCAAGTTCCACTTAAATAATTTTTAATTTTACACTTTGCACCCCGTTTCGTACCATTTCAATTCATGTATTTTAAAATAAATTACCCTTCCACAAAATATACTTTATTAGTGCTCTCTGTTGGCACAATTCAAACTTTAATTGCACCAATTTTCCCCTTATCAATTTACATTGCATGAAGCTCAAGTGCAATTTGAAAATATCACGGGTTTGTTTGCAAGAGTTCAAAGGACACATTTCGCTATGCTATAAATATTTATACACAAGCAAATATATATATATGTACACATAAACAAGTATATAAGTATTTACGGCCAAGACTTGAGATATTTTATTTGAGTTTTCAGCAATTGCAGACATTGCAATGACTTTTTATACCCTTACAGCGGGGCAATTCTAAATTTATTATGATAAATGTAATGCAATAATTTCAGAGTTTAAAAAGAATATTTTATTTTGATTTATATTTTAGAATCCATTCCAATACAATAGAGTGCCAAAAGGTAAAATAGATACCAAGAACAATATAGAAAATTAATGTAGAACAGATTTAATTCTAATCTGCTTTCAATTATTTAACACTTTTACTATTTATAACCGAGTATCGAGTTTTGTGGGACAATAAATTGAGAAAACTGTATTACCATAAATAAAAATGTCTGCTAGAGTATTTAAGTCCTCGGATTGCGTTTTACATTACCATATATTTTTAAATTACCCAAATGACCGAATGGTTTTCCATGCCCAGTTTGATGTTGAAGCAACTCAATGAAGTTAACTGTTCTCGAGCGTTGACTCAACTGGGTTCATACATACTACATACATATATATATAAATATATTTTCCAAGACTGCGGAGCTACAAACATTTTCACAAACCATTAGCTCGTATCCATCAACGACGCTAAGCGGCTTATCTTGGCAGCCATTGGGTAACGTCCTCCGGAAACTGGTCAACATTTAAAAATGCGACGGGAAATGAAGCAGAATCTTGGCTCAACCATTCGTGTTGTGGCCAACTGAAGTTGAGTTAAATAAAAAAGACTTAAAATAGAAATTGCATAAATTCAACTATTTATGATAACGATTTTCAAATGTACTTAACAATTTGTATAAACAAAAATAAAATGAAAATTATTCAAGCAAATGAGCAAATAAATTGGCAATTTGCAGCATTCTTGGCGACGAAATTATTCACAGCATACTTTTTTATGCGCGACAACGTCTGGCGAAAAGTTGTCAATAAATTGAAAAGACTGCGACAATATTTTTAATATTGAGCAGCGCTAGTGTATATGTCAGTGACTTGTTAGTCATATGTATAATACCCTGTACTTAGTTCTAACGTCGTTAGACGAAATACAAATTTGGAAAAAAACAACAAAAACAACAGCTAAATTGAGTGGCAACAAATAGAATAAAAAAATTATTTGAAATAAAAACAATATTTCAAAAATTAAAAAGAAAAATGCGGTATCAATGCTTTACTTATTTTTAGGTTACAGAAATAAAATCCACTACTATCACAAAACCTTTAGTCCTTTAATAAAGCATTAAACAAAAATGTGCAGGGTAACTGCTCACCTAATACCATTTTTCGCATCACATACCCCACTGTGTGTGTGCGTGAGTATCTCAAAAATAGCACATCGTTTTGTTTTTCCCCTCCATTTTTATATTTCTTTCCCCAAGAGGGCAATAATTTTTGACAATTTTGCAGTGGTGCGTAAAATTAAATCATTTTTATTGCGTCTTGGGTCAGAGTCCTAGACATATGTGTAGACACTGCGATCTGCTGTCAGCCAGACAATTAATGTTAGAGAGTTAAGCTGGACATATTTTACACTCGATAGCCGGTACTGTGCCCAGCCGGAGACTTCTGGACAATTTATGTGCATCATCTGTGAGTCAGTTTCAAGTAGTTCGAGACAGTTAGGGAGAACACAAGCAGAGAGACAAATGAGAACAACTTGCAAATCAGCTAAAACGAAAAGGCAAGGAAAAGATAAACTAGCTTTTCCTTCCGTTAGCCTGCTGTTACTAAGCACAATAGAAAAAATCGTTGCATACTTCTAAGCGTATAGTAAAGATGCTTATTCAGCGAAAATATAAGTAAAAACTGTTGGCAAAAGGCAAGCACAAATAAAAAAAATGCTATTTACTATGTGACAAAGATTTAATACTCTATTGGATATAAATAAATACAATATAACAATCAGAACTTAAATTAAATAGTTAATATTTGACTTCTGCATCTTATAAATTGATTGATCATAGCGATCTTTGATTATGTTGAAAAATATAATTATTTCAGTATATTTTTTAAAGTTAAATTATAGATAATTCAATAGTCAAAAATGTTGCATTACTACTACATGAAAATATCGATTCAAAACAATCGATACATACTTGTTTATGCAACAATTTATGGCTCAACCGATGGATTAAAAAAACCAAGATATGCGAAAATATTAATATAAATTGCTAGAATATAACAGGGTATTGAGAACAATATTCAAACAAAAAAGAAAACCAGCGAACAATAAGCAAAGGTCATAAAAAACCAAATAAAGTCGGACAAAAAAAATGGAGAGGAAAAACATTTGCCATTTTAATTTGTATTGTGCGAAGCTACAGCGTGCGGCAAAAAATGAAAGAAAAGGGCAGAAAAACATTTGTTGAAATAAAACCGCCTTCTGGGTGTTTATATAAATGAGTTTCTTATGACTGCCCGTAAGGATTTTCATTGTGTGTGCTTGCGTTTTATTTAATGGGCCTTTAGCTGGAAATTCAACGTGGAATTAATGTGTCGAAACATTTGTGCAACACGTGCGGCACGTCGGCTTAAAGTGGCTTAAGGTGTGGAGACGTTTACTTATATGCTTGTAGCAAGCCGTTAATTAACAGCCAAGTCTTTGGAGACGATAATCGGATTAGTGCTTAGCGAATTGTCAGGTAATTTTAAGAGCGAAATTAGAAATTTGCAATTTAATGTGTGTGCATTCCAGATTTTGGGATTAAAACGGAGAAGAAATTAAAGCAAGAACTTAAGTTATTCGCTACTGTTTTTTTGTGGATGAAAAATAAAATAATGTGTTATACCATATTTTACATTAATGACTTTCATTCTCTCAATTTCTTGGGATTTTTAAAAACATAGCTACATTTTTTGAAAAGAAATTTAATTTTAAAGCCCATTATAATTTTAAATTTTAACTTGCTAATTCAAAGGGTGTAATCCATTGAAATTTTTGATTTTAATTTCGGAAGCTTTCACTGCACAAAATTCGTTTGAATTACACATGAGCTCAATTTGTGGATTATTAAGGCCAGTTACGTAGAGTGTACTCTCTATCACGTATTGCACATTTCCCCCACTTCAACCACTGCCTTTACTTATCTGCATAAGAAAATGCCTTAAGAAAATATGCTATTGGCTATGTGAAACTTGCTTTGGAATATGCAAGTAATTTATCATGCCCCAAGGAATGAAGACCCCGGCACAGTGGACATTTATCAAATGCCACCCTTGTGCAGCAGCGGAAAGAGAAAAGTGCAACATGCTACCTCTTACCACTCAGTTCTCTCTCTCTCTCTCTTTCTCCACACTACGCTGTATTTCGTGTACTTTCTTGGACATTTGCAAAAGCTTCACAACAAATTTCAAATGTAAATCGTTCGCTAGAAACTTGAATTGATGGATCCCCTTGGCTCTCACACCTCATGCACATTTTCAGCGTTCCTCAATAGGGAGGGGGAATTATTCCCCAAACCCCAGAACCAATTTTCTAAATTGCAACTGCAATTGATTTGCGAGCGTGTGCATTGAGGAAGACAAGACTTGAAATATAATCAACGTGAGGGTATAGAAAACATGTAGAAGGTCGCCAATGAGATGCAAAACTATCAATAACACTTCCGATAGTAATGATAATACGCTTCCAGGCCAGAACTATAGAAAGCTACAATATAATATATAACAAACAATATTTCCACATAATCTTTTTATAATAAACACATAATAAACTATCAATATCAAGTTTTTTAAGCTAACGGTAGTCATCATACTAACAAATCTATTCGAGTAGCCTATCGTTAATTTTTTTAATTAACTATTATCGATAATTAATCGAATCTGCTTTTTCAATCGACTCTAATATTTTTTAGTCTTTCAAATTTTACGAAATGAGAAAGAGTTAAAATTCTACATCGATGTATTTAAACATTTGATAAACTAAGGACAATAAATATATTAACAAATCTATTTTAAACAACTATCGTCATTTTCTAAGTATTTGCATAACTTTCTATTTAGATAGTCTTATTCAATCTAGTTGACTTTCGATAGTTTTTAAATATTTTTATTGCTGAATTTATTTTTATAGTTTATTGATGGTATTGTAGAATTTCGAAACTAATGATTGGCTGAAGTATCACAAATTTCCCATCACTTCCCACAAAGTAATTAATGCTATTACATATTAGGTATTATCCGATTGTGGCATTGGCAATACAGCTCATTAGCCGCCTGAAAGGCGCATCATATTGAATTTCTCCCCCATCATAATTGCAAATTGCGAATGGCCAAAGTGTAGATTGTTATTTGCCAGGCCAAAAACCGTTGACAATAATGAAGCTGCTGAACATTTTGTGGTTATGTTTATTGTCTCTGCCGACATTGTTACCCTTGTTCATACTTGTTGTTCATGTTTTGTTACTGTTGTTGTTATTGTTGCTCATGTTGCATTTGAGGCCATTTAGAAACATTTGTGTGCATCTGTGCGAATTGTTATTGTGCATTGTGCAGTTTTAGTTGTTTGCGGTTTTCTGGGATTACGTAATTCGCAATGTGCATCTATGTGGTTTATTGCTGAAAACACACTCGAGGGGCGTGTCTGATTTCTAGCTGCAAATGAAATGCTATTCAAATGAGCATGCAAAGTATTTTTTAAAAACGATTCCACACTTAGGCGAGACCACATATTTTGCGAACTTTGAGGTTCAATTTTTAAGGCTACGAATATTATTGGGTTTTTTATTGTTTGAGGCTGAAAACTATTTTAATTTCTTTTATAAAAGAAAATGTGAAAAAGAGCCTGTTATTTTTACCTTTAAGAGATTCCCAGCTTAAAAATAAATATATGTGGAATTTAAGGTAAGATCCTTAAAGTTGGGAATATATTGGTTGTTGATTTTTTAAATTCCTTTTAATTGTTTGAGGATATTAACGTTTTGATCTTTTGTTACTTATACCAATTGTCAATGTTTTTTGTCCTAATATATTAATTAATAACTCACAGTCATTATAAAAAGTATTTGGTTTTTAACCTGCTGTCAATGTTATGGTTAAATTGTTGTCGAATATGGCAACTAGATCACTGAAATCCACAACATTCTTAACAATCACAACGTCACTTTAAATTGTTTCTATTAAAATCTAGAAAACCATCAGAAGAAAGGAATTTTCAAGCACGTTTCAGACCTGTCAGACACGTAATCAACTAAATTATTTAAGCCAACTTTACGTTTGCCTGTGCCCGGTTCTATTTCGCTTTTTTTTCTACGGGCGCCTACACAATTCTTTTCGTACTGCATTTCCCACATCATATGGCAATTGAAATCAAATTTCACTGCACTTGAGTGGCTTCCAAAAAAAAAAAAAAAAATACCCACAAACGAACGAGCCCAGAGCAATGTCCATCTTAACTCTCCAGTGAGTGGTCTGCAACACTTTCATAAATATTTTTTTTTAGCTTTTTCTTTCTTTTTTCGTTTTCTGTCGCTGACAGTTTGCAAGCTACTACAAATGTCAGTCGATAGTTGACCCAAATGCTGCACCTTACTCCCGTAGAAGGGGAAAAGAAAGGGATAGAGATATAGAGTGTGAGAGAGAGAACTCTCACATGAGAAAATGCTGACTGTCACGTACAAATACACACAAAAAGTTGCCTCCTTACGCTCTACAACAAATATAGGCAACTCTTTGCAATTTTTATTTTTTTTTTTCTATTTTATTTCTTCTTTCTGTCTCGTTTGTCATTCTGCAGTGCAGCGCATGTAACATGTAACAGCAACGAGTACAACTGTCACATATATCAAATTTTGTTCAACGTATATCCTATGTGGGTAGACAGCACGACTGACAACTGCGGGTTTTATATGACGCTGTTTACCTTTGCCAGCAACTACAACTACAACAACACTGATAACAACAATCACAGCAACATTTACAACAGCAAACACATGATTTACGATTGAGTTGCGCGTTGCTTAAAAACAATGTCATTTAATTTTGACGCTCAGACAGGGCTAACGAGCAGCACACAAAAAAGAAAGGGGAAAAAGCATGTAAGCAAAAATTTTCGTAGGCAACGTGGCGTATGAGCAACGTGTACTTAGACCGAATATTCCACATACGCCTCGTATGTCACGTGGCATTAGCGTTCACTTTGTGCCGCATTTCAACTGTGTTTGCATCTCATATGCCTCACACATTTGCATATTTTATTTTGCATACTTTAAGGGCCATGGTAAAATACTAAAAAAAAATAATTAGATCTTTGGGAACGTAATAATTTATTAAGGTATTATTAAGGATTAACCAAAAATTGTTTGTTTCGTGAATTCGTGAAATTTGATGGAAAATGCATTTCACACTTTAAAAAAAACAGTTTCCCGTGTGGCTTTCAAAATTGAATAAGAAAAAAAATGCTGTCAGATCGGAGAATATTTTAATAGGTGTTTATTTTTTACAATTAAAGTAACAGCTAAACTTTTTTCAATGCCATTTTCCAAGGCATTTAATTACGAGCTAGAGTTTCTTGACGAACGTTTGTTTAACTTTGAAATTGGCGCCCCGTCAAAGCCTGCAGCGAAATTGCAATTTCTTAAGCGCACAGTCTGTTCAGATTTTGGACTTTATGCAGAGGCTAAAGCCAGTGGGCAAAAAGAAAAATTGCCGCATTGCAAATGCAGTGCGCATAGTTTTCACTTTGAACTTTCGCAAAGTTTGCAGGCTAAGGCGTAGGGTGGTGGGCCAACTTGTGGATAGTTGTAGAGCAAAATATGTTAGCATTTGAACCCAACCAAAAGCTGTGCGAATAACAGTTGAGGTTTAGGCCAAACACTAACTTTAGCTCGCAAATCAGGCGAGAATTAAGGCCATGTAATAACCCAGATAAGCAACTTTAGCTTAAGCTATATATCTATATATATATAGCAGAAAGTTAATTGCACTCCAAATGCTCTCGAGTGAAGGCAATTTAAAACGATGCTTCAAAGTTTCGTCATGTGTGTGACATAATTAACATGCATGTTAGAAGATAGTTGTAAAAAAAAATGTGTCTATTTATTTTATTTGCATTCCAGTTGGGGAAAACTTTTTTAGGTCTATTTTTTTTTTCAATTCTGTGAGATAAATTCGCAGCACATGCTCGCATAGTTTGTGAAGGACGCGCGCTCTCGTTCCGAAGGGGAGGCATGTGGGGTGCGTTCGTCCACAGGATGTGCGGCTGTCTTAGTGCACGCTCAAGCGTAAACACAGACACGACACTCGGGCAACAAGGGGGCGACAACAGGAGGGGGCAACGGGGGTAGCTGGTAGTGACAGGGAATACACAAAACAAAAGTTTCAAACGTCAAACGTTTTGTAGTCTTCGTGCATTTTTCTTTTGCTTTTGGCTTTTCCTTTGCTCTTCTCAATTATGCAGCTTGAATAAAGCAACAGCCAAAGCAACGAGAGGAAGCAAATAGAGGGCGAAGGTCGTTTACATAAGCACTCAAAAGTATGCTAGACATATGCTTTATAAATATAAATAAATATATGCACAGAATGCTACTCGCTATGGAAATTGGTTTTAACTGGAATTCTTATTAAGGTAAAATCAACGTAATCCTTGTTCCCTTCAATAAATTTGTGCAGGGTATAAACAGCTTTATATATGATATATGTATAATCAGAAAATATTTTGACCCATTCTGGATATTTTTAAACAATACACAATTTATTCAAAAAACAATTGCACCGAAATATAAACTACTTGGTATCTTTAAGTTCAGCTTATATACTTTTCAGTATAAATATTTGCATTATGAATCCATATAAACTTTGGCTTTTGTATATTAGATGCTCTTATGCATAAACTACGTATTTATGTAAATTTCTTTTGGAACTCAAATCTCAGCTACTAAAAACTGAATATATTTGGAATTATAGAGCTCAATTCCCAAGGGTTAAAAGCATAAGCAAATCTTTACTTTTATTAACAAATGTTTCCCGTGGAATTTACATATTTGCAATTCAATTTTCTTGATAATTTTGTTTACTCAACTTAAGACTTTCTTAAGACTTATAATTAAGCTCCTTTTAAAGCTTACCTTAAATATACGAATTTTATTTCATTTTTATACACATCATTAAATGTGCCATCCTTAACTAGACTTGATGTGAATAAAAATTCATGACCATATAATTATGTGCATACTATTCGACTGCAAGGGCATGCAAATTTTCCATTCATTAAAAGGTTTTATGTTTTCTCTATGCCACACATAGACCGCAACTTCCATAGAGTTGACTGGCCTCCATGTGCCACATTATTTCCTCTGAAAACCCCACCCCCTCACACCCTTATACACATAATATGCAAAGTCTATTAAAAATGTGCCCGAGACCATGTCAGCACCTCAGCGTTGGGTGTTAAAGAGTGTGCATAACAAAAAAACTGAGCATTGTAAATAAAAGCAATCCCGACTTCAAATATACCTGCACAGAAGATAACAACCAATTTCTTTTAAGATGATTTATTTTCATTACACATTTAGACCCTTCACAAAACTAAATCTATCTTTATTGCGATGACAACTTTGTTCATGGATTGAACACTTCTTTGATTCTGCATCAAATAACATTTTTTTCGAATTATTCTGAAAAATATGATACTTTCCTTTTCTTAAATTTAGAATATTTAATTTTGAATCAATTATCGGTATCATAATTAGCATAAAATTCAAATTAATGAATTATCATATTTTTAATATGTGATTCTTTATATAAATTTATATGTTCTTAATAAGTTTTTGCTAAATACAAAAACTTGATTAAGTTTATACTAATTAAATATACTCATTCTATACGTTAAGCAAGGGTATGACAATGTCGTCGCGTCAACGAGGCGTATGAAATGTGTTAAACAAGGAAGCAAATACAAACGAACACACACACACACATTCACACACACATGCACACACACCTACAGTTACAGGCTGCACACTCTGTGCACACTTTGACACTCATAATGTTTTGTGCAGCGCAACCTGGCGGGCAAGTCATTAAGTGAGCTTGTTTCGTGCTGATTTGTGGCTATGCTTGATGCACAGGGAGCGGCAGCAGGAGGCCATAAAAATGCTTAGACTACCCACCACACACA
Organism: Drosophila robusta; assembly: GCA_035043565.1. Taxonomy (NCBI): domain Eukaryota; kingdom Metazoa; phylum Arthropoda; class Insecta; order Diptera; family Drosophilidae; genus Drosophila; species Drosophila robusta. The sequence goes on from JAWNMW010000080.1 coordinate 1,241,973, forward strand.
CACACACTAACACAGGCACACATACACAAAACAACACACATAATTATAATAGGCATTAAAACGGACGCTTGTGGGTACCCAGCGCAAAGTTGCCAGTGTTGCCAGAGTGTTTTATGTGCGCAACTAGTGCGAGAAAAAGGCCACTAATAAAATTTTTTCTGTTTTCTTCTTTAAAACACTTTAGGTATACACTTCTTGAGTGTATTAAAATATTGTCATGGAATGTGCAACATGAAAACTTTGACACTAGAAAGTATGAATATTCTTTTTTTCGTTAAGTTCGAATTTTTCTTTCTGCATTTCATTTTGGTTTAGTGTTATACTTATCATTTAAATGTTAATATTGTTTATATTAATATAAACGATAAAACCCATCAACAATAGACTAACATTGAAATACAATGGAAACATTCTTACAAAATTAAATATTGAACAACTTAAAATGTCTATAAAGGGTATTAATTCACCGTCATTAGTCTTTTTATTTTTTCTTGTGAAAACAAACAGCAAAATGACTAAGCAGAGGCAAGTCCCGAGTCAGCAGTTGGCGGTCGCAAATTCATTTCATTGCTTCCGGCCAGCCGCAAGGAGAAGACCCCAAAAGTCAGTTACCTTACAAATAAACACACATACATAAGGGTATATATATAAATATATATATGTTTAAGTGTGCACAACATTGTTATAAACTAAAACAAAAGTCAAAACTGTGCTGGGAAACACACATACTTATACACACGTTTAGACACACACACAAACACGCTCGCTTAACCACATTTATATGTATGCGATTTTCAGTTTTTGGCACCCTGTTGCCAACCCTCTTGCAGCACTCCATCCCCGTTCTTCGAAACCTATTCAATTGTAACCCGTAAAATGCTCTTCATGCATTTCCGTAATTTTAGACGCTTTCCACTTTTATTTTGCGCCTTTTGTATTCTCATATTTTTCAACATCGCGTGCGAATGGCGCATTACGAATATTTTTTTGTTGTTTTTGTTGTTGTTCGGGCTTTTGCCTTTGTTATGCAGATTGTTGTTGTTGCTTTGTGGTTATATGGTTTTCAAATTGGGTTAGTAGTAAATTCTCTTGTTTGTTTTCACTATCTCCCAATGGGGTGCAGAAAGCAAAAACAAATTGCATGCAACAAATTTTTTTATTCATTTTTTTCATTTCTCCTTGTTTTTGGTTCATTTCAAGTGCATTTTTGTGCTGCATTCTTTTGGGCGTACACAGGAACAGGTTTTAATCAAATAAATTAAATTGTTTCAAGTATTAGCTGAATAACACTAGTTATTTAAATGAAATTTATATATTATAGAAACTTTTATATGATGCAAATGCCGAGGGGGTATTCAATTACAATCTACAAATTTTCTCGACTTTCCGCTGCAATAAAACACATTTCAGTGTAATAGCAGCTCAAAGCTCAAGGAAAAAACATATTTATTGGTTAAGCAATTGTTAAAGTGTAAGGCAATTTCAAACTGAAAGTTTAGCTAATATATATTTTTTGAAAGGTAAATTACTAATTTATTTAACGGATTTTGTTTCTAACGAAAATATATTAAAGAAAAAATGTATGATTACGCAAAAAAATTCTTTATTAGTTTATTGCTATTGAATATAGTATAGTGTCCCGAGTATGATACAATAGCATATTTAAAAGTATATAATAAAGGATTTAGAATCGGACAAAGTATTGAATGGAATATAGTAAAAAAGGAGATACCCTAAGCGCGAGATCTGAACAAAACTATTATACCCTTTTTGCATTTTCAATGGATTCAGGGAATAATTTATTAAAATATATTAAATAGCATATATTATATACTATATACATATTATAAAAATACATTAAGGATATTCGTATATGTCCAACTATTCTGATAAGCCCTTAAAAGAAAGCGGGTTACTTAGAACACAGCTGCGTTACCAGTAACCCGAGCAAAGTTCAATTTCCTTTTTTCGATAGAGGACACCTATTTATCTAGCAAATACACCTGCCTGACTACGATAGTCAAGTCCTACGCACTTAGCGCAATATGTTTCTTTCTTAACGGCTCAACGCACTGAACATGCCTGCAGGCCATAAAAACTAATCAGCCACCAGCAAGGCCACACAATATCCTAGCTAGAAAGTGTATATATATGTGTGTGTAGTTCTCCTCTATCTGCGCCTGGCTAAAGCCGATTTGAAACAAATTAACCGCACATGGCAGCCGTCACACGGATTTAAGTGCATCGCTCGGTTAGCTGGCAATTTTCCAGTGAGCCACATTGAATCGAAATGCGGAACCACCTGGCATTGCCTGGCAGGCTACACGCCCCACTATCCAGCGCCCCCGCACACCCCCATCCACACCCACATTTGTGCACAGGGCAGACGCTGCTTTGGCCTCACCTGATGACAGGCGCTTAATTTTCAATTACAAACACATAAAGTGCGAGCGGACGGGCTAATGGGTAATGCCATCATATGTTGGTCAGGTTACCAACACTCGTATGCAACCGCTAGTACATATAAATATATATATATGTATAAATATATATATGTGCGTGTGCAGTCTAGTCAGCCGCAACACGTTTACACGTTTTTACACCTTACGGTTCACGTTTTTATTTAATTTGCTGCACACTTAACGGCGCAACACAATCAAATACACATCATATATATATCAATACAATACATATATAGCCGGATATGAAGCTGGCCTGGCTAAAAGAAAGAAAAATAAAATGAAAAGCAACATGGGCGTAATCAAAGTTACATAGTAAAAGAGAGCTTTAGGTTGTGTTCTGACTGTGTGAAGATGGTATTCTAATTTGAACTAAAAGAAAAATGTTACTAATACATTACTTATACTATAAAATATATATATATATATATATAGTAAAAATACGTGACTATGATGATATTAAATTAATTCAAATTAAATATTTACCAACTATCTTCTCATTAGATTTTAAAGTGTTTGCTAAATTTGACAGAATCATAAAAAAGTGTGTCCTAACCAAGCCATATAAAGAATTCTCTGACACCCATGTTTAAATTAAATATTTATTCGCTCCCCTGCACTCCCCATCCGTTCTAGTTGAGCTCACACGCCTTGGGAGCGGGGACAAACTATCTTTAGAGTTATCTAAGCTTCTGACTCAGTAACACCCCCAACGTTCCCTCCCCTCTTTGGCTGCCAAACACCATTTTCAATATAAAATTCAATTATTGTGCCTGCATGAAAGCCAACAACTTTTTTATGTGTCTGCGAAATATTTTTTATTTCCTTTGCTTTTATATTTGGCATTATTATTTTCCCTCCTTCCCTTGCTCTATTTTCAGCATAAAAAGCTGGCGTCAATTGTGATTTAATTTTTGATTGAATTTTCCTTGTTGTTTATGCTGATTGCACACTTAGTGCCGCACCTGCAATTAATTTAAATGGTTGCCATAAAATACTCATTAATTATTTATTTGGTTTTGCGGTCTGTTTGTTGTTTCAATATTATGTTAATTATTTAAAATGGAATTTCTGGCATATTTACATAGTTTACAAGTGCAAATAGTTATCTGTATAATGACAAGCAAATTAATTAATGTTTTATCAAGGGGCTTGTTGATACGGGGAAATTGTCAAAAAAAAAGAGATGGGGAGAAAAAACAGCGTTAATTGATATTGCTAAAATAACAGGTAAAAAGCACAATTTTAAACATTAAAAAATTCGTTGCATATTTATCATGCAGAAAGTAAATTTAAATCAAAAGTTAATACTGGCACAACTTTTAAATACCGTGCAAGTGGAATCGAATTTTAAATGAGAAAATTCTGAAGAACAAACAATTAAAAATCACGGTGTTAAATGTACAGTTTTTTGATAGTTTAAAATTATTAAAACTATTTTCAAATCAGTTTGGAGTTAGTTATTCAGATAAAATACGTCGCGTTACATACTTCGCATAACATTTAGTAAAGTTCCATTACATAATTGTAAAGTAAAAAATAAATAACAGACTACACAGGTGAAAAAAATATATTTCTAATGCCAGGCTAGTATGGATATAGAGTTTGTTATAGATGAAATCTCATTTATACTTGCTGACAACCTGTTATCATAATATTTCAGAAGCCTCATTTTATAGATTTCATGTTTTACCATTAAAATAAAAATACTTTAGTAGTAACGAAAAATTAATATATATTTCTTTAGCATCAAATTACAGACGTATGACGTGACTTGTAATATTGCTCAAATGTAAATAATATATAATTATATATGATCAGGAAAAAGTTAACCACAAATTAAGAGACTTTTATTAAGGTAAACATAAAACAAACAAATTGAAGATAAATCGTGTTTTATATTCATTAAAATTTATATAATTTTCGAACCTTAGATAACCTACTGTTTAGCCGAAAAACATCCTAGGCAGAATTTAACCCCAGCAATATGTGGAGTTACGTTCAACATTTGCACACTTGTCTGGATCGGGAGGGTGCACACAAACTTTGTGGACCCTTTTTAAATGTTTATGTACGGCTCGCAGTCAGCCATTTTATGGGCGGCTGGCCAAAAGGACATCGCACAAATAAAAAAAGCAGAGAAAAGGAAAAAAACTCGCAGACAGACAGTCGGCTGAATCGCACCGTGGGCCCATTTTTATCTGCGCCAGGTTTATTTATGCAGCAGCTGCAACTGAGAAAACCACCTAAAAACCGGTCTGGCCTCAAACACTTTTTTCTGGCCATTCTGTGAGGGTTTTCCTCCTTTTTTTTGGCAACTGCTGAGTGCAGTTCATGTAGCGCCTAATTTAATTAGTATAAATTATGGATGGGGGCAGCAGACATAATTGATTTATCAAGCTGCAAATAAAGTAAATTAGTGTAAGTAACTTTCCGCTATTGATAGATGGATGTATGCATAGCTTGTTTCGCCCATCAATCAATATTTAATCATTAGCTAAGAGCAGAGTCCATTCAATAGGCCTTGAACTTTGGGCAGTGAAGCGAAAAAGAAGCAAAAATTGACTAAACTACCAAATGATTAAATGATAATTTGTCAGTGGCAGCTGCTGCTGCGCCTAAACTAACACAACAAATAAAACACATAATGTACATATATATAAATATATGTATGTGTGTGTGTGTGTGGATGCTGTGTGTCGCACATTTGCCAAACTTGGCTCGGACGTTAAAAATTGTGTGGCATACGGTGGAGGCGCCACACACAGCAGCCAATCGAGTTGCCACTGCATTTAGTAGTTTTTTTTTTTGCTTCCACCTATTGTTGCAACATTGTTGTTGTTGCTTGAATGTCGTGGCCATGAATATTTAATGAAATTAGCTCAAGATACTGCGCTGCGTTGCGGTTGTGTCGCATATGTGTGGCTGCGGCAGGCTGCTTTTGTTGCAGCAACATCAGCATCATCAGTTTGCCTTGGCGTCTGTGTCACGTATTTTGTTTGCCTGCCACGTCTTTACCTAAGGAATTTCAAATTAAAAAATTGTTGCAACCACATAAAATGCGAAGAATGTGACAACCAAATAACTAATTAGATACTTTAAGGACAAACGGTGTTGAAAAAGATTTAAAATTCCAAAGCGCCTGTGAAAGTTTAAATTATAAATTGGATATTTTACATTTTACACCTTTTTGACTTTACTAGAACATCTTGAGACATTTAGAAACCACAATTAAACTTTGAAGCAATTTTAAACCAATTAAACAAAATAAATATTATATGTTTTAGCGAATATATTCCTAATTCATTTAATGAAGCTCCAAAAGATCCCGACCAAATTCTTTAGACTTATTCAGCTGTTTTTCGCCCACTTTGTACAAGCATTTGCACATTTGCAGAAAAACAAAGAAATTTAAGTTCTTCTCATTAAATTTCGCATTCAATTAAAATTAAATTAACATACACACATACATACGTGTTTATTAATCACCATTCTGAGCATCGAAAAACGCATAAATTAACTGTTCAAAAATTTCAACGAAATTTCCAAATGATATTTATGGCATTCGTATTTGTCCAAACCACACAACTGCATCTTATATATGTATATGCACACCAATAGATACAAAAAATACATACGTATACTATATACATATATATTTATATGTTTTTACGGACATGTGCATTTCACTGGACCGTAGCATTTATCGATAAATATTCATGAGCCCAAAAATGGTAATAAATAAAAAAAATCGCCACTAACAAGGGACCTTGGACAGAGGGCGGAGCAGGGATGCAGGTGTTGCGGGCCAATGAAATACGCAACACGAATTCTGCGTTCAGTCAATACACAAAATCGAAATGCTAGCGGCACCATAAATCATAAATGGTCAACGAGGGTGCAGGGCAAGGGGCAGGTGCAGGTAGGATGGTGTGCCAAATATCAACATGCCCAGAGCCATGCCACAATTGAAACAGATGCTGCCCCTTAAAGTATGCAACGACCTTACATGTATCATCAGTGGTAGAGTTTAGAGGGCATTAATGGCTGCTGCGTTTCGAAGTGTATTCAGCTTTTGGGTTTTTATACTCGTTCACAAGAGTCCGTCTTGCTGTCCGTCCAGCGGTCCGTATGAACGCCAGAGACTTGTAACTTGGAATATATACTCGTGTATACCCGGTTCAGAAAAAGTGTTAAGATTTTTATGCCACGGCCACTGCGAGGCTGGCAAATCGATAACATGACGATTGCAAATCGATAAGAGGTGAATACTTCCCACAATATTAAAGCTAAAGTCACCAAAATTGGTGTGTAGAGAACACGTGACCCCCTCAAAAACCCCTTTGATAACCCGGCGATGACCATTAAAAAATCGCACATGGTTATATCTCGCACAGTTTTTGATCTAGACGATCCATATTTGGAATCTATACCACTAGAAAGCTTCACAAACATCACATCCATCCACGTATGTGACAAACCATGAAAAAAATGCCATCAAGCATGAAAGTCAGTTCAGTTTTGACAAAGTTATGGGCATTTGAAATATGGGGGCTATGGATCCGAGAGCTTTACTTGTCAAAATTTTTGTCAATTTTTGCATGATTTATGACAAAAAATTTGACCCCCTCAGAATCAGTTTTAAAGTTGTTTTTTATACTAATTGTGACCACCACAATCGATTAAAAATAGAAATTCCGGATTTTAAATTTTTAAAAAAAAATTTTTCCGAAATGAGTAAGGGGGGGTACATGCTTTTTTCCCAAAAATTCCAAAAAATTTATTTACAATAATGAATATATTTTAAATGTAGAATCAATCTAGATCGATAAACCATGAACAAAATGACATCAGACATAAAAATCGGTTGAGTTTTAACGAAGTTATGGGCGTTTGAAATATGGGATCTATGGATCCGAGAGCTTTACATGCTAAGATTCAATATTCTTACTTACAGGCATATATCAGCATATCTTCTCGGATTTTATCTACCATTATATTACTATTACACTTTAGACACTTACTAACATTCTACTTCCATTAAAAACGAAGTATTTTTAATACTTTAATAAAAATGCGGCTTTTAAATAATTGTTTTCATACAAAAACTCAATTTCTGTATGTTTTGATAGCTTTATGATATAAAGTTACACGATACTCGATTTTTATCAAGATCAAGATACAGCTACTGTAGTTCCAAAAGCATCGATTAACTTTTTTTAAGAAAGTCGACGTAAATCGATAGTTTACTTTTATGCACATCTGTACATATTCGTAAGTTCATTTTCTAAGATAATATATTTAAAAACATTCTAATACACTTTGAATAGATTATATATGCTTTTCCCACACAAGTGTGTTAAGAAACTTGTCGCCAATGAAAAACAAACATGGCCGCTGCGCTCCACACGGGGCATAATATATTTTGGGAACTTGGGCACTTGGCTGCTGCAGCAAGTCTTACTCCTTGCTATTATCCTTGCACTTGCTGGCAACGCTGGCAGGCGCAGGAGCTGCTGTTGACACACAAAAAGCCACAGCCGACAATTGTACAAGAGGCGAATATAATAATACATATACTGCACATAATGATGTGGGGTGGTGTCATCTTGTGGGGCAGGCTGCAGTGGGGCAGGACACAGTGGGGGCGCCAAGAAGGCCGCTCTGGATGATGTTGATGATGATTATGAGGCTTGTCGCGGAAGGGCACACAATAAAAGTGCAACGTCATTGAGTACAGTCGCTTTTTTCCACTCGTATACCCTCTAAAAAATGAGAGAATCTATGAGAGTGTGTTAGAACTCTCAATAGGCGACCATTCCGAGATATTGCCTCATAATAAATATACATAGCCATATATCTAAAAATATGCTTTAAATATACATATAATAATATATATTGTTTAATTCTTTTTAGTTGACAGGGTATCTAAAAGTTCATAATTTATTTTGTTATACTTTTTATACGCCTTCACGTTTCGCGCTTCAAGGACAAACCACTTTGTCCTGAAAGTCTAGAGTACATATAAAATATACATGTTTAACTAATAAGAGAAGTTTTTTATTTCATATTTGCTTTTGTTTTTTGTGTTATGGGCCAAGCTGTTGGCTGTAGACCGTGGTTTAGGCCACGTTTTGATTGTGCACTTGCCGCCAGCTGTGAGTTCCATTTTTACTTGGTGAAAATCAGAATTTTTTTGGTGCGCCGCATCATAAAAACAACGCCAAATGCAAAGAAAATAAATATATATATATAAAGAAGCTGGGCGTGGCACATTAAAATCAACTTTGCTTCCAGATAAGAACTTTATATGGCAGCGACAAGTGACGCCGTGAAGAAGGTAATTTATCTCGAATACTATAAGAGAAATTACAGACACGCGACTCTCAAACGTCGCGTGCACACACCCAGCCACACACACGCACACACCCGCACACCCACTTGCTTTTAGTGAGGGGAGTCATAAAAAATACATGAGCAAATTCGCTGCGGCAACACACGAGAAAAATGTTGCTCATTTGTGGGGCATGAGGAGATGAAAACCAAAATATAAAAAAATGAAAGAGAATTTGATTCCAGTTACTTTGCAATTGAAGTTTTCGGCTTGATTGGGACTGAAATTTGCTGAATTCGAATTTCCGTTTAGTGCTTTATGACCGGAAATCGCGTTTGCGTGCGGTTTAAGCAAACAGCAGGATTTGTGTTGCACGTTTACCAACACTTCGACCTGGAGGGCCTACAATACAATTTAATGGGCTCTTCATTAGGTAAAGTGCCAGGTTATTGCACTCAGCGAGAAATAGAAGGAGTTGGGAAGTCTACAAATGAAATCAATAAAAATGTTGACATACTTTTTTTGCTATGTGAAGTACATGTAAAAATGGTTATATATTTCATGCTATTGTTTTCATTTTTAAAGTACTTTTGTGTAAGGAATTATCAAAATCGAACTGACATTTAGTTAAGAAATTCATTAAATATAATATACATTAAATTATATTTATACTTTTTGTACTAAAAATACGGCAAACCCGTTTTGAACCGGTTCCAATATTTTTAAAATCATATCATCAATCAACCAGAGCCAATCTCTAAACAATCCTCTCTTTCGTTTATTAATGTGACAGAACAGGTGCACAAAGCGTGAACCGAACCGACGGCAATTTTGGGTTTGCAGCCTTGGGTTATAAAAATTAATAAAAAACAAAAATAGATAATTATATTTTTGCATATTTCTACAATGTTAATGTGATTAAGAATCTTCAAAGCAGACGAAAAGAAGGAAGATGACAAAGATAAATTGTCCTCATCAAATGCCATAAAGAGCAATTCCCGTTCCATTTTTACAGAACTACTCACAATATCTTAACTCCCCCCTGGACGTAACCATTGGCATTTGTTGCCAATTTTACACGCCATAAAAATCGCACCTTTCCCTTGGGGAATGGAAAAACCCAAACTCAAGAAATCAATGTGACTCCCCACACCCGCCCAATCCGCCCCTAACACATGAAAAAAACCACAAATATGCATAATTTATACAAACACAAGTGAAAATCAACTCCCGCACACACACACGCACACGCACACACACAGGCAATCAAATGAAATCCATATTGACAGAGGAGATAAAGAGATGAGAGAAAGAGAGGGATCACATTGTGGGTTAGCAAAGGACAGCAAATGGAGCGCTGTGCGCTAGAAGAGCAGAGTAAGTGGAATATGCTTTGGCATCCAGCACATAAATAAATAAATAATGTTTCTAATAAAATTAAAAGCTCAGCTTTAGTTGGCAGCGCTTACCTTAGACATAATTGCTTGAGCGTTGTTGTTCTTGCTGTTGATAAGCTCACAAAAATTCGCCTGTAACTTTTTTTATTTTTGTTTTTGCAAAAAAGCCGTCGGCCTCTTGGGCAGAGCTTGAAGCTTTTGTTGTTGTTGTTGTGCGCTCTCTTTGAAGTGATTTGCTTGTTGTTGTTGTTACTTTTTGCTACTTGGCGCCAGCGTTAAAGTTGCTGCTGCCTAAGGTGATAGTTAAATAAAAAAAAACACACGCAAAACAAATTTGTTTTAGTTAATGATCAAAAATTTGTTTTAAGTAGAGCGTCGTTTATCTTTACTATTTGCTGCTGTTGTTGCTCCAACTTATTAATTTGCTTTCACACGCCGAATTTGCGCCGTTTCTTGCGTTTTTGTTTCTCCTAATTTGTAACGGTAAAATCCTTACGGAACACTCACAGAGACGCGCACACACACACAAACATACACGCACGAGCAAACAAACGTAGTAATGCAGCTAAAACGTTTTAAAAATTATCAAAACGGCCGAGTTATTATTAGTTTTATTTATTCATTTATTTATTAGTTATTTATTTTTATTGATTTTATTTGGCGTTCATTTGTTTTTATTTTAGCTTTGCTGGTTATAAAAAATGTTTTCACGAAATTGCGCTGCGCGCAGACATCTTACGATAAGAACGATTCACCCGAAACTGAAACTAAACTGACAACAGTGTGACCTAAGTGATGAAAGTCCAGTTGGATGGTTTTCGGAATGAAATGAATGTTCTAAATTTGCCATGCAGAAATACTAAAAGCAGCTCTTCAATGTCCTAAAATATCCCCACAATTGAAGATAGTGAGTCAGGCTGATAGGGCCGTTTTTTAAAAATATATCTTTTATTTCAATGTTCCTTAAATTAGTAATTTAAACAAATTAATAATATTGGTAAATTGAACATTTTAAATTGCGCGCCTAGCAAATTAGTATTTAGGTTTCTTGCAGCTACCTTTGGTCACACTGCAAGCGACATGCACTGAAATTCCATAAAAATCCTCTAAAATCAAAACAAAAGCCTTTGTTTTTGTTTTATATTCATATGTATTACAATTAAAGCCGTTTAATTAACTAAAATGTTTCGTTTTCGAAGCAGGGCTTGATGTGAAATCCTTAAATCAGCCCCTATTCCTTAACGCACTGGCACCCAACTTTCCAAGATTTCACCGTACTTCTTACGATCTGGAAAGTAATTAGAAGTAAACACAAACAATTCTAAAGTAGCACTGGAATATGCTCGGAACTTACCTGTTTTTGGAAAATCGTCAGGATGCAACTCAATGTAATGCCGGAGCGCGGCATCGCGTTTGGCCACATATTCGTTACGTTTGTTGTCGAGGAAGGCACCAATTCCACCGCCAATGGCCGCATACGCAATGTGTTTCTGTATGCCTGCCCAATAATAACCACAATTTTGTTAAATATATTCCATTATAAAAAAACAATGTTACGTCACAGCGATGGGCCCAAAACTTACCCGAGAAAACGGGCTTACGGAAGCCCCAGTTGACAAACACTGCAACGCCGAAGCCGGCAATTGCGCCGGCCAATGGATTCCATATTGGGCCCAAAAATGACGGATTGCGTATGCCTTTATTCGTCAATAATTCTATTGGATCGTAGACCGACGTCCCCATGTTGACAAATTGCTAGCAGCAAAAAAAGTATGACCAGATGACAAAGAGCAAGAAATGCTACTTTATCGACGTGCGTCAGCTGTTTATCGAGTACTGAATCAGCACACAAGTCATCGATAACAAATCACACTAAACGAAGCGCAACAGAGTTGCCAGTTGGCTCGAAAAAACCATTTGCTTCCTTTTTTATCTTTATTTTACGTTAAGTTTCAAAATTGTTTTACAATAGTTTCTTTTATTAGTACACAATTACATTAAACAGCGCTGCATAAAGCTAGCAAAAAGGCAATTCAAAAACTGTGTGTGTAAGGCATTGTTCGTAGTATAGCTGCTAAAAACTGTAAACTTTAAGGCATTGTTTTTTTTATAGGTTTTTGTTCTTGAGCTATTTTTTTTTAGCAAAAATTAAAATAAGCTACATTTTGAAGTTTTTTGACATTGAACATTAAAAGCGCAAGTAAAGTGTATATAGGCACTATTGTTATATATACTTAGAATACTACTTTTTCGCGTTTAAGCCATTAATTTACAGCTTATATATTATATAAAATATATATATAGGTAGTTAGAAGGCAAAACTGTTTTTATTTCAAAAATTAAGACATTATAACTACTTATAAAGTGGGGGGATGGGGTTTCGGCACAAATTTTGCTTTAAACAATAAAAATTCAAAAAACCCAAAAAACTTATTGGAAGAAATGAAACAAAAACTAAAGGGTAACTAAACTATGCAAAATGATTAAAATTAAATTATTTTTCTTCCTCAATCTTTTTTTTTTTTAAATTGTACTTAAACATAAACAAGATCATCAATTAGTTAAGCGTAACTTTTGTGTTGTTTTTTTTTTTGTTTTGTTTTTAAGAAATGTATTGCATAAAAGTTCATTTAAAACTTGCCCTACATAAGTATTATGATTTAATATATATGCATATATATATTTATGTATTTTCTGTTTTTTTTAGCGTTTGCTTTACTCTCTTCGCTATTCTTTGAAAGCAAATTCGCAATGACACATAAGTAGCACTTGAAATAGAATTGAACAACATTTGCCAATTGGGCATATATTATTATAATAGTAATTTTATAGTTAGTTTTTTATATAATTTTTTTTCGTTTTTTTTTCATTTTTGTCGTTTGCATAAGGAATGACATTCGCTTAGAAAATCATATGTTTAAACTATAAAATATAGATAAGTAATGTGTATTGGGCGAGAGGCGGGTTGAGTAGCTGTCTATATATATTTCTAGGTATATATCATTTTTATATAAGGCATATACACGCACACAATTACATGCTTAGGTTTTAACTAACTTTTCAGCTTTACGTCTTTTACATAGTTAGCTAACATATCTTGTATATATATTGTGTGTGTATGGTGTGTTGGATTTTTGCTCTATGTTTTTCTTTTTTCCTTTTATATAGTTGTTTTTTTTTTAATTTTTGTTTTTTGTCTTTGCTTAGGATACGGAGCTGATTGCATTATGCGGCGAACCCATCTGTGTGAGCACCTTGTCCAGCCATTGGAGTGGCCCATGCAAATGTATCTCGATCCAGCAGGGCGTTGAGGTGACATCTTGGCGATGATATTCGGCTCCCCAGCCCTTCACAAACGACATTCGTATTGTGCACATTTTTGTTAGCTCGTAAACGGCCTCAAATCCATTGTTGACCGATTGCGACAGCAGTTGAGCAAATTCCTGATTGTTGAATATCTTTAGCGAGCAGCCGGGCGGTATTTTGCAGACGGTGCTCGGATGGAAGCCGTGATGATAATTACAGTTGCGCGATTGCACAAATATCGCGGAATCGGACAGGCATTCGGCGTAGACCTCGCCGGTCACATAGTACAGATGGACGCCTTTACCTAAAAAATTAATTAAGAAATAAATTCATTTTAATTGAGATCTTGTATATAAAGGGAAATCTCAATTGTTGGTGTAGAAAATCAAGTATAACAAAAATAGGGCTTAGCTTTTTCTTAAAATAAAATGAATTATTAAACATAAAATAAAAATTAACTACCTAATGTCTAATGTTATTTACTATCTTAAGTTATGTTAATGTTACTCTTAAACATTAAGTTTAGCTCTCATGTTTAATGTTAAAAATAATAAATGAATATAAATTAAAGTACAATTAAAATAAAATAAAATTCCAATATATTTAAATTAACTTGCTTGCAATATTAACATGAACCTAACCAAGAGCATTATTTAGTTCGTTCTTTTTTATTATTGGATGTTCAAAACATGATCCATGATCACATGATTCAAATTAGTTAAATAGGAGTAATGATTAAATTAAATTAAATTAAAATAAAATTTAAAAGAGCATAAATTAATATACAAATAATTTACTTGCAATATTAACATGAACCTAACCAAGAAGATTATCTAGTTGGTTCTTAAATGGCACTTGGTTCAAATTCGTTTAACAGGAGGAATGAATTAAAATTCAATTAAATCGAGAAGCAATCAAGTTAAATTAAAATACAATGAAATGCAAATAAATCTAAATTAAGATGAACTCAACTTAACATGAACTTTATCAAGAACATAATATAGTTTAATTTATCCCGATCACTTTACCTATATGACGGCGTGTATTCTCGATGGTGCTGTTGCGGTTCACATTGCTCAGCTGGCCGAGGCAGCAGCGATCGGAGTTGTTCGAGGGATTCGTGAAGCCGTCGACAATGACCGAATTGTTATTGCAGTGGAACACCTCGCCGACGCGACAGTTGAGCTCGTAGTAGGCAATGGATGCCCAGAAGGCTGGCTCCGAGTAGCTAACCTGCGCCACATCGCCCATCTGGGCGTCGAGCATTTGTGTGCCATCGTTTGGATTATTGGAGTTGCCATCCTCGGAGGGGCTGTAGGCGGGCGGCGGTGTGCCCGCCAGGCTGTCATACGGTGAATTTGGATTGGAGTTGACCGAACTCGGGCTGCCCACCGAAGTGTTGCTATTGCTGAGACTGTGCGAATTGAAGCCGCTGTTCGAGTAGCTCACATTGTGCGGCATACTCGGCTCGGCCATCTGATTGAACTGCAGCATCGAGTGGCCCGGCGCGAACTCCGAGTGTCGCGGCACCAGCACCGGCGGCAGCACCGGACTCTCCACCCGCTTGTAATGATACGGATTAATGCAGACCTCCTTCTGTTTGGCGCTAAACGGATATTGGCATAATTCGAGCGGTTTCAGTTCATGATGCGACTGCAGATCCGGCCAGCGCCACACGCGGCAATAAATCACATGTGGCAGGCCCTTGCGATGAGAGACCTGCACGGAGAGCATTCAAAGGAATCATCAGTAATAGTTACAAAGAGAGTTCGATGTGAAAGTCTTGATAGAGGTTTTAAAATATTGGAATAAACTCAAACAACCTGAGTTTTACTAAGCAGTTATTTTTCAATTTTTATGTTGTCCTCTATGATCACTTTATCGATGTTATATCTGTGGTTAATAGCAACAATAAGCTTAAGTTGTTATCCCCTAACACAAGAAGCGCACTCACTTGATCCTCCATGGTCACTTATTGTCCTCCATATATGGTTTTCATATACCATAACTTATACATATATATTTCTAATCTACATATTTATTGTATATACTGCTCTCTTCGATCTCCTGGCTCACTTTTTTCTGCTAAATTGTCACTTTTATCCCCACTCTTCATATACCCCTGCCTTTTCTCCTACTTTAAACGACTTTGTGTACAATTCTTGCTATTTGCAATAACATTTGAGACTTGCTAGACTTTAGCTTTGTTTAGCCCAGATTGAAGGCACTTCTTACCTGTAATCGTCCATCTAGCGAACGTGGTATGGTCACACACTTGGATGGCTGACCGGGGCAGGATAGGGCACGTTCCAGTTCCTCGATGGCGCCCTTGCGCTTCTTTAGCTTCTTCACCAGACTGTCGACGGCCTTTTCGGCCCATTTCTCCTCCTCGTCGCCCTGTTTCCAGCCGAGCAGCTTCTTCACGGCCGGCGATTGGAATGAGAACAGGGTGCCCAATGTGGTGATGGCGCTGCTTGTGTTCGACTCGACATCATCGGTGTCCATTCTGTGTATGTTGTTGCTGATGCAGTTGTTGCTGTGCTGCTGCTGCTGCAGTTGTTATTGTTGCTGCTGTTCGTATTGTTGTTGTTGTTGTTGCTGCTGCTGCTGCTGTTGTGGTGACTGCTTTGGGGTGGAGTTACCCGATAACCGGTATAGCTATCAACGGGCGGATAGTCTGCGGATAGACCAATGCAAATTCGTTTAAACATAATGGAAAATACATACATCAATATCAATAAAAAGCCACGATTAGATTGGATTTAAGCAACGCCCACAATAACAACAACAACAAGCTAGAAAAAAACTTGGCCATGTGCCCAGCTTCAAATGAAGTCGTCGTCTGATTGATCGCAGGGGATTTCGAGGGGAACTGAATTGCTGTTGTTGTTGCTAATGCTGATGTTGTTGCTAATGCTGTTGTTGCTGCTGCTGCTGCTGGCAGGCAGTGCACAAATCATGTTTAACTCCTCCCCCTTGGAACACTGGCGCTGAGCTTCGCCCAAGGTCAGCGTCCATTGCATGCAAATCATACGCAAAAATAATTTCAATTTTATTCAGAAGAATAATACCCTAGAGATATCAATCGCCATGAAAAAACAAAACAAATAATAATATCCAACTGATTAATAATAATTCATTTTCATATTGGGTGGGCAGAAATTATTACTTAACAGATTAATAAGAATATCGTTTTTTTGCGAAGATCAAATATGCAGTTTTATATCACAGCTGGCGTCAGTGAAAAATCAAAAGGATTTAAAATATTTTAACCAAAAGTTAGGGAAATAACGAAAATGTAGTCAAATTTACTCAGAGAAAGAGTTAAGTAAGCTTTGGCTTACAAATCAATCCCAATACATCCTGCTGTGAACCTGAAAACCTATATTTATATATATTTTATTTCTTTATATGAATTATTTTGTGCAATGGGAAAACCCCGTTGAAGACACAGGAAGGAATTTGGCTTTACTCGCTGGCTGTGCATGCTTTTTTCCAAAAAAATTCCAAAAAAAATTTATTTTCAATAATGCACGTATTTTAAATGCAGAATCAATCTAGAGGATAAACCATGAACAAAATGACATCAGACGTAAAAATCGGCTCAGTTTTAACGAAGTTATGGGCGTTTGAAATATGGGAGCTATGGATCCGAGAGCTTTACTTGTCAAAATTGTTGTCCATTTTTGCATGATTTTTGACAAAAAATTTGACCCCTCAGAAGCGGTTTTAATGTTGTTTTTTATACTAATTTTGACCACCACAATCGATTAAAAATGGAAATTCCGGAATCTAAATTTTGAAAAAAAAAATTTTTCCAAAATGAGTAAGGGGGGGGTACATGCTTTTTTTGACAAAAAAATGCAAAAATTTTATTTTCAATAATGAATATTTTTGAAATGCAGAATCAATCTAGAGGGCAAACCATGAAAAAGCCGCCATCAAACATGAAAATCGGTTCAGTTTTGACAAAGTTATGGGCGGTTGAAATATGGGAGCTTTAGATCCTCGAGCTTCACATGCCACAATTTTTGTCAATTTTGTCGGCTACGAGCGACTGCAACGTTCTCAAATGTTTTTATATATATTTGCTCTATTTATTAATTTAAGAGTAGTTAAAGTAAATAAATACCCATAAAAATGAACACAGACAAATTTCAGGAACATTTCTCATAATCTAAATAAATATAGGCATATCTTAATCTTCATCTTTTTACATTTATCACTCATTTGCCAATTTTAGTTATTAATTTATTGAAAACTGTCAATAGTTATAAAGTTGACTGAGTCACTGTTGCTTTGCTTTGCTTTTGCCTCATGCACAAAGCAAATTAATTTTATGCTTGAGAAATGCCAGTTTTATAGCCATCTTCAAGACAAGTGTTACTCGAGCGCTAATGAAATAAGTTGCTGACTCATTGTAACGCTCCAAAAACAAAAAACAAAAATTAATAAATAATACAAGCAATTATTTATTGCCCGGCTAATTTGAATTTGAATCTATTTGAAAAATTCTAAGTAATTATAACCTGATTATATTGCATGGCAAGAAATTGTTTAGCAAGAAATCTTTTGTTAAGATTTCTTGTGAACTTTGCTTTAGTTTTTTTATTATTTTTATTTTATTAGTTTTTGAGCTTTCAGTCCACTTGAGTGGGTGATTATAATACAATGTGGGTAATATAATACAAACCGTATTGCTGTATCTTTTATAGCCTTCAATATATGCTCAAACATTTTAAATTTAAATAGATTTTAATTGGTTTTTGAAAAATTGCGAACCATCAAATAAATATTCTACGTTAAATACACAAGAAACTATATTATTAAATTAAAGCTTCTAGCTTTTAGACTCTCTGAAATCGCCTTAAAAAGGGTAGTTAGAGCTAAGAAAGGAACATAAATCAGAGCTATATATTTCAGCAATTTCCAATTTCTTCGGTACCACTGTGCGGCACAGCACAGAGTGCATTAATGATCAGCTTGACGTACATCATAATTAGCACATAAGAGAGATAACACCGCGGACAAATGCACTGTTCAACTTGTCACCACGAAAGTGACCCAACCCAAGCTTCCCTAACACCTCCAATTCCCCCGTCCCCAACTCTTGATGCGTTGCTCTGTAACGGTAAAGACAACAATTCAATTTGAATTATGACATTTCAATGTGAACCACATTTCTCAAAGAAAATAAAACTAAGGCAAAGCTCTCGCTCTCGCTTTCTCTCTGTCACTCTCTCTAATGCCATCTCTTACACACTTGTTGCGTTTCAATTGCAAAGTGAGAAAATCTAATTGAAAGAAAATTTGTTGTAGCAATTAATTTTCGAATTTTTTTTTGGGCGGCGAGGTGTGGAAGGGGTGAAACTGTGGCAAATTTGAAATCCAATTTCAAAACCAATTAAATACCGACAATAAATCAACAAGTGCAACATTTGGGGACACCTCCTAACACGCCTGCCACACACTCGCACACACACATGTACACACATACACTTGCGAATTTGTTTCTGGCCAAATTAGCCGCCGCGTGAATTAATTTTCAACAATTTTTGTGGCCTACGCGGGGCGTTGCCTGTTTCTTTATTTTTTTGTTGTTGCCCGTTGACAATTTGTTTGGTTGCTGCCACATTTCGCAGCCGCCCCAAAAAGTCAACGACAGCGCCTCAGGCACTTGGCAGGGTATCCCCCCTGTCAACTTATAGTACCCCTCACACTCTTCTACTCGCTGTAATTATCGCAATATTTGACCAGCTGGCGAAAAAGCCTTGCATAAAACTTAAATTGGAGTTCGATTGATTGTGGGGTAAGCATTCAAATTTTCTATAATAGAGCCCGCGAGGCCCCCACACATGTTTTGAGTTGTTTGTTACTTATTCTCAGTTCTGCAGGTGGCGACTTATTCGACATATTGACATAGATGATATTGGTTTATGACAATTCATAAGAACTGCCCACAGCTAATCTTGTAATAAGGGGAGATTTCTAAGGCAAATAATTGAATAAATTCCATAACAAGGCATTATTTGTTTAGTTATATCTATAAGTAAATAAACGGTATAATATTAAAGAAATATTTTTATAAAGAAACAAGAAGGGGGAACTCAATTTGGAAAATATTTACTTTAATTTCTAGGAATTCTTGGTGAATTAGGGTTTTTGATAAAGTTATAACAAAACCAGAATATTTGAATCAAGGCATATCATTCAGTGAATATACCAAATTCTAAAAAAAAACTCTTTCCAAGTGTTCTTTACAGAGTCTTAATATAATCAAGAGAATTTAGAAATCAATAATATTTATAAAAACTATTACATTTTTTTTAAACATTTGAAATTAATTAAAATAGTTTTGGCTACTTTTTAGGTCCAAATATGCATCTTATAAATCCTAGAGTTTGCTTCTGCTACTTTGAATAGTACCTGATGTTCAAGCCAAGCATCCCAACTTATTTTAATAAAATTACAGACTAATCAAATTTAACAGATATTGTTATTAGCCCAATTCTTGCAAATTCAACAAAAATCCAATAATTGTAGAGACTTCATTTAAAGCTCAAGCTTGTCTTCTTAATTTATCATAAAAGTTCTCGAAGAAGAACAATTGACTTCCTTTTAAGTTTCTTACTGCAAGCTTTACAACATTTTTATTGATCCGATGATCCACTCATCGGTCTGGCAATTTTCGAAATGATTCCAACTACAATTAAAGAGCAATAAACGTAAACTTCAATTACAAATTAACCCCGTCTGAACGATAAAATGCGTGACAGAACGCGCTAATAAGCGAGATGAAGAGAGGGAGAGAAGGAGAAGTCTCAAGCCGAACTGCCGCAAGTAGTTGTTGTTGCGCGGATTCTTCCAGGAAACTAAAGAGCCCATCGTAACTCAAGTGGGCACCCGCACCCCACATCACCCGAAACCTCTCGAAAAAAAAGGAACACAAATAAAGGAGTCCGAGGCAGAGTAAAAGGCCAAAGGAATCACTTTCGTATGGCAGGCACGCATTCGCGCATGCGTATCATATAATTCCAATCAATAATCAATCATAAATGCGGCAATGACAATAAAGCGTAAATCAAAGAGCACCAGGTAGAGCGAAAGAAATGCAGTAGCTACAGAAAGAGAGGTAGCGAGCGGTAGAGCGAGTGAGAAGTTAAACTTATCGCGGCGCTTCCGTTGCCATTGAAAATGTCAAAAAGAGAGACGAGGACCTGCGTGTGTGAATGTGCGTGTATATGTGTGTGCGCGTGTGTGTGCATGCGTGTGTGGGGACATGTGTTTAAAAATAAACAAATAATGCAAGCGAGCAGCCCAATGATGATAAATTACAAGCCCAAAACGCAGGCAAAAGTTTAATTTCGTTGGGAAAATCGAGAAATCAAGTAATCGAGAAATCAACAAACGAAAAAAAAATAAAATAAAACGAGTGGTCTAGGCGAGCGTGATAGACTGGGATACCCTGTAATTTTGTACATATGTAAAGCAAGAAAACAAAAACAGTAGCCTACATACTTTGAAAAATTCTTTCTTGAATAAATTGGTTTGTTTTACATTTGACTTAAAAAAAACACAAAAAAAAACTGTTATTATTATGTAAATTTGAGAGAGTGTTTGGGTTCGGCTGAATTTTGGGACAGCTGGTTCGGTTCGGATTTTGATTTTAAAATATGAGAGTTTCAGATTTGAACCTTCGGTTAAAAACCATTAAGCACCCTTGATCATTATATGTATGGACATAATACGATAATCTACATTTCTACCAAATTTGATGTTTATAGTTTTTACAAAAGCCGTTGCAAAATTGGGCAAGTAACAGTTTCGTTATTTATTATTATTAATTTTTGAAATACAAACAAATAGAACGATAATAGGATATAAATTTGATCCTATTGTGTAATAGGAACCATGATACCAAAATTTAATGTCTCTAGCTTTCGTTATCTAAGATATATGCTCAAAAAGCAGGGCTGAAAATAAATATTTATAGAATTCAGGATAACGGTCAGTCTTATCGATAATTAAAAATAAACTTGAACTGTGTATTTATATTCCAAATTTAAAGTTCTTGTTACTGCCGTTAGTCTTAGATCGAGGCGAGAAATTAACTTTACTATATGGACTCGCCTGTTGATGCTGATGATCAAGGCTCTATATATTTAATGATGCCACTTCTGTACATTTGCACAACTGCAATATAAATATCCTTTTTTACATGCATTTTCTAAGGTTACAGGGTATTTGAGAGAGACAGAAAAATCAAGCAAATCAAAAGAAAACAAAACACGTACACATGGTTGAAGAGGGGAGAGTGAGAGCTGTTGGGTGCTGTTGTTCTTCACGGTTCTTCGATGGTTGCGGTGGCAGCGACTTCTGCTGCGTTTGTTGTTTCTCCGCGCTTGTTGACGTTTATGGCAAAGATTGCAGATATTATTCTTATTTATTTATACTGCACGGTATACGCACTCACATACACTCATACGCAGCGCTGCAGCCAGCACAAATCAAAAGTCAGCATCCAAATGTTATGCGAGACCCTCCACAAAGGCAGCCGCATTTAAATTACAATAACAAAAATATATTTATGTACATATACACAAACTGCACAACCAGTTACATTTTTCGTTCAACGAGATTTTCAGTTGTTTTGATTAAATATTATTGTTTTTATATATATATTTGTGCGTAATATTTGCATAAAATTCATTCAAATAATTTTTAACGTTGCCAAATGAAATCGCCGCGAAACGCAACAAAACACAACTGCACAAAGCGACCGATCAACGACGAATGGTGAAGCGAACGAGCCGAGCGAACAAGTCCAACGAACAAGTTGACCGAAGTGTGTGAGCGCTAGAGAGCGCATGTGAGCATCAGGGCTGGGTGAGAGCGTAAAAAGGAGCAAAGCAACTATCGCAAGGTTGGAAAACGTAGAAATAATATTGTAAGCGAACTAGCCGAGCGTATGAGCGCGACCGAGCATGTGGAATCGATTTAATTTTTGTTCGAATTGCTATTGAATGCATAGGCGATAGTTGTTTGGTGTGCAGCCCTGGCTTTGCGTAACTGCCGAGTGACGTATTGTGGTTGCCTGCCGCCGTGTGTGTAAAAAGCCACAAACAACAACAAGACAAGCAACCAAGCGCGTTGGATACAAAAAAACACAAACATATTTTTACTTTAAACAAATCAAATGAGTTTCATGTGTGAAGGGGAAAAGGTAGGGGACGCGTTGGGTGCACTGCACGTGAACATAGACGTGTGGGCTTCAATCAAACAGTAAATGCTGCCACAAGTGAATGGTCTAAGGGAGATGCAAGCAAGCAAAAAACAAAGAAAAAATCCCCTCAAATCTAGCGAACAAAATTCTTGCCTGCCGCGTTGCCAACCACACACTGTATGGTCAAATTGCAATTTGGCGTTGCCAGATATGTGCGCTGGTGTGGTGTGGGCGCCACTTTTAATATTGCCTAGTTTTTCTTTTTATTGCGTGTTTAACACTACTAAATGCGAATTTATAGCCAACATGGGTAACATAACGCAGTTGTCGTAAAAACCGAAAATAGTCATGAAGCGCACCCCATACAAAATAGAAGCAAAAAACAAACAGCAGCAGCAAACATAAACAACAATAAAAATTTATGCATGCATGCAAATTATACACATATGCAACATGCGCACACACTCACCCTCCCTCTCTCGATCTAAAACGACTTTGCGCACGTGCCAAAAGTGGACACGAAATAAGAGGGTAAAAATCCGTTTGCAAGCACCAAAAATTAAGTCAATTCTAATTACAAATAATTGACGCGTTAATTGCTTAAGCACACGCAACCCTGCGCCCTTCTAATGTAATTGAGCTGTCAACGGATACAGCAACCCTGCGCCCACGCCAAGCGCAGACAGCGCTGCCAACTGCTTTAAGGTAGGTTCGTGCTGTGTGTGGTGCGCAAAAAACAATTGTTGTGTACTCCGAGAATTAGAGTTGTTTACTTTATTTCTAAGTTCAATTCAGTGAAATAATTAACTAGTTCATTTTTTACAAAAGAAACTATTTTTTATCGTTTAGTAGGTATTTGTGTTCTTAATCGTTTAGTCGTCCGTTTAAGTTCCATTATTGTGCAGTTGACCGTTATGCGCGCTTTTTGTTTAAAACTCAAAAAAAATGTGCAAAAGATTAAAAAACTTTAAAAAGCACGCTAAGCGCTGAACTTATGGACTATTAAATGATATTGGAACTTAATTGATGGAATCAAAAATTTGGAATCTAAAGGTCTGAACAATTTGCAACTTGGCTAAGAAATATTGTTTAGTCCAATTGAACTAAGTCTGCTCGATTCGCTACAATTCAGTTCTTTAATTTCACTAGCTTCTGGTAGTTACAAAATGTACACCCATAAACATGTGCCAAAAGTGAACTTGCAAAAGCAATTGTTGCTGCTGCTGCTGCTGCAAGGAGGCGTCGCCAGCGTCAGCGTCAGCGCCATGCAACAATTGTTGCGTGTTCAGCTGCCAATCAATGCCAATGACTGACGCAGTAACCAGCGACCACCACACTACACACAACACAGCATATACCCAGTCCAGTTGCATGCCACCTCTGCCCCTCCGCCCCCTCGCAGTGCTATGATGCAGCATCCATACGATGCGCGCGCTCGCCTAAATAGCCCATAAATATGTGGAGTATGCGCAACTGCAGTCGAGGCAGAGGCGCAGGCACTGGCTGCAGCAACTTCTGCTGCTGCTTGGGGGTTAAACGTGGCCGCGCTTTGTGGCGCCTAATGCGTGCGCCAAAACAAAACGCAAAGAATTCTTAGAAAAGCGTCGCCAGAGAGTGGAGAGAGGACATGGAGTCCGAGCGGATTAAATGGCACAAACATGGCTAATTACATGTATTTAATACACACATAAACAGCAGCAGCAACAACAGCAGCAACAACAACAATGTCTGCGTTGTCGGTGCGTTTGCGCCTTGGCGTTGCAGTTGGCAACGCGACACAGCCAATGACAAGTACAACAATTATGGTCAAAAGCGGCTGCAAACGTTGTCACTAAACACAACAACAACAGCAGCAGCAACAGCTCAAGAATTGTTCAAGTTGTGCGCTTTGATGATGATCATTACACGAATTGTGCGTAGTTCAACTACTCTGGTCCGTCCCAGGGCTGCAGAACTAGTTTAGTAAACAAAAATCTGGTCAGAGAAAATATTGCTTTTTTGTATTTAATTTTCAAATGATCAAAATAGTTAAATGAATTAATAAAAACTGATCACTTTCGGGGTTTGACTAAAGAACTGCTCTAATTATTGAGGATTGAAATAAATCCTCAGTTAAGATAGTTTCAAATAAAAATATATTTATGGAACAATCGACATCTAAGCTTACGAATGAATCAAAGAAACTTGAAATATTGTTCAATTCAACAATCCGATGTGAGCTCAGGAATCAAACGCACAATGAACCTGAAATTAATAGTAAATTTAACTAGTTCTAAATAAAAATCAGTCGTAAGCAAACGCATGTAAACTTAAAAATGGATAAAACAATCTAGCAAAAATGGTTCAATTGAAAAAGTTCAGACGCTTATTAATCAAATGAAAACTTCAGCTGAATAAAGTCAAAATGTACGCTGAATTCAGACAAATATAAAAGAAGTCAATCAAAAGAGTTGCTTATTTGTATCGCACAGGATCTATTACAGCATTCCACAATTTTTAAAATCTACTTAAATGTTTAGTTTACACTATTGTTTGTATAAACGTTATCCAGCCCTGGCTATCACAGCGCCATTAAAATAGGAGCGGCGGCTATTTTGCAGCGCCCCCTAGCCACCCGCCCCCTCCCCCTCCTGTTGCTGCAAATCCACAAACTCCAACGCTGTCAATGCATTTATTTATTAGATTTTAAATGCAATAATTATTAGTTTTATATGGACAATGAAGCGCCAAGTCGTCACGAGGCGAGTGTGTGTGGCGCGATCTGAATGCCTGAGCAGGCGCACAACATATATAAAACACAAACAGCAGCAACAACAACAAAACGATAAACACAAACAAGACAATAATACATAATACGATACGAGTTGTGGACTCCAAAAAGCGCGTCCACTTGTGTGGCGCTGTTGCCGCTGCCTGCCCCAAGTTGTGGCGCGGCATTTAATATGCAAACGCGTCGGCCGTTTGCATGTGCAACAACAGTAGCTGCCAAACTGTAAACTCAACTCATTCACCGAGTGTGCGTGCGTGTGTGTGTGTGTGTGTCTGTGTGTGGGTGTTGGCTTCAATTCCCAACTCGACTCCCGACTTTCGTTTCGATGCGTCTCGCACAGCACTCTTGACAGTTTAGCGACAGAGATTTATGCGCTGTAATTTCCCACTTTATTACAGTTTAAAGTTGCGTTTTCATAAGTTTTTCTTTGCTCGTGCACATTTCGCCTGTTTTAAGGCTGCCATTTGCCTCAATTTGGCTCATTGACTGCCACCGATGTTCACCATAAAAAAGCAAGAATGGAAGGCGGTGGCACAGCAGATGGTTAAACTGCACAGTGGTTACTGAGTACTGGAGGTCTAGGTGGGTGTTGAAGAAAAAGATAAAACAATCGCACTGTCCGAAAAGATCGAAGTCCTTAAAGCGCGTTGGAGCTGGGACTACTCTATATTAAGTTAAGTAACTACTATATACAACATATGTTCATTGTAAATTTACCATCTAATTCTAATTATGGTATAACTAAAAGGCATGCAACACCTCATCACAAAGATGGCAAATTTAAAACGAACATGAAGAAGGATTAACCTGTAAATACAGTCTAAGATCTGTTTTCTTATATCGATTCTAAATTTATCATCTAATTTTGCAAATTTTGTATCGATTGAATTTTCTCATTTTTATGTTAACTGAGTCTACTCATAATAATCATCAGACACTTTAAAAGAAAAGAACGTCCCACAATCAATACTCATGCTAAATTTATCCTCAAGACAACTGCCATTAACTTTAACTTTAGCCTAAGAATGCGCGGCTTTTAATCCACCAACTATCTTGGCTGGAAAACTCTTTAAAACAATATGTATTCTGAGCAAGTTCTTTACACTTAATTTCTTCTCTGACTCAGATCTTTATCTAGTTTTTTTTCAAAGCCTCTGCATTGCTGGGCCATAAATTATGTGCCAAAGAACATAAATCATTTTAGGCAGTGTAAGAACTTTTAACTATGCAAAGTGAGTTGTTGCCTAGTCTCACGTCTCGAACGCTTGACGCCTTCGATTTGTATTTGACCCAAACTGCCTCGAGTACTTCAAATCATCCACGCCCACGCCACCAACAACAACTGTAGACCCGAAGCCTACATATGCTCAATAAACCTTTTTGTTTTAACGGCTCAACGGTTATTCTAATTTATGTTGCACATTGTTTATATACGACAGATACACATACTCACACACACACACACACACAGTCGGTCTTAGCTTGATTGGGCAATTCACAATTTGCCAGGCTGGCGAAAATTAAGTGCGCAAAGTCAATATTTCAATTTCGGGGGGAAACTACATAAAAATAAAATAAATAAAAAATAAAAGGCAAAATAATTTGCATATGAAGTGGTGCTGCATGCTGCATGTGGCATGTGATTATAAAACAGCTAACCAGCTGAGAGGCGGCATATGCACGGCCTACGCATCAGGTTGTCGTTTTTTGTACGTTGCAAGCTGCTTGCAACCTAACGACTTTTAGGCGGCATTTTGTAAATGAGCTTCAAATGGGTTTCGGTCTCTGGCTTTTTTTTGTCTTAAATAATTATGTTATTAATTGGATTTATGCGCAGTTTGTGCAACATAACAACGAACCTAACAAAAATTTGCATGTTTCGCTAGAACTGTCGCTTCATGACTTTATGGCTTTTTGGGGGCGGGGTTTCTTATCGCTGCACAACTATTTTTGGATCTATCGAAAGCGTGATTTACGCTTTTTCAGTTTATTTTCAGCGCGGATATTTTTCTTTTTGTTTGCCAGTGGGCGTCCCTCTTGTTCACTGCCGTTATCCCCATATAAATATTTAATTTTTTTATTATTTTTTTTTTTTACTCTTTGTTGCCTTTTGCGCTGCTCTTGATCTTCTTGTCGAGATAATCCGCGCAATGGTAATAAAAAATAAAATTGAAAACAAAACAAATGCTGAAAAGTCAAAATAAAAAATAAATAAAAGAAAACAAAAATTGTCAACACGCATTTGAACTTATTTTTAGACCCTGTCGCAATCGGATTTAGTCTTTTTTATTTTTATTATTATTACTGTGATTATTATGTTATAGACTGGCAACAACTTTATTAAGCGCTTGGATATGCAGATGTTTATCGTGTCAAAGAGACCTGAGAGTTGAGTAACAATAATAAAAAAAATAACTAAGCATAAAATCACGATGCTGACAACACCCTAACATAAGCATGTAGAGGGTATTTTCATTTGAGCACCTAAAATCGTAAACATTGAAAGCCTTTTAGGGCTTTAAAAAGGCCACGTTTACTAGTAATAAGAAAATACCATAACTGTTAATCCATACTAGAATTATGTTATAAATTAGCTTCCCTTTCGGAAATTTATAAAAATTAAAATAATAACGTATGCTCTCGCTTGTCACGCTTTTAATTTACATACTTTTAAACGCATTTTGGCCCATTTATTTAAATTTAAAAAAACTTATGTACTAATGGGCATAAGAAGTAATGGAAAAATAAGTTATTTATGGTATATAGGAGGTATTTTAAATTTCACATGAAATATCTTACACATTATCAGCTCTTTTGACCATTTATAAAAGACAAAAAAGCTTTGGTAAAAAGTAGCAAATATCGGATTTTTAAGCGTTTAGAGGCTAAAAGTCTTTTGGGCCATTTATTAAAATTAAAAAAAAACATAAGTAAATAACTTATGTACTTAATGGCACGTTTTGTAATCAGCCCACTGATTTTCCCAATAGTTTTTCGTGTTTCTTATCAGCTTGGCGCCGCGTCTCGTCTGGCAACAGATGCTACTGTGAGGCAGCTTTAAACCGTTTTTGCATTGCGCTGATGCAGCAAGTTTTGAATTACAGGAGCTTTTTGTTTTATTTGCCCCTACTCTCGCTATGCTCACTTGGGCAAACGATTGTACTACCTACGAGCTGAACAAGAACAAAAGCAAAGATGCAAGTACAGTGAAAAATCAACTAACGGACAGCATTTCTAATTTCTTTATTTTTGTAAATAAATTAAGTGTATTTTAGAAAAAATAAAATAAGAAGTGAAATATTCTTGATCCGCATTTGCTAAATCTCTGATATGCCCAAAAAACTGGGTCGATAAACAGATAGGGTTAAATCGACTTGTCTAGTGATATTGACCAAGAATATACTTGAATGTTCTTTATCTTTTGCATGTTACATACATTTGCAGAAAACCATCATACCCTATTTTCCCCATTTTCAATGGGTTCAGGGCATAAAAAACTGAAGCGCGGTTGTCCATTCGAACGAACTTTTACTGTAGTTACCATATCGCCCAAAGCTAAGAGCACACAGCGAACCGCAAAATACGCAGAAACCACTGCAAAAATCAGCACACCCACAACAAGTCAAAGTGTGTGCGTGTGTGTTGTGTGTGTAGAATTGAGTGCACGTCTTGGGTTGCGCTTCAGTTACCTTCGACAAAGGAGAGCGGCGACGCCGAAGCTGACGCTGACGTTGACGCTAACGCTAGCCGCGACCGAGCGACGTCTAACGGCGCAACGTAACGAAGGCAATTATGCCTGGAAAGGTTTGCGCGCGCGCTGCTGATAACAACAACAACAGCAGCGGCAACAAAAGAAGCGCAACAAAAGCAGCACGGCGTAGATAAGCGCCCGCACAGAAACACTCGCATAGTGTAAATGCAGCTGTATATATGACCATAGAAAATAGTAAAAAGCAAAACAAAATTAAAGTAGGTGTGTGATGAAATTGATAACAGAGCAACGTTTATGGTTTACTTTGTGATAACAAATTTGTTTGAGCAGAGCGCGCAAGAGCGTAAAAATGAGCGTGCGTATCCAGCTCTCTCGCCGTCTCTCTCTCTCTCTCTCGACTCATAAGAGTAATGGGCGGTCGAAGGTTCGTCTTAATTTTTTTATTAATCAATTTATTTATTTTGTTGTGTGACTAATTCGAAAATATTGAATAATAAAAAATATTAAACCGCGCGCGCCTCAAATGCCGCAATTGGCCGCCGCCGCCGCCGGCCCCCTTAATGCTAAACCGCACCTGTGCTGGGCAGCCAGGCAGCATTCAAGTGGATTTTTTTACAAAGCACGAGAGCAGAAGAAATGTCAGAAATTTGTGTGCGGCGGAGATAAGCGACATTCAAGTATTTTCAAAACATAATAAAAATTTGATTTTATTGTGTGTATTTATAATTGTTTTCAATTTTGTTTTTTCCTTTTTTTTTTTTGTTCAATTAATGGCGCGCGCAGCACAAAAACACAAACACATATACACACACACGAGCACGAACACGCACACGCATACATATTGCAGCATAAACTGGCGAGATGCTGAGAATAAAACTGTAATCGTAATCCCTGCAGAGCAAGAGTAACAGCAGCAGCACCATATACAACACCAACAACAACAACGACGCCAGCCAAGTCTCTTTCGGCAGCGAATAAGAAGTAGCCGTAGTATGAGAAGAAAAAATTTTTTTCTTTCAGCTAAACGTAATTGCACTGCGCTATTCTGGTTATTTTTGCATTGGTAATGCAGATAAAACTGTTTGAAAGCTACTCACGCGTACAATTCAACACTTGTGGTCCGTGTTTGTGGCCAGTTTGTTTACTTTAATGCACCATAAGTATGTGAAATTTGTTATTTATTTTAAATTGTTTATCATGATGTACTGCACACACGACGAAGACGACGACGACGACAACGACGAACGACCGACGACGACACACACACGAAGTGTATACAACGCGAACCATCTACTTTACAGAATTTTCCAACACTACTGCGCTGCCAACTGTGTGTAGGAAAATTACTGAAAATTGTTTATAATTATCGTTTTTATGTTATATATTATGCGTAAGCAGATAAATAATACTTGCACTAAATTTGTGTGTATTTTGTTGTTTGTTAGTGTGTATATCGATTATTATTGACAAGCACTAGTGAAGTGTGCGATCTGGCAACGCCAACAGCTGTGCTGTGCTTATCGCTAGGGATGTGAACATTTTGGCCAAAAAAGCTAGATTAATTAGCAAACTTTATTTTTAGAAAGTATTAGAACTGAGATAGGGCAGTTATTAAACGAACTTCCATATTTCACAAATAAGTTTAGTTAAATATAATTTTTTTAATAATAATAGTAAATCCTTGCAACTTTCAGTCCAGTCCAGTCCTTATTCATTTGGCCGTTCGGCGCCATCGCGAAAATACAAAATGCGGGTTAGCGTGGACATCGTGCAGGTAATTTGCTTTTTCTGATGCATATGCAGATCAAACGGCAGATAGCTCTCGTAGTTGACGGCGACGCGGCGGGCGACGAACGTGAGCATCGTCAACATATCCCGTATTTTACCAAACTCGCGCAGCTCCTTGCACAGGCTCTGTATGAACCAGCTGCCCTCGACGGAGTTGCGCCAGGAGCAGTAGCCGGGTATGGTGGAGGAGGCGATCAGGAAATCGGCATGCAGCGGTATGCGATAGCTCATAAAGGATTGGTTGTCGCTGTTGGGATCCTCGGTGTTCTGTTGGACATAGCAGCCGGGATCCATGCAACTGCCCTGACACGCCTGGATGATAAACACTTTCGGCTTGCCCGCCAACGTGGCGCAATATTGGGCGGTTAAAGGAGTCAGTATGTTCTCCAGCGGATAGTCCATGTCCCGGGCGTGAATGGAGCCCATCTTCCCGTGCGAGAGTATGGCTACTAAAATACAATCATATTCAGTGTGGTCCCGCGCGCCGGCTTTACTAATTTTGCGGATAACAGCCTTGCTGGTGAGGTCTTTGTATTCCTTCACTTTGAATCCCAAGTGCTTGAGAACCCCGCAGAGATTGGCGCTGTCCACATCTGTGCCCTCGCGCTCTTGCAAGCACGGCTGTTCGAAGCGCTTGTTATTGAAAATCAAAGCTCTGCCCCGATATTTGTGAGACATATTGTACTCGGGGACAATAACAGTGCCCACTCTTCCGCTGTGATATTTGCTGCTCCTTCGACTTGACATGCCTTGGATTTATAGAGGATAAGAGAGACCTCAATTACTAAACAACCGTCGCGCTCAACTTGAAATCGGTAAATGTTAGCGACTGCAGCACAATTACGCTTATACAAATTTATTAAATACGCATAACATCATAATTATTCATGTGCGGTTAGAGCTACAAACAACATTAAATATATAAATTTAGAACAAGAAATACATTTATGGCATTGTGACTTATTTTACTGACTCATTTAAACAAACTTCCATTTTTATTACATTAAACTATAAAATTAAATATAATCAAGCTGTAATTATGACTTGTGGCTTTTTGAATACATAATTATTGGCGGCTTTTGCTTTGAGATAACCGATAATTTTGATAGCTTCGATAACTGTTGATAGCGCTACACAATACACCACAAGCCACCTTTGTTACTGTTTTTGGCATTTTGTTTATATTTATTGTTTAATAATAAATTGAGTTTGGCAAGATGCAAGAGTGTCCTTACGGCGAGAAATGTTACCGCAAAAATCCCATACACTTTGGAGAGTATTCACATGCGCATTGTATGCAGAAAATGAGGTTTTTGCTATGATTTATTTTACATTTATTTTTATTTTTCATCAATCAGTGGATGCAATTTATGCCCAGGGCTTTAAAGCGGGCAGCAATGAGTATGACATACCCGACAAGTATTCCAGCGAGCTGATTAACATACAAATCAAGTTCTTGGAGAAACTCTTTCCACAGCTGGCCGGTAAAGATGCCAAGAACAAGCCTAAGGCGGCTGCTGCTGCCCCCAAGGCGGCTCCTGCTGCTGGCCCTAAGGCGGCAGCTAAAGTCGAACCGCCCGCAGCCACGCCCACTGCCAGCACCAGTCGAGCGTCGCAATCCACCAGCAAGGACAGCTCGAATCTGGCCAAGAAACAGAGGCTCAACGAGGGGCGCAACATACGGGACTACATTTCCGTTGTGGTGGAGAAGGGACGCATGGCCGGCAAACTGGAGCGTGCGGCGCCCTACAACATGTTCCTCACGGCCATCACGGACTCGAAGCCCACGCATCGGGAGCCCCTAAGCGTTACGCTGCAGGAAATCCTCGATGAGAGTCTGGGCGAGATCGAGGCCAGTGTGCAAATCAACTTCATGATAGACATTGGCTGGCTGCTGGGCCACTATTACTTTGCGGGCATACTGTTAGTGTGATTGTTTAACATTAAATCCATATTGTATTCCTTTAATCCCGCCAACAGCGACAAACCCTTGCTGGTGCTCTATGGCGATGAATCCCCGGAGCTGCTGGGCATTGGCAAATTCAAGCCGCAAGTGACGGCCATCAAGGTCAATATGCCCACACCTTTCGCCACATCGCATACGAAGATGATGCTGCTCGGCTACGCGGATGGCGGGATGCGTGTGGTCATCTCCACAGCAAATCTGTATGAGGACGATTGGCACAATCGCACCCAGGGCTTGTGGATAAGTCCCCTGCTGCCGGCGCTGCCCGAGGACGCGGACACCGCAGCCGGTGAAAGCCCAACGGGCTTCAAGCAGGATCTCATGCTGTATCTGGTGGAGTACAAGGTGACCCAGCTGCAGCCGTGGATAGCGCGCATACGCAAAAGTGATTTCAGTGCCGTCAAGTGAATAATAGATATGAGTAACTAACTGTTATAATAACTAACCATTTACTCCTTTGCACAGCGTCTTCTTCGTTGGCTCCGTGCCCGGCGGCCATCGGGAGAGCGCTGTGCGCGGTCATCCTTGGGGCTGTGCGCGTCTGGGTACGCTGCTGGGCAAGCATGCTGCTCCCGTTGAGGATCGCATACCGGTCGTGTGTCAAAGCTCCAGTATTGGCAGCCTGGGACCCAATGTCCAGGCCTGGATTCAGCAGGATTTCATCAACAATGCACGCAAGGATTCGACGCCAATAGGACGCTTGCGTCAGCTGCCCCCCTTTAAGATGATCTATCCCAGCTTTGGCAATGTGTCGCGCAGTCACGACGGCATGCTCGGTGGAGGCTGCCTGCCCTATGGCAAGAACACCAACGATAAGCAGCCCTGGCTCAAGGCGCATCTGCAGCAGTGGAAGTCGGGAGATCGGCATCGTTCGCAGGCCATGCCGCATATAAAGAGCTATACGCGCTTCAATCTGGAGGAGCAGTGCGTCTATTGGTTTGTGCTCACTTCGGCAAATCTGTCGAAGGCCGCCTGGGGCTCATTTAACAAGAATTCCAATATACAACCGTGTCTGCGCATTGCCAACTACGAGGCGGGCGTCCTGTTCCTGCCTAAATTTGTGGTGCGTTTAAATAACTGTTGCACTTGAGTAGTTTTTTGGGATTGTATTAATTTTTTCCTGCATTTTCATAGACTGGCGAGGACACTTTTCCCTTGGGCAATGCACGTAACGGTGTGCCTGCCTTTCCCTTGCCCTATGATGTTCCTTTAACACCGTATGGAGCCGATGATACGCCTTTTCTCATGGATTATCTGCAAGGTTGAAATGCTTTTCATAATTGTGATAATTAAATACCCATACAGTTACTCCAATCAGCATTGAAGGAAAAAGAATCAATAAATATTTGTTAATTTATACTCAAATTATTTAGTTTGTTTTAGAGCTGAAAATTTGAAATGGGCGCTAAAGGAAAAATATCGGTATGTTGTCGATTAGAGTATGTTGACAATCACAGAATTATTTACAGCTGAAAATGTCTACATGTTATCGATTACAAATTGTTGGTCACAATCAATACATTCGTCACTGCTACTTAACACAACACAGCTGTGATCAACTCTTATTAAATTGAATTTCATGACATTCATATATTTTTTTGCAACAAGGCAGAAAGTATAAACAAATTTAATCAAACACAATTTGGCTATTATAAAAATCACGCATCGAATTTGTAAGAAAACGATAAATAAAATACACCAGTAACAGTTTGTCATTTACTGTTAATAACAGTTCAGCGAAATGTTAAATGCATTGCTGTTGAAAACATATGTTAGACAAACGAGCGAGCGAAAAAATTAGTCACTCGTCGTTGATTTTTCGCACACAACTGTTCTCTGGCAGCGGTAAATTGGTAATTGACAAATTCAACGCTACTTTTACAATTTGGTGGTAAGTGCATTGACAAAAAAAATCTATATATTGTGAATTTATGTGCTAGATATATTTTGTGCTTTTCTTAATACAAAATGTGCGTAAAAAATATGTATGTATATGTTCATGGCGAAATTGTGCAGTGCAGCGTAAAAAGTGCCGGGTGCTTTGTAAGTTAGGGTGGGGTTTACAGTTCCTGTGGCCAGGCTGTCTGGAATTTAAAATGGCACGTATATACGCATATAAATATATATGTGTGTGGGCGTCAAGTGTTCGAGGACAAGAGACAGCTGTGTTGTCGCCGGCTATGCGGGGCCATTTGGATATTTAGGCTATTTTTATGTGAATCATTTTTTGTTTGTTAAATTAAATACGAATACATACGAATGTAATGTGTGCGGTTCTGTGTGTGTGAGTGTTTCGGTATATTTTTAACGATGATTTCACATATGTAGATTTTAATTTTATTTTACTTGCATGTATGAACATATATGTAGACCACTGTAAATGCGCAAAAAGCAAATGTGCAATTACCCATAGTACCTCTAGAGAGCTCTAAAGGTTGCACAAAGCGCAGTTTCCCTATTCTCTGCTGATGCGAAACAGCGCATTTAAAGAGAGGTAAAGAGAGCGTGTGACGTCACAAATTCGGCTTTGCGCTTGTTAAACTGTTAGTTTGTATAATTTTTAAGCGTGATGAAGATATAACATTCATATCCGACTTATATGAGAGCTATAGGCCCGGTCCGATTGATTTTTATGTCCTCTGCGCACCAATACGCCATTTGTTGGCAGTTTAGTAGGTATTCTACTGTTTTGAGGACAGCAAGGACATGCTGCCTTTTAATTTTCGTTATATTATTATATTATATTCCTTTTCACTCTTTATTATTTAATGGACGGAATTGCAATGGCAATATTAACAGGAACTGTAATTGAGCAACATTACATACATTTTTTATAGCAAATAAACAATAACCGAAGACGCTCAAAAATAAGTTTAATAAATACAAATTAATTTTTTCATACAAAATTTCAAAATTGTGACGACACAAAGCTCTTTGCATTAACCTGTGGCTCTCAATCGTGCTGAACAGCGCATAGGTTCCAGAAACTACTCAGCTGTTTTTGCCGCCTTAACTGTTGTTGCTCTGACTCACTCCCACTGCCAGCTCGTAAGTTTACGCAAGAGTGAACAAATGTTTGTATGTGTATAAGTATGACTGTAAAATCAAAGATGGCCAAAAAGCGCTATCAGCGCAAAACAACTAAAAAATAGAAAATAGAGATAAAAAAATTTATTTTTTCACTTGCTATTGACTATTTTGCTTTGGCTAAAGACGCGCAGCAGGTTTAATTTCTAATTAATTGTTATATGCGACGCTCACCAGCAGCGCACATAACGGTAAAACGGCTGCAGACACTTAAGCTGATGCGTGTGTGTCTGCATTTGACCAGAAAAGAACAAAACAAGCAGCAACACGAAGACATATCCTACAGTAACTTGTCTTTCCCACTGAGCGAAAGTTGTTAGCTGTGCACAGTCAGACGGATTCTCACTCTAATTGCTTAGATTTATTTGTATGATAATGCATTGCAATAAAAGAACAACAAAAACAGCCAGCACCATCGTTTGGCCGGTGCAATAAACTCATTGTTGTGCTTCCAACTATACAAAAACAATAGTGTCAGAACAGCTTTTACGCTCTCGCTCTTGCTCTCTCTCTCTCTCTCTCTCCCTCTCACCTGTCTCTCTCAATTGACGCGCAAACTCTCTTCAGCATTGTTGTTGCCATGTCTAACATGAAGCTTTCTCCGCAGCTTCAATTCAGCTGTTGACCCTGTAGCAAAGCAGCAATTTTGTCTCAAATTTTAAGCTGTTTTCGATGCACATTCAGTTGCTCGCCCAAATTTGGTCAAAAAGTGTTGATTACTGGCTGCTTTAATAGGCTATGAAAAAATTGTAAACCAGCGCTTGCAGTGCTGCTGACATGAACTAGCATTAACGTTGTGCTTTTAAACGAAAAGCGTCCTGTGTGTGTGTGTGTGTACTCCTTTAAAGGAACTGTTGGCAAGGGCAAAATATCAAAAGCATCGCAAAGCTGAGCTTACACTGTTGCTAACATGACCTTAACATTGCGCTGTTAAACGTAATGCCACTCACTAATTTCGAGTCCTGTGCGTGCGCCTGTGCTGCCCATTTTTTAGGGTGTGTTCCGTTCAGCAGCAGCAGCAGCTGTGGAGCTGTATGCGGTTGTGTGTGTGTGCGCGTGTGTGTGACCCAGTTGGGTGCTAACTGTGGCCCATAGTGTCGTGCCCACATTGAAAAGTGCTTTAATTTGCTAATTTTTTTATGTCAAAAGAAAAAAAAATTGCGTTCAAGTGCGTGTGAAACGATTTACATAAATACGTTATACGATATAGGGCGCTTAAGGAGTGGTATTTCTTTACAGCTATTTTATTTTCCTTTTTGCGGCTTTCGTCATAAGTATAACCAATTCTTGTATGGCTGCTTGCTTCGACGTTGTTTTCGCTGTTGTTGTTGTTGTTGTAACCAAGAATGTGTTTTAAAAAAAGAATCGGAAATTGCATAATTTTAATGTGATACCTACCTAAATCATTCATATACCACTTTAAGTAAACACAACAAAAAATAAATAAAGAAAAGAACAAACCAATCAACGAAAGCCGCAAAAATGTTCTCATGTTGTCGCGCAAATCCAAAGGCAGGCAAAAGGGATAAGGACAAGGATAAGCAGTGCAAAAACGACGCCGACACGAACGAACAGCTGCCCAACGAACCAGAGACGCAGGGGGAGGAGGCCAATGCTAACGACAATATCTCTGCGCCAGAGAGTGAATCTGAACCAGAGCCTGCAGCAGAACCTAAACCCGAACTCGAATCCGCACCTGCAACCATAATCGAACCGGAGCCTGCAGAGGCTGTTAATATAGAGCCGCAAACTGGTATTCATAATATGTATTACATTTAGTATTATGTAAAAATTCTGCCGTATTGTTCTGCCCCTGGGAGCTCTACATTTCACGCTGTGCTATTGTGTTTGCACCCGAACACAGGTCCCTGGAACTTGGCCTTATAACCCATTTAAAGGTCCAGCCAAAGGCCCAGGATCTGCGCTACTTTCGCATCTTATATTATTTTGCCTTACTAGCAAATTTCACACTTTATCCCACAGTTAAAACTGCCAAACTGCGTTCAGATAATATCTTCCATATTGTATACAAATTAGCGAATGAAGCTGATAGATCTTACAATCGTTATCAACATCTTTGAGTTTATAAAAATCTGACAATTATTAAGTCGACTTCGTTATGAACATTTTTTTAAAGAAAAAAATACTGATAACATATTTTAGTATCAATGAAATACAGTGGTCGCTCGTAATAAGAATCTTTCGATATTAGGATCGCCACTTTTAGCATTAAATGTTGAAATAATTCTTGAAATTAAAATTCGTTGTTTTGTGCTAAAAATTGCTTTCTGCTTTTAAATAGTTTTGACCTAAAAAGTTTCCAAAATCTTATTAATCGCTTTTCTACTCTATTTGTAAAGAAAATTAATTCAATTAAATTCATTAAATATTATATAATATAGTTTAAATGATAAGGAATTACGCACAAAAGTTTTTTCCAACATCGATATAAAGAATATTTTAAACATTAAATTTGTCTATAAATTAGAAATACTTCTGCTTCCAAGGGGGTATAATTGTATTTTTTTTAATATTATAAGAGAAACATAAATTCTTAATATTGCCCTTACTGACTCTAGCACAAATTTAAGATATGAAAAAGTTTTTATCAAAACAAGGGGGTAGTTTATATAACACTTAGACAGACGTAGACATTTTTAGGGCTCTTTTACATTTTTCTTATAGCTGCGAACACCTAATTATATCAAATCAGATTTAGTTTTTTATATACGTGTATATTAAGTTCCACAATATGCGTTTTGTGCATCGCATCTTCACAGCCATTGAAATAGAAGCCGCCAAGGCAGCCGCGTCGCCAACGGTGCGTTCGACGCACTCATCCACATCAACAGCGCCGCCCGCCTCGATGACCAGCGCGACAGACGATGAACTGCCGCCGCCGGCGGCACAGCAGCAGCGGCAGCAACAACAGGAGCCGCCACCGGAGCCGCAGCCCACAAAGAGCTGCCTGTCGCGCCACAATTCGACACATCATTCGATCAAGAAGAAGGTCAACATTAGCACGCGGGCCGAGATCATTGAGCCGGAGCCGTTGGACACATCGCCGCTGCTGCTGGCCAATCACAACAACAACAACTTCTCGCTGGTGGATGACGACGAGGTGTTCTCGGACTCGTTGCCGCCGCCCAAGCGGGAGAGCATGTGCGCCCCCTACATCGAGGGCGAGCTGCTGCCCGAGACGCTGGCCTTCACCCACGGGCTGCCCGCCTGGTTCGACGACGAGCGCCTCAATGAGCTGTACGCGTTCTCTTTCGCATAGCCCAATCCTGGTGCCCCCTAGTCTAAATCTCTCTTTCTCTCTCTCCCTCTCTCTCTCTCTCTCTCCATCTGTTGTTGTTATTGTTGTGCCAGCAGCGGGTGCATTGAGCCACCCGTCACCCCCGTGGGACGCGATGAGCTGGAGCTGAAGCGTCAGCGTCTCTATACGGAACTGCTGCGCGCCGCTCACGCCGCCGTGGAGCACAGCGTGGCCGTGCGGGGTATGAACCGGACTCCATTATTCACTCTTTGGTCTACGTCAGTTTGTTTGTTGCATGCCGATATCAGATTTGTTTTTTTTAAGAGTTTTTCTATTCGTGTTTTGTATGTCCTTTATCTCAGATATATATTTCAAGAAGACTTTCACTTGGCGTTTACTAAAAAATTCACTTCACTTTTTTTAAAGTAACAATAAAATACTTTTCTATGTTTTTCTAATCTTGAAATGCATATTTTTTTTAGAATTTTTTTGAAATATTTATTCGACTCTTATCGTTTTTGTACTATTCCTGTATATATCGTGATTGTAATTGATGGTTCTGAGGTTTAATTATACGTAGGAAAGATAGATATATACAATTGTTAACAAATGTTGAGCTTACATATTTTGTTAAGAAAGATCCTATTAAACGGGTGTATAAATATTGCCTACCTTTTAAAGTTAAACATAATTATTTTTGTTTATTTTTTAAAAAATAGTGGTCCACTGTCATATTCAAGTCTATTTAATCGCAATAGTTAAATTGTAATTATTATTTACATGATTCAGATATACCCGAAAAACCTTATCTTAACACTTATACTGTAACAAATGGGTATACATATAGGGGTTAAATAAATTAAAATGAACTATAAAAGTTTCAATAGATCTCTCAATGCTATATTAAAAGACGTTGTGATAAAAAATTAGCATTCATTATATATTCTTTTAGTTAATTCAAAGGCAATAAAACATGCACAATTTACACAGTTTTTGTCTTTATTATGCAGGGTATTCAATTTGTTTGGCTTAGAAAAAATGTTGTCGTTTTCTCACTTATTTTAATATGCACAACTTGAAAGTATTCGTTTTTTTGTAGTCTCACTGATCTTCTGCTCATCAAATCTTCATCACCATCTTCATCAACTGCTCATTCAGCAATTTGCATTTGCTTTTTTTTGTGGCATTTCGTAATCGTAAAAAGTCGTTTCCAGTGATTCATGCATTTATTTTTTGCATACCCTGTGATGACATCAATTACAACAATTTGCTTTTTTTTAGACGTTATAGCTGGGTGTGAATATTTTGTGGAATGTTGTTATCTTTATATATAAATGTGTTTTTTTTTTAATATCGCTTACATTTTTTACGCACATTTTTAATGGGATTAAGCAAAAGCACAACTTTCTAGCTGCAGACCAAACTTAAGCTGATATATATTTTTTTGAATTACCACAGATATCAACGAGACGGAATCGAAGCCCACGGCTGCCGTTGAGCATTTGGAAAGGATTTGCGAACGCTTGGAAACGCTTGTAGATCGTTTGGAGCATACGCTTATAGCGCCACAACCAGAGGCGGCACACGCAAAACCCGATTCGGAGTCAACACCACCAGCAACACCAACACCACCAGCTGCATTCGCACCATCGCCCAGCAACAACAACATGAGTGTCGCCGGCTTTGAGGATATTATGGCCGGGCCGTTAAGCCAATATCTGGCGCTATCGGCCAAAATTGGCGGTGATGTTGCCCAACATGCGCAATTTGTCAAGGCGGCCTTTGAGTGAGTAGCAACTGCTGCAATTGCCACTGCATTTTCATGTCATTTATCATGTGTCTTGACATTTACAGCGCTCAGTTGCGTTATGTGACGCTGGCCACGCAAATCGCTCAGCCGGCGCAGCCAAAGCAAATGGAATTGCTGCAGCCAACATCGACGCAGATCAGCGCCATTCAGGATTTCCGCGAGAAGCATCGCTCCTCAGGTTTCTTCAATCATCTGTCGGCCATTAGCGAGAGTATTCCCGCCCTGGGCTGGGTGTGCGTATCGCCCACGCCCGGGCCGCATGTCAAGGAGATGAACGATGCGGGTCAATTCTATACGAATCGTGTGCTCAAGGAGTGGAAGGAGAAGAATGTCACTCACGTGGAATGGGCACGCGCCTGGATTCAGACGTTGACCGAACTGCAGGCCTACATTAAGCAGTATCACACCACGGGTCTGGTGTGGTCCGGCAAGGGTGCGGCGCCCGCTGGTGGTGCACCACCACCGCCACCACCCGGCGGTCTGCCACCACCACCGCCACCACTTGATCTGAATGCCCTGAAGCTGGACAGCGCTGGCGATGATCGCAGCGCGCTCTTTGCGCAAATCAATCAGGGTGCCGACATCACCAAGAGTAGGCGCCACAGTTGTAGCCTTCCAATAAGCCAAAGCTAATCGATATCTTTGCAGATTTGAAGAAGGTAACCGGCGACATGCAAACCCACAAGAATCCTTCACTGCGCACCGGCCCCGCGCCCTTCAAGACGCCCGCCAGCAGCGGCAGTTCAGCTGGCCGTGCCGCTGCACCCGCCAAGGAGCCCGTGTTTACGCGCGATGGCAAAAAGTGGTTAATTGAGTATCAGAAGAACAATACCGGTTTGCGTGTGCAGGACGCCGAAATGAACAATGTGGTGTACATGTTCCGCTGCGAGGGCTCCACCCTGACCGTCCAGGGCAAGGTGAACAACATTGTGTTCGACTCTTGCAAGAAGTGTTCGCTGCTGTTCGATTCGGTTGTGGCCTCCGTTGAGTTCGTCAACTGCCAGAGCGTTCAGATGCAGGTGATGGGCTCGGTGCCCACCGTATCCATTGATAAGACCGATGGCTGTCAGATGTATTTGTCCAAGGATTCGCTGGGCGTTGAAATCGTTAGCTCCAAGTCATCGGAGATGAATATACTCTTGCCCGAGGAAAATGGTGACTATGTAAGTGGACATATTTCAGGGTCTTCAAGTGCATTTATTTATAATTTCATATTCCCAATTATTTCCAGACCGAACTGGCTTTGCCTGAGCAGTACAAGACCTTCATCAATGGCAAAACCCTCAAGACTGTGTGCGTGGACAGCCTTGGCTAATGTGTGTGGGCGGCACATCGGGAGTCCCCAAAGGGCGTCGTTGATTGCTTTTAAAATCCACCTCCTCGGAAACCCCATAATTAGTACGCAAGCAGCAAGCTAAATCTAATATAATTTTTAAGCGCAGAGTTTTCGTATTTGTGTATTTATCAAATTTTTGTAACGTACGAGAATTTAGAAAATGGTTGCCAAATTTCTGCTGCAGTCGAATGGGGCAAAAGTATTCAAAAAAGCAAAATAAACATATTTATTTTATAATACAATAAGCAATGCGACATAGCCCGATCGAGAATCCAATATGTATTTATATATTAAAATCTAATGAGAATATGCACGAAACTTTGTCAACATTTTTAAGCAGACTTCATTCAATTATAAATTTCATAATTTTTGCACATAAGCGAATCGGAGATCATCAGAAAAACAGAGCAAAACCCAACTTTTATATTCTATTTAAATAAAATTTAAACATTTTTTATTAAATAAAAAAGGAAACATACATTATTTATTTATATATATATATTCAAATTTCCGTAATTAAGCCAGGATCAAGGTAGATCGGATCAGTGCGAGACAAGCGTGAGGAATGAATTGCTGTTAATACTTGGTTAAATCTTCTTGTACTCAATGCGTTCCACTTTCACCTCATCGCCAATCAATTGATACACATAGGTGACCACCGTCGTGCTCTGAATGTCCATCAGCACGAATGAGGGCACCACATTCGTGTCCAGCGGATTGAAGGCGCCCGTTGCCGAGCCCGGATTGATGTAGAACTTATTGCCATGCTCATACGCCTCAAACTTATACGTGTGCCCCGTTATGAGTATATCCACATCCAGTTGTCGCTGAATCAGCGCCAATGCCTCGGGATCACCGCGGGGCACCACCTGATGACCGTGGCACAGCCCGATACGAAACTGACCCACTGTCACAACCTTTTGCTCCGGATAGCTGAGATTCTCATCGAAATCGCCACGCACTATATGCACATCGTTCGCCAGCGATTTGAGATAATCATACGATTCCTTTGTGCAGATATTTCCGGTCGCCAATATATGATGTATCCGACCGGGCACCAGAAGCTTTTTGAACTTGGCCGGCAGACTGCTGCAACGGTGTGGTATATGCAAGTCACCAAGTACTAGAACGAGCATTTTATGCTTGTGTTATGTTTCCGTTTATCTAAATCCGATTGGTATACGTATTCAATTGTTTTTTATCAACAAAAGTTGGTGAAACGCCCAGCAAAAATTCAGAGCCAACCACAACAGCTGTTCTCAGTCCGCACGCGTCTACAGGGGAATGTCAAAAAATAAATTGAGAACAGTGGCAGCTCTAGCACATTGTGCAAAGTGCATAGATCCTTAGATTTATAAGGTTACGGGACAAAAAGTGTACGCAAGTGACGTGAAATATCTGTTAATATCTGGTAAAGCTTGTTATATACAATATAAGAGACATAGAATTTTAATTACGATAAAATAGTTTAGTTGTGTCACTGATAACTAGTAGGTAGTTAGTAAATTTTAGGCTGCAGCGCTGTGATTCTACGTGTACATGTGACGTCATATTTTATGTGTCGCTAAATGTGCGGGTTGCTTTGCTTGACCTTGTAACTACTTTACGGCATGAACACACCGCTTTGTTTTGCCGGCGAAAATGGAGGCAGCGGAAATAGCAGCGAATAAAGAAGGTATTTAGTATAATCTAATTGAATTATTATTAAATTAATGTAAAATTCTAGCTGAGGCCAGCATTGATCTGCTGGCAATAGTGCTGGACACGAATCCGTCACAGCACATCGTGCGCCAAAATCCACAAAATCTGACACAAATCTTGGAGGCTGTCATCGCCTTCGGGAATGCGCATCTCATGCAAAAGGCACAAAACAGATTGGCCGTCATATCCTGTTCACATCATGCCACGTAAGTGGGAGCAATAGGGATAGCGAGTGGAACAGTGGCATAATTTAAAGTGCTTTTTAGTGATTTTCTCTATCCCTTGCCTGGGCGGCAAGTGGAGCTGCGTCAGATTGATGGCCAGTACGAGGCATTTAGCTTGGTGGAGAAGACGGTGAAGCAGCAGCTGGGCAGCTTACTTATGAATGCGCCACGTCTGAGCTCGCCCTGCGAGAGTTTGCTTGCCGGCAGCATGTCGATGGCCCTGTGCTACATATCCCGCGTAGGTTAACAGCTGCTCCAAAGTTTCCAGCTTGAATTAATTGTTAATCCTTTGCAGCTGCAACGCAATGTCGCCGCTGGCATCAAAATGCACTCGCGCATCCTGGTGCTCACGGGCAGCAATGAGTGCGCCTCACAGTATATGACCTACATGAATGTCTTCTTTACGGCCCAGAAGCTGGGCATTGTCATTGACACCTGCGCCCTGGACAAGACCCTCAGTTTGCTGCAACAGGGCTGTGATATAACGAGCGGCCAGTTCCTTAAGGTCACCCAACTGGATGGCCTGTTGCAGTACTTGTTGTGGGTATTCTTACCATCGCCACAGATGCGCCACAAACTGGTGCTGCCGCCGCCGCCCAAAGTTGACTATCGCGCCTCGT
Source organism: Drosophila robusta (assembly GCA_035043565.1). Taxonomy (NCBI): domain Eukaryota; kingdom Metazoa; phylum Arthropoda; class Insecta; order Diptera; family Drosophilidae; genus Drosophila; species Drosophila robusta. The sequence goes on from JAWNMW010000080.1 coordinate 1,286,965, forward strand.
GCTTCTGCCATCGCGAGCTCATCGACATTGGCTACGTCTGCTCCGTCTGCCTGTCTGTGTTCTGTAAATACAGTCCCATCTGCACCACTTGCCAGTGAGTGATCATAAGACTTCAAATTAAACAACCGTAGCTTTATACAATTTATGTACTTACAGCACCATTTTCAAGACACCTGGACCACTGCCCATTAAGCCCAAGAAGAAAAAGAAGACTGATAAGCAAATGTAGGCACGCAAATCGGCTTAAAACTTTATATATGCATCTAAATGTCAAATTAATACAGATTTGAATATGAATTATAATAGTATTAGCTTGTATTAAGCGGCGATGCTCGACTCGGTTTTCTTTTAGCTTTTTAATATGATTAGATTTGATTTGAGGACCAACAATTTGGTGGCAAGTGCATCATTGCACATACCTTATGCATTTTTGTGACCCCCCTACACACTTTTTCACAGGAACAATGTTGAACGAAAACCTGCCCACATCTTAACTGACAGTATGTTTATTGCGCCTTAGAACTTTTATTTAATTGAATAAATTGAGTATTAGTATTTATATAAGTTCAGATGACACGAAATAGATAAGAAAAAACGTTTTTCCACTTATGTGACAATTCTAACAAATCTGTTAGCACAGTTATATAAATAGTTTATAGATGCATTGCCAAGTTTCTCTTTAGACCCACCACTGGACTCTCTTACGCCAAACCACCAAATTTGTAACAAATATTGAAATTTTATTTTTATAATTTTCATAGTTTAATTTGGTATCACTAAAAAGTTGCATTTTTCCAGTCTCTTTATGTATTCCGTGTTATTTTACTGAAATACATAGGTCCAAAATTGGCCGGTAAATAGGGCAAAACCATTTGGCCATATTTCAAGCCCTTGGGCTGTTCGAACCGGTAGATATCCGCAAAGAGTGCCGTATGCTGGCTCAGATCCTGGATGCGTGCGGTGATGCCGTGCTCGGTGAAGACCTTCTGCAGTGCCATGTGGACGACACCATCGTTCTGCACCGGCGACAGCGAGCACGTCGAATAGACTAGGCTGCCGCCGGGCTTAAGCAAGCGCAGGCAGTTGGCCAATATGCCCGCCTGCAGTTCGGGTATGCGCAGACGCTCCTTAATCCGTGTCGGCTTGAAGATGTTGTTGTCCCGATGCATCAGAACATGCCTGTCGGTTGTGCAGGGCACATCCACCAGTATCTTATCGTAACTGCCGTACTCGTCCAGATTGCGTGCATCGCTCTGGCTGAAGATCAAACGTTTGCCCGCCCAACGCTGCTTGTAATCGAATAGATACTCCTGCATGACGCGACGCAGCTTATTCAGTCGCGACTCCTGCACATCGTTGCACACGAGCTGATCCAGGTGCAGCGTTTGCAGCATCAACAACGATTTGCCGCCTGGCGCTGCACATGCATCGAGCACGCGTTCACCGGGCTGTACCTGCAGAAACAACGGCGGCAGCACAGAGGCGCCGTCCATCAGGAAGTGCGACAGGACACCTGTCAGGCACTGTCTAGGCGGCTTGAACTCGGCACAGTTGCCCAGCTCGTACGTGTAGATGGCCAAATGTTCGGGATATTGAAATATGGCCTCGGGCTCGATAATTAGCGGAAAATCTGTGCTAGTTTGATAATATTTATAATGCTCCGATTCGGCCACCCAGTCCTCCATGCCCTTGATGCTGTTCGCGGGCACATATTCGTACAGGCCGCCAGTGCCGAATTGTGGATCGACCAAACGACTCTCATCCAGCTGCACATCCTGCTCCAAGGCTTTGGTCAAGCTTTGCTTGAACTCCAGCGACTCCCGCTCTTCGCTGGCCTTCTCCTTCGGGCTGCTGTCATTCTCGTAGTTGAGCTGCTGCGGCAACACGTGTCCATCCTCACCGGCACTCGGATATATGGCAGCCACCTCGCGTTCCTGTTGTTTGCGCAGAAGCGTCTCGAGTTTCCCATCGATTTCGTAATGTGCACGTGTCTTGCCGCCCGGAAAATGTGCCTCCACGCCGCCCTCCTTTCGTTCCCTCGCCAGCTGTATGAGTGACTTAATGTTAATGGCCCCATCCAATTCCAGCATGCTGCATGTCTGCTCCGTGTCCCCAAAATTGTTCACCATGGCAACATATTTGTGTTCGGTCAGCAAAGCTGCTCGCATATTCTTCCAGCGGCCGCCGTAGACAGAGCCATAGAAATCATCAAAATTGTCCAGTGCACGATCGCAGTTGTTCTTCTTGTGCTGCAGCACATTCCAACGGCGTTTGCCACTCTTCCAGCGACGTTGCAGCGCAAAAATGTTGCGTATTTTCAACATTTTGTAGAGCCGGCAAAACGTACCAGAACGACGGCCACCAGAGTTGTGACCTTTTGTGCAGCTTGAGATTTTGACTGTTAATTTTATGGCTGCTTTTTCCTCAAAGTCTTTTCTAAATTTTATATTTTCTTTTTGTCAAACATAGTGGAAAGGGAAAATTAATTTATGCAATTTTGGTTTAAATTAAATATTTTAAATTGATTGTAATTCTATTATCGATTACACCAGTAGCTGGCACAAGTCAAATGTTATCGATAATATCGAAACGTTTCAAGCGGATTTGAAATTTAATCAATAATGTTCAACTAGGTTCAGTTTTTCTTTATAAGCTCACCTTTAAATATTCTCTTTGGGTTTCCGCATACTTTCGTACCTGGTCAATACAATTAATGCATTCAAAATGTGCGGGAACAGTTATTCGTTCTTTCTCATATTAACTGCATAATGTTAACCACCAACAGTGCTCTGTTATGCTTATGCTATGGCTCTGTAATAAACATTTCGCTTAAAAAAGCGGTTGCAAAAATGTTGGAGTTCGTGGAACCCCACCTAGCGCTTGCTCTCCAGCAGCTAATAACTATTTTGTTTAAATTTCAAAATCAAATATGCATTTTCTTAATTATTCTTATTTTGAAAAAAAAATTATATTTCTTATGAATATAAATTTAAAAAAATTACAAAGTCAGCATATAAAAACTATTAAATTTGTCATATTGAGTAGTAATCCACATTTCCAGTGTAAACTGTTCGATGCTTCATTTGATTAACAGAGAATTTTATATACGGTTGTATTTGTCGAGATTAGATATAATAGCTTTATCGACTTCTCATCCTAAACTTCGGCGCTCTTCTATTCCGATTTGTTCCACGGCTGTTCAACGCCCGAACCAAAGATGGTAAAGACTAAAAACTCCACTGCGAACAAAATTACTGTAATGCCAAAGATAATGCGCCAGGCGTCAATAGTTTGCTATAATATGAAATAGGGATTAGGATTTTAACTGGAGCTATACCAGAAGCCACTTACATTTCCGTGAGTGATGAATCCAACGAAAATGGGCACTATAATACCCGGCAAGGTGGCGATAGTGTTGGTCAACGCAATCAAAGTGCCAGCAAAGTTGGGAGCGATATCAATGTGATTCGACAGGAAGCCAGAGAACATGGCGCCCATGGCCATAATACCCACAGACATGATGGCGACGGCCACGTAGTGGCGGCAGCCAATAAAGCACAGGACCACCAGACAGATACCGGGTACAATGGTACAGATAGCGGTAGCGGTCTTCCTGGCACAGGTTGTTGTTACTTTCTCTATTAAAAAATATATATATGTGTAAAAAGATATGGCTATGGATATGGCTAAACACAGTTTTATTAGGATAAGCTTACCCTTTGCCTGAAGAGTGCTCAACAGTTTGCCCAGGATTATACTGAATATGATCATCACGAAGTACGGCACGGCACTGAGGGTCGCATTGCTGGCCACATTGAACTTGAGCACCTGCTTCATGTAGAACGGAATCTCGATGAGGAACATGTACCAGCCAAAGTTGCTACAAGTGTGCGCGATGAGGATGGCCCAGAAGGGCACCGAGGTGAAAACCTTGCCCCACGGCACCTTCGGGTGATGTTCGACCTTTGCTTCGGTTCCCAGTGAGCTGGTGATCATTTGACGTTCCTCGGGGCTGATGAATCTCTGCTTGTTGGGATTATCCTGTACGAGTATAATCCACAACACCATCCAGATGCAGCTGAGGCCGCCCATGACATAGAACACTGACTCCCAGCCCCAGTTGGCAGACAGGACGCCGGCCATCAGTATGGACAGGGAAGTGCCAGCCGATGTGCCGACGTAAATAATAGTAGACATTACCATTCGCTCGGGAGGTGGAGCCCAAGCGGCAATCATGACATGCATCGCTGGAAATGATGCTCCGCCGCCCACGCCCTCCAGCACCCGCATCACAATCAAGCCGATGTAATGGGTGACAGTCAAAATTGGAGTCAGCAGGGTGCAAATCACATTGACTGCCACTGAGAACAGCATGACCCACTTGGCCGAAAAGTTCTCAGCCACATGGGCCAGTGGAATCTGCGAGACGAGATAGCCCCAGAAGTAACAGCTCAGCAGGGTGCCCTGCAGAGGTTCACTCCAGCTAAAGGGTCCATCCTATTGAGAGGTTGCAATTCTCAATGACTCAATTGGTGCGGAAAGGTAAGCAATTATTGTTGACCTACCTCAACAGCTACATCACCAGTCTCGCCATCTGGCGGCGGGCACTCTTCCCCCGGAATTGCTTGTGGTGTCCGTGCCATTCTCGTCCGTATCCCCCTGCATCAGCCGTATGGCCGTGTGATTGACCATGGCGACCATCGCAACACTGAGATTCACCTTCAAGCCGTACACAATGGCCATTCCAATGGATCCGAGGATAGAGAGTACATATCGTGCGGGTAAACACTCTACAAACACAAAACATTAATCTTCATATTTGGGGTGGGCCTGGGAAATGTCTTCGAACCACTATTTCGTTTGGAGCATACAATTTCATATGGCCGCTCCCCGATAATAATAATAAAAGGCAATTAAGAGGCAATCAATCGGTCGAGGGCTACAACGTTTCTTAAAGCAAATATACAATAGAAGGTTTCGACCAACGATCATATAGAAAATATGGCACATGTATAATTGCAAGCTTAGGACGGGAACGGACTAGACAGTTTGCTGTTCAGTAAAAGGAAATATCGTCGAAAAGCTTAAAACGATAAAAGCTGGAATGCTCAACTCAAGCTTAAAAATTGGACTACAAAAACGGAGATTGCACAAAACCAATATACCTTTTCACTTCGTGAACGAGTATATAACTGGATTTTAGTATATTTCATGGGTATATAGGACAGGGGACTTAGGAAACGCTGCTTATTGGGGTTATTCTATATGAGTATATGAGTTTTGCTATATTAAATAATTGCGGTGCATCTCAGTCGACACCTCACGTCATCTCTAACATCATCTGGAGGCTAACACTCTTGTGGCAACGGGTTGTCTGAATGTTGCGGTTGCAGAATGTTTATAGGACAAGGCTTATATAAATATTTATATATAAGCTTCAGTTGTTACCACTTACTTCCCAACACGCTGCCGATAGCAGGCTTTTCGTCAGCCATTTTTATAAAATATAGATTTTTTTGTTAAGTTTTTAAAAAAAATTTTGTCTGTTCCAATATGTTTATCAAACTTGATTGATTTAAATCTCTTAGGAAAAATGTCTATGTTTAAATGTTTAAATTTAACTTACTTTTATTACGGATTTTTTTATAAGTATTTAGTTATGGATTATGGACAATCATGGTTCAGGTTAAAATACCTGTAAAAACAAAAAGCTTTTCGCAGAAATACTTTATTTTCAAGTGATATTGTGGGAATAAGTATAAGTATAAGTATGCAAGTATATACTCGAACATTCAAGTCTCTTCAAGCTTCAATAGCGACGAACGGACAGACAAACCCAATATACCCTTTTCACATTGAGAACGAGGATAAGCAGCTCTATTCGAGGTAACAATTTAGTGGTGAACTCGTATCCAAGCCTGAAAATGTCTGACTTCAACTTTCGTGACGAGGGATATTTTTTATTGTTACTTTGGAAAAATATAGAATTATTATATTTCGTAGGGGCGGAGGTGGGCGTGACCAATGGAGGAGATCACCTAAACGCTGTCTGCCAAATTTGGTGGGAGATCCCTTAAAACCAATTCTGAGGGGTCAAATTTTATGTCAAAAATCATGCAAAAATTGACAACAATTTTGACAAGTAAAGCTCTCGGATCCATAGCTCCCATATTTCAAACGGCCATAACTTTATCAAAACTGAACCGATTTTTACGCCTGATGGCATTTTGTTCATGGTTTAACCTCTAGATTGATTCTGCATTTAAAATATATGCATTATTGAAAATAAATTTGTTTTGAATTTTTTGAGAAAAAAGCATGTACCTCCCCTTACTCATTTTGGAAAAATTTTTTTAGCAAAATGTAGAATCCGGAATTTCCATTTTTAATCGATTGTGGTGGTCACAATTAGTATAAAAAACAACATTAAAACCGATTCTGAGGGGTCAAATTTTTTGTCAAAAATCATGCAAAAATTGACAAAAATTTTGACAAGTAAAGCTCTCGGATCCATAGCTCCCATATTTCAAACGCCCATAACTTTGTCAAAACTGAACCGATTTTCACGTCTGATGGCAATTTGTTCATGGTTTATTCTCTAGATTGATTCTGCATTTAAAATATATTCATTGTTGAAAATAGAACTTTTTGGATTTTTTGATAAAATATCATGTATAACTTATTTTCGGATTTTTTTTTAAATATAATTTTAAATGCAAATTTATATTTTTAATCGATTGTGGGCGTTCTGGTGGGCGTGGCCGGGTTGTTTTATTTAACGGCTCAGAAATTCTGCAAAGCAACTCTGTGAAGCATCTTGGCTTGCATCTTGACCATCTTACATGGCAAAATCATATTAGGGCAAAACGGCAGCAACTTAAATTAAAAACACAACGAATGTCCTGGCTATTAGACCGAAAATCCCAAATCTGTATGGGGTACTGCTAGTAACTCAAATATTGAAATTCTTCAGCGCTACCAATCAAAAACGTTGCGAACCATAGTTAATTAAAAATAAAAATAAAAAAAAGTCGTTCAAAAGTGAAAATAATTAGGGATATTAGAAATTAATAAGAAATACTTTTGCGGTGAGAGGGGAATTGAATCCGAGACTTCTGCACGTAGACTGCGTGTTAAATATCAGCGCCCGGCCACTTGGTGATCGATGTGAAATTCAACTTAAGCTATGCAACAAGAACTATACGCAATCGTTAAAAAAAAAAAAAATTCACATGCGCTGCTTCTGTGACCGATCGTGATTTGAACTCGGGACTCCAACGCAGGAAGTACCGCAACAAGAAAACCTGGTGCTTGTAATTAGCACCGCCAACCATTTAATTTCCCTTGTCACGAAATTCAACTTAAGTTATCCGACAAGAATTAAAGGCAATCGCTAAAAACTGCAATCAAATTATAATAATGAAAATTTAATTTGCTGTTTGGGCTGACACGGTCGGTGCCATGCTATTACTAACAAAAATAAATAATAGATATGTCCGAGAGATCGGGCTGACGGATGACGGGGGCGCACTACGAAGCCCCTCCTTTAATATTAATAATATTATATACAAAATATTCTATATAGTAATCAACAATCTTGTGAGTTACTAAATTTAGAAAATTTTAATTTTTTTATTATTATTATTTTAGTTTTTAATTATTCCCCTCACTATAAACCTCTAAAAAAAGTCTCATCAGTTCTACTACAATATCATTTATTTTGTCTGTATGCGGATTATCTTTTGAGTTTTTGTCGGTTGTTAAGTACATAGTTCTTTTTTGTTTAGGCGGGTAAGCAATGAAGTGGTGTCTATAGACGCACAGATACGAGTATACTTAGTATTACTGGATAACTAAAAACTATAATTGGTATTTGTAGTATTTACAGTCCGGTGCGACAGTTCGGTGCTTCAACTGATCAAAAGTCATGCAAGTGAAGTTCTATGTACGGTTGGGTCCATTTAACGAGATTACAGATTATGGCTTTAACGGTGCATTAACATCCTTGAGCGGTGTCTTCTCATCCTTGACTTCGGTGTCCTTCTGGGCGTCCGATCGGTTCCACGACTGCTCAGCGCCCGATCCAAAGATGACAAAGGCCAAAACTCCAGAACGAACAAAACGATCGTAACGCCAAAGATAATGCGCCAGGCGCCAATATTTTGCTATAATGTTAAATAGGATTAGGATTTTAGCTAGAGCTACATTAGACGCCACTTACATTTCCATGGGTAACGAAGCCGACGAAAAGCGGCACCACAATACCAGGCAAGGTGGCGGCGGTGTTGGTCAACGCAACCAAAGTACCAGCAAAGTTGGGAGCGATATCAATGTGATTAAGAGGAAGCCAGAGAACATGGCGCCCATGGCTACAATGCCCACGGACATGATGGAGACGGCCTCATAGTGGCGGCAGCCAATATAGCACAGGATCAGCAGACAGATACCGGGTACAATGGTACAGATAGAGGTAGCGGTCTTCCTGGCGCAGGTTGTGCTTATTTTACCTATGAAAATGTAAATAAATTCCTGGTTAACACAGACCACAGATATGAATATGGATATGAATATGGATATGGATATGGATATGGATATGGATATGGATACGGATATGAATTTAGATATGGATATGGATATGATAAAAGTCCGGATTAGCTTACCCTTCGATTGCAGAGTGTCCAACATTTTGCCCAGGAATATGCTGAATATGATCATCGGGAAGTAGGGCAGGGCGCTGAGGGCCGCATTGCTGGCCACATTGAACTTGAGCACCTGCTTCATGTAGAACGGAATCTCGATGAGGAACATGTACCAGCCAAAGTTGTTGCAAGTGTGCGCGATGAGTATGGCCCAGAAGGGCACCGAGGTGAAAACCTTGCCCCACGGCACCTTCGGGTGATGTTCGACCTTGGTTTCGGTGCCCAATGAGCTGGTGATCATGTGACGTTCCTCGGCGCTAATGAAGCGCTGCTTGTTGGGATTATCCTGCACGAAGAGCACCCACAACACCATCCAGATGCAGCTGAGGGCGCCCATGACATAGAACACCGACTCCCAGCCCCAGTTGGCGGACAGGACGCCGGCCAGCAGTATGGACAGGGCAGTGCCAGCCGATGTGCCCACATAGATAATGGTAGACATGACCATACGCTCGGTGGGCGGAGCCCAAGCGGCAATCATGACATGCATCGCTGGAAATGATGCTCCACCGCCCACGCCCTCCAGCACACGCATCACAATCAAGCCGCCGTAATGGCTAGCCGTCAGGACGGGAGTCAGCAGGGTGCAAACCACGTTGATTGCCACTGAGAACAGCATGACCCACTTGGCCGAAAAGTTCTCAGCCACATGGGCCAGTGGAATCTGCGAGACGAGATAGCCCCAGAAGTAACAGCTCAGCAGGGTGCCCTGCAGAGGTTCACTCCAGCTAAAGGGTCCATTCTATTGGGAGGGTACAATTCTCAATGGTTCAATTGGTTCGGAAAGGTTCGTAATTGCTGTTGACCTACCTCAACCTTGGCCGTTACATTGGTGGCGCCACCTGGCGGCGAGCATTCCTCGACTTGATTGCTAGCGCTGACCGAGATATTCACGATGCCATTATGACTCTGGGCCTCCTCCTGCATCAGATGTATGGCCGTGTGATTGACCATGGCGACCATCGCAACGCTGAGATTCACCTTCAAGCCGTACACGATGGCCATTCCAATGGATCCGAGGATGGCGAGTACATAGCGAGCGGGCACGAGCTCTACAAACATAAATAACCGTCGATTAATCTCCATATTTGGGGTGGGTCAGGGATGTCTTCGAACCACGCGCGTCGCAAGTTAAGCCCTATTTCGTTTGGAGCAATTATGGCCGCTCCCCGATATGAAATGTTATCTTAGTGGTATTTATTTTCAATTGGAAATTCACGTCTGCCAAAGCAACAGCGACAAATTATTGGCAAAACAAATTAACATTTCACAATTGTTCAGTCGTTACCGTTCTTGAGTTTTTATAGCTCTGATAACGCTTTGCTATTTAGCGTTGTCGTTAAGTGCTAAACTAAACGTAATCCTAACTAACAGAGAATTGAATATGGAAAGAGAAAGAGAGAGGGGGAGTTAATTTAGACCCAAATGGGTACCAGGAATAAAATCGTATGGCTTTTGTATGACAAGACTTTTAATCCAGCATGAAGGACGCGCGAAATTAGAGAGTTAAGAGGAAAAGAGGCTTGGCAAGAGCAGTGAAGTGTAAACAAAAAAGAAAAAAAGGTAAAAAGAAACCAAAAACAAAATCAAAAAAAGAATTAATTTTGACTTTAATGGAATTAATAAGAAGAAAAGAAAGAAAAGAATGAAAGAATTCGTTAAGGAAATATAAAATAGTAGCTTTAAACCAAAGATCATATATAAAACGTGGCTCAAAAAACTGGGAAGGGAATTACGGTACGAAAAATGTTAGAAAAATAATTAGGTTAATAGTTTAAATGTATATATTAAACAATAATAATAATAATAGAATCCTAGACAGATATTCAGTGTTCTGCCTGTCTTCAGTGAGCATAGCCATAAAATTTGAATGCATTATCTGACGCGGGTATACAAGAATATATATTCGATGTATTAAGCAAATAATAAGCTTTAATCACACCGTTTGAAGGGACACTGGATAAAACCGTTTAACGGATTATTAATAATGCTGCCTTGGTGGTTGTGTAAAATAAATTTTAGGCGTCAAAAATATTTATAGAACGTGGTTTGCTTCGGGTTTAGATTCGACTGATTTTTTAATTTACCAGCTTTAGTAAAAGGTTCAATTTGTCAATAAAAAATTTATGCAATCCCACGATCAAATCGCTTCGATTGAAAACACCGTAAACTAAAATTAAGGCATACAGAAAAAAGGCGGTTGGAAAGAGGAGCAGAAGTGAAAGCTAAAAGAAAGCAGCCTACCAATTACATTACCCACCACCTCAAGATGGCAATCGTTATATCATTTTTTATGACATGCTTCGATCAGAAGGACAAAGAACATTTCATCCATTTATTTATACTTGGATGAGGCACAAATAAATTTGCATATTTATTTGTTGGCCTAGGTAAGTTGGCGGAATGAAACCGAAGGCCGCGTTTTTATGCACACATTTTGGCAAATGTTTAGTAAGAAGAAGGCATTGTTTATACCGCTGACATACAAATGACCTTCAGGCCGGCTGTCAATGGGATATCATTTTTGGTTTTATTTAATTTTATTCTTTTGACTCGCACAGGAGCCAATGCTAATGGAAACCATAAGGAAAAAAATTGGTTGTGCGTTCTAAAAAAAGCCGCTTCATATTGAACGCAAAGGATATGCCACGCACACAAATACATGTACATATACACATACATGTACATATACATATCCATATATATATGTGTATGTATGTTCTTTTCATACACTCGACCTTTCGTCGGCTTTTGAGGTCAAACAGGCCTAAAGACGCAGCATTTCGAGCATGCGGCCAAGTCTTTCATCAGTCTAACAATCCAACGACGACACTTGTTGCACTTGCACTGGCTAATGCAATCGGCACTTGCATTGGCGAAATAACACGCATACATATGCCACAATTTTCTTCTTTATTTATTTTTCCTAATTTTTTTTTTAGCCGGCACACTTACTGCCTAAAATGCTGCCCTTGGCGGGCACTTCCTCCGGCATTGTGAAGCGCAAATATTATTTAGCCAAATATGTGAATTTTAAATATTTATTCAAAAACTGTCGGACTGTTTCTGCTCGACGCGCGAACTGTGAACTGTGTTAAATGCGACGCGTGCGTTGCCAGAGGCAGCTGCCCAACAACTAAAATCGTTGCTGGATTCCCATTTCCGACGACGCGACGCTCTTCGGATATTTTTGGTTTCATTATTTTTTTTGGTCGTTTTTGGACTCGTTTGGGGGCTGGGTCCGGAGTGTGCGTGCGTGCGTTAGAGCGCGCAGAGCTTCAAAATTCCAGCTGAAGAAGTTGTGTATCTTGTATCAGCAAGTTTTACTGTCTGTATGTATTTACTTACCACGCACTGTTAGCATAGCTGCCACATTCCACAAGCCAGCTAACATTAGTTTCAATTGGCTGCGTGGAACAAACTGGGTTGTTGTCTTGGCTAAAGCTGTCATCGCTTTCAGCATGCAAAGAAGTTGAACTTAGCAAATAATATGGATGAAATACTAAAGGTTGAAGGGGTGTGATGCACTGAGCAACGACGACGGGTAAGCTTCTTTGGAAAGAGAGCAGAATATTTAAGTATTCTCATCCCAATAAAATAAAAGTCTCAAAGGGTATTATGAGGCGTATTCACAAATAGAAGAAAGAATCCAAAGAAGGTTTCTCCTACATAGAAGAACGATATATATACGACTCAACAGCATACAAAGTATCTTCTAGGTCACAAACAGAATAATAAGGATCTAAGCAAAAATAGTTTTTAATACATATTTAAGTTTTAAAGGATTTTTATTGAATTGTTTTTAACGACAATTTAAATTTAACTAAATTAGCTTATTTTCGCCATGTTTTTCACATTACGTTAATACCTTAAAGATTTTTTAGATTTAAAAAAAAGGTTCATATATTTTTTAAACTTTTTTCTTCTTTTTTTCATTTAAAACTTATATTCTTTAAATTCTAATAGTCACGTAACTCAACTCAAAAATAATTTCTTATTGTTATTCCTGAATGGCACAAGTTATACAACAAAATGTATGTAAATGTTTATCAACAAATAGGTAAGGTGTGTAAAAAAAGAGAGATACCAAAAATTCACGCAGCCTTTTTCCAAATTTCTGATACAATTGTTTGGATTGAACAGTTTGCTTATATAGCGCAATTAATTAGGCATTCAAAACGCGTGCATAAAATAAATATAAATTGGCATAATCATCAGGCCCAACAAAACAAGCTTCACTCACAGTTTTTTCGAAAAACTTGTCTCGTTTTTGCCTCCACTTTGCTTAGTATAATGCTGCTCACTTTGTTTTTAATTTAACTTTTTTTTACATCGTTTGTCGCCTATTTGGGCTTATAATTAGCGCCAAATTTGATATTTGTTTCATGACAAACGTGTGAATCGTTATTTTCAAATTGTGCTGATCATTTAAACTAATTCATTTTAGTTTTAAAGTGACTACGAAGAGAATACGTAAGCATCTTAAAATTATATAATTAAAAAATAAAACTTTAAAAAATTTGGGTATATATGAGAGAACTTCCCTTTTAACAAAGGCATAAATAATAAAATATTTTCTAAAGATGATCATCAAGTACTAGCTCAATGAGTTCCATAATTAGAACTGTGGTTGCTTTTTGTTTTGTTATAAATATGCAAAGTTTTACTCGACAAGCAAGTACCCTGTACTGATATTTTAAAATTTTTCTAGGAGCCTAGATCGGCTCTGAAACTGAGGCTCGTAAAGTATATTTATTGATTTCTGGTAAACGGGGAAAATAATCAAGTAATTAAATAATATTGAAATGTTGTGTATATTAAATCTATTCAGATATACAAATAAAAATGGCTAAATCGATTTGGCTATATTGTGTACATTGTACCTTACTTTTTTTTATAGCTCTAATTCATATAACTCATTGTACTGTTCTTGTTTTAACCATTTTTAATGAGTACTGGGTATAATAAAACAAATGTTTTTTTTTTGATCAGCAAGTTCCAATTTGGCTGATCACTGAGTTTAAAAATTCCTAACGTCTTTGAAAATCCTACGAAGTGTTTTTATGCTATTTGTATGCCAACAGCTGTAAATCTATAATATGGGAAATTATAAAAATCTGCAAACAGCAACAACACGAGTTATTATTATATGTTATCCCCAATTGCCAATTGGGTTATAAAATAAAAAAACAACTCTAGGGTGCAGCTAAATTTTAACATATGTTCTCATTAATTTTTAATGATAAATTTTTTTTGACTTATCGATTATTGAATTTTGTTTAATTTAGTTAGTTATAATTTTTTTTATTGATGTTTTTAATTTTAATTTCATTGTTTATTAATATTTATAATATTAATTATAATTTATTTCCAGTGTTCACTCAATTTTGTGTATCATTCCCCCTGAATGGCGCTTCTTATTTTACCAACAGCTCAAATGTAAGCTGCCCCAGTTTTCCAGCTTTCGATGATGATGATTTTCTATGCAAATGCAAAGAAGTACGGGATGCCGAAGTACGGGAGTTGGCAGTCGCTGTCAGCCGCACCCTCCCCGCGTCAGGCTTAGTCGCACATGGTAGACATTAAAACTCGTATATATAGAAATGGTGTTTGGTTGTTGTTGTTGCTACTTTGTGATGTTTGTTTTATTTTTTTTGTGTACTCGTATTTTTTATTTGTTTTTTATCAGCATGTTTCCATATGGCATTATGGGGAGATATACGTTGCGAGTAATTGGAAAGACGCACTCGTCAAATGAGCTGCTAATACGAAAATAAATATTGAATAGATTCTAATACTAATAGATAGTTTTTGCGGAGTTTATTTCTATTTTGAGTTCGTCCTTGAGCCATTAAACCTGCAAATATTATATAATTTACTATGCTAGGGTATTTAATATTTGTTCAATCCGTGCTAACATTTTTTTTGTGTATTTATTTTACCTAATTCTCTTGCATTTTTGTTTATGTCTAAGTCGGGGTTTGTTTGCATAAAACTGAACAACAACAGCCACAGTGACGGCTCTATGGACCATTACTTCCCACAGTCATCACAGTAGATCCGGGACATGGACATGCATAGTGAGTTCTATGCCTCGATGGATGCAACTCTATTGTTGGGTCGAAATATGAAAGAACTTTAAAGTGAAAGCAAATAAAACCAGCTCTTACAATTGGTTTTTTTTTAAGCTCCAGACGTTTATTTCTTTTATAGCTGCTCAAATTGATTTTTATTGAGTTTTTGCACACAGTTTCAATAAAAGCCATATATGAGTGTCTATATTTCATTTGATCTATTTAATTTCGTTTAGCTGTTAATTGGCTTTCATTGAATTGCCTACCAATTTGTTATTTATTTCCTTCTTTTTACAAATGCCGTTGACAACGAAACTTTAAATTTAAGCTATATATAAATGTAATCAATGTGTAAAAAGTGTATGTTAATTGGGCATATAGGAATATTGTAGTAATATTCGCATTGAGGATGACACACGATTTGTCAACCTATTAAATACATAAATAAATAAAAAAGAATAAACTTTAAGAATGAAATTTTGTTTTAAAATTTAGGACTTTATATAAAATCTATGACCTATAATTTTCATTCACACTTTAAAATTTAATTTGTCCCATATTAATAAAACAAAATTCTTGGCTTTGTTTCTTGGTTGCATACAAACCTATTTAATTTTATTATTATTTATTAAACGTTTTAATTAGCTTTACAGGGTATTTGTTGCATATCGTAAACTTCTCTTTTTGATTTCGTTGACAACAGAATCCAAATGCGCCAGTAGTCCGATGTGTATTTTGATTGTAAATATTTTTGTGTGTGTTTGTAGTTGTGCGTAGTTGTTGCTGCGCCATTTGTGACGTCATTGAATTATGAAACAACCCATCAGCATTCTCTGTCAATGGTCCAGAGTTTAACATGTGGCGCCAAGTTCATTGCTAGAATGGGTTTCACACATATAGATATTTATTTCGTGCGTGAACCTAAAATTTTCAATTAAATACGAATCTGTGGACAGTTAATTTTATTGATAGGCCGAAGAATCATTCTTTGTATGGTTCAATATGCCAGTTATATATGCATGCTTGGTATAATCCTACAAAAACAAAAATATAATATGATAAGCGAGTATATTCATAGATTGCTTTTGAGTAAAATGCAGCTGTCCTAGTCAGTAAACCAACATATATAAATCAATGTACGCTAGACCCACTCAATTATCGTCGCTGATAAAGTATAAATATACATATATTCTCTGTAAATACAAAATAATCGCTAACACCGCAAATTTAATAGCTAAATGTTATTTAACAGGCCACAGTACACATAACAGCACACTGTTAACGTTTAACACCCACCTAATTAATATCGAGCCAATTTGTGTTAATCCATAAAAAAATCATTTAATTTGAGGTTTTCCAAACCAAAGACATATTTATTTATTTAAATTAATCATAAATCAGTTTTATACGTTTAACCTATAAAAATTTGAAGCTCACATAATACCATAACATAAATAAAAGTCTAAAATATTTGAAGACCCAACGAAAACAAAAAAAACATACATATTTCAAAATGTTATATGTAGTTTACTTTTGAGTGTTTTTTTATAAGTAATACGGTATGTCGGACACATCGTACATATACGCTATTAAGCTATTTATAGTTTTCAATATATTTGAAATAAATGTGTATATAAGTATGTATAATTATGTATGTATATCGTAGGTATGTATATTTAATTTTTATTCATTTTTCAATGTTCTCAATAAAACAGTCAGACAATTCTTTTTTTTATTAAAATAAATTAACACGTTCTCGTCTCCTCCGCCGCTTCTTGAATCGGCATAGAATATTTTTAATATTTTATGCGCTGAGCCACTTAATTTTGACAAATAGTATGCGTATTATTATTAATATTGTATACATATATATATTTCGATTATTATTCATATTATACATATATATAATATATAGTATACATATATAAATACTCGTTAATATAATGTTAGTTGCGTATATAGTTAGCTTGACAACATCTGCGTAAAAGTTGTTGCATTCTGCTCAGTGTAAATAGTTGGAATGTAGTACAGTGTTGTGGCGTCTTCTTGTAAAAAAATTAAAAAACATTGAAAGCAAATTGACAGACAATCTGTTTTTGCTGAGCTCGTTAAAAGTAAGTTTTTGTAGACAAACAATTTTTTTTTAGAGATTTTTAAAATTTTTTTTTCTTTTTTCTATTTGTACTACTTGGGAAGCCTCTAGTTTTGATATTACACAATTATATACTGATAGTGTTGGCGGTTCTTTGGTTTAATTGTACAGCTTATAATTTCTTCTTTTTAGATCGAAGACCTTGACAATAGACATAGACATTTGATTAAGATTATGTTAGGTTTACTTGATGTTAGGTCAGGTCGGACAGGTAAGTTCGCAATGGACATAAACCTTGTCAACCTCTTATTATTAATTCACTTGACATACAATTTTCATATTTTTGACAATATGCATAATAATATTACGTGTTATTTTTAATATATATATATATATATGTTTCAAAATCCAAATTCTACACGAGAATTGCACATGACGTTTACGATATTTTCAGTTAATTCAAGTTCATTTAAAAAATGTTCAATTTGTATGTATTTTATTTTTCTTCTTTTTGCAAACCAGGGCGCAAAGGTAAAATGATTGGAAATTATTTTGTCTATAAATGTGGTTACCAATAAAACTGGAAAGCTCAGCTCAAAAGCTTTATTTTCTCTCTCTCTCCCCCTCCCTTGCTCTCATATCGCTATTTCTTTTAGTAAAACTTCTCGCCATAGTAGTTGGGTCCACGTTCGCCCACCGGTTCGCTCATGAACTGGTTCTGGCTAACGGAACGCTTCTTCTTGGCCACCATGAAGCGCTTGGCGGAACCAAGACCTGAAATATGAAGGATAATAATCAACATCCCGTTATATTCGATCTTCTTGGGGTTTATTTCAGTACTTACGACTATTGCTGCTCATATATTTTTGGGGGCGTGGCATGTACTCGTATTTGGGCACCACCTGCGCCTCCACGGGCATTCCATAGTAGTCGACCAATGCCGGCGCCTGTTGTTGCTGCTGCACGGGTGCGTCCAGCCAACTGCCGGGGCACATAGTCCATTTCCTCAGCATCGACCAATGGCACCGAAACGCCGCTCTCCACATCGGTCTCCTTGCGGGCCCGCTCACCGGCCTCGACCAGGGCAACGAGGGCCAACATGTCGGCGGGAGTCAGTTTGGTGGTGTCGCGTTTTAGGCTTCAGGGGAGCGATTGGAACCAAAGTAGCATAATTATTTAGATGGGTTTGTTGCCGAAAGTATATATAATAAGAAAATATTAGATTTTTCTCAAGGGGATCGTTGACTGCTATAGCCGAGTGCTTAAAAATGATTTCTTTAACGTCCTTGAAAGGGCTTTCTCTTGCATAACAGTTTTCTGCAATTTAACAGTCTGCATATCTGTTAGAATGATTGTAACATTTTTAAAAACTGTACTTTTTACAATGTTATTTATACACATAAGAGAGCATGTCCTGACTGATAGACTGATGATTGATTGATGACCAACGCCCAGCCTAACCGAGAAGTGATTTGAAGGTGAAACGTGGACAGATGGTCTTTAAGGTCATAAATTAACACTGAGTAGAGACTTTTGGGCAATTTGACACGTAAGTGGGAAAAATTGTTACTAAAATGTGATGTTAACTAATTTTTCCTTTTTTTTCAGCCGATCAACATTAAAAATGTTTGAATATGTGTTACGGTGATAAATGTGATATGGAAAAATGGTTATGGTAAAATGGTCGATTCTAAATCTAAGGTGAAAACTTTTAGCTCGGACAAAATTGTGGAATGGCCGATAAAATATTATAAACTTACCGCATATCTCCATATCGCCGATATTTGTTCAGATTGAGATTATCGCTGGGAGCATTTGCGCCGGCCAAGTTGTAGTAGATGCCACGCTTGTTGCGCTCGTCCAGATTGTAGTTGCGATTGGCATAGGTAAGTGGCACGGACAGTGGGATGCTCTCCAAATAGGCCTCGGCATTGAGCAGATTCTGCAGGTTGTCATAGGCCTTATTGCGGCCATTGGGCGTGTTCACTGAGCAGCACAAATATGCGAATTGAGGCTGACAATAGAAATGTACAAATAGAAAAGAGCCACTTACCATGTCGCTCCGGCACATAGTCATCCAGTTCCTGCAAGTCGCGCTCATTGTTGTAGTTATTGTAGCCGTTGTAGCCGATGGGTGTGGCGGGCTCATAATCCTCGGCCCAAACGCCGCTGGGCACATCGCTGCCGTAATCGTTGCCAGCTGCTGCGCTTATGTACGGATTGTACTCGTAGTTGATGCCACGCTTGCGCATCGTGGAGCTGGCCACCGCCTCCTCCAGGGCTGTGGGATCACTCTGCAGCTGCTGCTGGCTGTTCTGGGCGGCAGCTGCCACCGCTGCAAGGATCTCATCGTTGCTGGGCAGCGCATAGAGGCCAGCTGCCGGCTGCTGTTGTTGTTGTTGTTCCTCGTTGGGGCTGCTCCTGGCTGGTGAATTGCTGAACGTAGCGGGCACAATTTCCGGACTTGACTTCTTATCGGCCGGTGGCACCGTGGCACTTGTTGCCGCCTCCCCACCCCGTTTCACTGCAAACACAAACGTCAACGATGGAAATTGAATGCAATTTGTCGTTGTGTGCTTTTAGGGGTCGCTGCGTATTTCAATTTCTACAGCTACTTGATTCAATAAACGACCAAAACCAATTACCCAAGCTGGCTAGCATAATTTGTTGCATTTTTTTTTCTTTTTCATTTTTATTTTATTATGGCCGCATTGCTAATTGCTATTAGCGACGCTGTCAAAGCCACGTTTAGGTAATGTCAGCTGGCGGTCGGGGGCATTTAGCCGCTTGGCTGGCATTTCCCCATAGCAACTAATGCCCATCGACATTATTATCCCTAATCATATTTACTGTTGGCCCTTACACAACGCTGCACAATGCTAATTGAATCGACTAAGCTGACACTCGATAATCAAGCGACCCGTGGCTGGCAATTAAAACAAGGGTTTAGCACTTTCAGAGGCCAACAAGTGTGCTCTGACTTGAAGATACCCCTTACCTAACACACATTTCTACTTGTTTTTATATATACATACATGCAGAGAAAACACCTATAAACACACAATTGTGGTCACAGTTGGCTATAAGAGCATCGAAATGTATATATTTGGTATCTCTAGCTCTTATAATCTAAGGAATAAGCAGGCGATATAAATCGATATTAATTAATTTCTAGCTCTTATACTCTTCGAGATATACCCAAAAACAGGTGCTGAAAATTGATTGATTTCAAGAATTCACTGAGAAGTAAATTTAATCGGCATTTAGTATACCAAAAGTATGGCTAAAGTCGAGTCGACATTTGATATTAAGCAAAAATATACATACTTCTTGGCATTGGAGCTACCTCCATCTGCCTATTACACACCTTTCCACAATGCTAAGATAACCTTTTTTTGCCCACTTGCAATGATTACAGGGTATCACAACGAGGAAAAAACCACCATGAGTCAAGCACATGCCCACAGACACAAATAGTCCCACTTGACGTGTTTTATTTTTATTTTCGTCGCTCTATTAAAACTAGATCACATCGGATCCAATGCCCTGCTCTACATGCTTTATGGGGATTTTCCAGCGTACCGCTTAGCGCATGTTTATCTACTTAGCACTCCACATTATATCGGTATTTGAAATGTGATTTATCTTAAAACCGATACGATAAGCAAACGAGCGCGTATACAAATGGCCAACAAATGATATACAATGATTTATATGTTAGTACATAGAGTACCTGGATTGCAATCGATAATCTATTATTTAATTGTGTGGCAACGGTTGATCGAATGGGGAGGCCCAGCCTTATCTGTCTAATGATTCCAACCAACCTTGCCAAAATTGAAGCGATTTTTCTTTTATCTTGCGTATCATTTTGGTCACGGCTGATGCATTTTGAAAATCGAATTGTTTCATATTTGTCTTTGTATAGCAAAACATATTTGGAATTTACAATATTGAAATTTAATATTAAATCGATTAAACGTGTCCTAATAGGTATAAAAATCAACATTAAAAGAAATCCTGATGTGGACTCTCATATAAATTCAAATTAAATAAAATTACCAAAGTTATGGCAGAGTAAAAGATAGGGCCATGTCTATATAAAAAACCGTTTAAGGTACAAGTTTAACACGACTATCGACGTACAATTTTGTTTTCAGATTACAGTATTATTCTAGAGTCCAAATGATAAACAAAAAGCTAGTATAATTTTTGTTCAATGTTTTTATTCGACTTATTCGATATGACACCTATTGAACAGTTTTCTGGCCTTCATTTAAAGTAAGTTAACCCAGTTTCTAGCTGATTGTTTTATATAATTTTGCCAAGTTGTCAGCAACTTGACCATATGTTTGCCTTGTCAAAAGCTGCCAAGAGCTTCGTCATAAGCCCTAAACCTTGGCCAAGTAAGAACAAGAGAAAGCAGCAGAAAAAATAAATATACGCAAGTGTATATATATATATATATTATATATATATATATATATATATATATATATTCCCTGTTTTGTATCGCCTGGTTGTCCTCCGGCAAGAAATTGTGCAGGGGCATAAATAAATAAAAACAGGCAACTAAATTATACGCGCTGACGTTTGCTGACGTTGCTCTACGCGTCCTCATTGTCCTCCATGTTGAGGTTGTTGTTACTGCTGCTAACATGAAAATATTCACTGAACTGTAAAAATATCAACAAGTTGTTTGCTCTTCAATTTTTGCCACACGAAACACAAACACACACATTCACAGTTGTGATTGTGTTGGTTGTTCTGCGGTGGCCTGTGGATTGTTCCTGCTGTTGTTGTTGGCCTGGGCTAGCAGCTGCTGCCACTGCTGCTCAATAACAAGAACCAAGAACGTTGCCAACAACACAATTAACGTCCGCAGGCAGTGCGGCCTGAAAATAACTTAATAATAACGGCATATGGAAAATTTGTGACATGAAAATGGAAATACGGCTGCTTTGCAGGCAGTCAAAGCTGGCCGCACTTCCTCCCCCCACCCGCTCCCCTCTCTTGTCTTTTGTTCTCGAACCTTGCGGTTAACCAGAGCCTCGACTTTGCAATTGACAGCGGCAATGAATATTTAATGAAGCCACAATGGCATATGCTAGAGTCTACACAGCAGCTAAATGCCAAAGCCAAGGCTTATACCAGCATTTATTAAGCACACAAATATGGCCAAGTGCTGCCCCCACACCATTTTTAATAAAAAAAAAAAAAGAACAAAGTGTGGCAATGCCTGCTTAATTTGTCTTCGCGTGCTGAGCTCTGCTAGCGGCTTGGCCGCAAAAAGTGTTGCATACTTTTAAGCGCGCTGGAAAATATTAAGCCGAAAGCTTGTGAGCTGAGCACATTAAAAACCACCAACACAAAGGCGAATATGGCGTCAGGCAGTCAGCGCCAGCTTCAGCAGCGACGCCGACGTCGACGGGGACAGCGGCAGTGGCAGCGGCAGCGCTAGCAGCAGCAGCGGCGAAAAGCAAACAGCAAAAACTGCTGCTTGATGTCTAAAAATAGAAATGAAATCGCGCGCACGTACACATAAACACACACACATATACATAAGCTCGCTTGCATACCAAAGAGGCTGGCCGCCATTTTGTGCAGCAGCCGCCTACGCAATGCGTAGGTGTAGCTCAATATATGTGCAAGTGTTCTTGTGTATGTGTGTGTGTGGGTTTTTCGTGTATTATGGCCCGCTATGATTGTAACGTTAGACTAAGCCCGCGCCCTGAAGTGCAAAGCATCAACTACAAGAAGAAGAACAAGAACAACAACAGCAACAATGACAGCTCCAAACATTTGTGTTTTTTCACATTTCTTCGGTTTTTTCCTATCTTTTTTCTTTTCTTTTTCTTTTTGGTAAATCGGCTGCTTGCCAGCTGTCGTGCTGCCTCTGTGGCAAAACACCTACGCAATTTCCTGCAAGCCCGACAGCGGAAAATGGAACGCGCTCTGCTATTAAGCGAGCAGAGGCATGGGCGGGGCTCGGAAGGAGGGGGCTAAGGGCCCAACGGAGATGAGAAACACAGACAGGATGTTAGGTGGTCCGTTGCCTTCTGCTTTTTAAGCGAGCGCGTGGGCGTTTTGCTTAATGCGCTCAACTTACAAGTTATTCACACACACACATACAAACAAAACACGCACAGTAAAACACAGCTGGCAAAAACATAGAACACTTGTAAAGGCGCTTGTTCAGATTAGTATTTATAATTTAAAATTTTAATATTCAATTAACCATTTTTTCATTTATTGATGTAGTTTCTGTAAATCATTGGGGCACCAAACTTGCCTTATTAAATAAATAGCAGTCATATTAAAAATATATTTGTAAAACTGAACTTTATTATAGATAGGTACCTTTGTAATAATCTAAACTTTATTATAAATATGTATTTTATAACTGCGTTGAAATTTAAATATACTTTTTCAAGAAATTTACGTACTCGAAAAAATTAGTACTACATTATATATGTTAAAGAATTAAAAGTATAAAATACTTATCTAACAGAATTAGAAAGTTTCAAGTCATTTAATTTTTAAATATTTAAATTTTAATTATTTCATTTTACAATGTTTAATCTTTTTAAAAAACATTTATACAGGTATTTCTGAACTTTGATTATAATTTTTTGTGATTCAAAATGGAATATTCCTGAAAAATTTACTCTAGATTTTGAAATAATTTGTCAAACTCTCAAAAGTATGCTATGTGAAATCAAATGCAATGATCGAGCCAAATTATGAGTATTATTTTTCTTATAAGGTTAACTTTTATGTCAAATATTAATTTTAAAATGATTAAGCAAATTGTAAATATTTATATTTGTTTACCAACGTTAAAAGCCGAGCCAAATAAAATTGAAACTGTATTACTTTCTAATTGCAGCCAAAATAACAGCTCGCTTTAGTTAAGCGTTACTGTACACACATAGAGTACTTATGCGGCACTCGCCAGCAGCGCGGGACCACGGGGCGTGTGTCCATTTTTCAAACATGAAATTTTGAAATGACCTTTAACATTAACTACACATCGCCTGACGTTCGTCCCACGCACTCGCAAATTGAACTTTAGCACTCACCTGCCGGCAGTTCCCTTAGCTGCTGCAACTGTTGTTGCTGTTGCTGCTGCTGCTGCTGCTGCTGCAGCTTGTTGTTCGCATTGGTGGATAGCTCGGTGTTCTGGGCGAGCACAGACGCTGGCACCGCTGCCGCCCGGCCGACCAGCAGCAGGAGCAGGGCCAGCAGCATGCTCTGCCCATTGCCGTACGCTGACAATGACAATGGAAATTGCATTTTCAAGCACACGCACTCACACTCGGCACACACACGCCGCACACGCACACACACAGGACACAAAAGCACTAACTCTGATAAACAAGTGCAAAGGCGTTTGTCCCAATTACGAGCCTGGTCCGGTTGATCCTTTGTAGTAGCTGCTGCTGCCGCTTCTGCTTGGTTTCGGCTGTTCGGGTTCAGGGTTCAGCGTTCAGGTCTTTCAGTTTTTGGAGCTCTGCTGCTTTGCTGTTCTGTCCGCGTGCTGTGACTGTTCTGAATGAACTGTCTGTTCGACGGTGTCGCGCAACAGTTTTTAATGTTCCGTCGCCCCAAATTCGGTTTGCAGCCGAGCCAGGCGGCACAGCGCCAACGCCGTCTGCAAAGCCATCTACGTCATTGTCATTGATAAGAATTGCGGCCGTCTGCAAATTAAGCAGCCCAATAGCAACAGCAGCAGCAACAACAACTGGCCACAGGCTCTGCTTACGTAGTTTCAGCCTTGCTAAATGCTGCTAATGCGCCTGCTCCATGGCTGCATACGAAATTCTACCCCTCACATGGCTAAATGCCATAAATATATACTATATGGCCAAATTGTTAACTGTTGGTCCCGCTGGAGTTGCCTGCTCCAGTTCCATTCCGGTGAACTTGGTTCACCAGTTATATGCATCATATTACTAGCTCAAATATTTTAGATTTAAGTTCCTTTTAATTTTAAATATATTTTATCATCATTATATTTTGTATTTTGAATACAACAATTTCAATTTCGGCCGGCTGTGAACGTTGTAATCTGTTTTGATTTGTTTTCGAACTAGTTTTCGAGCGATTTTAAATCTCTTTTCAATTCAACTGTAGTGTTCGAATGGTTTTGAAACACTGTTACTCCTAATTTGAAATGAGTTAAGGCTTAATTATTCAATGATTAATTTTTTTAACATTAAGGAGGTAATTTTTTACAAGCTGGATAAATTCGTAGTCAAAGACATTATAGAACTAGGCGGTTGAAATGTACGTGACTTTATCAAATAATAATGTAATACAAGAAAACAAAAAGCTCCATGGATGAAAAATAAACAAGGCTAATTTAATTGTTTTTCACCTACTATTGCCATTGTAGAAGGAATTGTCCAAAACGCAGAAAAAGCTCATCTTATTTTTCGCATATCCCAGCATTGTTCTAAAGATCATAAATAGTGATTTTCAGCCTGCCGTTTTTTTTTTGGCACATTTAATTTGGTAATATCATAGTATAAAGAGATCCATTAAATCATCATCATTTCACTTCTTGGGCACCTTCCACGCTACTTACCTTAAACTTACCTACTTATCACAAATCGAAAAATAAACAAATATTTTTAGGATCCATAGCCTTAATATAATAGATAAGTTTAAGGCCTAACAATAAAGCTATAGCAATGTATCTCTTCCAGAATATAGAAATTTGTACCGTTTATCAGATCTTTCATCGTGCGTGTTTGCGAACTTTTCCTCGTGTTCGCGTCGTGTTGGCAAAATTCGATACACGCGCACATCTCTAGTTGGGCACGAGAATTCTCTGCCCAACTGAACGAACCCCAGTAAAAATTCCTTTCCACAGCTCCACTAAAATGAGTTAATGTTGAATATAGTACAGTGTTTATTGATACCTTGTTTAATTGCAATAAATATTTGTTATAATCTTTACATATTGTAAGTCTCAAGGCTTCTAAGGTATGCATTTCGTTTCTTTTCCGTTTTGTTGTTGTTGTACTTAGAATTTAATGGGATTCAGCACAAATCGAACTTAAAGGTCATAGGTCAACGATCGTGTTGTATGTTACAGTTGCGTCATGAATTAAATAAACAGTTTGCCAATTCATCTTTAAAAATGGTTTATGACTACAATTTGTCAGCTAGTCGAAGGAAAACATTGCCAATAAATATATGTATATACATATATATAACTAGATCGAAGAACAGAGCGTAGCGCATTGCACATGTGTGTGTGTGTGTGTGTTAGGATAAACAGCAGGAGTAGGAGCAGGAGTTGGACGTGGATTTAGTTGTTTTTTTTTAAGCATAAGGCCTGACTAATCTGAGCCGTAGCTCTCTACTTTGCATTATCGAGCACCTCGACAATGTGCTTGGACACCAGCGCGGTGGCCTCTGTGGCATTTGGTATCAGAAATCGATCCATGTCGGTGATGAGCAGCCCATTGCCGTCGGGGAAACCATATTTGAAGGTAATCAAATTGCGATGTCGCTTCTTCGCCGTGATCTTCACGATGCTCGCCAGCGGACGTCGCACCATGATCTGGGCCTGGCCGCGTCCCAGCTCACGCAGCACCACCAAATGGGTGGGCGTGATTATCAGGTGGCTATCGTACATATAGCCATTGATGTGCACGTCCTGGCACTTGAACGCATTGATGATGTCCGCCGTCTTGAAGTACTGATTTAGATTGACGATTTCCTTCGTGACGCCCGCCGGCTGCGGCGCATCGCGCTCGGCCGGATCGTAGGCGGCGTCCTCGTTCTCATCGTCAATGCTGAAGACGGGCGCCACGTTGCGATAGCGTTTGCCATTGCGCTCCTTGGCGCTCACGTGACGCTCCTGGGCGGGCTGTGGCTGGCGCCATTGCCGGCGCCAGCGGCACCGTTTGCACTGGGATTCACGATGATGTCCAGCAGGCGGCCTTTGACCTCGGCCGATTTGGTTTTCATGGCCGCGGAGAATTTGCTAAACAGATCCGTGGAGGACGGCGTCGATGCCTTGAGCGGCACGGACTTTGGCTGCAATTAAGGGAAGGTTTCATTTGGGATTCAATTCCAGTTGGGTTTAATATAGTGGAAATTTTTGTACGTTTGCAAAAGCTACTAGCTGTGTAACGCATAGGAGTCTGTCGGAGTCGATATAGCTTTATCCGTCAGTCTGCTGGACTATCTCTTTTTATCCCAACTATTCTTTCAGCTTTTAAACTCACTTAATGAAAATTTACATGAGACGTATTTTTATTGCATGACGTCAATTTACCGGATCGGAGCACTATATTATATCGATGGAAATGATGAAAAACTTTCTTTTTTTTTAATATTGGAACCAAATTTGACAGTTAAAGTGCTTTAGTCTTAATTTATTTGATCATTAATATCAATATCGGACGCCTATATCTCATGGAAACAATCGGTCGAAAATTTTGTTTTTTGAAGACATCGAAAACAAAACAGAAAATTGACAATGCAACATATTAAAATCGAATCTCGTTAGTATATAGTTGTCATAGTTTTTTTTATAGGAATTGGTCAAAAACTGTTTTCCTGGGCAAAATTGACAATTGGGAGTGTCCTTATGCTCTTAACCTTATACAAAAATAATATTTAAAAAAAACCAAACTATTAAATAATATAGCCCTGTATAGGAACGACCTGCAAGCATGGGGTATTTAAATTTTCCCAGCCCGAAGACAACTGTTTTTCTTGTGATCCTTGCTCACCTGTTTGACATTGTGCTGCTGGCAGACGAGACACTTGGTCACGCTGTGATCCTCGAGGCAGTCGGCCATGTGATCACCGAAGTAGTCGTGTATGGAGGCATAGCCGCCGGTCAGCAAGGACACGTAGTGTGTGTTCTTCTGCAGGAATGATGCTACCACCATGTGCGTATACTGATCCTCCTCGACACGGCCGCTGCCCATGAAGCACAAATGTTCGCCGCCCGCATTCGAGTTGACCTCAATGGCCTGCTTCTGGGCGGTGAGCAGGCCCTGAACGGCGGTGGCAAAGGCCACCGGCTCCTGCAGCATCAGATTGCAGTCCAGGTGAAATGCCGTCGACAAATGGCCAGCATTGTACTGTTCGGCCGGACGGCAATCGACGAGAAAGAAGCGCACGGCATCCTGCACGGGAAACTCGGTAGCCGAATTCTCGACCAGCTCGTAAACGGAGACGGGCAAACACAGCGCCTGCGACACCTTATTCGACTCCTCCTGGCTGCGCGGCGAATCGTTCTGTTTGCCGTAGAGCGCCTTCAGGTAGTCCGTCTTGAACGAGGTGGGCGTCTTCAGGGCGTAGTACTGGGCCAGGGAGCAAAAGTCGGGCACGTCGTCCACCTCCAAGGCGCACGGCATATTGATGAGAAACTTGATGATCTCCTCCTTCGAAGCGGTCTTCAGGGCCATAATCTGTTCGCGTCCATTGATTAGAATAATCAGGGCCAGAAAGAAGACCATAAATGGATCGGCGTTCTGGAAATACAAATCCCACATGGCAATAATCACAGACAAGCTGCTGCAGGAGGCGAACAGCGACTGGAACCACGTCAAAGAGTAAAGATCGGGTGTGATCTTCTTGGTGTCCAGCACGGTGCACAGCTCCGGATCGTGATAGAGCAACAGCAGGCGAAATACATGGAAGACATTGCCCTTGGGCTTGCAGCCCTTCGGTATATACGTGTCCCGTATGGACTCAAACAGATTAAAGGTGTCCGAGCGATTCAGCTTGAGATCGAACAGCGGCAGCAGCAGCTCAATCCAGCCGTTTTCCGGTTCGTATTGCAGATTGCGATTCTTGCAATAGAATGTCATAATCGACTCCAGGTCGGAGACAACCGAAACCTTATCCTCCTCATCGTTGCCGATGCGATCCACACAACGTTTGCAGTCCTCGCGCAATTGACTTTGAAAGGGCAGATCGTAGATCTCATTGAAGAGCGACATTTGATCGCTTTTGTGGCGCACATCGAGGCACACCTGCCACACATCCGGACGCAGTGCCTCCGGCACCGCTTTGCCCTGGCAAATGCTATAGATATCATTCACATTGCAGTCATCCAGCAGTGCCGACTCCAGCTCAATTATCCTGCAAGTTCGGAACAGAGAGAAGAATTTTGATTAACACTGCTTCAACGGAGCGCAGCTTTTGCTCTCATACAGACACGCTGACATGCTGGCGGAAGAGCGTGCGTGTGCCAGGCAAAAGCTTGCAGCTGATCAACCACGCTTAAAGCTTTTGCCCACCCACCCACTCTCTCTCTCTCTTTCTCGCTCTCTCTCTCGATGAAACTAATGCGTTTGTTTGCGCTTAATTTCAACGTGTCCAATTAGCACAGCTGTTGCTGATAACATTAAAAGCTGCCTGCTGACTCAAAACTGCTTGCTTCTTCACTATCTTTCACTCGCACTCTATGTGTCCCTCTCTGTCGCGCGCAACGGTATGTCACCAGAGCAAGGCCAGCGCATAGTCCTCAAAATTGCTCAACAAAAATATATAGAAGCTTTTTACATTAATTTGTATTACATTACAACTGACGGCTGACGTCGCGAGCGATGTTTACTTTGAGGCTCTTTTTTGACATTTCTTAATGTTTATTTACCACATATTCTCCTCCATGGCCGAGGCCCCACATATACAGTTGCGTCTTAGTACAAGATTTTGTCGTCGTTTGCGTTTTTGGTTTTATTGCAGTCTTTTCAGCGTGAGCAGCGCACTTTTATGCATTTTGTGATACGTTTGCAATTTGGTAAATTTCGTTGTTTCGCCAAAAATTGCTTTACACTCTGTGTGTTGAGTTAATGTTTTCTTATTGGCTGAATAAATGTGGCGGCACATCGATAAGTGAAACTTGTGCAACCCAGGGCAATAGAGAGCGCTGCCAACTAAATGTTAACTGTGTCGCCCTGTCGCTGTGAATGTTTGAACTTGTCCGCTGGCAAAAAACCAAGCAAAACACTTCAATTTAAACGCTCAAAATTCAATGCAATAGCTGCTGTTTGTGTTTGAAATTAATCATAATAAAAACGCATAAAACGATTGAGTACTGAAACATTTGTGTAGTAAGGTAAGTTTATTTTGGGCTAAGTGCAGTTAAGCAGACGTACACACGCACAGGCAATTGAAATTGCAAAAACAAAAACAAAAGCGTCTTGTGTTTTTTCCTCTTTCTTTTGCAGTGCAACTAATGGCACATTTTTGCGCATATGTATGTGAATATAGCTGTATATTCTTATATATATATAGTTGCATGCGTTGATGCAGCCTTCACCTAAATAATGCATCTATTGATTTTGCATATGCAATTATTTTTTCTCTTAGCATTGCCAAGCGGTCAGATTTACGCCTGTGTTTGTGTGCGTGTGTGCGTGTGTGCTGCATGTGTGTGCGTGCGCGTGTTTTTTGACCTCACGAGTCAACAGCCAGCAACAGCTGTCCTGTCGCTCCAGTTTGCACGCTGGCCCCCTGCGCGTTTGCTTTGAAGCGCGCTGTTAACAAACTTCACGTCTTGCTTTGTGTGTTTGTCATTGGATTTGTGGCACAACCAACAACTAGCCAGATGGCAGGCGGCAGCCACGTGTGTCGTTTGGCATTTGCATAGCAGCACGTACACCCTACCTTTTATTTGACTGCTCTCTTTGCCAAATTGCGTTTTAATTGCGTCTTTCTCCACAGATGAAACAACGCTCTGCAACAAGTGGCAGCAACAACAACGCGTTTGCCAGCAGCAGCAGCAGCAGCAACATTAGCATTAACAATAACAGCAGCTTCGCCCAGCAACAATTACAGGCAGCAGCTCAACATCAACAACAACAGCTGACAAAATCAACGCATATTGTAACTGAGTGGGATGACGGCATTATCTTTGATGTGGACGATCCAGACTTTTGCCCCGGCCCCGCACCGCCGGCAGCCGTTATTGACAAGCTGACAACAGCCACGAATAGCTGTGCGGCAGCGTTAAGGAATTTGAATTTTATAGGTAAATTGCTATATTTATGATTATCACCAACTGATTAACAGGGCGCAGTTAGTAACAGCCCATCACAGCAAGGGGGAAGAAATTATTTAATGTAAATCCCTGCTCTCAACAACAATTAGTAACAGCACGCAGCAGCTTAACATGCGCATATATGTAAAAAGGCTTCGCCTAATTAGCTTAACATACCATGCAACTGTTAGTCATAGCACGCAAGAGCTTAACATACGCTTACATGTAAAACAGCATCAAATGTTAATTAATATGCATTAGCTAAAAGCGATAATAGCTCATCCAAACTGTTAAATAACAAGGCAACTAACCGTGCTTGAACCCAAACTTTTTGAGCCCGAGTTCTTAATATACTGCATATATATTTTTTTCAATGAACCTTATCTTAATAGAATCTGTTGTTCAAATGGCAAACGAACTTTAGAACGTAAGACAAACCAAAAAAACATTGCGAAAATTTTTTATATTAATACATACGTATATACTTAATTTATTTTTTTTTCAATTGAATTAATTTCGTTAGAAGATTTATTGGTGCCTGGCACTGCACTAACAATGCCTCCAATGCCATCTGCTCACTGCTCAGAGGTACTGCCAATTTCGCCACTAAAATTTATATTGTCTGACCTTTGAGGCGGCATTGATAAGAATTCGCTAGAAGATAGCCTAATTCTTAATTCAAAATAAACAAAACAGAAATAGAGATGTTATGTTATGGTTTTTCAACTGAATTGTTTTAGTTTAAGATTCAAAAGAATGTCGGGGCTGTCAAAATTCAAGGCTCACGTCTCGAACCCAAAAGCTAGACATTGGTTCGAATCCAGAAACCCTGCCATTAAATAGCTCGTCATACATAGACTACTGTTAGTAAAAGCACTCTACTATTATGTTATGTTACTTAAAATAAATCTGTTAATTATAACATTTAATATTATTTAAGCTTTTTTAACAGCCGATAGCTATAGCTATTAAATATAACATACATAACTCAATATCAATAATCTGTTAAATATTTAACATATCACATGTAACACAACATATATATTTAACAGTTGCTTAACAGCATTTACGTGAATTGGGCGACTTTTCGAAGGCACCGCGATTTAAGCTCCTTTAAAGTTAATTTTACATAAAGAACGATCGTTATCTGACTCAGAAAAAATATAAACCAGTTCACTTATTTTTCGTAAATCTATTGCGAGTCACATGTAAATCGTGCACATCTATATATAGACACTAATTGTAATGTGTGTTATTAAACCAGACTAATATTAGCACACGTGTCTGTCAGGTACGGAGTAGACGATTAAACTTATTTATAGGCGGTAGCAGGGTCTAGACAAGCGTTTCGCGAATACCTTAATTCTATAAATATTTACGATCGATCCACTGATAGACCAGGCCTCAACCTAAAACTGGAAAATTTTTTGCACTGTTTACCATTGCGAAGAGCGTGAGGCTGACTGGCAGTTAGTTATGTATATATAAATGAGACTGGGTTATCAGCTGTGTTTTTTTCCTCAGCTCGCTAATTAGCAGGTGCGTGGGCGTGGCCGGTGCATAAGTCTTTACTATATATATATAAATATATATACTCATTTGTATTTTATCCGTATCGCGTCCCTGTGCTCTTTGTGCGACCCACTTGCAGCCTTTTTTGTGTTATTTTTTCGCTTTATATGATTGAGCGGAAACTGGCGCACACTTTTATTAACATCAATTGCCAGCGATAGTCAGCTTTATCGCTCAAGTGGGCTCCCCCCGCCTATTATATGTATATAATGCCAAATACGCGGGCTATCAATTTATATTAGACCATTTCTTTCTGCTTCAATTCGCTTGTCAAAAGTACAGAGTCGAGTATTGTCATCGCTCATGCCTGCAGCCGATAATCGATAGCAAAAATAATCGATGTGTTTTTATGTTTAGCTGCAAGTTTCTATTTTTAAAACGACAATTAATTATGTGAAACAAGATGGAATAGCCATTTTAATGCCCTCATCGACATCAATCAAATTGTGCTCGTGGCAGCTTTATGATACTGTCAAATTAACTTGAAAACAATTTAGGCACGTACCAGATCTATCGATTGATCGTTTATAAATGTCAATCAATCAAATTTGATGTAGCTGAACTGCAAAAATAGTTGAAACAAATTAAATTGCAACTGATCAATCAAATTCGATGTAGAAAAGAAAAGAATGCACATGCTACTAAAATTTCAGTTGAATTTGTTATGTCGGCTATAAAAAGATAGATATAGTTATAAAATTAAATAAAAAATTCAAAAATTTAAGTTTGAGATTCTTCAACTGAAATTTTTGTAAACCAAAAAGTGTTTTATAAGGCAATTTAGTTTATAAGCAAATGTTTCAACGAAACCTATAAAGAAATAACTTTAAAATAAAAATTAGACAATTACCAACCGATTGTGACTATGAATAATTATTGCCATTATACGGAAAATTTCACACAATTTGTATGTATACCATGATTGATTCACTAGTTTGCGTAGAAACAGGCTGTCAGACGGGTCTTTATCAACGCGGCTCGTCAACCTGATTAAATGAAACTAATGTTATAAACGACTATATATATACATATATACATACATCGGAAGTGTGAGTCCTTCAATGCGTTACACACTCGAATTTCGGCGTAAGCAAAAAAAAAACCATATAAATACCCATCAATTATGTACGTGCCTTGTTATGGGCCTTCTGCTATAGCGCAAAAATTCGTAGACCGTTAATTATTTTGTCTCTTGTGGGGTTTTATCTGCGATCTGATTAGCCATATAAACAAAGCGTGCGGCTCGCTTATTCACACGTTTCTGTTGTCGCTGGAAATTTATGAAATTCACGCGTTTATCATGTGACTTGTTCTACGCAACGGTGACTCGCAACTCGCTTAGCGGCTTTCTGCTGCTGCTGCTCTTCTATTTGCCTAGGGGACGACAAAAATGGTGCAAACATTAATCACCTGCGTCGGGTATTATGCGTGTTAGCTGAAAGCTTAACTCATTTGTAGCGCTTAAAAGCGCAATTTATGTTTGCGCATCGCGTGCGGCGCTGCAAAGTCCACTCATACTTTTTATTTACATTTAAGTGGCATTCGACACGTGTGGATCGTTTAGGAAAGTTACAAAGCCCAATAATTAGGCTAACATTCACGATGTTCTTGCGTGCCGGTAGCAGTTAAAAGAACTTAAATCGAGGGGCGTGTGTGATTGTAATTGGCCAATATATTTTAATGAAGTTGTTGTTAAAGCAAAAAATTAAATTATTTGCGTTTTGAACATTTCAATCATTTGCCAATGAAACTTTTGGCGTATGTGTATATACAAGCATATTAATCTCATTTTATAATTACATATCAACTTTTTTTAAAATATTATTTATATTCTTTTTTTACTTTGCAATTTGTTAAAAAGTGAATGTATAGTCACAAATTAGATAGCTTCGGTTTCAAAGTTTTGGTGAAATTTAAGTATCTAAATATTAATGTTCATGCCTTACTATACTGTAAAATTGCTGTGTAGGCCATCACCAAGTCGAACACTGGCGACTGGAGCCAATTTTTTCGAATTGCTTATTTTTGGCTTTTACTATTTGCTAATGAAATTTCGAATAATAAAGTATCATAAAGTTTAATGCAGTTCCAAAAATAACGAACCAATAAAAATGCTTAAAGAATTCTTCTTAATAAAAGAAGAAAAAAACAAAGTAAAACCTTAGTCAAAAAATAAATATTGGCTCTCGATTGTTATTGAAACAGTTACCAACGAATCTGCGAATCTGATCTATAAATATTTATATTGCATTTAGGTTTTTATCACCTAAACCTCGAGCTGAAGCTAAATGTTTTTTTGTATCAAGCATTAAATATAGAACTTTTTATGATTTATTTGGATTGGCATCACATTTCGAATGAATGGGAGAGCAACATGAGTAGCTGTTATATATCTTTATAATACGGCAAATCTTGTAAATATTGTATATCACATGGTGCGACTGTTTTTAAATGTCTGGCTCTGTTTTACCACAGATACAGATATAAGCTTTTATCACCAGTTCTTTATAAAACATATGCCATAACCAAAGAGCATGGCGCTATCATACATTTCCCAGTATTCCATAGACAAGGCAATTCCCTTGAAAGGTTTTGCTATTGGTTAATACAATAAGGTATACGATTTTATAAATAACCATATAACTGCTCCAGTGATTCAGTATTTAATTTTATTTCGCCGTTCTCTGGCATTTCCCAATGCTATTACCTTATCTTTATAATTAGACGCTCTTATCGTTCGTGATGATCATGATTTGCATCTTATCTTTGTACTCTCATTAATGAATCACATCAGAGCCAGAGAAAACATTTACTTGTACAATAGCCCTTCAGACTGTCTTATGTCATCGATCAGTTCATTTACTTAAAGATCCACCAGACATTGACCTACCCCCTCCCAAACCCTTATTGCAGTCTCGATTATCATTTGTAAAAAATACACAGTACATACAAAACAAAATTTGCTCAGAATGCACTTGGAACTAAAGTTTTTGCTCCCATGGGCCAGACCGGGGCCGACATGCAAGTTTGCTTACATAAACGTCGCGCTTTTATGCAATTGCTTATTAAAACGACAAACGTAATGACAAATTTTAAAAATAAAATCGTTTTCAATTTCGCACTGCAGCCCCGTAGACCCCCGCCCACCCCCTACCCGCCACGCCCTGCGCCACCCCCTTTTCGCTGCCCTGCCCACCTTCGAACTGTGTCTGGTCGATTGCGCATATGAGAAATCGTTTGGCTGTTTTAATGTTCCCATGCTCATTATAGACAAAATCAAATTGTACGCCACGCGCAGACTATTTATACCCTGTAATTGAGGCATGTCTGGCATATGCATTTTAAGGATTTTAATTCAAATGCTACAACTAATGGATATTATGATGTCTTAGACAAATATGCCATTTAACACCTTTAATAATATTAATTCAAATAGTCAAAGCAATGAAAAATTTAATGATACTCTTATAATCTTGAATAATAGTAATATATATTTAATATTTTAGCACCTAAAATGTACCAAAATTATTTGGAAAATTGTCATAATAATATATGTTAACTTCCTAAAAGTTTAGCACGGAAAAATTCCAATTTCTTGATTATTATTTATTATAAATTTCTTGTTTGCATCTTGATAAAATGTTTAAAGCAAATACATTGAAGTGAAAATTAAATGCTAAATACAAATAATTTCTCACTCTCAAATTTCATATTTGTGTTTGATATTAACAAATATGTATGACAAAAAACTGCATATAATTTGAATTGTATATACCTATAAATGATAAATATTACGTGTTGGCATTTAAAAGTCATCTAAGTAACTAGCTAAGTTAACTAGATAGTTATCAAGTCTTTTTAGCACTTTTATATTACATAGTGGAGCATAATGCGTTCACTATTCAAGTTTTTACATGACTCGTGTAATTTTTAATACTATTTGCTTTAGCAATCAACTTCTAACAACTTCATGACTATGCTGGAATTAGTTGCGAACCATAAACGCAAACAATTTTAAATCGCCGACAGTCTAATTCCTTTTTTTTGTAATTAGTTTTCGTAGAATATCAGAATCATATATATACACTTTAGATTTAGATTCTAAAGTTTAGATTCAGACATCAACAAGTAAGTCACTACCCTTAATTTATAAAAGCTAAAAACAGTCAAAAATTTTAAGTCATCCGGAATATTTGCAATAAGGCATCTTTTGTATCTATTATCAAATTTGTTTAGCAAATTTATTATATTTTCTAATAATCTCTAAATGTATATGCTTTTCTATACTTAGGCTAGGCTACTGGGCATCTCGTAGTCGAGCTATGTTGCCTAGACTATTTTTTTTCGTCAGTTTATGGTTTTTTATTTGTATTTTTTGTTGTTTTTTTTTGCTTATTTTTGGTTTATTTAAATGTTGCCGACATCATCAACATCAGCACATGCGACACGAGGGGGCGATCAGCCTCAGCTCAGCTGGGCGCGACTTGGGCTGTCGTGTTGTTTTTGTTTTTTTATTTCATTTTTTTTTCATTAGCAGCTGATAAGCTGTCGTGTCCACGCGTCGCCTCAAATTGCGATGTGGTCAGGTCCAAATGAAACAAAGCAAAAAAAAAACCTGAGAAAATGCAATTCAATGATTGAGTTTGACCTTTTTGTCGCCTGTGTCGTATGTAATGAGCCATAAGCGTTATGATCCGTAATGCCAGTTGGCGCCGGTTAAAAGGTGTTTATATGTGCGTGTGTGTGTGTGTATGTGTGTGCGGCCTCTAACCGATTCGTTTGGGTGACAGCCGGTTATAACCTCAAGCGCAACTCAAGTAACCGGAGCGAACGGTTACTTGAGTTGACTATGGTGGTGCCGTCGGTGATGGTGGTGCTAGTGGTGCCGCCTTCTAATGCCGCCGCGACGGGTGTCAATGGAACGTGCGCAAATGTGGTTCATTTGAGCCCACTTGGCATTCACTCGAGCTCAGGGCTGGAGTACTTTTGAGGGGCAGGTCACTCGATGACAACGACAGCGGCATTCTTTGCTATATATATGCACATATATAATGTATTTCGAGCATACATGCAGTAAACTCACTTTTGAGCGAACACCTTTAATTTCAGTTTTTTGGTTGGCTTAGAAAATATATGCCGAAGAAATAAGGAAAATTCTGTAAGAAAAATGTATTCAAAATATATTTCAACATATTTTCATGTATTGTAAAAATTAGTATTTTTATATTTTGTGCAGTCCGCCTAATTATTTTAGTTACAATAATTTAAATATGAAATATGATTATTTTATTTTATTAAAAAAATCATCAAGCGTCGATTATTTTTGGATTTCTTGCTGAAATATTTTTGAGTCCAGTTTTTGTATAGTTTTTGACGAAAGCAAAGTTGTCTGTCCGCTTTTAAAATAGTTGAAATTTTTGGGTCTGCTCAAAAGAGCGTTCGCCCAAGGGAGAGCTCTTTATTTAAATAATAGAAGAATAATTTGGAGTCTATAAAATTTGATGCTAAGATGTCGGTTAGAAGAGCTTTTACTGTAGTATACTATACTATGTTTATATATGTATGTATTGATTTCCATTTAAATTGCGCTTCATTCATTCATTGCAGCGCTTCATTGTTTTATCAATTTACAATTTTAACACACAGAAAAGGCACACACACACACACATACACACAACTGGGCTGGCATCAGTTATGTCGTGCGTCGGACAGCGACAATCGACTACGACATTATTTAGTAGCAATCGGTTTAAACTGGAAACTTAACTCATCTCAGCTTGTTGAAGCTCTCATTGTGTGCTGAGTGTGTGTGTGTGTGTATAGTGTGTGTGTGTTTAGTCGTGTGTGCATTGAACAAACGATTCGTGCGACGCAAATCTAACAGAAATGCCAGTGAGAGGATGCTCATCATCATGATGTTGCTGATGACGACGACGTCAGCCTGTTAAAAAGCTGAGCAAAATACGTCAACTAAATAGTCGGTCAGACCACTTTGGTTGCCGACGCCCAGAGATTTACCCACTATATACATATCTATATAAATATAGCTGACTATCCAGCTAGCCTAAAGCACTCCTTAGTTAAACCAATCCGGACTTAACTCAACTTGTCACGTGTAATTAGCAGAAATTGTCAGCGATTCGCAGCAAATAATTAAGTGTGAATCCAGGCTAAACTGTTAATTGCACTGTTTACCCTATTTCGACTCTAAGACAATAAACTGTATCATTAGTTTATTCATTTATCACGAGATACGGGCGTGTTATGTGGTAAAAACTGGAATATTTTTTTTTAATAATAAAAATTTTTGTGTCAATGGCGCCTCAAGACGTGAATTTTGGTAGTTGGTATTTATCAAAATTTAAAGAATGGAAAATGCTAAGA
Source organism: Drosophila robusta (assembly GCA_035043565.1). Classification (NCBI taxonomy): domain Eukaryota; kingdom Metazoa; phylum Arthropoda; class Insecta; order Diptera; family Drosophilidae; genus Drosophila; species Drosophila robusta. The sequence goes on from JAWNMW010000080.1 coordinate 1,325,806, forward strand.
GGTTAGCTAAAGATGATTAAAGAAAATAATAAATTAGCTGTAAATTACGGATCGTAAACAACTCAAGCTTAACCTATAACACCGCATTTTAAAAAATTGAAAACTAAAAATACAACAACAAAATTTGATCTAATATCTAAACTCTGATACACAATATATAAACAGAAAGTTTATGTGTTTTTTTCTATTAGAATTTATTTTCAGATTAGAATTTATTTATTACCGATTATTCCACAATCCGTATAACTTAATCGTAAAATGTGAATTTATTTTTATTTTAAATAATTCTCGACTGCTATAAATGTGTGCCAATGGGAAGTACCCCAAAGGGAGGCCTGTTCCAGTTTCGTCTAAGGTTTTTTCTATTCGATTGCGCACTTAGCGATGCAAATGAGGTTCCAGATAGTGCGAAATACGTACTTAACGTGGACTTTAAGTGTTCAATGTTTGCATGTGGGGCAATTCCTATGTAATACTATACTCAAAGTACAAATATTATAAGTACAACTATAAACTGTAAAATATATATTAATGTTACGATCCATAAACGTATATATACAGCTGTATGGCCCAGCAGTGACGTCAGCAATGCCCCTACAGTATTTTTATAATGCCAAAGAATTCTCTAGCACCTATATGTATATATATTTAAGTGGGGGTAACAATGAGCACAGCACACATATATTTATAGAATATATAGCAAAACTGACCTCTCTGACTGCATAATAGGTCTATTGTCCCATCAATAATGTAGCAAATTGAGTTAGGGTGTTATACAAAAATTAGTTTAAGCGTTTTCACGTGATAACTTAGACAAGTTTTCTAGAAACATCACCAAAAAGACTCTGCTTTGCAGTCTAATTACAGCTTATAAGAAAAATAATTGATAAGACTTGCACAAATTATCAATAACTAAAAATACATTTCAGAAAATATGTTTTTGTTTTTCAAGAAAAACTGTGTTAATAATTGTTTTTCATTATGGCTAATATAAAAGTATTATTGTTGTAGCTTATGTACAAAGTTTAAAAACTTTCCTACTTTAGTCAGCAAAATTTCTTTTATGTAGCGCTAAAATTCCAGCTGACATGCCCCCACATTATCACCAAACAATAAAATATCGATTACGCTCGGCATATCGACGATAAGGCCTTGGCCTATGTAATTTATCAATATCTAATAACGTTGAAATTTATATGGCAAATGTTTTGGAAATATGGTCGCAAATTGTAAAATAACAACACCTATTAGCTTAAAAGCTGTTCTTGTTTATTGTATTGTATTTGTATACCATTTAACCGGTTTGTTAAGCACTACAAATAGTTTACAGTTGTTTTACATTCTAGAATACTGTTAAATTAAATTAAAATAAACTATTTTTGGCCTAACAGCGCTTTTCTTTTAACTATATATGTACAGCATAGGTCGTTATGTAAAACTATTTATATATACGCCAAACTTGTTAAGACTAAGATTTTTATATTCACGAATTCAAAAGAGTATATTGGGCTTCTGCAAGATAGAAACTTGAAATTTGGATTATGTACTCTAAGATAGCCGCGTCAGATACAGTATTGATATTTTTATTGGCAGGTTCCGATTGACAAAAAATTAGGCATTTAAAATAAAATAATTTTTAATTTTTTGGTACAATATAATAATTTAATTTTTGAGGCTTTCCTCCCTTTCTGGTTTCGAAACCCATACATACAGCATATATAGAATATGTTAAATTTGTACTTATTCTGGTAAATTGCTTTAATTGCTGGAAAACACATTTTATACATTTATTCTAGCGCAATGCCCCCTAGTTTATATTGAAATATTAGTTTATGTGTTCTTTCCCCTACTTACGCAATTTCGCATTATATCATTCTAACCATGAATCCATGCAAATTTCTTTGGCGGAACTATTGCGAAACGCAGACATTAAATATATGCATATGCCTTGAGTACAGGAACTCCTAGAGAGACATTGGCCAAAGTTCAGAGTGTCGGCATTATCATTTCTATAGTCTGTCGGTCATATATAATTCACACACTTTTAATTGCCATTGTCAACAGTTGTGTATTTTCTTCCCATCCATTTATCTATCAGCTCGTGAGTTTAATAGCTAATTTTTTTTTGTACCCCGTCTTATTTTATGGCAGCTTCGCTCAATGGGAGACCGCCCAGTTAGTTATCTATATTGTAAATATATGTATATTGAGTCGCAATATTCTCATACTAACTACGTTTAGGTATTTTTCCCTCCATTATTTAAGTAAACAATTGTTGGAAGTTTTGTTTGCACAAATTCATCAATGAGGGAAGCCCGCAAAATATATATGTATGAATTTTATGCATTTATATTGAATATAATAAAACTCGTTTCCATTTGCGCTGAACTCATTAGCATTTGATTGGCGCCGTTAACTTGGAATTTCTCAGTCTGATATTTAAGTATACTGCTGTTAGATTCTTCGTAAAACGTGAATCACCCACTGATCACTGATCAAAACAATGCATTCTGAGCTGTGGCTTCTTCAGCTTGAATTTTTTTTTGTGGGTGTACTGTTATTGTCTGTTTTGCTTTTCCTTGTTTTTTTTTTTGCGCATTGACGTCAACTGCTTTTGTATTAAGCTGGGCACATTTGGTGCTGGGCTGGGCGTATAATATCTGCTCGCAGCCCAAACCATCCATCCATCTTATAAATATGTATTTATTTATTTACTCAAATCGCACAACAATTGACAGCCACTTGCAGGAGCAGCTTTGTTTGCATAGCTGCTGCGCATGTGAAGCAAATGGAAACGAGTTATTTCAACAGTTGCAGACTTAAAGAGGAAGCGCATGTCTTCAAGCAGTACTTGTTCGTGTACCGCAATCGCTCGGTATCTGTTACCGTTTAGCGAGGGCTGTTTAAAGAGTATGGAGCTCCTTAGAGAGATGCGTGGGTGTGAAAAACTATTGTAGGATAGTTTTTAGCAAATTTGTGATATAGGAGCGAACAACTATTTTTAAAATATTTGGAATTGTAGATTCAAATTTACACATTTGGATTTGAAATAAAGCACCATACAAAATATGTCTTTAAAACTCCACATTTACGCATAGGAATTGATTCAAGGTTAAATATTTATTTAGATAAAGTTTTTGAATATGATCACAATTGTTTTTTATCCACGTCAACGAGTGAAAAATGTGTGAAAAGTGGTCTACAAAGTCAAATATATAATAAAAATTACTAAATTAAAGCAGTACTGATATATTTTATATTAAATTTGATTGCATTTTCTTTTAAATTCAAACATTCTTAAGAATATTTATTTATTTTTTGGTCCTACAAATTTACAAAATCTTGCTATACTTTAAAAATAAAAACATATTTGTATTGATAAAATTCAATTGTATCGCTCCCAGGGCTACAACCTGTGAATGCAGCTACTCCTTGAACTACCTGCACATGAACATATACATATGTATATTGTATGTATGTTTGCATTTGAGTTTCAAGCAGGTAACTCAAATATGTACCACAAATACACAACAAATACACTTAATAACTTTTTAAAAGGTTTGCAAAATATTGTTTAAATATTATTTGGTTCGACTTGTTATATATGTAGATATATTTGTTGCATTGTTTTTCGTCTTTTGGCTTATTGGTATTAATATCGCTCACGTTGTTGCCTGACGCAATCTTTTGAGAGAGGTGTTTCAAGTAATTGCCGCGCGACCTTCTCAGATGACAATGGTCTTCCCTCCACAAATAAGAAAAAATAAAAATAATAATCATAGCGAACGAACAAATCTGCCTTCGCCGCCCAATGTGAAATTGCGCCGCATGCAAAAGTTGAATGCCAGTCAAAAAGTGTGCCGTAGGAATATGGAAAAACGTGGATGATGATGATGATGATGATGAAATTGAGTTTATTGTGAACATCTTTATGCCTTTCTAAATAAACATCAATTGTTTATAATATAAATGCAAATATGTGTGCGTGTGTGCGAGAGAGTCTCTTCATAGTTTATATAGTTTGAACGTCGACGTCGACATCGCTGCTGAATTGCATTATTTTTGGCGAGGGTCACATTTGAGTTGATCTGCCTGCTCCGTTTTTTCGTAAACCCCAGCGAAATTTGAGCTACGACTGCCAGCGACGCGCGACTTGTGTAGACGGCAAAAGTGCATAAAAAAGTTTAAAAAAAGAAGAAAAAATGGCAGTTCCTATTTAACATGCGAATAATTTGTAGTTGCTTTTTAGCACTTGCGCTGGCAATTTCCATTAGCCTCTGGTCTGTATATATAGTTTACATTTAGACTTTGAAATTGTACCGTTACAGGTGTTTTAGATTTCATGCTAGTGTTATGGCCACGCGTCGATAAGATTATTTTTGTTCGGTTTTTTTTTTGTGATAAGCATAAGCTATGGCTCGGATAATCAGTTCCAGCTAAGTCATAAAGCGCAGGTCGCGCCTATTTATGTACCTGTTATCCAGGGGTGAGGATCTTTTCGTCTGCCTGCCTTGTTCTATACCCTATGCGGTACTCTACCTGTCAAGAGCAAATGTGATTTGTTATTCAAATGAAACGCTGTCGTTGCTGACGCTTGTTGCTGTGCCGTGTTGTTGGTTTTTCTCTTGTTTTTGCTATTTTTTTTCAGTCCGTTTTGTCCAAATTACCTACGTCAACAACCCCTCGAGTTTACATTTAGTCAATGTACTAGACTTGTTCCACGCGGCGTATACGTATTATCAATATTATTGAGTGTATTGTATTGAGTATGTGTGTGCGTGTGTGCGGGGTTTTCAATATTTTTATTGCCTTGCGTTTGACCGTTAAACAAATGCCGCTGCGCTCTTACACGTTATCGCGCGCTCTCCCATGCGCTCTCAGCTGCTCTTGCTGAAAAAAATACAGAAAAATATCAAAAACTGTTTTGTTTTGTTGCTTATCGGCCTGTTGCCAACTACATAAATACACACACTTATAGCGCCTATTTGGCCAGCATCTGCTGTCTGAGTTTTTTTTCTTGTATCATTAACTTTGATTTACCCTATGCTCGCCACGCTCTTCTGCGTTTTGCAGTTCATTTTGTATTTTTTTGCTCAAAATTGTTTGAACTGACAAGTTCGTTAGCTTTGCTTTGTCATGCCAGCACACACACAGACACAGATCCGTGCTCTCTCGCTCACACAAACACATATACACTCAGCAAACAGCGCCTGCAATATCACTACGCTCGCTCGCTCTCACTGACACTTTGACTTGATTGTTGCTCACACGCTGCTTGGGCTCGCTCGCTCTGTGGCATTGTCTCGCTCGCACACATCCGCTGATTTTGCTATAAAAGCGAGTGCCGCAGAGCGACTTCATTTCAGTAATTTTTGTGTTGTCGTGCACGCCACTTGGTCTTTTGGCTTTATTATTAAAAACTACAGCAAGTTTTAAAAAAGAAAACATAACGTTTAAAGCCCAACTATAAAAGTGTGCTGCAGCTTCTGTCACAATATTTATAAACATTTATTAGCAAATTGTGCATAATTTCATGTGAATTTAACTGTTGCGAAGCGCGCGAGTGAAAAGTTAAACAATAACAACAACAACAAATATTTAATTGCAAAAAATTTTTTAAAAGCAATTGTCAAAGCAATTTCATTGTTGTCGCTTACACAAGGCCAACAAAAAGCAAAAACAATACAAAAAAATCCCAGTAAAAATCCCAAATTTGGATTAATAATAGCGCATTATAAATATTTTGCGCCGTTAGCAATCAGATATTCTGTAACGAACAGCAACAGCAGTAATACTTCAACAATTGTAAGTATTTCCGTGCCCAAAATAAACGCTACAAACACACACACATACATACAATGCATTCTGTGCTGTACGGTGTGTGTGTTTGTGTGTGTGCCCTTCTATAAATAAATCACATCAAATTTAATTAAATCCAACTAGTTGTGAGCTGCAAGCTGCCGCATTGCATGCCAAGTCTATATATACACACATTAATATACATATTTTGTATGTATGTACATATATATCTTTACATGAGTGCGAGCGTTTGGAAAAAAAGTTCGAGTTTACAGTTTCGCCTGCCATTGCTTATGTGCATTTTTTATACGACAGTCGACATAAGATTAACATTAACATAGCATTAACATTTCAATGCTGCCGAACTCAACCTGTTGCAGTCTCTGTTCAGGTTGTGCTATAAATTTAGCACGTACCGTTAATTTGATTACATTTTATATGCTCTGCTCATATGATCAACTAAATATAGCATATGCCCGAAATAAAAACAAAAAAGAAGACGCAGAACAATATTATTGCCAGGCAACGTCGCCGCAGTCATGTGTTGTGTCAAAAATAAAAATTCGCAATGCTGCCAAAATCAGCAGATTTTGCACCCCCACCCTCTGAAAAGCCCCCAATGGCAGACACGACGCTCGTGCCGATATTAAATGCGCGCTAAAAATACACCTGCATGCATAATATACACACAATATATATACAATTTCCATAACAGTTTCGTTGAAAATTTGAATTACAATTTGCACAAATTAAGACTTAATTTAAATTGTCTTTGCTCAATTCCAAATTAATGGTTACAGGGTATAAATGAAAAATGTTTTTATGACGCATTAAGAGACAAGTTTTGTTATGTTGTGTGTGGCCTTTCCGTTTGTTGCTTTTAACCGGATTTTATTGCTCGCCTCTGTTTATTAAACAATTTTTATACACTACCTTTACATGTATATTGGCTTTGTAATTATTGTGTGAAAATGGTTTAAAGCTAGTATGTACAGTTGTGCTTGGGGGTTTTTGTCAATGCAGTTTTTGTTGTCTTTTTTGACATTTAAGTGTTTTATAATGCCCACACACAAGCACACACACACAGACATAATCATAATAAACTTGACAGCACGCTCGCAGCAGCAGCTGCACAACTAGCTCGTTTACCTTCGTGCGTTTGTTTACCTGTATTTTGTATGCCCCTGACATATGGCATACCCCCCTGACCCCCACACACGCCAGTCCATAGCTTGAACTTTTGTTAATTGTCTTTAGTTGTTTAATGTTTTTCCTTATTTCTGGTTTTTCATTGCAGTTCCAACAGCAACAGCAGCAGCAACAACAACAATGTCGAGTGCCAGCGTACATGCTCCCCAAATTGCCGACATTTGCAGTCCATTGGCGTAAGTAATAGTTTAATGATACAGATATATGGATACACAGATACATTTGTATCTATCTATGGCCAGATTGCTCATACGCCTTGTGATTCACAACTGAATTTAGCTGGAAGCGCCATTTCCGTTTTTATTGAATGACAGCCACAACGCTGGCCCCCCTTTGCCCCTCTTCGCCCCCACCTTAATACTTTCGACACATGCGAAATTTTTGTGTTTCATATTTTGTCTTTGTATCTTTGTAAACAAAGTCAGGGCCAGTTATTGGGAATTGGCAGTTGACGCTCACTTTGGCGCTGACTGTTGCTTTGACAGTGACTGTCAAAAGTTTGATTATGCATGGCCCATTCATTGTTTTGCAATCTTATCGTGTTCGGGGTGCAGAGTACAACAACATTAACTTGGCTAAGACTTTGACTATCATTAACAAAAAGCAAAAATGCCGCATACTGCATTCAGTTGTTGTTGTTCTTGTCACTATTATCAGGCTGAGCTCTCCACGCGTCGCCACGCTCTCCGTTGATTCGTGCGCTCTCTCTTCTTTTAATGGCTCGTCTCTCTTGCGCCAACAATAAAACGCTGGCGACGATGCGGCGCTCACATGATCGAGCGAAAGCTGGCGTCGTCTGTCACACTTATTGTTGTTGCGGTACAGTCCCGGCGTCGTCTCGCCGTTACGCTGCTCATTATCATAATCACGCCAGCGGCCGCGCACGCCGTTCCCCAATGTCCGCCCACCGTGCAAGGTCATGGCCTGTGCGGTGCTTGCCTTTCGCTTGTTCAGGTGCGCTGGCGAGGGCCCAAAACAGCTATAAAAGTAGGCCTTTAATCCCATGCTAAATCAGCGATAGTATGCCAAGTGCAAGATTACATTATTTGATTTGGATTTTAAAAATGGCATTTATTGTAGCACTGATTGATGCAGTTATAATAAACATAGCTAATAACATAGCCATAGACAGTAGCTAATTTGTCCCCTTTCTCTGTCTCTTTCTCTTGCAGTCACCACAGCTTGGGTCTGTCCGCCTCGCTGCCCGATCTGGTCGGCAGTCCTTTGGAGATCAACATGGACAACGTGCTGACCATTGAGGAGCTGCGCCAGCATTTGGGCTCATGCTTCACGTGCGGCGTCTCCTGGGCCGATGATCATGTCTCGCTGGACTGCAGCGAATGCGGTGGCTATAGCCTGGAGCGTCCCTGTCCCCTGTGCGATGGCCAGTGCGGTGTGCAATGGAAACGCGACTTTGCCATGGTGAGTTGTGCGCAACAAGGCGATCATCAATTGAGCCGTTAGCTAATCCGTCTCCTTCTCCTTGCAGTCGCATGCCTGCAGCAAAGCGCGCTGGGTTGGCGTCTGCCTCAGTTTTCCGGAGGCGATGGCCGCTGCGGTGCAACAGCTGCCCGTGGCGAGCAATGCGGCAACGTCGTGTGCCGCCGCCGCGGCGCATCAGCAGCGTTTGGCGCAGGAGTTGTGCTCGCGCCTGGAACAGCTGTCGACGGCGTCGTCAACGGCGACGAATAAGATAACGCGTCTCTGAAGCGTTCGTCATGGGCGTAGTAGTACAGTAGTACAGTGTTCCTTTACAACAAACGTTTTTGGCGCCACCTAAAAACACACCAGCACACACACACACACGTATCATCAGCCATAAGCTACATGCCACATGCCACCAGCCAACAACAAACAAGTCCACAACATTTTTATTTTTATTGCTGCATTAGCTGCTCACTCAAATGGAGAGAAGATTTAACGGGCGGACGAGTGGGCGCCAGTGGGGAATCTCTCACTTCATATTTAAATTTAGTGCTTAATTAACTAAGGTTTTTATTAGTTCTTAGATTATTTTTTATTTTTTTATATTTCTTTGCTTCTTTTGAGACTTATTTCATTTTTTATTGTTGTGTACGCGTTAAGTTGTGCGTATTAATGCTTGTGTTGAATTAGCGTTAAGCAGTTAATTATTTGTTTTCACTGTAATTATGGCAACACAATCTCTCTCTCACACACACATACATACATCTTGAACCAGAAGAAGAGACTACATTTAGCTTGAACTGAAGTCGAGCTTAAGCGCAGTGATAACGGTGATATTAGCCAGAAAGAAAACAAGTAAAAACAATACGCAAAATAATTGTATACAATTAGTGAATTTAATTATTGTAGCTAAACGAAAACTAAAGAACACAAAGTCCAACGATCTGAAACTATATAATTGTTAACATTTTAGTTGTCGCTGTTGTTGCTTTTTGCCTAGTGTAAAAAAACAAAAAACACAATCAAAACAAAAAACGTTGCCAAATTTTGCGCACAAATCAAAAAAAAATGTATAAATAAGTCGTTGGAAATTTTGCAAAAAATAAGAAAAACTAAAACAAGAATCTTCCATTCAAACGCCTAATGCTCAACACAGAAAACAGCGTAAAAACAACGCACAAGCAAAAAATATAAAAGAAAAACTAAGCTAAAAGAGAAGTAAAAAGTTAAAAGAAAAGAAAAAACAATGGGGAAGCATTACTCAAAAGAAGAAAGTTGAAGATTTTCTGTGAAAATCCATATGACATATACTAGAAGTTTATACCTTATATATACACCTATACATATACATATATAGAGCTACATAACATATATACACATACATATATATATTATATATTTTTAATGTAGAGATATGTTTTGTAAAAAGACAAAGGCATATTTTTAAAATTAACATATATTCAAAAAATGTAAAAAACCAAATCAAATGCAGTTGCTTTATTTCATTTGGGGGCGCGTTCTAATTAATATATGTATTCTTTACTTATTTTTTTTTAATCTTGATGAATTGCATTTCGTGTCAAGGGCTTAAAACATGTCTGTTCCCTTATCAACACATCAGAGAGGGTTCTGGCAGCTTTCCACTTTTGAAGGTTACTCGAAATGGGCACAAATTTCATCATCGTGACTTTTCTTAATCGCAACGATTTAACAAATGGCTTTATATATACAATATAGTATATACATTTGTTTGTAGTATTTTTTTCGGTTATTTGTACACAAATTGGTCGTAAATCTTTGGACTGCCCTTTATTTAGCCTTACCGTTTTAACGGTATTCCACACACACTCCACATACACACTTATTTTCTTTATTGCCTTGTGCCACATTCACTTCCTTGTTGCTGGCTACAGGTTTGCCAGCTGTATATCACACATACATGCACACACTGAGCGCTGAAAGTTTACAGCTTGCTGTGCCTTGCAGGTTTTTTCAGCTGATTTTTCTCATATTTATTTTCATTTATTATATCATCCATATTTATGTGTGTACGTAATACTGAGTGGGTGCCTAATTTACTGGAAAATGCAAACAAAAAAGTGTGCAAAAATAAATTCACAGAATAATTATATTTCGCTTAGTGGAAAATAAGAGGTACAAAATGATTGGCAGTAAAAGTGTATATAATAAAAAAATAGTACAAATAGGAAAAAGTAGTTAAGCATATTAACAGAGTTAATATAAAGTTAATGTATAGCTTACGAGCGTATAAAGATAGATAAATTTATAGATATAGTGAGAAATCCTTTATATAAATCTACTCTAACTTATTAGGCGAAAGGCATGATTTTATTTTTATGAAAATTGGACAATGTCTTATATAGTTCGTTATTTTATTTAAATAGTTTAAAAGAGTTTAAAAAAGAAAACATAAAATAACAGCAAATAATAAACATATCAAAATTACAAAAAGTTTCTATACCTCGTATTCATATATTTCCGACACAGCGTTTCTATTGAAATTATATAGCAATATATTATTTTAATATCAATATTAAACTAAAAACAAAAGATTCTTAGATAAAAATATATTAAAATAAAATATTTGTATACCTTTTTAATGAACGAATTAAGATTAAATAATATATCATTTTTAATTTTTATGACTATTTTAAGAGATGAAAGTTCTTCTTCTCGGGCGACCACTGTAATTATATTATTCTTGTATAAGGCTATACATATCTTTATACACGTAAATTTTAAGTCCAAAATGCAGGTAAGAACCTTAATCCAGCAAACGAGGTGGAATTTCGCGACAATGGCAAATTCGTAATACCCATTCAGTAAATGGCACGGCCATTGATCATTATCAGTTCTAACTTTATTATTTGGAATTTCCTGTTTTGTGGGTGCAGATAAGTTAAGACTAAGCTAAGCTAATTTATTGTATTTATTTACTTAAAAACCACCTGGTAACGTTCGCCATGTGCCACTCAAAACTGCAATACGAAATGCAGTTAGGGTATTAAAAAGTCCCGTACGATTGGCAACTGTCGCTTACCTGTTTGCTAAAACGAATTCGCTTGGGATGACTGCAGACAACAGCAGAGACTGCGACTGCGGCTGCGGCAGCTGCGACGTCGCTGTTGTTTATACCAGGCGGGCGGTGAATTCATAAAGGCCAGATTCGCATCAGCTACACAGGTGGTAGGGCGAGTGTGGGCAGGATTAGGCATGTATATAGAGCGTCCGGTGCAGTTCAGTAGACACACTGCATTTGCTACTCACCGCTGTGAGGTAGGTTCGGGTTCAGGTCCGGTTCGTTGTCGGCCTCGGGGCTGGGCAGATGCGACTGCAGCTCGCTGAGCAGTTCGTTCAACTCCTCCGCATCCTTGCTGATGCTGCACAGCTCCTCCTGCTGAAAGTCCGGATTGATTTGCTTGCACAACAATATCTGGCTAATCACATTGCCCAGATTCGAGGGCGCCGTTCGAGCGGGCGCTGAATGCAGACGGGTTTAGCTTGTGGTCAGAACTTTGGGTCAATTTTGCAGTCCCTACACTCAGAGAAAATCTCTTTACTAAATCCCTACTAAATGCAAGCAAGGTCTTATAGAATTCACAACAATTCTTGATATTTAAAGAACATAGTATTTAGTTCTGTATATAAAACAAAACTAATTAATGAAAACTTAATGTTTTTGGTTTAAGTATTGTAATTTAATATTTTTAAGCAATGCTGCAAACTTATTTAGAATCGAGCTGGTTTAAAATCAAATATCGAACTTTGAACTGAACCAGTTTTATACAACTTCAGCCGAGCCCAAACCGAACCAAACTATTTTCTTTTATCAAAAGTTATGGCAAAATTTCAGAAGAAAGAAAAATGTCAAGCTCCAAAAAGGTCATATACTACACAAATGAAAATTCGCCAGTAGATAAGCTACCTGATGTAAAATGATGTAAAAATAAATCACAAACAAAAAGAACAAAACCAAATAATTTGCTATAAATAAAATATACAAAATTTTCCTTTGTAAGATAAAATAATGGGACGAACCGAGTAAAACTAGGTTCACGAACCGAACCTAAAAACGTGGCATAGGTTCAAACCGTGAATCCAACCACTGACAATTTTATTTTGAGGCATTTTAAGGCATTTCTGAGTTTAAAAACATTTCTCTTTTAAAGAATTTCACTTTGGCTAGTCCTTGACTTAACTACAAAGCTGTTGTTTTGCTTTCTCTGAGTGCACTCACCATAGTACTCGGTCATGTCGTAGGGCACCAGCTGGATGAGCCGATGGCTCTTGATGAGCTCGTGGCGGAACTGCTGCGTCAGCTGGTAGAGCAGCGACAGATGCAGTCGCTCGCCGGGACTGCCCTGGCAGTGGCGCGGCTGCGGCGTGATCAAATGCGCCGCTTGCTTGCACGCGTCCACGCAGCAGCGCCGCAGTCGACGTATCTTCTCGCGCAGCTCCGGCGAGTCGCGCGACTGCCCGATGAAGATGAGCAGCTCCCGGAATTGCGCCACATGGCAATTGATTTCCATGATGAGCTGGCAGAGAGAAGAAGGTCAAGGATTTTTTGGAGCGTGTAATTGGTGAACTTGCACCTTCTGCGGATCGCGCGAGGGCAGCAGCAGATGCGGCAAGTAGATGGACAAACGATGCGCTATTATTGTCGAGTTGCGTATGGCCAGAGCCGTGCTGCTGGTGACGCCGCCTCCGGATGGCAGCTTGTCGCCGTAGTCGAAGCCTCCAACGTTGGCCATGTTTTGATGCTGACTGCGGTTAACTGTGGCTCGCTTTCGCTCTGGCGCGGCTGTGCCATTTGTGCACCGCTCGAAAGTATGCTATAAAAAGTACAAGAGCATCTGCACAACAGCCCTATGTGTGTGTGCGTGTGTGTGTGTGTGTCGCTGTCTTATGCAAGCAAATTGTGGGCTGTCTCATTACCTTATGTCAACAAGTCACGGGGTGAACAACAACAAAAAGAAGACACAGGTAAGCACTGGTAAGAATTCTGAAGTCACTCGACGTGTGAGATACTCTGCAATTGGTAGAAAGACAGCTTATTACGAGTATTCAAGATCATCTTTACTATTTTTCAAATTGTTGCCTTAGTTTATTTTTGCACCGAAAGTGATTTTTGTTATATTTTAATTGTCAAATTTCAAATGGCATGAAATTAAAACTAAATTAAAAAATTTAGTTTCTTTTATTTTATCCCAATAATAGTGCTCTCTTGTCTCAATTGTCTGTATTTTTTTTTGCTGGCAGCCGAAGAGCTGCCTTCAATATTACAATAGTTTTACACACCCAATATACCCTTTTTGTAACCTTGGCAACGGAGCTTAGAAAATAGATGGCCGCGACGGCTACTAGCGGCTGCTGCCAAGTTGTGTTGCATGTTGCAAGCACAGTAAACAGCTAATGAAACCATAATCAGAACCGTTAGATAAAACTAGAAAAGCAGAGCGAAAAGAAGACCATTTCTATGGAGACAATTATAAGTGATGTAGGGCGAGATATGAGCAAGAGAGATTTTAAAGAAGTTAATAATGAAGTACATAATAAAGTAAATTAAACTGTGGAAAATTTAATATGAAGTTTTTTAATATTAAAATAAAAGAAGCATTAGAAGTCACAATAAGTTAGTTCATTTTAGAAGCTACAACTATAAACGAAACTTTTAAATACATAAATTTAGTTTGCTGAAGACTTTAGAATATCCAATGAACGGCTAGATGCGTCTATACACAACGGGAGAACTAACCTATGTATTTAACTATATATATATTATTATATTTAAGAAATTCGAAATCGTTTGTTTAATTTTGTGCTCATGTTAAAACATGTTCAACTTGGTTGCATTTTGATAACAACATTCATGGCTTTTCCTGAGTTAAGTCAGTAAAGGGATAATAAGTAAACCTGTTTAATTTTCAGCTCATATCTATATACAAAAATACATAACATATATAACTTGTATATAGATTTTAATCTTCGTCTTCGTCTAAAGTCGATCCTATACTATTAGAGGGACTGGGGATATCTAAATAGAGATCAATGCTGTCTATGTCAATCATATCCAACTCGGCAAAGATAGTTTCATCTGCGATGCATTTTGTAGGATCCTAAAGGAGAGAATAAATAATTGAGACAATTAAATCTAGATAGTGTCTATTTCACTCACAATTTTAGCATATTTCCAGCACGAGATGGCATTCATATTGTTGCCCATTTGGAGATTGATCAACGCCAGAAACCCCAAATATCTGGTACGTGTGTTTCGAATGTGGTGCAATTACTAAAACATTCCAGGGCCTTGGCGAAATCATCCAGTTTGTAGTACGCCTTGCCCATCAGATAGTTGGTGACCAGCCCCAGAAGTCTTTTCCCGCTGGCCTTAGTCATTGCCTCGATGGTCAGATTATAGTTGCCCGCATCAAAAGACAAATAGCCCAAACGTAATTTGCTCAGAAAAAAACTATCACGATCAGTTGAATTATTTGTGAGCTCAAGAATACGAGAATAGTACTCAGCCGCAGCCTCCATATTGCCACGATAATACTCCACGTTGCCATTCAATTGGGCATTGAAGCCGGTCTGGGCGGGGGTGGGAACGAATAAATTCAAGGAAGAATATATCAATGTTGTGTTTATATTTAATTTGAGAAATTAAACAAGTAAGAAAATTACAGTGGGATGTAACAGACTGCACAATCCTTGTTCACAGTGTAAACGCAGCATAAAAAAGGCGAAAACGGTCCTAATTATTATTTTTAGTTTGAAAAAATGTGGTTGTTGTAATTTTTTGGGGCGGGCTTTGTGGGCATGATGTTTAGAGGAGGTCATCAGAATCGCTCTAGCTCTAAAATTGTGGGACATAAGAATTCTGATGCGGGTATATACGAGTATATATTCAAAGTTTCAAGTCTCTAGCTTCAAAAGGGAAGAAAAATTGCATTCATAACAACAGACGGACGGACAGCAGAAACCCAAAATACTCTTCACTTCTTTTCACTTCAACCCGTAAAAAGTAAACAAATTCGGTGGATTTACGTTTCGAATCAATTTCCGTTTCATTCGGGAACGATCCATTCTTATAAACGCAGATTGAACCTTCAATTGAATTATTTTTTTAAATTTTATATACAAACGCAAACTATTTATATAATGTGGATTGACAGCTGGTACTTGTTTAGAGTGTTCATATTTTACGAGAAAAAAATTGTAAGACCTGGTTCGAACTGAATGGGTTCAAACCCGGTTTGCTGGCATTTATTTTGTGTTCGTGTCCTGTTGAAAAATTCCGGCGTTTATCTACGGTAAACAGAACTCACCAACATCTCCTCGTTCTCGTTGCCCTCAAAGTTAAACGTCATGACCTGAAAGTCACTGTCCAGTTGATTGAGTAGCAGCTTCAGCTGTGTGTTAATCATATAGCTCTCCGCCTTGCTGCATTCCTGCTGCACATCCTCGAAGATGACCTGACCGAACTCGTACAGGCCCATACGCACAAACATTTTGAAGGACTCGTAGAAAACGTAGCCGCGTTGCCGTTCAAATGTGGGACTCACATTCAGCGAAAGGCTCCACAGGCTGAATGGGGTCGAGGAGGCAGTCTCACCGGCATGCGACATTTGGGACTCCAAGCGCCAGCGCGCATACGAATACCCAGGCGCATAATTGAAACGCTTATAGTAGCAATAGAGCAGTATCCAGCCATCCAGCCGGCGAAAGTTGCGCTCCGCAAAGATCGTGATACAATTCAACAGGCACTCGGTTGAGTTGGCCGAGATCGCCGGATCGGGATCATCCCGTGTGGCTATATAGTTGAGGTAAATCTGTATCCAGCCCCTGTTGAAGTATTTAAAATAAATGAATAAAGAAGAAGAAAATTTTAAGACGTTGCAGTCGGGTGTAACCAACTGCGCAATACTCGTGCGCAGTATAACTATTTAAAACAGTCGAAAACTGATTTATTTATCGATTTGGGTGTGGGAGTTGCCACAAAAGGTTAGCAGAAAACTGTTTGCCAGATTTCGTGGCCTTAGCTCTAAACTTTTAGCAGTTATGGATTTTCACGATTTACGCCCTTTGTGGGCGTATTCAAAAAAACGTTTGTATGATGGTTAATATCTGAAGTAAATACAGTGAAAGATCTAGTAAGGCACAGCTTCGTTAAATAGACAACTATTTTTCCGCTTTCTTTTTAGATGCTTTTATGGACCTAAAAAAATCTATAGCTTACGAAAAGTATTCATGAATAGGCGATTCCAATTGGTTTTTCTTGTAGCGTTTTTTGGCTTCCGCATACTGGCCGAGTTCCATCTTTGCAATCACATCGTAGAAGTCAAAGAGATTAGTAAAGCTATTCGATTTTTCCTGGAAAAAATAATGAATTTAATGTTAGCTTAGATAGAGATTAAAGATTATCATAATAGAACAAACTTGAACATATCAAGGCGGCTGAAAACTGTCGACATTTTTCTAATCCTATCCCTATAGTTATATAGTTATATAATAATAATATCGAAGCCACTATATTCAGTTTTTCAATAAACTTATTTTACTAATAATTATTTTTAATGTAGTTCTATGGTGTGGGATTTCATACAGACACACGGACGGACATTGAACAAACCAACATACTCTTTTTGCTGGCTGAACGATAAAGATGGTGTATAAGGTGTTTATGGTTTATGAAGATTAATTAATTATCTTTAATGTCGCCAATCACCTTTTCGTATAAATAGTGTGCCATACGAGTGTCGCCGACAGCGGTCATCAATTTGATGGCATTCATATAATCGATGAGCTGATCGTTTTTCTCCTGTGGGTGGACGATGAGCTCATCTAAGCCCTCCTCCTCGATTTTCTCCAGCAGGTTGTGCACCCGCAGCTCCAGCTCATTGTAGGCGATGACGCATAGATTCTATGGGGAGAGTGAATGATATAGATGCAAATGGGTAAAGGATTCTTATTGGGATTGGCCACTGACTGTAAACTGAACGCTGTTGGACGTGCGTTCGCGCATATTGAAATCAGAGCCCACCACTTTGAGCATTATATTGGTGAGATTCTGCAGGGCGCAACAGAAATGGCCCCTTTTCTCCTCGATGCTGTGCACCTTCTTATCGACAATATAACGTATCGTATCGCGCATGAACATATCGAAACTTCGGTACGCCTCCCGCTGGAGTTCGGCTAGGGTCGGTGGCTGCAAGTCCGGCAGGATATGAGCGCAGTAGAGCAAACGATTCTGGCTAATGAAAGTTTCGCGGAACACCTTCAGCTCCTCATACACCTCGCCCAGCGGCGCTAGTAGGCATATTTTGATAATGCAAAACGTGGGCTTATCAACGTCCGGAAGGGTCGAAAGCTTCTGGGTCTGGGAAACTGTGCTTGGCTTTGGCTTTGGCTGCTTCTTCTTGGGCCCCAGGTATTTTAGTTCGACAGCAAAACGAATCGATTGCACTGCACAAAATGAGGCCCAATTTAAAAAGATGTAGAAGAGTGATCAACTGAACTGGTAAATCTGTTACCAACATGGCAAAACACATTCGTGAAAAAATTGCAAATCGATAAATATCGATTATGAGTAAATTTAAGAGTATCTACTTGGTCTGCTTATAAGAATCAACGTTGCTGTGATAGTATGAGATAAGACAGATCGATAAACCGATTCCGACTGTCTTTCCGACAACAAAGAACGTTGCAGTCGGACGTAACCGACTGCGTAATACTCGTTAACAGTACACAGTAGTTATTGTTTTTTTGGAAAGATTTAGAATATTTATTTATACGGATGCAGGAGGGGGCGTGGCCGGCACATTTTTCGTGTGCTATTTGGGAAACCTTTTCAGCAATATACATATATTCCAACTAGCATCTAGCTGCGATTTGAGGTGTTTCGGCTAGTTATCGATTTGCCAGTCGTATCTTCAATAGCGCTGCAAAAAGTTGCGTAAATCCGGACAGACGGATGGACAGCACGACGGATATATATATACTCTTTTCACTTTGTGAACGAGTATAAAAATATATATCATCTGACTGTTACATACAAAGGCACAAATGCAATATACACACTTGATTACAGGGTAACACAATAAAAAGCAAAGCTAAGAAATACCGTTGCTACCTACCACCGGGAAAGATTAGGATAGCTGGATCTAGTATGCCCGTAAGGACTTTCTGATTGATCGTTTGTGTGATCACTTTTTTGCCGACCTTTTCTCAACTATCACATCACTCCAGACGTCCACAAGAATAACATAACGCCGGCAGGCGAGCGTCGCGTTCAGCATATCCGACATCTTATTGGTGAGTATATAGCGATGAAAGGTGTTGCAGACGAGGGCCAGATCCTCGCTCGTATCGATTAGTTCAAAATCGATTTCCATATTGTCCGAGCGCATTAGCTTCGAGAATAGCTGATGCATCTGCACCTCCATGGTGGACTTGAGGCCCGTGCAGGTGCTGTCCGGCACACTGTTACGAAAGTATTCGAACACATGGTGATTATTTTGCTTCTCAATGCAGATTTCGGTAAATTTGTTATAACTGCACCAGGGTACCACGTGGTATTCATTCTTCTCCACTGGCAACAGCGACCGAAAGCTCAGCTGCACGTTGACTGTATCCAGGTCAAGCGTATACTCCTCCTTCAGATTGTATATGGACTCGAATGTGACGAACGCCATGTTGGTGAAGGTCAATTCCTTGGCAATGGGCACCAGGGTATACAGATGCCATTCGGTGTTCACCGTGTTGCGCAATTCAATGGGACAACCGGGCACTGGATACAGAGCGAGCTCCTCCCGCAACATGCAGCGATGATGGCCGAACAGTTTTATGATATCAAGATACCCCACGCAAAGTAGCACCATCTCGACCTTTGCCTCAGCGGCGTTGTATTCGTCATCGTCATTGGCGTTTTGCTCGATTTTGTCAAATAGCATATCCATTAGTTGCGACGTTTCAACCTCCAGTTCCATTTCTTCCTCGTCGTAAACTGGCGGCTCCTCGGTCTTGCGCATATAGAGCTTGATCAGCAATGGATTATCGGCCGCATGATTGATGCGATCGAGATTATCCTGCTGCAGGACCAACGTATACGTTGGCTTCAAATGGAACTCATCCTGTGAAATGATACCCTCGATATTGTATTGCTCCACACACTTGACAATTAGGCTGCCACCCTGGTCCAAATGTATCTCCAGTGGATCTATTATATTGGGCACTGTTTCGATGTAGGCCAACTGGATGTAGAGAAATATATTCGGTGGCAGCGGCTTGAAGAGATCATCTGACTCCGTTTTCTCAACCGGTTTGACTTTCTTTGGTGGCATTATTAATTTTGTTGTTATTGTTGTTGTTGTATATTACAACAGTTATATAATTAGTTATATATTTTATAAAACAATATTTTTTACATTAAAATCAATGATTAGCGAATATAAATTCAAATTTGTTAATTAAACAGGTTGGCAGCCCCAGCTCGATAATAAAAGCAATCGATACAATCGTTTTGGGCTGCTGCTAATGCAGCCCTGGTTGTCACCAACACGTGAAACGCGCAATGGACAACAAAATATTATGCAAGCAGCGAACAATTTTGTGTGAAAATTAAAGAAATTTCGTGCGAAGACGTTGCACTTGCATAGCCAAAATGTATCGTTTGTTGTGTGGCAACCGCGCCACAGCCATGCAACGTGCGCTGCGGCTGTCAACGCCCGCGACAACCAACTGCTGCTGCGGCGGCGGCGGTGCTGCGCATAATTTAACCCAATATCAGGAATATTATCAAATGCTATACCGCCCAGCGCCGGCAAGTAAGTAACTGAATTAAGCATTGAGTGCATTATATTAATAATAAATAATTGACACAGCAGCCACAACATTACCATTACGCACACAGTCCACCACGCCCACACAAACAGACGCTATTGCGCTGGCCAAGAAGAAACGCTTGCGCAAACCGCGATATGCCAAATATGTGGAACTGCTGGAGGGTATGCAACACGAATAACTTATATTTTAAATTACATTTACTTATATATCAAAATTGCAGTCACCGAACTAACTGCCAGTGAGCGCAAATCGCGCGTGAAGCGCTTAAAATCTAAAAAGCTTGCCGAATTCATACAGAAAACCCAAATGCAAATACTGGAGAAGCGTGCGCGAGAAGAGCGACGTGCTCAGAAGAAGAGTAAAGCGGGCAGCGTTGAGGCCGCACAGCGGCAGCCAACGGAATATCAAAAAATCGATATGGATGCACTCGATAGCTCCATACTGGAGGCCGGCATGTACGATGACAAGCCCCTGATATTCTTTGGCAAAGAGATGTACACCAAACAGATCATTGCCAATCCCGAGGAGGTGCATAAGATACTTAAAAGCTTTCACAATTATCGCGACATCATTGAGAGCATGGAGAATGAGCGGCAGGACCATGTCGAGGCGGATCTGGCGAGCTTTGGGTGCGGCTAGCAGAGAGTATTTAAGTAATTGTAATTAGCTAATGTTTTTTATTTTTAGCCTAAGTGCACCAAAGAGTGCGGCTGAGTCGGAATTGTTGGATCCCTTTGAGGCAATTGAGCCGTACATTGATGAACAAGAGACGCTCAAGGCAGCTGTGCCAGCTGTTAATCTGCCTAATGCTAATGCCGTGACAGCCAAGTCGAAAAAACGGTTTGTACTTTAATTAGTTAACCAATCCCTTCAGGCCCATTTATACTTTTCCCTTATTCTAATTTCCCTCCTTTTTGCCCAAACAGTTTCAAGTCCAAGGTGCACATCAATGAGGAGCAGGAGCGTCTCGCCAAACAGCGCGCTCTACTTATCAATTTAACTACATATCTGAACGTTTGCGTATCGGCCAATATGCTGAGCCGCGCTCTCTCCACCATCTTCGCTTATCGCAGTCGCGTCAAGAAAAGCAGCGCACATCAGAAACATAGCAGCAGCTACATTACCATCGATCTGTACAACATTCTGTTGCACGGCTATGCGGGCAAGGGTTCCTTTGAGCGCTGCCAGGAGCTGTGCAAGCTGATCTACGAGGACGGGCTGTCGTTTAGCGAGCAAACGTATGCGGCCCTATTCGAGTGCCTGGGCCGCGTGGAGTCGGATGCACAGAATCAGCTGTTGATTGAGCAGCACATTGCGCAGGCGGAGCAGCAGGGTTTTAGTCTAAACCAAATCATGGATCGCGCGAAATTTGTATCGGATCAGCGAGACATAGCGCTGGATGCCATTAGGCGAGTGCGCGCAGACTTTACGCCGGTCTATGTACCGCCCCAGCTGGGCTACGATAACGAGCTGCTCAACGAGCTCAATGCACAGGTGCGGCCTGTGGGCGCAGAGGCGGGGACTGCGGTTCAGGAGGATTCGGTCATTATGAGATCCAAACGTGGCTTTAGCAAGGCACAGCTGGAACAGCTGGCACGCGATCAGCTGCAAGTGGAGCTCGACGGCTGCATCACCATCAAATCCATTGAGAAGTCCAAGGCGTTTGCCAATGCCGAATATTGCGTAAGTTGTACGGTTCAGTTTTAGCCATTGTTAAAATGTAAGGAAAGTGTTGCAGTTATAAGTGTCGAAGGATCTCTGACCTCATAAAGATATATAATCTACTCCAAAAATAGCTTTATCTGTCTGTATGAAAGCATGCATCTTGTATACCATAGAACTTAGGGCTTTATTTTGAAATGCAAGTTCTTACATATGAAACGTTAGCAGATGCAAAACAGATTTTAAGTGCGGAATCAATATTACAGAAAATCAGCAATACCTGATAGAAAAATATGATTAGTTTGATGTTGAACAAAAATTAATATTGCATTGACTCAGAGGCAGCATTCAAGAGAATTTGCTAACAGATATTTTATCTCTTTCCAAAACCAATCTAATTTAAATGTTTTATTATTTTTAACTAACATATATACACCATATTATTGGTTGCAGCCATAAATAATAATTACAAATGGTTGTTGGTGAGATAGTTGCAGCGTATTTTAGTTATGCTTTCTCAACTGGAGCAACTTTTTTAAATCTTCTACCTTTCTCCTATTCAAAATACCCATTTTGTATTTGCAGCGTGACAGGATAAAAGAGCTCGAGCAAAACTGGCGCAAACAAATCTCGGCTGCGATTGTGCGTGATCTGAACACGTTGCGTGCTCAGGTGCGTTTCAAGCCGCACGGCTATATGAACTACTATACGTACCTGAAAGTGCTCGACACGAATCACTATACGGACATACTCATCAAGGAGCTGTACAGACTGGCCGAAGGCTCGGAAACGTTCAGTCCGACGGTGGGCCAGCTGTACAGGGAGCTGGGTCAGAAGGTGCAGAAATGCTATCAAATCGAAATGAAGAAACACAATGGCACGCTGGAGAAGATTGGCGAAATATACAGCGCGTACTGTGACCTGTGGGACAGTGGACGCACCGAGGACAATACGCGCCAGATGTGGCAGCGACTGGTGCACGAACAGCGGCACAGTGGACCCTCCATGGATCTGCCCGAGGTGCCGTGGCCCACGAATGTGCTCACCGGCGTCGGCCGGTTCCTCTACAATATACTGATGCGCGACATTAAGATCGATGCGCACATAATGCGCCAGAAGGGCAAATCGAAGGCAACGGGCGCACCGACGCCACAGAATCTGCTGCCCGCCCTTTATACGCTCTTCCGCAATCAGGGCCGGCTGGTCAAAGAAGAAGTTAAGCCACATCCGGTGTTGTCGCGTTTGTTGCGCGCCTCGCGGCAACAGACGCTCACCTTCGACTCGAATCTGGTGCCCATGCTGTGCCCGCCGCAGCCCTGGAGCACACCGCACAACGGCGGCTACTTGTTGAACAAGTCGGAGCTGATTCGACTGCCACACCAGGCTGTGCAGCAGTGGGAGCGCATACGCGCCTCCAATCCGCAGCAGCTCTATCCAGCGCTCGACTCGCTCAACCAGCTGGCCAGCGTGCCGTGGCGCGTCAATACCCAGCTCTTGGATGTGATTATTGAGGTCTTCCAGAACGGTGGCGATGCCAAGTTGGATGTACCCCAGCCGCCCAGTTCACTGCCGCCGCTGCCCACGCTGCCGACGCCGGAGAAGGAGGGCAGCACTGTGTCGCCGGCGGAGCGGGCCAAACAGTTCCGGGACAAGCTCGGCCATCGACGCAAACAGGCCGAAATGTACAGTTTGTGGTGTGATGCACTCTATCGTTTGTCGCTGGCGCAACATGTGAGTAAATACTGTACCTATGTTCTAGTGGGCGTGGCCGGGATATCAAGGTCATAATCTTTGAGTGGGCTCACTAGTAATCTACATACCAAATTTGGAGACTAGCGCCTTTTATCGATTTGTTATCATATTATCGATACGGACAGATGGACGGACGGATACCAAGACGGATATTACACAAACCCAATATACTCTTTACTTTGTGAACAAGTATAATAACAACATAAAAACCAATTCTGACGGAGTCAAATTTTGTGTCAAAATTCTTGCTAAAATTGACAAAAATGTTGACATGTAAAGCTCTCGGATCCATAGCTCCCATATTTCAAACGCCCATAACTTTGTCAAAAATGAACCGATTTTCATGTTTGATGCCATTTTGTTCATGGTTTATCTTCTAGATTGATTGTGCATTTCAAATATTTTCATTATTGAAAATAAAATTTTTTGCATTTTTTTGTCAAAAAGCATGTACCCCCCTTACTCATTTTGGAAAATTTTTTTTTTCAAAATTTAGAATCGGAATTTCTGTTTTTAATCGATTGTGGGCGTCACAATTGGTATAAAAAACAACATTAAAACCGATTCTGAGGGGGTCAAATTTTTTGTCAAAAATCATGCAAAAATTGACAAAAATTTTGACATGTAAAGCTCTCGGATCCATAGCTCCCATATTTCAAACACTCATAACTTTGGCAAAACTGAACCGATTTTCACGTCTGATGGCATTTTGTTCATGGTTTATCTTCTAGATTGATTCTGCATTTCAAATATTTTCATTATTGAAAATAAAATTTTTTGTATTTTTTTGTCAAAAAAAGCATGTACCCCCCCCTTACTCATTTTGGAAAATTTTTTTTTTCAAAATTTAGAATCCGGAATTTCTGTTTTTAATCGATTGTGGGCGTCACAATTAGTATAAAAAACAACATTTAAACCGATTCTGAGGGGGTCAAATTTTTTGTCAAAAATCATGCAAAAATTGACTAAAATTTTGACATGCAAAGCTCTCGGATCCATAGCTCCCATAATTCAAACGCCCATAACTTTGTCAAAACTGAACCGATTTTCATGTTTGATGGCATTTTTTCCATGGTTTATCCACTAGATTGATTCCGCATTTTAAAGATATTTATTATTGAAAAAAATTGGATTTCTTGGTGAAATATCCCATTTTTCAGGATTTGTCCGCTGGATTAATTCTGCATTTCATGGCCGGAAAATTTGTTATCTAATGTTTGGGGGAGCTTTCCAGTAGTATATTTCACATATGAAACTCAAAATCTGTGGGAGATACAGCCATTTCTAAATTTTTAAGGTGGGGGTGCTGGGAGGCGTTCTAGTGGGCGTGACCGGAATATTAAGGTCACTATCTTTGAGGGGGGACATTGCACACACCCAATATACTCTTTCCACTTTGTGAAAGGATTAGTCTCTTTGCATATTGTTTTATTTAATTGTAATAACAAAAGATAATTTAGGATAATTGGGATTGCGTGCCACCAGCAAATTTGTAAGAGAAAACGTCGCAAAAAGTGATTCAAAGAAATGGAATAATTTATTTCCATTTCGCAGCGATTTTTCCCTTTTTGCTCAGAAAAAATTAACTTTACTTTATGTGTTGAATAAGTTATAAAAAAATGCATTTGACACAATTGCTTTTTTATTGAACTATGTTGCTTATGGTGGAGATCAATGGAAAAGTGCCCATAAAGAAATTCACATTCCAGGTTCTAATTCTTATACCCTTTCTATTTATAGTACCGCGATAAGGTCTTCTGGCTGCCACATAATATGGACTTTCGTGGACGCGTTTATCCCGTGCCGCCACATCTGAATCATCTGGGCTCGGATCTGGCGCGATCGATGCTGATCTTTGATCAGGCACAGCCGCTGGGCGTGGATGGTTTTAGTTGGCTCAAGCTGCACTGCATCAACTTGACGGGCCTCAAGAAGCGAGATTCGGTGCGCGAGCGTCTCTTGTACGCTGAGGAGATATTGCCCGAGATCTTGGACTCGGCGGATAAACCGCTGACGGGTCGCATGTGGTGGGCCAAATCCGACGAGCCTTGGCAAACACTCGGCTGCTGCATGGAAATAGCCAAGGTGCAGCGCTGTCCCGATCCTGCCGCCTACATGAGTCGTTTCCCCATACACCAGGATGGCTCCTGCAACGGTCTGCAGCATTATGCGGCGCTGGGCCGAGATCAGGCGGGCGCCTGCAGCGTCAATCTGGCGCCCTCGGCCATACCGCAGGATGTGTACAGTGCTGTGGCGGCACTCGTGGAGCGTACACGCAAAGCGGACGCACAGAATGGGCTGCATGTGGCGCAGGAGCTGGAGGGTTTCGTGCGGCGCAAGGTCATCAAGCAGACGGTGATGACCACAGTGTACGGCGTCACGCGCTACGGCGCCCGGCTGCAGATAGCGCGTCAGCTGAAGGACATCGATGACTTTCCCAAGGATTGGGTGTGGCCAGCGTCAACGTATCTGACCACCAAAACCTTTGAGAGCCTCCGCGAAATGTTCACCTCGACGCGTGAGATTCAAGACTGGTTCACGGAGTGCGCCCGCCTCATAGCGGGCGTTTGCAGTCAGAACGTGGAGTGGGTTACCCCACTGGGCCTGCCCGTGGTGCAGCCGTACAATCGCCAGGACGTGAAGCAGGCGCAGCGCCATTCTCTGCGCATTAATGCCAACATGCCGATGGATCTGTTCGAGCGCCCGAATATACTAAAGCAGAAGAACGCCTTTCCGCCCAATTTTATTCACTCGCTGGACTCGTCGCACATGATGCTCACCTCGCTGAACTGCGAGCGGCAAGGCATCACCTTTGTCTCCGTGCACGATTGCTTCTGGACGCATGCGTGCACGGTACCGGAGTTGAATCGCGCCTGC
The DNA here is from genome assembly GCA_035043565.1 of Drosophila robusta. Lineage (NCBI taxonomy): Eukaryota > Metazoa > Arthropoda > Insecta > Diptera > Drosophilidae > Drosophila > Drosophila robusta. The sequence goes on from JAWNMW010000080.1 coordinate 1,352,392, forward strand.
CGCGAACAGTTCGTCGCCCTCCACTCGCAGCCGATACTCGAACAGCTCTCGGAGTTCATGCGGCACACGTACAGCTTTCAGAACAAGTAAGTGTTGCACAGCTTTACATAACATTCAAAATTCAATATTCAATATTCTCGCTTCACAGGGACTTCACCAACGATGGCTCTGTGGAAGATTTATCCAAGCGTCAGCTGAATCGTATTTTGCGGCAGCTGCCACAAAAAGGTGACTTTGATCTGCGCAATGTTCTCGACTCGGTCTATTTCTTCAGCTAGTTCTGCTATCTATTGGAATTGTGCCTAACCGTAGTCATTAGTCATTAATTGTAAGCCTTAGATTTTGTTACATTTGTTGAACAATTTGATGCTTTTATTACCAAAAAAACAAACAAAAAAGTACACAAAAAAGAAAGAGCGACCAGTTAGTGCAGCAGCAGCAGAAAATGTGATTTTGTAAAAGTTTACAGATTAAACATACACTTAATATTATATTACTATATTATATTAAATGACCATTTATGAAGATTGGTATTAAAATCATAAATCACAAATTTAAATACTTATGTATTATGATGTAACAAGAAGCTTATTTTTTAAAACCAGCCCAAAACGATATACATTTATATACAAACTTATATAACATCTTTATAAAAGTTTTTAATTTTGTAATTATAACACCCGTTTACAAAATGTTTGACTTAACAACTTTTAGTTAGTTTCTTCTGATAAATGATTTTATTAAAAATAAAACAATTTATTTAAAATATAGGTGTTTTTTCAAATATTGGCAGTTGATTTTTAAAAAAAACTTTGTTTTATTAAAATTTAAATTGCTCAGCTTTGAGATAAAGGATTTTAATTCAAGAAAGTAAATTATTCATTTTACACAAGAGACAAGCATTAAAAAGAGATAAGTAAAAGATGCTCTATATTGCAACATTTTTAATAATTTTGTCAACTGGTAGTGTTATTAAACAGCAAAATATATCGGTCGACATATGTATGTATGTGCAATTAACAATTAACGCAACGTAGCTTATCAATAAATTGTCATACAAAATACTTTAAAGTGGTTTTAACTTATTAAAGAAAGTTAATATTATATAATTTAATTTTCTCGTTCACGTATCGAAAAGAGTATATTCGATTTGTGCAATGTCCATCTGTCCGTATGAACGCAATTGATATCCCGGTCATATTGAAAATGAGTAAGGGGGGAGTACATGCTTTTTTGACAAAAAAATGCAACAAAATTTATTATCAATAATGAAAATATTTGAAATGCAGAATCAATCTAGACAAACCATGAAACAAATGCCATTAAACATGAAAATCGGTTCAGTTTTGTCAAAGTTATGGGCGTTTCAAATATGGGAGCTATGGATCCGAGAGCTTTATATGTCCAAATTTTTGTCAATTTGGCATTTTGACTCGCTCAGAATTGTGTGTAAACCCAGAAATCCAATTTTAGAGTCATCAAATTTGGTAGATAATTTTCTGATTATCTCATCTAAATATTAAGTCAAAGAAATCGAAAATTTTTCCATTAAAACAATAATAGTGAGGAGCGTTTTGACTGTTTTAAGCTGCTGTTTGATTACAGACTTCAAGCATAGAGCATCACTTGCGCTCAATGCATGCCACTCAAGTCAATTCTCAGTTCTAAAAAATATGAGCTTTGCATTGGGAAAACCTTCGTTAAGCCGGCTTTAAACTCAAATTGCAAAGCACTCAAACTTGCAAACAAATTTCCGTTAAACGTGCACACTTATCATTTTTGCACTTACAGAACCGCTCAAAATTGCATCTTTCACTCAAAACTTTCGGCTCGCGCTCAACATTTGAGCGCCACCCCATTTGTCCACATTTCCTTTTTGCACGCCAGCGTCGCTGGGGCTGCTGTTGCTGCGTTCGCTGCTGCCGGCGACCGTTGCGGCGCATCTTCGGCATCGCATCGGCATCGGCATTCTCTTCGTGTGTTTTGCTCGTGTGCAGCGGCGTTCGTTAGTCTGCTCGTTGGCTCGTTCGCTCGCGCGTGGTCTGCGGTCTCAGTTTGAAAAGTTGATGCGGCGCGTCAAGAACGTAACGGTTTATACGCAGCTAAACAGCTACACAGCCACGAGCAGCGGTCAGCGGTCAGCGAATAGCGTTAATTCGCAATTTAAAAAGTGTTAACATTAAGCAAACGCATCTTTTATTGTTATTTACATTTTTGCGCTCTTCGTTTTTGTCAGTTAATTTCGTGTCGTTGTTGTTATTGTTTTTCTGCGAAGGCATGAAGCAGCTGCTGCTGTTGTTGAGGCGACGATAAAGAAGGTAAGAACCCCAGCTGGTAAGCTTTTTATCGCGTATCTCACAGATACACGATGCCCGGTGCCCGGTCGCTGCCACTGCTGCTGTTGCTCGACCCAGTGGCAATGGCAAAATGCAGTGCAAATAAATTTCAGCAGTTCGAAATTCGAAAAATAAAAGCACAAAACACACAAAAATACAATTGTTGTTTATTTTGGTTTTTTTCTGTTTTTGTTTCTCTTTTTTATATTTTGTTTGCGCTGCATTTTGTTGTATCTTTGACATTGTCTCGGTTTAGTTGCTGTTATTATTGCTGTTGTTCTTGCGTGTGCAAATGCAATGTTAATTGTGCACAATTTGCGCTCATAAATGCATTACAAAAGTTCGCTTATCAGCGACTTTGCTACTATCAAAGGCTCGTATCATACGCGCGTATCACATTACAATTAATTAAATTATAAACCATGCGCCATGCAAATTGCGCTCCAGCAGCCGCAGCCGCCGCAGTAGCCACAAACAGAAGTTTCTAAGTATCTCGGAAGTGGGTGGTGTGCGGGGGTGGTAAGATAAGAGCCACATGCACCTCAATTTCAATATATTTGTGTGTGCGTGTGTGTGTGTGTGTGTGTGCTTTGCGTAGGTAATTGGGGCATTGTTTGATTCCGTTTATCTGCAACGTGGCTTGCAACAGTCGCACTCGTCTCCCCTGATAAGTGCCCACATTTTCATGCAATGACATAAGATTGAATGTTTAAATTGTTTTATTGACGCTTTTGGCAACTGATTCAATTACCATGACGCACACCCGGCGTATACGTAATGTGTGTGTGGTTAAAGTTCCGCCGGTTCTTGTCGTAACAGTTCCCTTGGCTTTACATTGATGTTTTAGTTTATTACTTGATTATTGTACTGCGCTTTATAATTTTATTAGCTACTGAAAAATTGTCTCTATAGATTATACCACCTTGGGAGATATAACGCTTAAAAGGATTTTAGAATCTTAATAATGTAATAGACACACATATGTATACACTTAAAATTTTCTATCTAATTTCTGATTAATTTTCTATTTTTAAAAAGGGGCAAGTCAATCTAAATTTCTGAATCAAGATTCTATAAATCTCAAATGAATATTTTATTGTTGTTGATTTGAGAATTATTCAAAATAGATTTTCATTAAATGCGGTGCAATAGAAAAAAGTATCCTCGGTAGATAAATTGCCCTCGCGTCCCAGTTGTTTATGCAACTGAACGAAGATTCGAGCTCCGAATTTTTTATTAAAAAAAAGTTTGGTCAATAACTTTATCATATACTGATAATAATGGACTAAATTTATTACCTATTGTCACAATATATGTTATTATATTGTATTGGACTGCATTATAAGTCTCCGTTATCAGTAAGTCCAATTCAAAGAACAAGAAAAACTAAATTTGTTGGAGAAAAAGCGTACAAAGCAGCTTCGTTATAAAAAAACACATTTTTAATATTTTATTATGGTAAAGAAATTTTGTACATTGTTTTATAGTTTTCAAGTAAAGATATTTATAATTAGCTAAGTCTAAATTAAAGTAACTTGTTTTAATATGCGTTTTTAAAAATCTGTAGAAAATTTAAATATAATAAAAAAATATATTACACATATTGGATAAAGAAATAGAGTATTTATAATAATAATTAAAATAACAATAGTTGTAGTTAACTTAATTTAATTATCATTGTGAACATATATATATATAGATATATTTTTGTAATTAATATCAATTTTAATAATAATTGTTTATTATGGGTTGCTCATTTATTGAATTATTTTCTTAATTGCTTATAATTATTTTTTAGTTTGACAAGAAAAGCTGCAGGTTTAAGATTATGAGAAATTCCCCGTGGCCAAAAAAAGGCCCCAAACAATTCTAAATATTTATTTTTTTATGGCAGTCGACGCGGATTTCGATAAGTTCTTATCGTTATGAAGATTAATGCACGAATTGCCTGACAAATTTCTGATAAACAAGTTAAGGTAGGTGAGGCAGCTTTTGAGCCTCAGACTCCTCAATTATGATTAAATATGGTGAGAAATTGCATTGATTTCGAATTTACGCTAGCAGAATTTATGTTCTCTTCTTATATTCTTTTTTTGTTCGTCCGGCGTAATTTATGAATGCGAATTAATGAGCCTTTGGCATGCCGAATAGCATTTTTGCCTAGGTGTACGGGCCGGGTCTGGCAATTGGTTACGGCCCAGCACTTGGACTTGGCCATGAAGTTGACGTTGAATATGGCGCGAAGCCGGGCGGCACTTTGTTTTGGCTAAATGCGACGCCATGCCGTTTGGCCTGTCGTCCGTTTTGGGTGCCATTATTATGTCCATTTCCGTTCCCCAGATTTCCGGTGATTATTTGTAGGGTCCAGAGTCGCTTCCAACGGCCAACGGCCAACGGCCAACGGCCAACATGCCAATGTCCATTTGATGTACGCTCTATGCCGCCCGGCTGATTGAATTAAGCGCAATGATCCTGGCCAGGCACACGCAGCTTAATTATTGCGCCACGCACAAGCGGCGCACAGCTGGCTTGGCAATCAGGCCGGCGCAGAGGCAGGTGCTCCACTTAGCCTAATTGAAATTGATTCATTTCGGACCTCATGTAGTGCACTCAATTGACGAACAGAAAGGGGAGGGTGGGGGCGGAGAGGGAGGGGAAACAACTTGTCATAGCTGAAAGTCAAAAATTTCAACCGACATGAAGCTATTTATGAAATTTGCCGCCGTTATTGCTGCCATGTATCGATTCAAAGTTGCGACACAGTGCCAAATATTGTGAGCAGGCGGGCTGGTGGAGGGGGCGGAGGGGGTTGACTAACTGTAATTTGTATCGTATCAAACAATGCGCCATATGACACAAGCACACACACACTCGCACACACACACACACTCACTTGCAGATAAATTCGTGTGGCGGGCAGAAGTCAGAGACCCGCAGATAGACAGGAACCCCAAACTCGAACCCAAACTAGAAGCAGAAGCGACTCTAATGCAAAGCCTCATAGAAAAGCAAACTAGCGGAAATTGTAGAAAATAAATAATAATGTGAAAGGTTTCAAGTGTCGACTAAGCAATGCCCTAGGAAACTGTTCAAAATAATGTATAAATAATCACAACAAACAAACCACATGTAGGTAGCTTTAAGCCGATAATTGATAATAATCAAGTTCTATAGCAATGCCCTGCTGAAAATCGATGTATGGTCCTCCATGGTCACTTTTTCTCCCAAATCCATAAGCAAGCAACCGCATAGAACAGCTTAAATAATAATATTTCAGTGCTATGCGACAGGCTAATGACATAGAATTAATACTCAGACATTTTATATGTTATAAAAGTAGCCAGAAGTTGTAACGTAAGTAATAAAGGTGAATTTTATGTGTTTCACAAAAGATTGCCGTTGCCGTTTTTTTGCGTTATTACCCCAAGAAATTATTAGCAAAAAAACTTCAAACTTTTTTACCCCTTCAAATATGCCAGTTGATATTTATTTTTGGCTCTCTTTCCCTTTCATTTGAAGTAAATCATATACATATGCCTGCAATTAAACTGGATCACAGGCTATATACAAAAAGTTCTTAATCAAATAATAACTCGTATATTATCTTTTATACACATTATATATAAACGAATTGAATATACTGCATATTAAACTGGATTACAGGGTATTAAAAATAAGTTCGCAAACAAACGGAAACACGAAAAATAAAACAAAAAACAGAACCGAGCCAAACGTAAAGAATTGTAACAAGTTGAACGCGCTGGCTGAGCATTAATAGGTTTTTGACTTGCTATAAAAACGTTGCTGCCCCTCCATCCCCCCCACACCCTTCGCCAGTCCAGACAACCCATGTCGGAACAACCGCGAAAAGCTTGGGAAACTACCAATGCGAATGAGTTGTCTTTCGGCAGACAACTATATAAAAATAAAAAAATAAAATAAAAAACTGAATGAAATCTCCCCCAACAACAAGCTGAAACAATTTGCTGGCTGTTCTATAGACAATGATTTGCCAAAGTGTTATTCGGGGGAAGAGAGACAAAGAGAGATAGAGAGAGAGGGAGAGGGGGGCAGAGGCATGTGGCAGACATTGACAATGACAGCGACACGTAACTTCATTTTGACTTTGACTTTAAGTTGGTCTTGAATCTATTTTGACCAGCTCTTGATTAGCTTTGTGCTGCGTATTCTACTCTAATTGGCCCGTTTGACTGGCGACTGTGGGCTCTGGACGCTAATGCCACTTGAACTGCCAACGTAATTGAGCAAAGATGGCAAAATAATGTGATTCGTTTTTGTTGTAGTTGTTGTTCTAACAACCCATAGAATAACTCGACTGATATTTTTTACTTCAGCATTATCAGCGAGCCTACGTGAAAAGTTATTGTGCTGGTATAAACTGACAGATATTGTCTTCTATATACTTTGTTGTGTGCGCCTACTTTGTAATACTCCAGATACAAGCCAAGCATCTGCTAGATAGTAGAGAACATATTTGCATAACTAACTGAATGAAAATGATAATATTTTTAAATATTTCAATCAATTTACTTGCTTTGAAATCAAACTTAGACAATATTAGAAATTAGAAATTGTTTGAATACTTGCAAATGAATATCTCAATTTAATTGGTTGCATACAAAGCACTTGAAATATTTTAATTGCTGACTCTGGCAATCAGACAGGTAATTCAAATTTAATGAGCAAATAATTGAAGTCAAGTCCCAAGCTCTTTGAGCAATTAAAATGTAGCTAGCAATTAAAATGGTTTGAACCAGTGGATACTTGCATTTTCAAGAAATGGTTATTTTTCTGTCTCTCTTTATTACTCTTATTTAAAGTAGATCAAATTTAACTGTAGGTTAGTACTCTTTGTCTTGCGCTATTCAGCTTGTGCCCCACACTTAGTTGGGAATTAATAATAACTATGAGACAAGCATGTATATATGCTTGTATAAGTCTTTTCTCCTTTATTGTCTCTTTGTCACTCTCCCAGTTATTTTTCTCAGTCTCTCCGTCACCGTCGATCTTTCTCCTACGATTTTATTTTTCTCTTTCTTTCGCTATCCCCTTTTTGTTTTGTGCTTATACCACTTTTCTCTCTCACTTCGTCTCTCGTACCCTTTCTGTCTCTCTTTTCTTTCTTTCGCTCTTATTTTCTTTCTTATTTTCTTTCTCTTTATCTGTCTGTCTCACCTATTTCTCTCTACTTTTATATCTCTCATCAATCTGTCAGAATTTCGCAAGTCGTCGTTTTCTTCTCTATGTTATCTCTCTTTATTATCTGATTTTTCATTGCTTCTTAGTCTTAAGCCATTAATTGGTTAACTGTAGAAAATATATTTTGATAACACAACTCATCTTTTATAAAACCAAATTTTTAAAAATATTTTATTAATTTTTTTATAATTTATATTTTATTTTTGTTCAGAGATTATTATTATTATTACATAGTATGGTAATTTAATTAATAAAGTAACGCGTGAATTGCCCATAATTAGCTTCAGTATAATAAAAGATAGCAGATACAGCTAAAAATAACACTAATACCGAGTTTCGCAAATATGCATGCATATATCATCATTTCTAATGATAACTGCGCTTATCATTTATCTGCTTATTTTCTGTATTTGTTGTGAAACATGAGTGGTAGCTACATTGGCACAACTCTTTATAGTATATATCAGCAAGTTTGATGGTGATAACATATTTGGCCAATCTTTTGCAATTTGTTTGCTTATCGTTAAACATATATACTATATAAGTATGGCTGTGTATGTGCGCACCCTCTCCATTTTGTATTTTCATTTCTGCATATGCGGTAATCAATTTTCCATTCCGGCGTGAATGGTACCTGTCCTTCATTTATCTATGCATTCAATCAGAAAGTCGACCTTAGTCAGTCAACGCTCGCTGCTTTACTTTGCTGTTGGAGTACCCTCTTGTGGCACATAACTGCCTGTCTACTCCCACTTTCCCGCCCTGCTGCTGCCTTGTCGTATTCATAACAAATTTTCTTTGAAAAATTCATTTCTCAACCTTTTCATTGACTTAACATTTTTGGTATACTCTGTGTAAGTGCACAAAGAGTGTATTCTGAGTGTATTAACGTTGGGATAAAGTTATCAGATATTTTGATTTAAATCGTTAAATCTGATTATTTAAAAAATATATAATGGAGGTAATTATTTCCTGTAAACATCAAATCCAAAATATTACCGCCTCCATAAATACCAATGAATATTTCGCACGTATTAAAAGCTTGAGGTATAGAAGGAAGACTTTCTTTTCTAATTGAAATGGAACAGAGTATCGTTCTGTTGATTGCACCTGAGTGCTGCGTGCGTTCTTACTTGTTTTCATTTTTCTTATTGTATTTTGCTTTTTATTGACGTTGTTTGCATTTGCCCTGCTCGCACTCTATTTTTCTTTTGCTCCACTTACCTCCCCACCCCCCCGCACCACGCCCACAATTTTTTTATTTCTTTTCTGCAACGTTTGCATTCGCATACGTTTCGAGCTGCCTTCAATTTCTTGTTGCTCTCTTGCCATTCACTTGCTATTTTATTTGCTGATTTAATCGTGTCTTGAAGCTTCCTTCCTGTGACTGTTGCTGCCGTCGCCGTCGCCGACGCCGCTGCTGCTGGCATTGCTGTTGGCGTTGGCGGCGTTTCCATCGTCTCTCGCTCATCGAATGGGAAAAAGGCAACAAAAAAATAAAATAAAATGAAAAAAGGGGAATGAGGAGAATGGACAAACGGCCAAACGAATTTATAAGGCGTAGTACCCGGCCGCACACACTCACACACACACTCACACACGCACACGTAATACACATAATCAAATGTAATGCGCTGTGGGGCAATAGCCAGCAACTAGTAGTAGCAACAGCTTTGCCCCGGCTAAAGATTACAAAATACATGTGCGAATAAAAACAATGTGCTTGGACGAGCTGGGGATGCGCTACATAACTGATATATTTTTCTGGGAATCTAATTTGAATTTCTGGGAATTTTCTCTTTAGCTAAAAATTTTAAAAAGATTCTATTATTTATTCTTAGAACTTTGAAATTTTAGCCACTTTGAAAATTCAAATGTAAACATGAACAGTATCGAAAGTTATCGATTAACTAACGCTTTTGTAGCGATGTCAGATTAAGCATCGCTTATCGAAATATAGTTATATCCAATTTATTCAGAATAATACTAGCTTCAAGAAAGAGTTAAAATTATTAAAATATGACTGCAAATAATTGACAATTATCAATGAAAATTTTAATCAGTTGATTTATACTAGAAGTATAATTAAATAAATTCTGTAACTTTCTCCCACTATTTTCTATATTTACAAATTTTAAATTTGTCTTTCAAGGTTGCAAAAAATTCAATATATTTGTAAAACGCCTTTGCCGCATGGCAAATGCACTCGTTAAAGGAGTGCACACGCACCAAAAGTCTTTGACTTTTTGCCTATGTCACCCATTTGTATCCCATTCTCATTTCTATTCTCATACCCATTTGTCGTTATATGTTTTGTTTATTTATTTTCACTATTACGTTGCCACTTTCTTATTTGCCTGGCAAGACGGCAAGCGTGAAAATATTGCAAACCTGAAGCGTATTACGACTGACAGTGCAAATAAAGGGAGCTGCACGCTTGCACACGTGTGTGTGTGTGTGTGTGTGTGTGAGCGAACCTCACATACATATTCGCATGCTTGGGTTTTGTCCATAAGTCGCTCAACGTGTCGTATGCTTGATATTGATGTCGTCGTCGTTGTCGATGATGTTGACGAGTCAAGCGAATGTGTCAAACAGTAATAATCAGTTTCAAGGCAGCAAAGTTAACAATGCACAGCACACACACACCAACACCCACACATAGCCTCCTCCTCCTGCTCACACACACACACGTCGTGGTAAACCCTTAACAATGCCTTGACGTGCCACATGGCGTATGCGTTACATTTTGTCAGCTTCCCAAACTTCGCTAACGCTGGCAGCCCTATTAAACGCACATTATGCAAAAAAAAGAAAACAAGAAGAACTTTGCATTGCATAAATTGAGACATAAGGGTGCACTGAGAGAAATATTTATGAGCTGAGGAGCAGAGAACCTTGACAAGTGTCAAGTGAAACGGGTGTATTTTGAAGTGTTTTAAGTAGAATTCGCATTTGAATGAAGTTTGAAATTGGGTACTTTTATGTAAGCTTGTGAATTTAGACTGGAATCTCTTTAGATAGGGTAGTGGGGGATTTTTTGATAAGCCTAAAAGAGTATTTAGCTTAGTTAAAATTTCAATTTCTTAGATTAAATTATATCATAATTTTCTGAAAGTTTGAAAATTACTTACAAATAATTTTCTGTCAATTATTCAATTCCTTGTCAAAGTTAGCAAGCACTTTAGCATATTGAATAGCTCGATTGCTTGTTCTGCCTGTGTTGTGATAGTATGCAGAATTTGGCAAATTATTTGCCCAACTGTTAAATATTTGATAGCTAAAAGCTCATATGACAGCATTTACAAATATTTGTCTAATCTGGTAAACAAAATAATGAGGTAATATAATTAATTGATAAATATTTAAGAGGTACTTAGGCAAACAACATTGCCAGATGACAGGGCTTGACCCAGACCACTTGCTAAAAATAGTTTGCGGTGTTCAGTTCAGATATAAGATAAGCAATTTCTTGATATTGTGCGAATTTTAATAGCTTCTGAAGAAATTATTTATTATCTTGTCAACTGAGATAAGCCTTAACACATACTTGAGATAATAAATATATATACATTAGCAATAATAATTGATAATTACATATGTTAGGCGTATCTCTTGTCATACCACACATTAGTTGACAAGAGGATAATGGAAATTGCGAAGTATTTCAAAAGATTAAATCAGATAATCAGCACTTAGCTCGCAGTGCAACACCTCCTAAACCCGCGTATCCCCAAGCCATATGCTTCACGCAGATTTGCTTATGAAACAGCCTCAGTTAACGTCAAAGTCGACGTCGTCGTCTTATCAAGCAAATTGAGCGCTCATTCTCACGCAACAAATAAATATACAAAAAGGCAAAAAAAAGGAAAAAAGAAAAAGTAAAGCAGCAGCAGCTACGTCAAATATTTGTACATGTAGCACCAAGTGTGGCTCCAGGGGTTCTGTGGCAGCTGCAGGCAGTAGGTGTAGGAGGTAGGCTGTAGGGGACGGGGGTGTAGGCATCTGTCGACGATGTCGCGCGTTTGGCTGCACTTAATGAAGCCAGCGCCGCACTAACTAAATTGACTTTATTGCTGTGCAAATGGGCGTGCGGCTTATTATTTGTTGTTGCCGTTGTTGCCGTTAAGTATGTATTATAATAATAATATATTTACATATCCACACACTCGCTAGCACACACGGATTGAGAGAGGGGAAAGTCGAGGCCTATGCAAACACTCATTGCCAGTGCGTTCGTCATTTTGTTCATTGTACTTCAAAAATATTATAAATAAAACATGGGCATTGTCTCCACCGCTACAGTTTGTGCTATAAATATACATAAATAACTCATGAGTACCCAACACACACACACACAAACACAAATACACACAATCAGGCGCAATAAGCGAAGCAGCTTTTAAATAAATAATTTGCAATATAATGTATTTAAATATGTTAAGTGTAAATTAAATTAAACGTTGCATGCAATTACAAATAACATGAAAATTTATAGCGCGAAAAGTTGAAAAGTTTTGTGTGTGTTTGTGTGTGTGTGTGTGAGCTTTGGGGTAGGTCTGCAAAGCAACTCACGCTGTGGACCCCTATTAAATCCGAAAACTCAATCAAAAGCAAACCGATTTTTGTTGCAATTTAGTTTTGTGGTTTATTTTTGTTATATTTAATTATATATGTTATTCCTGATATTCCTAGCAAATACCCGACCAAACATTTTAAACAATTTTCATGATGGACATAATTTTTGTCAAGATTTGGCATCTACTTTGATTTGACATCTACATTTCTTTTTAGATATTAGTATAAATGTTTGAAATTCGACTCATGTCTATCGGTACAAATATAATATGAACATTCAACTAAAAATTGTGTTTTTATATATAATTTGAAAGAGTTATGGTCGTTTCTTATATAGAAAATGTATAGTGCAAATAATACCATACTTTCCCAAATACTATTGATCTCTAGATTGTTTTGATATGTAATAATTTGTTCAAAACACGTATAAACATTATTTAAATTTGTATACAACATTTTTTTATAAATATGCAAACATATAAACATTGCTGGGGTACATGAACTAATTAGTTGTAAATAGAACCGTCTTTATTCGTGTTTATGGCCTTTTTAGCTGACGTAGCGTCGAGGGTGTTTGGATATACCCTTCATATCATAAGATTGTGGCTTTAAATTGCGAGCGCTTTCGTGTTTTGGTTTGTTGTTATTATTTTTAGAAGCCATATCGCTTATGAAGCAATTAAAAATGCTAATGCACAGACGCCTTTTCTTGAGATTATATACATGTATGTATATATAGAAATTTAGCTATGCGTAAATATGGGCACTTGTTTAGTAATTAGCGAGTTCCTCCAGCTATTTGTATATGCATTATAAACAAATATTAACTTGAGTTGGAATTATCATGTGAATGCAGTTGCTAACTACGAACGAAGCTTTATATATTGTAGTGTATACACGAACAGAAAAACTCTGGCTTAAATTATATTTTGGCCGGAATATAAACCTTCCTTTGGTAAATTAAATAAATAATCGATTAGAAATACAAGAATGTGACGGCTTTAAAAATGCTTCGGAACTTCTTAACAAAAGTTACCAATATCATAGATGCACTGTCAGACAAGAATTTAAAAATGTTTACATAAAAATGTTTAAATAAGAATTTTATTGACATATAGAGAAATTTTATTTATTTGCTTATTCAATTAATTGTGTTAATAAATTTCGGTTGCTTACTATTTTTGGGGGTTTTATTTTAGAGTTTGATTATATTTTAGTTTATATATATAGATCTATTATTATGATGATTATACATTATACTCATATTTGCTCAGGATATGCCTAGCACAATCGGTTCCTTATCTCTGCTTGACATTTAACCGCACTTTTAGCGGCTTTCCTAGCTGTTCGGCACTTAAGATGAATATATTCATATATACTTATTGTATGCCCACAGTAGAATCTTTTGTCTACTGTCGGTTAATCTCAACATTTCATCGCGATTACTCGACATTTGTTGGGCGCTGAAAACGAGACAAAAGCTAACGGAAATTGAAACACGCTTAATTATTATTAATTTGCATGATATGTGCGACACGAGGGCGCCGTTCAGTTAGCGTCGATATATTTTGGCTGGCTGTCAACACAAAAGCCCAAGCAAATCTATCGATGATGCTGCAAACAACACAAAAACACACACACACACACACACTCTCACACAATTGTGATCAATGGCCTGGCCCCTTTGGCGCACAGTGCGCCCCGGCTAAGTGAACACGTCACAAGTGCGTGAAACTGTACTTGAGTGCCCGTAACCGAATGGGGAAATGGCATTGAGTGTCGTCTGGTCACGGGTGCTCCAATAGCCAACCAATTGGGCTTGACATCATCGGTGTCGATGTCGGCGTTGGTGTCGATTCACTTGCCACACGGCTTATGCGAGTGCTCTATTTCTTTGTACACCCTGTGCGAAAATCTTAAATGCGGCATATACAACATTTAAAAAATTCAAAGTAGATGCCAGAAAAACAGAATTTGAGAAAACGGACCTTAAACTTACCTTATTTTAAATAATCAAGCTTGCAAACCGATTTTGAACCGAACCGGTTCCAGCCGAAACGAAAAATGCACGTACCTAAACTTGATTCACTTGCTGAGCGGCTGATGTGAACGCTCTATTTCATGGCATTTAAAATATTCAGTTTTTTAATGAATTTAATTTGTGCCACTTTAGGATAAATGCCACATAAACATAACTTAGGAAAGTGGTCCTGTAAACCAAATCTCAAAACAATTTTGTCAAAAGGAAAATAGACATACTTGAACCGTTTCATATCTTTTCACAAAATAATTTGATCAATATATTTTAAATATTGTTATATACATAAAAGTTAAAAAATTTCATTTATTTTAATATTCAGTTAATATTCGTTATGTTGCTAAGTTCGAATGAAAATTTGGGCGTGTGGAGTGAAAAGCCAGGGTTTTCTTTTGGCTTGCAGTCACCAAAATAATATTATATTAAGGTTATTTGTTGGAAGAGTTAAAAGTCAGAAGAGCATCTCATAGTCTATCAGTCCTCACAACTGCATTTGTAAATGTTTTCTTTGAATTTGTTATAATTTTATTTTTGCACAGTTTTTGATTGCTATAAATTGTTTAAGCTGGTTGACAATTCAACTGTTGGCGTCTGATATTCGCTTGTGTGTGCGCCTTTTTAATCGCCACAATAGATTTGACATTCAGTTAAAAACTGGCGGCAAAGCTTTGCCCTCGGCTTGGCAGCTGCTGTTGGCAGCGCTTTTGTGGTGCGTGGCAACGGAAATTCCCAGCAGGTGTGTGTATGTGTGTGTGTGTGTGTGTGTGTGTGGAGGTCAGTGTCTGCCCCGACCTGCCCGTGGGCCAAGTCCAAATAACTGCACAAATTACACAGGCGTAGACAGCGCAACGCTGCAGAAAGCAAAGTAATTTCAAAATTTACGACATTCTACAGTCATTACACCTTACGGCGTCTTGGTGCGTCACGCCCACTTTGGCTTGCGCCCATGCGAAATTCGCATACAACTTCCGCACAAAACTTTCGGTTTTTCTTTCTGCTTCTTCTACATTTCTGCTTTTTTGTTTGTATGCAAATTTTTATTACATTTCTCTGGGAAAAAACGCGTTCAAATTGACTCGAACCTCAGCTAAACTACCCCTCCCCTTAATTTGCCGCCGCTCCTCTTTCAGGCCACGTTGTCGTTTGGTTAGCTGTCCAAAAAACGAAAGAAAAAAAACAGCGAAATTTGCTTGCCTTATCGGCGCTGGGTCTCTTCTGGTCGAGTGCTCGTTGTTGGCCCGGCTGGGAAGTGCGAGTATTTGCATTATTGCGAATTCCCATTAGAGAATTATAATGGCGAGCACTTTGGTTCACTTGAATTGCTTGTAACAGCTGCTGGACTAAGTTCTAGCCACTTAACTAACCATTTGCTTGGCTCACAATGCAAGTATTATTTATTAGCCGCAATTGACTTAGCTATATGTTGTGTGTGCGTCAGTGTGTGTGTGTGTATGTATGTGGGGCAACAATTACATTGATCAGCCTACACTTTAGTATCCAGATAAAAATATTTAAAATTTAATTTTTCAACAAGTCACTTTTACAATTTTAAACATATTTGTAGACATAAATTAGTTAACCTTATTTATTTATTATATTTATTTTGTGAACATTTTAATTTTCTTATCCTCTGTTTACCTTTCCAAAATGTTTTTTATTTTGAAATATAATCTAAATGCATTACTCCATCCATCTTAGCCCGAGACCAGAATCCTTATTAATCAGCGCCCTGATTGACTTAGACAACCGATTTTCTTAAATATATAGGATGCTGTCTGTCATATGTAATTTTACTGAAAATTGACAGCGCTCGCCTGTAAAAAAAAACACTAGAAAAAAACTATTCAAAAACTTAAGAAATGTTTTATTTTATTTACAAAGGTATGCGCTTAAATAAGTTTTTTTAAAAAGCTAAGCTAGCACCTCTTACATTTAATATACTCAAAAATAATATTCTAAATTTGTGACTTAAGTATTATTTAATACCATTTTATGTTGAAAATCAAATCAATTGAATTTAGAAGTCAACAAGTTTTTTTTGTAAATACTTCCTTTATATGTATTATTAAAACTGTTGACCAAGTAAAAGGGTCTTTGTTTGTCGCATACCCTTTTTTCAATCATCTTTTGGCCAACCTAGTATAATGGCTCGAACGCCTGTTGGAGCAATGTAGATGTTGTCGTACAGCATATTATGCGGCCCCCTTCCTCCCTGCCACGTCTCGTTGAAATTGAAGTTGAAGGACACAGCACGAGCGTCTAACCCCGCACACCCCTAATTGTTTTTTGTTGACGCTTTTGCTTTATGAAATTCAAATTGAAATTGAATTTGGTATGCGGAATTCCGAGTGGCTTCGTTCGGTTTATTTTGACTTGAGCGCAAAAACTAATTAATTATACGTGCAAATTGTGTGATAAATGCCATTTGTATGCTTTCCACCTCCGTTCCCCTTCCTGACCTCTGCCCCGCCGTCCAGCGACCTTCTTTCTTTCTGTTTAGTTATGCCACTTGTTTATATTACACTCCTCCTATTTCTTTCTGTTTGTTAATTTCAATTTCAACATGTTTTGCGCTTGTTCTGTGGCTTTTGCATATTTATGCAGATTTTCATTGATTTTCTAGGCAGTGTGTGGTGCGATGTGGGCTGTGGGCGTGGCATAACAAATAACACAGATGCTGCTGCTGCTGCTGCTGCTGCACTTGGCTGGCGACTGAGCAACAACATCAACTACATCAACAACAACAAGTGTCCTTGTGCCCGTTAGCCGCAGCTGCAGCTTATTTTGGAGCAAATCTATTTTAATGCCACTAGCCGCTAGCCTACGCCCACGCAAGGCCCCCACCCCGACCCCTCCCCTCTTTGATAATTGCATTATGCGCTATATGTTATTTTTAATCAACGCAACATCTACGCAACTTATTCGTAACTTATTCACTTGCACTCGCACAAATGATTCACGTATAGAAAAATATTTTAATTATGCGAGCAGACAACGCATCAACTTTTACAGATTGACAGGGGCTCCAAGGGGGCGGGGGAGTGGCAGATTCGTGCTGGGAGCGCCACGCTCACTTAGCGCTACGAGGCATGCAATTTATTTGAACTTGCGCCTCGGCGAGTGCCAAGTCCTTAAAATTAATGTTGCCAATTGAACTTGACCCAAAAAGAAAGCTGTGAAAATTGCATTTTTTTGTTTTATTATAGTTAGCTGCTTGGCTGCCGAAACTAACGAGCCGCAGAGGCTGCGCTCAAGAGCGAGATTAATAATGAAATATGAAATGAAAATCTTGCTTATTTATTGAAGACTTCAGCATTTGCTGTCGACTTGAATTACAAATGAATTTAGCTTAGCTGGCTGCACCACTTGCATAAATAGCGCCTGCTAATGGAATTTTCCTATCCACTGACTTATAAATAATTTATTGTTATTTGTGGTGGAGGGTCAGCGTGCATACTAAGATTAAATAGTTTATAATTGAATTAACATTCAAGAGTGAGCTGTGTTCCTCAGAACTGAAGAACTACATTAAAATATAACCCTCTGTTACTTATATTTTGAATGTGGGTTTTCTCTGAACAATTTAAATATATTTTCCAACTTATTTTCCTTCGGATTAATAATTAAATTTGTGCTGTTGCATTTAATTGAAAAATATTTTTTAAATATGTATAACAAAAGCTTCTCAAAACAAAAAAAAACAAAAACAATAACTGAAAACATAAATACCATGCATATCTGTACAAATACAAAAACATACAAATATCATATTTGCGATTTGAGGACCAAAATAATTGTTATTTTTTTAAACAAAAACTTAGCCGATTATTATTATTGAATAAATATGATATAGTATTTTGATGTTGACAAGATCTTTCTCACAGTACAGCTTTAATTTACTAAGTTTAGTCAAAATATCTTATGAAATCCACGAAATTGTAGTATATAACTTTATATACACTCTATGGGATCAAAGATGCCTCTTACAATTACGTACAATTACGTATTTCTTGGCAAAATTTTAATACCCTCTGCAAGAACATCAAAACCACAAAAGTTGCGGACTTAAACTTCTGATGCAATTTCTGTAATCTATTAAATTAATTCATTATTCTATTTGAAAGCAGAAATTCACTCAAAGAAAATAATGAAATTAACATAAAACGAGCCAAAATTGAAATGAAATCTAAGTTAGCAGTGTAATTTCTAGCACATTTATATCATTCTTAGCAGCAAACGAGAAGCTTAAAACTTCGTTGTATAATTCCAAGAAGATCCACTTTCTATAATCCTCTTAGCATACGCAACTTGCATTTTCTGTGCCAATTAGACAAAGAACTTCAACAAAACTCTTAAAGCGCAGCTAGTTGCAGATAAAATAATTCAATTTATGCGTATTCTGGAAACATCTACCACAGAAGTTGGACATATATGTGCTTAGTCAATTACGTATGACCCAAATATGGCCAGTCTAAGTGCATATCCCATTGCTCCCAATTTTACATCTGTTTGGCAACTGAATCGAAAGTACTTTTGACTGTACAGCTATAAGCTTAACGGCAACTGCCCTGTCAACTTTTCAGCACCTGCCCCTTGAAACCCCTCCTGGTCGTAGGTATAAGCTATAAGTAAGCTCGTCTCTGTTTTTGTTTGATATCAAATGCATTCATGTTTAGTTTTGTAATTAAAAGTGTAATTCTAGCGGCACGCACAAGCACCTGAGAGTTCTGCACCCAGTAGGATGGGTCGGTTGGCATTAGCATGCAAATGTATGCGCTCCAGTGTCGAGTGGCAAAAGAAACATTCAAGGTAACTCAGGCACACACACACACACACAACTGCAATTACATTCGAGTGCTTTGCCTGCGCCATGTTTGATAAGTACAAAAAAAATGTTGCATACTTTTGAGCGACATACAAAAATGGCAACTGCGATGACGGCTGCTGCGCTGCTATCTAGAAATGGAAATGTAAATGCGAATGTAGTATATGCAAATGTGAATTTAATTGCACGCACACTTGAAGCTGCTGCTGACACGCCTCAAAATCTATACCCATGCAGCTCGCCCCTAGCCATAACCGCAACTTTACGACGTCTTTGTGTACACTCAACGAAAACAATGAAGATCTTTATACTAAAGATATACATAAATGTTTCATAATTTGTCCAAGTTTAAAATTTCTTAATTTCTTAACTAGAGAACGAAATTTCTACTTTAAGAACTTACTAATTAATTCAAAAATTCTTATATACATCTGAAACTATTTTGCTTGCAATGAGAAGATTTTTAGCTTGCAATTACTTCAAATGTTGTTCGTTGTTGTATCGTTTATCTCTGTTTTTCTCTCTCTCTCTCTCTCTCTTTGTATTTCTTGAGTTTGTGGGTTGGGTACATAATACAATAAAAATAATAATTACTGTGATTTAAAATCGCGCTTTTCTCCAAGTGTAGTTGCCGGCTGTCAGTCAATCATAAAAATGGCGTCACTTGTCGCACAGTTGTCATAAAAGTTTTGCAAAACCACTCTGTACCCCCGCTCCTATCATGTCCTGTGCTCCTTATAATATTTGAAAAATGTTTATAGTTGAAATATTGTTGGCCATATCTCTAGAACGCGCCTTTTGCTAGCTTCCTTCCTCGGCAACTTCCTGTCACGCTTCGAGGGCCACAGCCATATAAACATGATTGTTACTGCTGATGTTCTTGTTGTTGCTGTTGTTGTTGTCTGTGTGTTTCATTTGAGAGGACGTGCAGGAAATTTGAGCAGCGCAGAAAAATCCATTTACGTAATTACTTCACGTTAACTTTTGCTGTGCGTCGCCTGCTTATGCCCGAAGGTTTTTTGTCGGGTCTTGGGAATGTTTTATGAAAGAGTTTGCTGCCAGCAAAAATGAAATGGCGCCCCTGCCAGCCTATCCAACCATCGCCTCATCATCCGACAGTTGAGTCCTTTTATTATTAAATTATTACACAGCAATGCTTATTGCTTTATTGGAAATCTTTTTCTCGGCTTTTTTTTTTCTTTCAACCCACTTTGGGGCACTAAACTTGTTAGTCCCTGTCGGCGGCCCTTTCTAATTAGATGAGGCGGTTCAGCCAACGCATATTGATTACGATGGCCGACAAAAGTTTGCGCTCGGTCTCGTAACTAACCTCTTGCCCTCAATTATTGCACAATATTAAAAGCAATTTCCTTCTTTTTTCGACCTTTTTGAGATATTTATGGGACGCAGACTGGGTGGAACAATGTTTGTGGCACCCAATTAAATATATTATTAAATATGAGGTCTAGAAAAGTCTAATATAATTTCATGGGATTTCTGCTATTAAAATTAATTATGAAATATGATTATTTAAGATTGGGTCGAGAAAAGTGTTAGAAAAAAACTGAACAGCTATATGATTTTGCGAGAGAAATATTACACTATAATTATGGCGCTTCTAATTTCGCCTTTGACAGTGTATTTATCTTCCACCAAAAATAAAGAGTAGTTTTTCTTCTGGCCAGTAAGCGTTTCGCGTAGCAAGTGGAAAATTCCATCAATTTGCAATAATAATAAATAAATGCAATTCTCGTTTCATGATAATAAATACTCCCACCCAAGAGAAGTTTTATTTATCAAAAAGCTTTAATTACGATTGGCGTTTTTTCATTATTTATTTTTTTGATTTTATTAAAGCGCAATATTAATTAAAAATGCACCGAATGTGCACAATTCATTTCCAATTAATTTACTTGTGTTGAGAAGATAAATTGCAATATTGTTTTAAAAAAAAACAAAGGTGCAGAAAAATACGAATAATATTAATGATTTGGCTTTAAATATTTACTTAAATCTAAAAAACAAAAACAATATTCTCTGCGTTTACAGCAGAAGGTTGAAAGTACCTAAAAGAAATAAAGCTGTTTACCATATAATTTACTATTTTATATGGTTTCAGATTCAAGCGCAACTCTCTTTTTTATAATGTAAGGCAACACTTTAACAAGCCAACCAAGAAACGAGTTTAGCTGGGCAAACAAATCAGCAACAGTCGCAGAAGCGGAGAGGAGACTACAGAAGCACAGGCGGAGCAGAGAGGCAACAGGACTTGGGTGCCGGTCGCCCCCAAAAACCGCCCAACAAGGAGGAACGTAAACGCGTCCAACAAGTTGCCTTCAACGCGCCCTTTGACCGAGTGGCACTCGAACTCGAACTCGTACTCACTCCCAGGCGCTGACACAGAGACAGCAGCAAAACGGCAGCCGTGGATACTAGCACGCTGCGCAGTTCAGCTACCGTGAAAGCGACGACGCCGCTGTCGCTGCCGCTGCCGCTGCCGCCGCTGACAATTTGTCAGCCGCCAGCGCCAACGCCGCCTTATCAACGGCTGACCAAAGCGTTGCAATGCGATCCGAGATGTGGACACGAGGTGAGTGCCAATAAAAGAGTTCAGCTCGAGTTGCGGTCAACTTGGGTGTGGGCGGCGGCCACGGGGGCGGGGGCGTGGGCAGGGCTTGGTTTTAGCTTGCTAAGCGCTGACGTCACAGTCAGGAGCGAATTTGCTTAAATAAAGCTGGGCGACTTAAGCCTTAACTTATAATCTTATTTTAAATAATTCAATTTATGTCTTGGGAATTATGTGATGTAGCTAGACAGAGTCTGATGTGGATTATACAACTCTGTTTTCGACATTTAGAGATACATTTAGATGGTTTACAGACTAGAGACTTGAAACAAATTTTCAGGCGAACAGAGAGATTACCGCAACTAGTCATCACTATTAAATAATAATAATAATATACAAAATATATACTCTAAGGAGTGAACATTTTCTGATTGAATCAATCACTCATCCAAAATTTTAGATTGATTAGATTAAAAAGAAATGTCTTTGCTTAAGACCTAAAAATTAAATAATTGAGCTTGAGAGTATTGATAAATAACTAAGAACGTTGCAGTCGGGTGTCACCGACAGCACTATACTCGTTCACAGTTTAATAATAATCAAAACAGATTTTTTCGAAAATGAGTTTGTAGCAAAAAATTTCAAAAAAATTTATTTCAAGTACAGCAAGTTTATTGCGAAAAAAAATGCAATTTAAACATGAAAAATATCAAACTGTTCATTTCTTAATATCTGGTTTTTTAGCTGTTTATATTAATTGTAATATAAAGTAAGTAAAGTAATATAGTAAATTGTTGTTTATTCCAAAAAATGCACTTATATTTTAAAAAATACATATAATTTAAATTTAATATCAATGTAAAGGACAAAGTTGTGGTTGTTTGAAATATGGTAGCTATGGATTCGAGGGCATTATATTACAAAAATGTAGTGTATCTAGATTTTCACGGAGAGTCAGGTGGCAAGACAAACGTTGCACAAACCCAATAAACTCGCTTTCCTTCGTAAACGCATACAAAAAACTCGGAAACAGAGCTCGACTTTAATTTTTAAAAACGTCAAAAACTCCTGCACTTGGAATATTTGCAGATTAGTTCAAATTACTTGTGGCTTAGCACCTTTTTAGGTTTAAGGAACCCAATTGGAAAGACGAACTAGTTGCGACCCTGGTGCAAGATTAGTTAGCTAATGCACAAACCGAACGTTTGCAGTTGGCGTCAACGTCGACGTCAACGTTGGCGTCGCAGTTTGCTGCACTGCAATTATGTCGAGGTTCAAGGCTAATTTTCTTGCGCCCCAATGGGCAGGCAAACTGGGTGGGTGTATAGTGTGTGTGTGTGTGTGTGGGTGGGTGTGACTGTGTTGGTGCGTTGGTGTGTTTGTTGCGTCCATTCATCGCTTTTGGTTTTGCTGCTGCTGTTGTTTGTTGTCGCTTTGTGTGCATACGAAATGCGCGTGTGGCAAATGTAATTCCGCCGCATTACGTATACGCCACGTATTGTATGGCGTTAATTAACGTTGCACGCTGCAGCTGCCGCTTTGTCCACAGTTTGGATTAAGAAAAGCTCAACCACAAAAGGCGCAGCAAACGTGCAACAGCAGCAACAGCAGCAGCAGCAACGTTGCTTCAATTACATTTACCAAATTGCAGACCCCCTTGACCTTGGCTAACCATCAGCCAGAGTGGCCGAATTGGGGCTTGAGTGCTCCTCAAATCCACATACGCTGTCATATGGACGAGCACTTGACATTGGCTTAAGTGGATTACGGGTCGAGTTGCACGGTGAAAGCTAAAATTCGCCAAATTCATTCTAATTGCATTAGCAATGTCAATTAAAACAGAACTAGTTGCATTTCATTATCTTGAGTAGTTCTAGGGGAAACAGAATAAAGAATTGCTTACTGTTAGTTTTGAAATACACACAATTTTCTTTTTAAACGATAGATACTTTCCCAAAAATTGGGCATAAAAATAATATTGGCTAAGTTACATTCATTAGAATATATCTCAAATCAGTTTATAATTTTCTTTCTGTACCACAATCAGGTAACAATCGGCCGTCGCATTGGCCTCTACAGATTCTGTGGCGACATCGGACGCGGCAACTTCTCCAAAGTCAAACTGGCCGTGCATCAGCTGACACGAGGTGAGTTTGGCCCTGTTCCCTGCTCTGGTCTAGCTGCCCAATGTGCGCTCCAATTGCAGACAAGGTGGCCATCAAGGTAGTTGACCTGGATCGCGCCGGCCTGGACGCCAAGGCGCTGCGCATGCTCTCCAGCGAGATAGCGACGCTCGAGTGTGTTCATCATCCCAACATATTGAGGTGAGAGTTCGCGTCTAAGGTCCGGCAAAGCTTCAGCTCTTCTGCTTCTCTCCAGGCTCTTTGAGGTGGTTGAGACGCTGGGACGCGTCTATCTGGTCACGGAGTGGGTGCGCGGTGGTGAGCTCTACAACCACATAACCCAGGGCGGTCCACTGCGCGAGATTCACGCGGCGCCGCTGCTCAAGCAGCTGCTGCTCGCCGTCAAGCATATGGTAGGTATATATATATATATCTATATCCTTGTGGCTCATTCCCCTCTGCAGCATAGTCTGGGCTATGTGCACCGCGACATTAAGGCGGAGAACGTGCTGCTGCTCTCCGAGGATCGGCTGAAGTTGGCGGACTTTGGTTTCAGCACGCAGCTCATTAATGGTAGGTCCCAGCATCTACTACTATTTTCTATACTATCCGACAGCTACCTTTTCAACTCGAACTTCTTCTTTTGCTACTTTACTACTACGTACTAATCTTACCTTCTACTACTAAATTCGACGTTTAATAATTTTTGCTACTACTTTCTACTTACTACTTATAGTTTTCACTACTACTTTCTTCTGCTACTACTTATTTCTTATTACTTATTGCTTTCTACTACTTATTTCTTACCTTGTTCTACTACCTCTGGCTACTACTTTTAGCTACTACCTTTCGTATAGCTTTACTTTTGTTACTGCTCTTCACAACTACTACTACTACTGTTCTCAACTACTGCCTTCTACTACTTTCTAATACTACTTACTATTTCTAACTTTGGTCTACTACCTTTTGCTACTACTTTCTACAAACGCTTTATTTTACTACATTATCCTACTATGTACTTACTATTTCTACTTCAACTCCCACTTTCCACCCATACCTTTTGCAACTACTTTTTACTACCAATTCATATTTGTACCTAATACTACTACTTTCCTCATCCACTTTTGAATCCTTACCTCAGGTGCCAATCAGAAGCTGGATACGTTTTGTGGCTCACCGCCGTATGCAGCACCGGAGCTGTTCTCCGACGACCATTATATTGGCGCACCCGTCGATGTCTGGGCGCTGGGCATTCTGCTCTACTTCATGGTCGTCGGCAACATGCCGTTTCGTGCACCCACCATACCTGGCCTCAAGGCAGCCATACTCAAGGGCGATTATCTGCTGCCCGGCCAGCTCAGCTTGCCCTGCATAAGACTAATTCGTAAGTGTAATATATTTATTGTAAGAAAATCATATTAGTCTCAAGTGTTGCCGAAAATTATCTCAGCACGATTAACAAGTTGGTGTGTTCAATGGGCTGCTATTAAAGTTTTAGGGGTATTACCGGGAAATAGAAATATTTATTAAAATTATAGACTGTTTCAGCTATATAGGAAAACCCGAACATTTTGGCCTTATGCGATAGATTGCGTGTTGAAGAATAAGCGAGGTATCGCCAAATTCTCTTTTCGTTAAAAAAAAGTAACTTTAGTATTGTGATAGATTAGAAATATATATTACAAATTTCTGTGTTAATTTTCTATCATTGCCTTTTATCTGCCCGGCGACCACGCCTTCAACATACTAAAGGAAAAACAGTCTATCTTATTTTCATTTAATTTAATTTTTAATTTTTTACTCCGTAAAAGTTGGTCTGGCGATAGAGACAGGAAACACTTTTAAATGTTTTTGTTCCACTTAAATGTTTGAGCCTCAGTTAAGGCCAGCTAATTTGTTAATCAAACCTGTTTCGTGGCGCCCTTTAATTTGCCCCCTCAATCTCCCTCTCTCTTGCACTGCAGAACGCATCTTAATCCACGTGCCCGCCCAGCGGCCCACCATCGACGACATGCTGAACAGCCAGTTCGTCACCTGCCCCAAGCTGAGCGCGGAGCTGATGCAGCTGGAATTGAATTTGCACAGCAAGCCCGCCAAGCGCTCCATTTTCTGGGCACGCAAGTCGCATCGGCTGCGGAAGAGCGCCTCGTTGCGGGAACGCTACGCGGAGGTGGTCAAGAAGCCGGCGATTAGCATGAACACACGCCAGCAGGACGAGATGTTTGTGCACAGCTTTCTGCATCCCATCGAGCTGGGTCACGAGCAGCCGGCGGCGGGGGCGGGGCCGGCGTCGGGGGCCAATGCCAAAGAGCTGGAGGCGCATGGGGGCGAGCGCACGACGAAGCGTTCCGGTCCGGGACGGCGTTATTTGTTCTGCGGCACGCTGAAGAAGAAGATAACGCCCATTGAAACGGAGCCGGAGAAGCAGCTGTCGAACGGCGGGCCAACGGCCAAGCTCAGCCAGTGGAGCATCGAGGTGGCCGACGATTGTCCGCTGTTCAAGAACTACGACGCGGAGACGGGCGGCTGCGTGATGCTGCCCACGATCACGGACGATCTCAGCCAGCTGAGCGCCCTGGAGTTCGAGGCGAGGCAGCTGCTCGCCGAGCTGGGCGTCAGCACCCAGATGCTGATCGATGCCAGCCCCAGCGGACCGCGCTCCGACATCATCGGCGCCTACCGCATCGTCGTCAATCGCCTCCAGAAGCAGTCCTGGCTGGCGCGCAAGCACGTGGAGATGGCGCTCCAGCTGGAGCCGAAGCCGGAGAAGCGCATCGATCGCCAGTGCTGCATCTTGTAGGCACCGCAACTTGTTGAATGTTTAATGTTTAATCGATAACTATAATTAATTAATGTCAATTTAATGGCCCCAGTTCGGCTGGCGCCGCGATAAGTGTGTTTCTTGTTATTTTAGCGTAGAGCGAAAGAGCTGAAAAGTTCCTTATTTCGTATAGGTTCTGAGTTTTGTAAACTGTTAATTAATTATATTAAAGTAAAAATGATATCGTATGTGGTATGCGCGCACTAGACTGGTTTTTTATGCCCAGAAACCCATTGATGGGTTTTTATAGTCTCAAGGCGCCCAAAAAAAATCGTAGTTTGATGCGAGTATTATATTACTCGATATCGATAGTGTTGGATTTGGAACAACAATTTGACAAATTGAATAGAAGGTCATTTCAAAAGTTGTATGAAAAACATAGTTATATATTCACCTCTTCCAGGTGATATCTGCGATTGAGATAAGCCCAGCGTTGGTGGAAAATAATTAATTGCCTAATAATACACTCAAAAAGCAGATGAACAATGTTAAAGAATAAAGCCACAATTTTGAAAGTTTTTAAAAGAAATGCCAGTTACAAAGGTATCTGGAAGTAAGTTTTAAATATATACTAAGCGAAATGAAATTAAACTTTTGATAAAACTAAATCATAGCCCAATAATTCAATATATAAACGATAGATATTGCATACGTTTTTTAAATCGTTAAAACCAATGGATAATCTTAAAAAACAGACATAAAATCTATTACGAATTTTAAAATTACAATAAAACATAAACTTTGTCAGCCAAACGATAATCTAATTTTTGGGGCGCTGAGATAAACATTTTAACATTTTACCAAAAATAAAATAAAGAACAAAAGAAAAAAAGCCAGTCTAATGTGCATGTGGTTTGATTAAATCTAGTGAAAATTTATATACATACATACATAGAGTCCAAGTATTATGTATTTAGTTGTTGGTCCATTTTTTGAGCATATATATATACTAACTGTATACACTTACGAATTATACGAATAACATACATATACATATATATAAAACGAAGGAATGAAAACAAAAGCGGTTCAGACTACTCTCAACTTCCATATAAAAATGGTGTTTTAATCAATTAATAAGGTAGTTTGTATTCATCAGCATTATAGAAAGCATAAACATTGCGTTTGTGTGTGTGTGTGTGTGTGTGTTAGTGTATATGTGTGTGTGTCAGTGTTTGCCAAATTGTCTCCCGTGGAGTCAATAACTCGTACAATAAAGCATATGAAATATATATATATATATATGTATTATATATATATGTGTTCGACTCTATATCTATACATATATATTTGTATCTATAAGTGTGAGTGTTCAATCGTAAACAAACTAAAAAATTTAACTCTAGTTTTCTTATAGTTTATAGCCATTCGGCAGCCGCAGCATCCGCAGCATCCGCTTTAGATGCACAGCTGAGCAGCTGCTCCAGTTTCGTACGGGTTTAGCTATATAAAGCACGGCGCAGTCGCCGGGAGAGAGCAGCTCTCTCTCTCTTTCACTCGGTCTCTCCCTCGCGCTGTGTGCTGCGGCCCCTCTCAGATGGGCGCACTGGGATTGTCGCTGTTGCTGCTGCCTGCCAATTGGAGCGCATTGATAACACACAAAATTGAGTGAAACTATGGTTCGGCTAGCACTCACCCAGCATGGCAAATGGCTCCGAGTCGCTGCTGGCGGGCCAATCGATGTCCGGCATGGCGGGCCACTCAATGTCATCGGCCGTGTCCCAGTCGACGGCACGCGACTGACTTATCTCGAACAGTGCCGGCGTACAGAGGCCGAGCACCTCCTGGCGCAGCTGCTGCAGCAGCTCGTCGAAGCTGTCGCGCGTCTTGCACAGAAAACAAACGGCCAGCGAGGGATCCATCGCGCTGAAGCCCAAGCGTGCCGCATACTTCTGATGGTAGCTCTCATCCAGTTCCCGCTCCGCGGCCGTTGTCTTCTGGGACACGGCGCCGGCACGTTGTGTCGTATGCGGATCCAAATACAGCACCTCATCGTCCACGTAGCCGAGGAAATAGAGCGCCTGATTGGGCCGGCCGCCAATCATGCCGCAGCTGCTGCTCAGCTCGAAGCAGCGCTTCAAGGCGGGTATATAGATGGGATTAATGTCGCTAATGCCCAAACGCAGCGGCACAATGAGCAGCAGTGGCTTCCACGCCGACTCGCCGGGCTCCTGGCAGCGTGTCACTGCATGAAAAATGATATTTTTATTGCGGTTTCAAGTGGGCTCTGGCTTAATCTTACATATCTCATCCAGCACCACGGTGCTGTCCATGGCCACGTGTACGATCAGGGAGCTCCAGTCGTCAAAGCCCACCAGGATTCTGAGAAAGAGTTATTATTTCATTTAATATTTATAGAATAATTAGCTGTTATTAGTCGACTGTCGTTGGGCAAATATTTTTAATTGAATTAAAAATCTGTCTAATTAATTTTTACAAATATTTTTGAAATTTAAGTTCAATCAAATCGGTGTTAAAATTAAACATTTGCCCATAAAAGCTTATTTTCCACCCAGTGAAGTGTTTTTTTTTTTTTTTTTTTTTTTTTTTTAAAAGTATGAGATGTCTTTACAATCAATTTTTCAATTTGAGAATGTAATTTTTGCCCAATAACTTTGTAAAACCATTTTCTACCTAGAAAATTTGTTAACAAAGATTGTGCGCACTTGAGGTAACTGCTTGGGCTGTGGGCCAACCATCAGTCAGTCAGTCAATCAATCCGTCAGGAAAAACACTTGTGCATGTAAACCGGAGCAAGCCCGAAGGAATTGGGGACTTTTGCACCTACTCACTTGAGTATTTGGGCCACAGTGTTGGGGCCGAGCCACTCGCCGACCGCCTTGTTCTGCGAATCGCCCATTAAGGCAATTTGATGTATGGAGTAGTAGCTTTTGCGCGCATCCTCGAAACGATTGACAATCTTCAGGTAGGTGGCGTCGCGACAATCGGGCGTCCAGAACCAATCACGACCCAGGTGCAGTTCGATCAAGGCCTGGGCCAGCACCATTTGGCCGCAGCGCAGCATGCAGCCCCAGCCCTTGTCGCTGGTCAGCTGCATCTCGCCCAGGGGCACAAAGCCGTGGCGATATGTGCACCACAAGCGCGACTGGATGTCGCGCCTGATGAGCTCCAGTTCTGCCGAATGAACGAAAATACATGAATACGTATAGATATATATGCAAGGTCAAAACAATAGCACCATCATTTGAAGAGGCAGGTGAGCTGTGTTGGCGTGCTCACTATTTGGACCATCAGTGTCTACTCAGCACTCGACTCACCCTGTATGGCATTATAGCGTCTGCCCAGCAGCCAAACGCTTGTGTTGCGCTTTGGTATATCCTCCGGTTCGCCGCTGCCCACAGCGCCGCCGACGGCGCCAGCGAGCACGCTGTCCGGCCCGAGATAAGCCTCAAAAACGCTGTCCATTCTGCGTGTTAACTGCGCGTAAAGGCTAACCAGCATCTACGCCTCGCCTCCTCCCCCCTGCGCAGTTCCGTTGCAGTGCGTCGCTGGCCAAATGACGTTGTTTTTTTCTTGTGATGTTGCTTTGTCTTTGTTTTGGCTAAGGCTGTTACCAGGGTTGCTGCGACGGCTGCTGTTGTTATTGTTATTATTGTTGTTGTTGTTCGTGTTGGCTCACAGCACTTGTTTTTGTTGCTGGCAGTGTTTTTGTTATTATTATAATTGTTACAAACTAATCACAAAGCAGTTTTGTCGCGGCTGCTAATCGTGGCAACTGTTTTTCATCTCGTTTTCATTGTGAGTAAGCTGATTACAACGATAACAAAAACTCTGCGCTCGGAGCGTCGTCAGCTGCGTTATGCCAGTATGACATCATGTGAATTTTTGCGTGTTTATAATGCTGGCGCGAATTTTGCTGTATATTGCTCGCATATTTAAGTAATTAGTCTCATATAGCCTCCTTCGCCCAACATTACTGCTATTAGTCTACTTAGTTTTTCTTTAAATTCATACTAATTAAAATGTATTTACTAATACAGAATTAAGTGCCATGCAGGCACCAGTGCTGTCTCTGGGTATTGCAGTTCGATTAGTTATCGATTTCAATTACATAGCGTTTCGCAGTGTTCTGTAACGCAGCGCCAGAAAATGTAAACATTTACAGTGTTACTAAAAGGTTTTTTGGCGCGTGAATTTAAAAATGTAAACAAAATATGTTACATTGGCATTTACAGTGTCAATAAATGCAGATCGCATTTAAAAATGCAAGCGAAAGATATAAAACTACATTTAGACTTTTAATCCACAGAATTTGTTGTTTAAATCGAAAAATTCATCGGCCTCGTTCTCGCTCTTCTGCAACATTTCGGCATTCGGATCCGCATCGAGTTCACTAGCGGCCGCTTTGCGCGTCGCTTGCCGCTGCTTCTTCAGACGCTTCTTCTCCACCGCCTTGACGGCCGCCTGCTCCACCTCCGACTGGCGCTTCCAGGGCGGCACAAAGGCCGCACACCAGTCGTACAGATAGCAATAGAAATCAAACATGAGGCGCGAGTCCGCCAGCAGAAAGTGCTCCACATGGTAGCGCACGTCGAGACGATTGCGCAGCAGATCGTACAGATTGTAGATGAAGGCGCCGCAGTAGAGCTGATTCATGCGCGGACTGCTCCGTGGCCGATCCAGCAGCGCGTTCAGCCCGTTCAGCTGGTAAACAACCGACTGGAACTCGGCGAACGCGTGCAGCACCGTGGTCGAGTAGAGGTCGTACTTCTTCTTGAATATCTCCTGCATGTGGAAGTGCGGCAACAGCTTCTCCTGCACCAGATAGCAGTCCGACTTGGGCACGTGGGCCATGCGCTGCGGCACGGACAGCTCCAGCAGCGCGGGCTTAATGCCACGCCTCACGCCCGCAGCCGCCTCCTTGTCGCGCACCGCACGCTCCTGCTTGAGGATCCTGCCGAAGCGACGCTGAAACTCCTTCAGCGAGCGCTCGGCGGGTATGGTGACGTCCACGGTGCGCAGCACCACCAGGCACAGCAGCAGCGCGTGCAGGTGGACCAGGTCGCAGTGCTCCGACCGGTGCAGCCAGTAGACGATGGCCAGGAAGTACAGCTGCAAATCGGGCGGCAGCAGCTCCAACCGCTCGAACAGCTGCGGCACATTGGCGTGCGGCACACGCGCCTCAAAGACCGCACGCAGATGCCGTGCATCCGGCGCCCCGGGCACAAACTCATACGCCGGCGGCCGCTCGATCGGCTGGCGATAATAGCGCACATTCGTCACGCGCAGCGCCCGCGTCAGATAGGTGTACTCAATGGGCAACGGCTGGCCGTGCTCGTCCAGCTGTGGCTCCGTTGCGGCGCCCGCCACATGGTGCAGCAGGGCGAAGCTGTAGTTGAGTATGGGCAACGCCAGCGCGTTGGCGTCCTGGTGCGCAAAGTGCTCGATCTGCGGATTGTTGATGTACTTGCGCAGGTAGAGCAGGTCGACGAAGTAGCGCGACAGATGCGCCGGATAGAGCTTGGCCAGGAACCACTGCGGGAACAGCAGCGTCTTGTCCTCCACATCGGGTGCATCGTCTGCTTCCTCCTCCTCCTCCCCATCATCATCATCGTCATCATCTTCTTCTTCATTGCTGCTCAGCTGCTCCGCATCCGGCTGCTGCTGATCCTGCTCCGTCACCTCTGGGGTCTTCTCTTCCTCCTCCCCTGCAGAGCTCTCTTCTGAGCTGTTGGCCACCTCCTCAGTCTCGCTTAGCTCATCCTCACTGGCTGGCTCGATGTAGGGAAAAGCATTCTCGTAGTGCTTCTCAAAGAAATCGTAGGCGTGGCACAGCTCGTTCGAGTAGCCGGAAATGGCTGCCTGCACCTGGGATACCAACGAATCACGCTGGAACTGTGAAAGTTCAATATAAAATTTAGTTCAGTTCCGATTATTTCTTAAGCTTACGATTAAATTTGCTGTTGGCACAACTTTTAGAAGTAAACGCATTGAATAGTACTCCCCCTATGAAATCTACAAAATAAAAGCCCCAATGAAAGCTTTAATGTGATTTTTTAAGTTCGTATTCCTGTGTGCAAAATTACTTTGGCTGCAAAATTTCGGAACGAACTAATCTAAAACTATTCCACGTGATTTAATTTTGAGTTTTTATGATAACTTACCCCTAACCTTTTTGCATTCGGATTAAATAAAATCTTGCACACGCTCCTCACATGCAATTTTTGAAAAAAATAAAAGGTCCAAAGCTACTTATTTTTTAATGTTTTAACTAACTAAGCTAATCTCATTGTGTTATATTGAATGTAAACTTATTTCCGATTAAATTCAAGCTTTCATGAGCTTTTCAATTGGTTGATTGCTGAAGTGTTGCAAAAGTAGTGACAAAGCATATTTAATTGTTTTCATGACAAATTAACCTCAATCTTGTTGCTTTCCGATTAAATAAAAGCTTTCAGGAGTTATTGAAGTGTAGTGTTGGAAAACAGACGAAAGCACCAAATGTTAAGTTGCAACCAGCCTTAAGCCAGTGCCACTCTGTTAGACCGCGTGTAAACCCACCTTCTTCAGCCGGGAGAGGATCTTCTCCAGCGCCGATTCGGCCGTCTGTTCGCGCAGCCACTGCAAAATGATGCGAATGCGTCGCTGCTGCTTCCTCAACTTGCGACTGCGACCGGCCTTGCCCATGCCAGCCGCAAAGAAGTTGCGAAAAGCGGAGCTGAGAGTGGATTGGGACATGGATTAATATGGACGTCAATCCGATTGGAAGACTTTACAAACCGCGCGATATAGTCGTTGCCCAGGAGGGCCGCAAACAGCGGCAGCTTCTCGGGACTGAGGGCGCCGCGCCCACACAGATGCTCCACGCGATAGATGCAGCAATCCAGATATTTGTACGTCCTGGCCGAGTTGGCCGTGGCCTTCGTCCCGGCCGGACTCTGAATGCCCGCGACAATTTTGTGGGCCTTGGTGCGCTTCTCGACGTGCTTCGCCTCGTGGCGCCGCAGCGAGCGCTCTGGGGCAGGCTGCTGCTTGCGCTGCTTGGTGAGCACCTTGACGGTGAGCGTGATCAGCGGAATATACCGGACGTTGTGTATGTAGAAGTCCGAGTCGTACGAGAGCACCGGGCAGTTGAGTTTGCGCGCCAGGGCCGCGAGTTCGTCGTCCGCCTCGAAGATGCAGCGCATGACGGGCACGCCGCAGTCCCGGACGGCGTCCACGAACACCTCCTTCAGGTGCAGCGGGAAGAGCGTAATGGATGCGCACGGATCAATGCGCTTGATAACGGTAATTTTGCCACGCAGCCGCTTGGCAACCGTGCGCAATTTGCGCTCCTCGTAGCCGCCGTCCATTAGCACATAGGCGCGTATCTGGCACTCGGCCAGCACCTGAAAGAACTCCACGACGGCCCGATAAAAATCATCGTAGTCGCCGCCGAAGGCCGAATAGCTGCCGGTTACGTCCTTATAGAGATTGCAGGCCAGATTGTCGCCATCGATGACCAGCGCCGTGTTGTGCAGCTCGTAGGGCTTCAGGTAGAGCTCGGCGCGTTGCGCTATGTAGCTGGTTAGGCCACGAACACCCATTTGTTGCGCCCCACAAAAACTCTTTGTTTATATTTATGCGAAAGCGCGTGTTAGGAAACACATGTTTTAAAACGAACAGTGTTGTGAAGCTATCGTGGTAAAATGTGCTGCCCATAAGCACTGTTAACTGAGAAAGCAGCAAATGTTGTCTGTTATTAAGCCCGCGTAAAGTAGTGCTACCCATAAGTAGTATGCCCGCTTATATGTTAAAAATAAAAACTGCAGTATATTATGTATAGAGTGTACATAACAAATAACAAAATATATTTCTTGTTATTCTAACGGTCAGCATATATGGTCACAGTTTATTTAAAAATGTGTTCTGCAACGCGGCCCGTTATGAAGTGCTGCCCATAAGCACTGTTATTATAATTAATATTAAAGTATAGACTATAGTTGTAAATTATCAACCTAAAAAACAACATTTTTGAAAGTGTATATATTATTAAAAGAAACTATTTATTTTTTTGTTATTCGAACTAACAAACACACTTCCTAAATATAATCAACAATCAATAAGCAACATAATCTCCAAAACACAATACCTGTTAACGCACACAGGAGTCTTTACCGCACTACCAAATTACACCAAAATTGTGTATTTTGGTATTTTACTCAGCCGTGTTGCATTTTGCTCTTAACAACTATCAGCCACACTGCATTTAGACTGTCGCTGTCAAGCAAATCAAACGCTTGTCTTTCGTTCGTAACGTAACGCGTAACGCGAGTTGGATTTTGTGGCACAGTGTGAAAAATCAAGAGCAGCAGTAATTACAACAACAAAAAATCGAAATCAAATGCAATCGAAATCAACGAATAAATCGAACTGATGCACAACAACAACAACAAATTCGAATTTCCAACAGCAGTGTAATCGAGTGCCTTTCCAAATGCGAGCAGCGCGTGCATATATACGGGTTCCGTTCGTTCCGCAGCGTATCGTATTCTCCTCCTCTTGCGTTTGCCACTTTACGTTTGCGTGTGTGTGTTGTTTTTGTGCCTGTTAAACGTAAAACAGCAGCGGCGTCGGCATCGCTGGCACAGGTAGACAACGTCTTAGACACCATAAAACGATGAAAAATTGAGAAAAGTCAAAACACAATATAAATAATAATAAAATCTAAAGCGAAAAGTATAGAATAAGAATTTCGACTGCGAGAAGCGCATCAACAGCAGCAGCAGCAACAACAAATATAACAAATATCAACAACAACAACAGCGCTCATTTTTTCGTGTTAATTACTTTTGTGCGTCTTTGCTTTGCGCTCGCATTCATTTCATATACTAGTATTATTTTTTCTTGGATTTTCTTCAACAACAGCAGCAGCCGCAGCAGCCATCAAACAGACAACAACAACAAGAGCCACTGCTCTCGGCCCCAAATGGGTGTGAGCGAGCGCGCAGATCATATTATACGTATCGTAATCGTATCGTGAATGAATATTCTGTCTATGTGTGTTTTGGGGAGAGAGCGAGAGCGACAGGGAAAGAGCGCGCGGTGCGTTGCGTTGCGTACGTGTTTTCGGTGTGTTCGTACATGTGTGTGGGAGCCCAAAAAGCATTTATAATTAATAATAAATTGTATGGCTACTACGTAAAGCAAATAAATAATTATGCTGCATAAAAGAAAAACGGGCAAAAGCGTAACCAAAGTGTGAAAAATCTACGACAACTTCAAGTTAACATAACAACAAAAAAAAAGAGAAGATAAAAACGAGTTAAGAAACGACTTGAGAGCAAAAGCTCTTGTGCGCTATCTTTCTTTCACACTCCTCCGCGCCCTACGTCATATTCGCGAGTGTTTCGAGTGTGTGTGTGTATGATTGTTGTACGTGTGTTTTATGGAATTTTGACAATTTCGTGCGTTGTCAGTCGAAAATTTTTGTCCCCCACCCCCACACACCCGATCAATTTGTCATCTCAACGTGAAGCTGCTGTTGGAATACGCGCTCACTGTGCGTGCGTGTGTCTGCAAAGAGGCTCTCAAAAAGGTATGTATTCACTGTTATTCCTTATTCCTATTGCTCATTTGTGTTAGAGTTGTCTTGGATCGTTCTTACTCATTCGATTTACCATTATTACCATTACCCTCGTTCCAAAAGAACGTAAGAAACAATGAGATCCAAAATTGGGGCTCGTATGAGCGCACTAATTGCACGATAGCTCAATAAAACTCGATAGGGTGAACTAACTCTTTAAATTGAGCTACGTTGCACAAATCGAGTAGTTGTTGGTATTCCTGGAAATAGCACCAAGCTGCGGGGCGTCTGCCGCCCGCTCACGTTTCCTGTCTTCCGCACATTTTTTTTCACACGTCCTTGCGCCGTTAACGACAATTGCAATTTTTCGGCAAGTTGTGTTTCCCACGCCTACCGCACACACAGACACACACACACATGCACTGCTGCCCTGGCAGGTAGCACGAAAATATTTCTCGCATTACCAAAATTGAACAAATTTCGTTGAATGCCGCCATAGGTGGGCGCGAGAGAAAGAGAGAGAAATGCGCTTCTAGGGCCGAGTGAAAAAATTAGGCACACGCACACACACACACACATACACATATGCATATGTGAATGACTGAAAATGCGCAAAATTAGCCACCCGCAGATTCCAGCAAATCCGTGAATTACCAAAAGAAAAAAAATGGAAGAAAGGATGAATAAGAATCGCTTCACCAAATGGAAAATAAATAATAATGATGATCAGCTCGACTGCAATTTGGCACAGTTTGAGCTTGTTTGTGCGACGCCAGAGGGCGCTGCTGCTGTTGTCTATTGCTGCTATATGCATTAATCAAGTGAAATTGAATTGCCGCTGGGTGCCAAATGGCGTTTTGGCATCATTATGCAATTTGGCAACTGGAATATTGAGCACAAAAGTTCATGGGGTGCTGTGGCCCCAGCGGCTGAAAGTAGAGTTTTACTGTTGCGACAGCTGCCGTTGGCTCTCTTTGATTTTATGAATTTTGCTGCATACAATAAAAAGAGCATAAAATGCACACGCACATGAGCCGTGACAGCTGCAGAGATCTTATGTGTGTGTGTGTGTGCGTCTCAAATGACACTTGCCGACGACGACTGCATTGGAAAGCGGTGCCTGCTCACATTTTTCTATAGAATTTCCTAGTAGGAAGTGCAGCAGCAACAAAAACAACAACGACGACGACAGCACTTGACAATTGTCTTGGGCTGTGCACGTTTGTCTCGCTCTCGCACACCTGCCGACTCTGCAGAGTACATTTGTATAAACGTGTGTTCGTAGGTGTTGGTTTCTTCCTTGTTGGTTTTTTTGTGTTTGTAGTTATCGTCTGTACTCCAGTTATTTTATGCTAGCAGTTATTCAATTGTCTTTAATTAAATGTGCAAATTTGTCTAATGTTCTTGTTCTTCCTCTTGCTCATTCTCTGATTGCGCGGAAGTTGCCATTTAAAGCTGCAACAACAATTTGTCGGCCATTTGTAATTTGTCACTGATCTCGCTTTACTCTCTCTCTCTCTCTCTCTCTCTCGCACACACTTTCCCAATTACTCACTCGAAGTTTGCTGTCACAGACGTGAGCTTTTGAGTC
This sequence comes from Drosophila robusta, assembly GCA_035043565.1. Classification (NCBI taxonomy): domain Eukaryota; kingdom Metazoa; phylum Arthropoda; class Insecta; order Diptera; family Drosophilidae; genus Drosophila; species Drosophila robusta. The sequence continues at coordinate 1,390,016 of JAWNMW010000080.1, forward strand.
ATTATGCTGCGGACTCGACTGTATGGTTTTACCGTTATTGCAACACCAATACACACACAGACTGTTGTGCCTCTCTCCCCCCAACCATTCTATTTCCACCCACGTCTTGACCTACAAGTCGGCTTAATTATATTATCGACGCGCGCATTTCCTGTCCAATTTTTACTCATTTACTGTATTTTTCTTGTTGCTTAGATTTTATGTATTGAGCAAGGCGCACAGCTAATAATAATAAAAAATAAAATCCAAAAAAAGCTTGCAATCAATTTTGAATTTCCCCTCGAAACTGGCCCAGCAACAACAAATAATGTAATTATTTCCTTTCACAAGCTTCACAAAATGAAGAAAAAGAACCCAAAATAACACCACAGAAACAAAAAACAACAAGAAATGGAAAAAAAAACTCGAGAAGCGAAGCAGCGGCAGCGGAGCGGCGGCGGCGACGGTGACAGCGACGCCTAGCTTTTGTTGTTGTTGTTCTTGCGGGTGTAAGCACGTGCAGCAGCAGTGGAAGTGATAGAACGCAAAAAATGAGCAAACTATTAATAAACAATTTGCATTGAACCCGCTCTTGCGCGCTCTCCCTCTCCCTCTCTCTGCCTCTCTTTCTCTTATTGCTCTTCGACTGATGCCTTTGGCGTTTCAAACCGGAACCTAATTGGAATTTGTGAATGAAACGAAGCGACCTTGCCCGTTTACGTCGCGCTTACGTTTTGCATTGATTGCGTTGATCAATTGAAAGCTCAGCTGGGATTCAATTTGATTAATGAGCGATGCTTACGTTTAGCTTACGGTATACGTGTACAGTGTTCGCTCGCAAAGTGTAAACGCTGTGAATTTATGAAACATTTTTTGTTTTAGATACAAATTTCGTGCATTAATATTTTGTAAAAAAGAAGAATTTTAGATTCAGGGCATTTTTTTATTTGCTGCACAAATCTTTCCCCCCGCCAATTTCAATTAGCAAGCGATCACTGCAGCTAGTTTCTCTCTTGCTCTCTCACTCTCCCTTGCCTTTTGCTTGTGTGTGTGGGTGCGCCTCTGCCATAAACTTCGAGTTGTAATTTCGCGAATCGTTTGTCGCTAATAAATCATGTGTCTCTTGTTAGCCGATTGTAAATTGTTGGTCCAATGCGAGTGCAAATGTTTGTGTGTGTGTGTGTGTGTGTTTCTGTCGATTTGGCCACCTCCTGTGTTTTGGCTATTTATGCGGCGTTTAGCTACCGTGCGCTTACGTCATTTGCATGCCGTATTCGTATATGTATTTGTGCTCGTACAAACTTGGCCATGTTTTACAGTTGTCAATTGGCTGCTGCGACGGCTGCTGCTGCTCTGTTGGCCACTTTTGTGGGCTAAAATACATTCTGCTCGCGTCAACATTAAATATTGAAAGTAGGTAAAGCGGCAATATATTTGAGTCATCAGCTTTTTTGCTTTTTTTTTCATAAACAAAATAAAAGTTTCTGGTACATGACCACAATATTTATGTGTATATAGTTCATGAATTTGAACAATTTTGGCCCCATGGGACTTTCCAAAAAATTTGAAGAAACACGTTTTCCGCCAGCCTTGTAGGTGAAATTGGACGCGAATTTCGTCTGACGTTTCATTTGTGGTGACTATTTTGTTTATATAAATATATATATTATATTTATGTAAAGTATTCAAGCTGTTATCACCCAGTTCTATTTTCGCGGCATATATGTACATACAAATGTACCTTAAATTAATCTTACTTATCTATCAGCTTTTCTCTTTCTTATTTTTAATTTCATTTTCATTTTGTTGCCGTGCGCATAATTCGTGAGAATTTCATTTTGGCTAGACAATTTTCATTCCGTTATAAATTTTTTATAAATTGCCTCGTTAATTGAAAATAATGTAGACATTTGTTTTGATTTGCTTACGTTCAATGCAGCATTCGCGGCTCGCCAATAACTCATGAAACAATCATGAATGGATCCATGAATGAGGCTGTACCATAAACATACGAGTCCATAACAACAAAAAAATGTACGCATTTTGTATATCGCTAAGTAGATGGAGAGCAGCTGTGTTGTTGTTTCTTTATAGTGGGACATTATAGTTTTCTTATGAAATACTTAACGCGAGTGTTGTAGACTTCATAAAGTATATGTACTCTTGATAAGTATCAACAAAAGAGTCCACTAAGACTTTCACGTTCGCCTGTACCTATGTGAACCAAGTTCTTCGTGAAAGATCTCGGTGAAATTTATATAGAACCAGTCAGATCAAATCCAGTCATATAATGCCATAGGAATAGTCAGCCGGAAACCGAGTTTTTGTTTTTTAAGATATCTTTAGCACACCTTCCAATTATATATTTTAATGTGTTTATAATTGTGTGCGAAAAGTTTATTAATAATAGTCTACTTTATTATAAAGAGTCAATACAATATTCCAATTAGAAATGGTATGAAAATCGGCAATTATTAAATATCTTCTTATAGTGTGCAAGAATATTCCATTTTCAGTATTCAAAAGACTATTTTGTATACTTTTTTGTTGTTTATTGTTGATCTTGTGGTCGGCGACGTCACTTGTGTTTATAATTTTAGGTTTTCTTTGTGAAATCTTAAGTTATAGCTTTTAGATTTTTACCAAATTTTAAAGTAATTACTGTTTGATTGGGACAGTCTAAAACGAAAACGCTTTGTCCAAATAGAACATGGGATTTAAGAGCTTTGAGTGATATAAACCAATTAAATACTGAGAAATAATTTGTTCCTAGATTATATACATTTTTGTTTATGCCTGATTAATAGAGCCCGCAGTTCAAAGATATGTGCCTTAAAGTTTACCAATACAATTTTTTTTGTATAATTTATAAGCTCAGAGGCAATGCCCTTGTCCGTAATCTTATCAGACTCAGTCTACCGGGACTTGTTGCCTAACGAGGTGGGTCAACAATTCAATACAAAGACCATAGATACAATTTCCATAGATAGGCGCAGGAATGCCTTAGATAGGGGGCTGTGTGTGGTAAAAAATAAATACTTGCATTGGGTTAACTGGCATCAAAAATAGGCGACGCGCCCAAATTCCCACAGTTCATAAAATGCGTCAGTAAAAAGCGCTAAGTGAATCATTAAACAAATTACAAATTCGTTTGCCAGTTATAAATGGCTAAAAAATAAGAGTATAGAATGCGGCTAAAATTGGAAATAGAGGAAAGCCAAATAATTTCAACAAACTAGGTAAACATGTTGTGTATGTCCAGCAATGTAGTGTAAATATTGGCGCAGTGTCTGTGTGTGTGTGTGTGCTATGACTGATTCCAACAGCACCACCCACAGTCATCGTCGACAGTCAGTCCGATCTTTAAAATATGTATGAGTAAGTAATGCCTTTTATAGTTTACAGCTAACTCAGTGCACTGTTGTTGTTTGTGTTATTCGAATTTAACCAAAAAATGATGCATTCTCTTCAGTTTGTTTGGCCCATTCGATTACACAAAAAGCCGCAGGCCATAAAAGAAGTTACCAGACTTGTGACTAAATTGTTATAATTGTGCGTGAGTAGTACCATGAAAAGAGGAAATACATATAGTAAATTGCTTACAATATATATTAATATAAATTGTGAAATTAGTTTATTGCAAAAAATTGAAATATCGCTGGGTTTTGTAAGAAATTATTAGTATAAATTTGTGGTCCCAATTCTTTAGAGAATATTTTAGAGATTATAAGAGCTACAGATATCACACGAAATGCAGATCAAGCATATTTTAAATAATCGATAACTCAGCCCGTTTTTTAAGAATCGATACGCACCGAGTCTTAAAGGTTATAAAAGCTAGCGACACCAATAACTAAGCTCCCGTTCACCATAGGAAGCTTAAATGAACGATATCTCACTTAATCGAAATCGATAAATATCGACTCATATAATTAAGTTATATTTATTTATTATAATATTAAGTAATATAAATTTTTTCTTAGGGATCTAAAACACTTTGAACTGGCCTCGTGCATTCGTATATAAACAATTTCTAAACACCGATCTTGCCCTATAAAACGCTTGCAGTTAGCCGGTTATGTAAACAAAGTTTAACGTTAAAACCAACAATATTTTTTCTTATTCTACTTGATGTTCTGCTGCACAAATTGCAGTTATTTGGATTGATATAAACGCAACGAGATTTGTTTTTGGAGTGTTTCCGAATTTTATATGAAACGAAACGTTTCCCAGACATTTTTCTACCTTCTGCCCTGCGGTTTGGCGTGTCCCAAACCAGTTGCTCGGTTCGGGCCCCTTGCAGGCCACAAACCAAAAAAAAAAAAAGAAAAAAATTGCGTTGCCCAAAAACCACATGAAAAGAGTGAAAAACCACAATAAGAATTCCCATAATTATAACGAATGCCACACGATGCCAAAGCCCAAAAACGAAATGATATCCAAGCGTCACATTCGTCAGTTCCACAAACATGAACCAACAACAAGAAGAGGTGGAAGTAGAAGTCCAAGCAGAGGCAGAAGCGAAAGAAACTCAAGAAGAAGCAGCAGCTGAAAGAAAAGAATCAAAGTGCCTTTGAAATTTAAACTTTTGTGGTTACAAGTTTTCTAGACCACAAAACTTCTCAACCGAAAGCCAAAGAAGTTGTTTTTTTTTTGGAATCTTATTTTTGTAGGCTGCCAAAACAAAAACAGAAACACAACAAAAACAACAAGCAAGAAGAGGAAGAAAGAGTAAGGTGTGTGTGCGTGCGTGTGTGTGTGTCTCTCTTTCTCAATGGAAACGTAACTGAGTCGGAAGAAACAGTCAAAAACAGACAGCGCAAAAGTTTTCTCAGCTCTTTTATTTTCCTTTTCTTCTTCTTCGACTTTAACAACTTCCCAAGATGGATAAGAATTAAAAGCGGGCAGCAGCTGTGGGGTGGTGTGAAGGGGGCGCGCTCGTAGTAGTTGGGGATCAAATCAAGTTTTTAAAGATAACATGTAAGAGTGCGTCGTGTGGAGCGTGTGCTCGACTACGGGATGCCCTGTAATTGGGTGTTAAGTGCAAAAACATATATATATGATTACTGTTATGTGGTTGAAGCGAGATGAGTGTTCGGAAATAAAAAATAATATTTCTTCTTATGCCATTAATGAAACTGATTTTATATCACTGGTTAATCGTAGCTTTGATACAAATTTATATGAATTTATTATTATTTAGGAAAAATACATTTTGTAACAACGTTACGTATAATGTTATAACTAGTATACAAAGTAAAAAACTTAAGATGATATTAGAAGCACATACTTATATATTGAAAAATTGTATTTTAGATTTCATTTAAGTTATATTGCTGTAAAATTTAAGGTTTTCAGGCGTTTATAAGTTTTTATTGATGAAAATGAGTGAATACATCCATTTTCTCTTGGTATAAAATAAGTTTAATACCAAACTTAGGCTAGTTACCCCAAATGTCTCGACGTAGATTTAGAATATATACAGATAGAGGTTAGATATCTCTGCTATACCTCGAATATGCTCTCAATTATTTTATGGTTACAGGGTTTACAAATACAACACTTAAATCATATAATAGTGACAATGACAAAGCACAAACAGCGACATTTAAATCGAGCTGAAAATCGTTGAGGTGCAGAAAATAGTTAAGAGCTGTTAAAGCTGTTAAAGCTGTTGCCAAGACGAATAGCCGGGCTAGACGAGAGTGCTTGAGAGAATGTGCCGTTAGTACAGTTGAATCAATTAAAAGGCCGAGAGCAAAATGCAGAGCGCAGAGTTGGCCGCCATTTTGCTGTCAGCTTTTTCAATTACAAGTGTGGGCAGAGGGGCGTGCAGAGAGAGTGGGAGGGGGCAGAGACGTACTCTAAGCGTTGCGCTCCAGAAAGAGCCGCCCGTAAAATGTGTCATGGCTGGCAGTTGGACCTAAATTACCGCAGCTCAATCATTTGAGCCGCTGTCTGTCTCGCACCTGAGGATGACTTTGTGTCTGTGGCGCAATTTGTTGGCTTCCTGCAACAAGCCGCTGCACATGCGCCGCTTGGCTACACACACAAACACACACACACACACACACACACACACAGATACACACTCTCAACTTGAAACAGGAGCAGCAGTTGGTTACAGTTTCGGGTTCAATGCGCTCCACACACACACACACTTTTCTGCTGTGGCATGCCACAACAATTGATAAACAAAATCATCAGCAACATCAACGCCACGGGCGAAAATAAAATAATAAAAAAAGCATTCTTTTTCTGCAAATTAAGGTGCCGCCCGGTGGCAGACACGACCAGGATGAAGCAATCGCCTGCTTGCCACACAGAAACACACACAAACACTCGCATATAGACTACAAATTATACTCTACCCAATAATTACGCCCACGCCATAACTTGACCCAAAGCTGGTAAAGAAAAACGCACGTGCCGCGGATTTGCCGCAACATTGCGAGCGGGTTAACCAAACAAAATGGTTGCAAAAACTTGGCAATTGTTTGGCAAACTTAACTCTCCAATACCCTGTTAAAAACGTTAAGAAAATATAATACAAAATATAAAAATAACAGTAAATAACACAAAATGGTGTATTGCTTCAGTTTTTAAAAACTTTTGAATGTAGCAGATTTTTAACTTAGAAATCCTTAAGTCTGAATATCGTGAGTTAATAGAATTATTAATATATTTTTTGCTGATTTTTTTACGAATCTTCAAAACTCCATGAAATTTTTTTGACTATATTTTCTTTTTTTCTTTTAAATTATTAAATATATTTTTAAGAATATGAATATCATTTTTTAACAAATTGTTCTAAATCAGTACTATGAGTTTTCCTGAAAAAACAATCTCTAATTACTATCTCTTATCTCTTATAATACCTTTAAACAGATTAGATTTTATCTTAATTGTGTATGCCGTTCAAGAATATATTTATATGATCTCAGTAAATTGCCTCTAAGTTTAAAAATATACCCCACTACAATAATACCACAGGGTGTCTACAAAGTTCCAGCCATTTGGGGCGCTCTGTTGTAATCCGCACATAAAACCGTTTTACTTTTCTCAGACTTTTATGCGAATTTCGCAGTCATGGCTTTTGTTGGTTTTTTTCTTTTTGTTATTTTCTTAATGTTTCGCACACGTCAACGTTTAAAAAAAGACGGACAAAAAGGTCACACACCTTCTTGTTATTCTGTTGTGTTCCATTGCCAAATCGTTCCCTCGCTCAACCCTCACACTGATTTGCACATAAACTAACCCCAAAAAAGATTGGTAAATAAAATAAATATGCAGAGGATGAGCCAAGCAGAGCAGCTATTCAGCTAACCGGAACCCCCGATCGAGAGTTCAGGACGTTGAAGCGCAGGTGCATTGTCATCGTTTAACCCTTTGCTTCAATTTCAATTTTGTAAATTGAGTTTATATTTCGATTTATTGACACGACTGCCAACGACGACGACGACTTCTCCACTTCTCCAACTGACATTTATTGCCATTGCCATTGTTGTTTGTAAGCTTGCGTTTCTTGGCGCTTTTACGAATTATGTAAGCATACATTAAAAAAAAATAAAATAAAACAGCAACTCGAACCCGTTACAAGGAAGCTCGCAAACCAAAATGGCGTCCTGCGTACAGTTTTTTGATTGCGGGTGAAGTCATTTATTAACGACTTGAAGAGTTGTTTTTTGCTTTTAAATTTGATAAGCAAGTCAGTAGAGATATGTCAAGTTGAGGGATTTTGATAAGTTCTCAAGTGAATACACTATATGCAATTCTTTTCTTTCCATTTGATTTTTACCGAATCTGATGAAAAGTAGTCAAAAAAAGAGAAATGATATGTAAACACGTTTTATAAGAATTTGTCCATTGTGGCCTTTCACTTGGAAATGTTGCTATCTTGCTTTTTAGTGCCAGAAATTATATTTCTCTAACTCGAATTCTGTGCTAGTTGCCAAGAACTGACGCTACTTTTTCAACTGTTTATTCCTAAGTAAAGGGGCTTATCAAAAACAATTAAGAACGTCGCAGTCAGGTGAAACCGACAGCGCGACACTCTTTCACAGTGTTGTAATAACCAATTGAAATTTATTCGAAAATGGGTAAAAAAAATCAGAAAAAAATGTTTTTTTCAATAATGGCTATATTTTAAATCATAATCAATCACGAAGACAAATCAAAATGTAATATATCAATATAAATCTTAGCACTTTCTCTGACACAAATATACATATATTTCAAATTTAGCTTCCATAGTGGCGGCGAAAACTGCGCTCATACGAACAGACGGAAATTGCAGAAACCCAATATACTCTTTGCACTTCGTGAATGAGTATAAAAATAATGGTTCAGATAAAAATCAAAATAACAACAGCTGCTGTATGCAGCGTTGCCAAACTTCTCACGACCTGTTTCATTTTATCCAAATTTCTAACTAAATTCCTTTGTACGGGACGCAATTTGAGCAATCCCTGCCAAAAACAAAACAAAAAACTCAGAAAAATGTAAAAACTAAATGTCATGCCAGAATTTCAGAAATTCCATAGTCTGGCAAGAAGGGGCATGCCACGTGAACGTGTTGCAAACAAAACATATGCAGCCGCACACAAAAACAAAAACAACATCCTCCTTTATCCTGGTGGAAAAATTTCCACTTGAGTTTCCTCAGCGGCGACTCCATTCATGCATAAAGCAACAAACGTCTTCCGCTTGCCCAGCCAAACAGCGACATGTGTTTGAGTCCTGAGTCCGTGCCGGAGTCTGAGCTCTCTACATTTTTTTCCTACTTAAACATAATCTCAATTTTCAATTTTTCACCTGCCCAAATGGTCCGCCCGCCCGCATGCACTTAGCCCTCAACAAGCTGCCGCTGCTTATCAGCGGCAAAACGGCCAACTAAATACCTTTAAAGAAGAAGTTATGTAGATATATATGTGTGTGTGTGTGTGTGTATACACGTTCGAAAATACTTGTATTTTTGAAAGGTAACAATTTGTCTATTATCTGGCCGGGCCAATTTTGGATTTACCTCTCTCCCTTGCACGCTCCCTGATGCTGCCCTTTTGATAAATGTGCCGTCTTCGTTGGTAAATCCGCTCAAGCCTGATTAAGTGAACTATTATGCTTGTGCCTCTGCCTGTGCCTCTGCCTGCGCCTCTGCCTCAGCCCATTCTAGTTAGTGCTCGCCCGCTCTCTCGCATGGTGTGGAGACTTCTTTTAGTTTTTCCATTCGTCATGCATGTGTAGACACACAAGAAGCAGCCGCCGACGACGACGCTGACGCCGCAGCCATCAAATATTGTTTATGTTTTCAACAAATAGAACTCGCTGGCACACACACATACACATACTCTCACGCACAGAGAGCGCACACAGTGCGAGAGTTTTCGTGTTCGTGTGCGTTTGTGAGAGCGGGCGTTGGACACGCACATTGCACTCTTTCTAATCAGCCGAGCGAACCGAGTGCTTGTTGCATTTGTACCTGCTTGACCTGTGGCAGTTGTTGTTGTTCGTTCGTTCGTTTGTGCGCTCTCTCCCCCTCTCCCTCTCTCTCGCTTGCGCCTGTGTATCTGTTGCATTTCGCTGCTCTTGATCCATTTCCATTTCTATTCAGTTTTGTGCGTGTTGCTCATTACGCGTCTCTCTGACTTGTTCGGCATTTGTTTCACATGCTGCCGCTGCTTCTGTTGCTGCTGCTGCTGCTGCTGCTGCTGCTGCTGTGTGACCAGCTTCATTGAGCTTTGCTTGGCTGCAGTCACGTCAATGCTACGTGATTTATGTTGTTGTTGCTGCTGTTCTGCTGGGTGGTAAAATTAATATAACGTTCTTTTTCCCTGGAAGTGAGCTACGCGCTGTGCAATCATTCAAACAATGTTGTTGCTCGTAGAATACTTCCAATTTAATTGCTGCTCCAGCAGCCTGCTGCAAGTTATGCGAGTTGGGAGTTGCGTAATTGCCGATCGAATCAAGTTGTTTCCACTAGTCTGCACCAAGTTGCACAAGTGGGAACTTAAATCGGAGAATGTTGATATATTTATTATGAATACTCGATGTAGTTCTTGATGAAGACATATAAAATTAAGTTTAGTTAGTTAACATTAAATACATTTTAACTGATTGTTTTTAATTTTAATTGATCTTCATTCAATCATTTTAATTGCTATTCATTTAACTGCTCTATTGCCAAAAGTTGTTAGAGGTTAATTAGTAATTGATTTTAAATTGATTGTATTATTAAATTGATAAACAGACGTCGCTTGCAGATTAGAATTTTTTATTAGAGAGGTGTTTTTATTTTCCATACAAAAAATGGTAAAGAAAATTAACATTATATACATATGTACCATATTTTAACTTAAATGTCATCTATTTGTAAATTACGTAGAACTTTTAGAAATGCCATGTTAAAAATATTTAAAAAAATAAAATGAAAAAAACAGCAAAAATTAAAATTAACTTTAACATTCACCTGTAAAAAGGCTTTCTTTTTCGTGTCCACTAGTCTGTAACTGTTTTATTTATTGTTATTGTGTTTCGGATTCCTGTAAAGTATTTTTACACAACAATAAACTATGTGGATAAACTTTTGCATGAACTTTCGACTCTTTCATTTTATTAGTTAATGCACCAGCATGCAGACCTATTTCGCGCAAAACTTTATGACGCAATTTGCGCAATTGACTGGCCACACGTTTTTTATTGACTCGCGACCACCCACTGTTGTGTTTTGGCCATAAATATGCCCATCTGCGGCATTTGGCTGTGAATGCGGCAGCCTTTTTTTGTTTTGCCGGTTAGCCAGAAATTTGGCATGCGAACACGTCAACTTCTCATTAAGATAAGCGGGCCTGTCCGGGTTTTGATTTACTAGCTTGAAAGGGGTGCAGCAGGTGTTGTCAGAGTTGCCACAGTCGATGGGGCATGCGGCAAATCAGTGTGAGCCGCCGATTGTCGCATGCAAAATTGCAAGTGGAAACCCCGCCTGGCAACAAGGAATTTCAGTCTGGATTGTTGCCCGTAGGCAACGTCTTGAAGTCCCGGTTAAGTGGACTGTTTTTTATTTGTTAATTTTTTTATTTTGTGGCACACGACAGCTGTCGAGTTGGGAACTACGCCAACTGTCCGTGTACATGTACTATGCATATTTTATCGCCTAGTCTAAGACGCCCTATTCCATACGTTCCGCAACCCTATATACTATATATATATTTTTTTTGGTAATAAATTGCCAACATGCTAAGGCAATAAAATACCAGCGCGCAGCCGTAGACACATTTGCAATTTGCGACTTTTCAAGTGACTGTCGGGGGTAGGGGGTGGGGGTCTTACCTAGATTCCGGCATAGTCGTTGCTGGCAATTCGCCAGTCACTTGCGCTAATTTTGCTAAAATAACTGTTTTTGTTGCCATTTATTTTGTTGTTGTTGTTGTCTTTCGCTGCACTCTTGTGCAACTCCTACAAAAAGCGACGACGCCTCCGGCACAAACAATTAAACGACGCGTCGTCGACGACGCTCTGATAAACAAGGTAGATAACAAGAAGACGAAGCAGAAGAGGAAGCAGCAGAAGCAACAGACGACCACACAAAGGTTTCAGGTCTCTCCCTTCGCCTCCCTTTCTGGCCCTTTCCAGCGCAACTGCAGACAGCATATGCTACACACACTTCACTTGTACTTAACTTTTTTTGTTACCAATAAATTTTCGGAATACCTTCTTAACTTACCGTCGAATGCAATTTTTTCATTAGCGCTTCGTTTGGCTCGTTTTGAGTCTGAGTTGTTTTTTATTTTTTTGTTTAGGGGCTAGCCGAGGGTCAAGTACGAGTGCAAACGTCTACTAAATAATTGCCACAATTGGTGAATTTCAACAACTTTTTAGTGGTGGCTGGTCAGGCACGAGGTGCCATCGATAAGTTGTTAAAGCTGAAGACTTGGAAAATATGGTAAACTATTTTTTAAAGAGAGACGTTTTTCTTAACTCGAAAGAATTATTTATATAGTAGTTGCGTTTATCTCGTGAAATTTTCGATCTGTATTTATATTTTAAGGTTTCTTTATCTAGAATATTTTCATTATGTTATGTTGGAGCGTGATTTTCCTATAGGAAAATATTTTTTCTCTTTAGGAAAATATTGCTACCTTGGAATTCCTAAAGGCTTTAATTTCTGTAAATTGAATTTACACACACTTCTAACTATTAAGCAGCCCTCGCATTTGGCAACCCTGACCATACAACCATGCAACATCATCCACATCGGGTCCCCGTTTTACAAGCAAGTGTAGAAAATGTAGCAGCTAAATTCCGAGCAACGTTTTGTGGCCGATAGTCGTCGCACTGTTAATATTGTTGTTGTTGTTGCTGCTGCTGCTGTTGGTTGTAGGTTTTTCAGAATTGCATTTTTATTGTCTGCCACTTTGTTGTTACCACTGTGTGTGTGCGTCGAGTTGCTCTTGTTGTTGTTGTATAAATAAACCATATGGTTAAAAGCGTAGCATATTCTACGACCAGCCTTCTTCTTGGATTGTTGTTGCTTTTTTCCGCTTCTCTTTTCTGACTCGACTGCCTGTCATCGTTGCTGTTGTTGTTGTCTTCGACTTTGTGGTTACCTCGTGTCGTTGTTTTTGTTGTTGTAGTTGTTGGATGTGGCTATGAAGTTTCTGCTTTCTGCCTCAGTGCGTTTGTAAATGTTTATCAAAATGTCTTGTGCCGTTCTCTAAGTTCCCTCTCTCTCGATCTCCTTGCTCTCCCCCTGTCGCACTCCCTCTCTCTTGATGCACCTGTGTGCTTGTTGTTGTTGCTACTTTTTTTGTTGTTACATTTGAAACGATGGTCGTCGCACGATCATTAACCGCAAAACATTGTTCTTGTGGCATGTTGGGCTGGTTCTATCCCCAACTCGGCAACATGTTGTCTGCCTGTTTGCTGGACTTCTTAGCCACCTCCCTGCCTCCCCTGTTCCCGCCTGTGGACTGTTTGTTAAGCAAATTCTTGGAAGTCAGGCCGCAAAATATGTCGCACCACACAAAATGCAGAAATTGATTGCAGTGAACCCAAGCCAAATAGTTTTTCCCGAGAGTTGAGAAAACCGTCATTATATATCGATAGTTGTATATCGATGATGTGTTTATTTTTTTATGAAGACTTTATAATTTATCGATTTGGATAAAAATATTCAGCAAATAATTTCGAATAAGGCTTTTTCGATAATACACCGATAATAAATCGATAGCATATCGTTCTGCAACGCTTAACTAAGATAAAAGTTGGAATTTGACATTTCAGCACATTCTGTCCTATATCGAATCTATTTTCTATTACGCGGAATACCCCTACTACAACTACCGCCCATCTACATACCTCCTTCACTCTTACTCCAGCCGATAATATAAATCGTCATCTTATAAAGCTTCCGCCGCACTTTAAGGTGGCGCCGCTGTCACCAAATCTCTTTCGCATGTCGCACAATTTTCACCAGACAGTTGGCAGACAAATAAAAAAGAGGGGCGAAAAAAACCTCAACATCAATGAAAGCGACGCCACAGCAATAAAGAAGAAAAATAAAAAGAAAAAACACAAGGCTACACACACACACACGCGCTCAACACACAAAGATACTCACACACCATTGCAGTCACACACACGCACACACGCACACACTCGGCGAGAATCTCTCCAGTTTTAATCGATCGATTTTATGCGCTGTGCGACATGGCCGTAAATCACACGGCGCGTACTTTTGTTGCTTTTGTAGGCATGAGATACTTGGATGCTTTTATACGGTCTGATCTATAAAAAACAAATCGAATGTAGCCCTAAACTAATTACTAAATTAAAAGCTCATTAAGCGTTTTGTTGTTGTTTTTCAATCATAAAAATACCACAGACAGTCTCTGAAAAACTTAAGCTGTGAAAATGCATTTGAATTGCAACTTGCGCCACACAATTAATGAATTCACAACAACATTGAAGTTGCACCAGTCCAAATAATTCCACCAAAAAATTTAATGTAAACAATTAAAATGTTATTGTTTGAATTTTTTATTAAGTTTTTTTTTTGGAGCTGCTGGTGATTTACCTATTAATGAGCATTTGATTTTTTTTTCAATTGTGAAAGTGCCAGAGTCTATTGATCTCGTTTAGTTCATTAAAAGTACACTCATATTCATTTTGGGCAATAATCAAGCTTGTAATTGAATTTACATGATTTGAGCAAAAATAAAGCTGGCGCCCGAGCAGGGACAACTCTTAGACACAATATATTTGGAATAAATTTTCAGCACAATTGTTTATGAGATAAATGATTTTCACATGACTGAACATTTGAAAGCGTGTGTAGTTTATGGCTTGTTTTTGAGAGTTGGCACAGGCTTAAAGGTCAGGGACTTTGTTTATAAAGGATTCTGTATATTTTGTGCATAGAAAAAAGAAAGAAAAACATAATGATAGATAGTCCCAATGGATTGGGGCAGTTGTTTTGCAATTGTACTGCCTTCTGTTTTGCTTCCTGCAAAAATTTGGTAGGCGTCCGAGCAGGAACCAACCCTAATCCTATTGGCTGCTATATGGTTGGCTGGTTAAAGTCATAATTAGTTGGCACCCGAGCAGGGACAACATTTACATGAAATATTACATGCTTTTTGGAAATCGCATGCAAAAATCAATGAATATTTATCAGAGTTCGTAGACTTTGACTATTTTGACATTTACCAGGAGCGAGCTAATGCCGACCAAAGTAAAGGTTATTTTTAATTGTTATAAGAAATGATTTTAAATTATCAATTTTGTGTATGTACATTTGGCATTTATCAAATTTTGAGCACAATTTTAATGGCTTAATAACAGATAAGCATATTTCTAAAAATACCATATACAATCAAAAAGAAAAAAATGAAGCGATTTATGTATGTGATATTCGCCGCACTGATTATTCGCAGATTGCCTTGGAATCGTTTAACGTTTATAATGGTTCGCTGGACAAACATATTCACATTCATTCAGATCAAGCACATTCCAAGAATCATATCGTTTAAAGATGCTGCGGCACATGTTGCAGAGTGGAGTATCATTAAATGCTGCTGCTGCAGCGGGGCAACAACTGCATTTAATCACAGGTCTGCCAAAGGCTTTGGCTATATGTTTCAATAAATTCCAGCAAATCAAAACATATATATATATATACCCAAGACATGGGAACTCTCTGGCTGACTCCGGGTCTTGGCCAAGGAGCGCAGGCGCACGCGTAATGGCCAAATGAATGCGCAAATGGCTTGCGGGCTGAAAATGATGACGGCTACGGGTATCGTTGGCCGTTGGTCAGCCTTGCCCCTAGCAGCCGCTGCAAGGAGCCAAAATGCGGCAAAAAAAAGAACCCAACCTGAAGACGTTATGGTTCATAAAGCAAAAACGAGAAGAAGCAGACAACAACAACAACAACAATCATGAATAACAGCAGAACAACAGCGCTAAAGAAGAAGCAGAAGCAGCAGCAGCAACAGAAAAAAACGCGACCAGGCAACAGCCGCCCAAACATTGGAAAAACATCTGCTGTGCCCGCCTGCCACAGTTGATGAACTCGATTCGATTTGCTCTCCCTCTCTCTCTCTCTGCACTCTCTCTCCCTCTCGTATACGCCTTCTGTCTTGCTCGCGCATTTCTTGTCTCACTTGCGCATCGTCTGTTGCGCAGGCGCGCAGCGTGTACCGAGAGTATCGAGTACCGCGAAGTGAGTACAACTGGCAGCAACTGCTTGGGTACTCCTCCACCTTCTGCGCCCCCCCTCCCCGCCCCCAGCCCGTTGCCCCTCTTCTTCAGCCTGCTGCGCGTCAATGTTTTCCATTTATAATTCTCATGCCTCGCTGCAATGCCTCTGCCCTTGTCCTCGCTCACTGGCTCTGCCCCTGCCCCAGCGTCCACCTCTTGCCGCTCCTCTCCTCTCTGGCTGGCTCTGTGTCTTTTTTAATTTGGTTCACAAAATACCGCGCGTTGTTGTTGAAATTCTTTAGCAATCGCCTCGTTTCGTCTCAGTTGCCCCGCGCCCTCGCCAGCTCCTCGCTCTCTGCTCCCCGCTGCCCTGCCACTTGAGAGACTCGAGCTGCTGCTGCTGTTCCTGCAGCACCACCGTCTGGCGGTGCTCGTCGCTCGATTTTTGACAGGTGGTGCAGTTTGTATTCAATTTCTTTTGGGCCGTCGCCGGCGACGACTTTTGCTCTTGGGCTCTTGTTGAGCATTTTTTTTTTTTTTGGGCTCTCTGCTACGTTTCGTTTTCTTCTTTTGGTGTTTTATTTATTTTTATTTTAATTTTTTTTTTCGTGAATGTATTTTTGCCTATTCATAAAACAGCAAATGAGTTCAGACAGCAGACAGCTAACAAAAGATTACCAAAGACCAATGGCAAACACACAATCACACACACACACACACTCACACACACTCTTACTGCAGAGCATGCTCGAAGGATGCTGAACAGGCTCCGGAGCTCAGTTCAGTTCTGAATTCAGTTCAATGCACTTTATCAAATTAGTTTTGATGTTGTACCCTGTGCCATTAGTGGAATGGAGTATTTAGGAATTATAGCAGGCAGAAGATAATAAGTAAATTAAGATTATACATATTTATTAAATTGTTGATATTTTTATTTATTCAATACTAAGATATTTGTTTGAGTTTCATTTACTATTGGTAGTTTAATTTATTTTATTTGACAATTTTCATAGTTCCCTAAAAATTAATAATTATTTTTTATTTCTATTATTTTAAGTTTTTTCATTTAGCAATTTATATAAATGTATATACATATATATATATATATATATATATATGCGAATTCATAATTATAAATTAGAATTTCATGTTTTTAAGTCACACTTACAAGTGAAATATAGGTGAAAAATGTATATTTGGAGATTTTTGATAAAACTTGGCTGAAGTAAAGTCGAGTAACTTCTGCTGTTATATTATCTAACGAGACAACAACCTTATAAACAATTATAGGGTATCTTTAAGGCACCTTTTTTAAATGTAAATACCATTTGTACAACTTCACAAGCACACAAAACTAATTGGATTCTCTACTCTTCTCTTTATTGCCAGCACAGTCGTGTGGTTGCCAGGATGCAGAAGACGCGGCATTAGCAACAGCAGCAGCAGCAGCAGCAGCCAACGGTGGAGCAACAGCTTAAACAGGACACTCGAGCAGGAGTGGACAACGATAGAGGAGCGCAGTCCAGAGGAGCAGCAATTGTAATAATGTCGCAGCAAGTGTACTCGGCGCATCCAGCGCTGGCCGCTGAGCAGCTGGCAGCGCCGAGCAGCTCCAACGTTGCCACAAGCAGCAGGCGGAAGGTCACGCCCAAAAAGTACACATTAAGCAGAAGCTGTGCGTCGCTGGCAGCTGCAGCAGCAGCAGCCAAAGCAACATCAGCAGCAACAGCAACAACAGCAGCAGCAACAACAGCAGCAGTATCAGCAGCAGCGAGTGGCAGCGATTCGTGCCACACGCGCAAAACGCAACCGGCGCGAACAAATCTGGCGGCGGTGGACGATGATGATGACATCGAGTGCGAGGACGTGGACGATGTCAACTTTGGCCAGCAGCAGCAGATCGTGAGGCAAACAACCAAAGACAACGGCTACGATGAAACGGATCACGTGCAGCTGCGTCACAAGCGCCACAGTCGACAGCTGGACAGAGGGGGAGGTGGAGGTGGAGGCGACGGAGGTGGTGGCCTAGGGATGGGTGCAACTGCAACAGGTTCCATGAGCGATTTGAGCAGCGTTTTGAGCTCACCTTCGACCAGCTCTGTCTCATCGCCGCTGTCGACGCCGACGCGAACGGCGCCGTTGCAGCTGCAGCTGCAGCACAGCCATCAGCATTGCTGCCACAAGCAGTCGAAAGCGGCAGCAGCAACAACAGTCGGAGCCACACACCAGCCACATCAACAGTCGAGTCGCCACCAGCATCAGCATCAGCATCAACAGCAGCATCAGCATCAGCAGCATCATCATCACCATCATCATCATGCTGCGGCCGCTGCTGCAGCGGGCTGTGGCAGCAACTCCTCCAAGAGCAAGAAACTCGATCCGCGCTTAAGCCCGTCACCGTATCGCCAGCTATTGCCCATTGCCCTGTGCTTACTCTCGTTTGCGCTCGTCTTTGCCACGTTAATTGTTTACATGGACACGACAGGTGAGAAAACGCTGCCCTGCCTCATATACCCTCGCGGGTGGGCATTATCAATATGTCAGTAAATGTGTAACAGACATCGCTGAAGCCATAAAGTTTATATGTTCTTGATGGGGGTGACAAACGGCGATGTTATAACCTTGTTAGTCTGATTATACCCATGTGAACTCAGCTTTCATAGAAGCTTACTTAGTGAAACTTGGTACAGTTGCTAATTGTTGCTCCATTAACTACATCGACCAGGTCGGCTTACTATATCATATAGTTGCCATAGGAACAATCGGTCGAATTTAGATTTGTTTAAAAAACCTTTTGTTAAATACTAACCAGTACGCACAACTTTTATTAAAATCTATCGAATCACAAAAGTTTTTATTATACTCCAATTTTTGTTACGTATTTTCAATTTGAAGATATCTAGACTTGCTTTACAAACAATAAGTTTACCTTATCTTTCCAATATTTCAATATCAATTTACTATATCATAAACCACTATCGAAAACAAGAAAGTTAGACTGCTTTTTCAGCATGTTTTCGAGCTAAGAACAGATTTTTGTTATATATAACCATATGTTGAGGGTACTTAATATTCGTCACGCCCCACTCTCCACTTTTGTCGCACATATATATATTCATATAAATTTGATATCTTTGGCATATGTCTCATCTGTTTATTTATTTTTTCATCGAGCGCATTTCTTCATTTAAATTTCATTTTTTTACGTTGCAAGTTTTTATTTTCTTTTTTTGGCTGTTGTTGTTGTGTGTGCTTCCACCGGATGTAGGCTGTGTTTGCCTTTGGCTGCCTGCTGTCCTTTCCTGGGCACACTTTTCAGATTAGTTTACGCATCCTTCTAACTAGCCGGGCCGAGTCCTTGCTGTCTACGTGCCCTGCTTAGTTGCCGCTTAGCGCATCTTTTGTCATAGATCTTCTTTCTTTTTGTGGGTTCCTCGGTGTTTTTTTCTTTTTTCTTATTTCTTTTGGCTTGGCGCAGTGGCGCTTCCTGTCACCAACAAATACAAACAAGCAAACAGCAACAACAACAACAGGAACAACAAAGTTGTCTGATGACGTCTCACTTGGCAACAGACGTGGCAGCAGCTGCTGTCATAACGTCATCGGCGACGACACGTGCCGCCTACAAAGGCCACCGCTGCAACGCCCAAAGAATTTCTAATTTGCCATTTGATGAATGGCTCAAACAGCAATTGCCACAGCCACAGCCCCAGTGGGGCCCCAGTGGCCCGACGGGGCCTAAAGTGTTGCAAGCAAATGTATTCTGTAGAAAACTGTGGCACTTGAAAATACCCTTTAACAAGTCTGCAAAAATTAGCCATTATCAATTTATTATAATAATATCCGATTTTTATTTCTTTCCTAATTTTAATTTCTAATTCATATTGAACGAGTTATCGATGTGTTACGTTTTGGAATCCTTATAAAACAGTTAAGTTACTCTTTAACAATAGGGTATAATAAACACAACTACTAAACAATTTTCTTGAATTTTCTTAAAATACGTAAATGCGCACCTGCAAAAACCTTTAGAAGCTTATCAGGAGTTGGTTGACAACAGTTGTTGCAGTTAAAAAATTACCATACCAGTTGGATTTAAAAACATTTAAATAAGTCATAAATAGTTTAGTTTATTAGTCAGGTTAAAACAACGAGAGGAGTTTCAAAAACGATTAAGTTAATTTATATGATCCAAAACGCAAAGTTGGTGACCAGAATTTATAAAAATTAGAGCTCTGAAATTTTATTATGTGAGTTCTTTTAGACCAGAATCCCCATAATTTCATCAGCAGTTAATATTAAATTTCAAATTTAAAATAATATTATTTAGAATAAGTAAAATTTATATTATAATAGTTATAATATATTTACATAGATTTTGTGCCTTAAAAATTCAGATGCAGATTTTCAGATAAGAACACTTTCTGGAAATCGTGTCATATAATATCCGTTGATCAAGCTAGTAAAATGTACTTGCTTTAATTGAGAAACCTAGACTTAATTGAAGCAGCCACCCGCCCGCCTCCTTGAAAACCTTGTTAGTTGATTTACTTAAGTATGACTCATGGCTCGCCGATTTGGCAAATTGCTGTGTAAACTAGCTCTATGGTTACATCTATGACAACCATCCAAATTATATATATCCAGACAGGCGACAGCCTCGTCGCACATAAAAACTGTCGGATGAGGCAATTTTCTTTTAATTCGCTAAAATATTTTGTTTATTGCGCGACGTCGCCGATTCCTCCAATGTGGAATCAGTATATAGTCGTGGTTATATATGTGTATATATATATATATCTGTATTACCGTCGCTTGTCTCATGTCTCTAGTACAGGGCAAAATAAATTTGCTTAATTTGTGCCGTTTCTCAATGAAAGCGGACAAGCGAAATTGTTGTTTTTGTTGTTGTTATTTTTGCATATGATGAAGAGGCAGCTGCTGGCTGGGATTCGTAGTGCTTCGGTGTAAATGCGCCTGATGGATCACCATTGCTGACTCATACCCCTTAATGTGACTAAGGGCGAACTCTACGAGTGGTTAAACGCGCCTCTTTCTCTGTACTCCAAAAGAGACCCAAAAAATCAATGACAATCCATTGTGAGTTTGTGTGCCTGTACAGCAGCTTCAGTCAGCTTTGCACAGTGACTCAAAAAGCGCGTACCAGCTGCAAATTAATCAGTATATCGAAATGATCGGTTGTGACTCAAAACAGACAAAGAATAGGCCATATGTACATAAAGTTTGTCAAAGAACTGCTGTTATAATATTATTTGTATTTCTGTTTTTTATTCGAATGTTTTGTAGGTGTGTACACATCGGAAATTAGAATATCCAAAAATTATAATCTTTTGTTTATTCCTATCTAAGAAATACATAAGCGTTTATTAAATAGGGAATAAAATTAAAATAATTTTGTATCCTTTTTCTAATATATTATGTTATAATGTTATAAATATTTGTATTAAATTAAATTATACAATAAATTTACTGAGGAATAAATACCATATTTTAAAGCTTTACAATTTGTGTAAAGTTCTAATTCTCTGTAATTTATCTAAAAAAAATAGATAACCCATTATTCTTTATCGATTTCTCAGACAATCAAAGCTTTAAAATTTGTTGTATGTGAGTGAAGTGTGAATATTATATTTTTAAGATGAAATGCTTTTTGAGTCACAACTGCATTTTTAAAAACAAATCGGAATCTGAGCAATGGATAATTTTTTGCTTATCCATATTTCCATTGAAATATAAAGAATTTTGTTTGTTTGATAATCGCTCACCACTGTGCTTAAAGAAGTGCATTGTAAATTCCGCTCAAGTATAAGTAATTTTCGCTGCTCGTTGTCGGCCGTTGTTGTTGCTAGCTTCCTTTAGCTTGAATCGATTCCTTCCGTAGCGCCTTTGTCTTAAGAATTAAAATATATGCAAATTGTGCAGCGAATTAAAAGTCGATAAAGACACTGCCAAATTGCAGTAAACAGACTGGCAGTCAGACAGACAGACTGTCAACCAGTCAGCTGTTTGCCACCCACTTTTCGGAGCCGGCTGCTGCTGGTTTTTTGTCAGCTTTTTCTTCTTTCTTTTTGACTGCCGCCACGTCGACTAGACGGGGCTTGGCTCTGGCGCTGCGTTGGGCGTGGCAGCTGCCACTTGGCTTGAACAGCTTGACAGCTTTTGGCTGGCAGCTCTAGTTTTATGGCCCATTGATGGCTCTATTAGGTTTATACGAGCCATACGGATTCATAAACCATAATAATACAAATGAGCACGCTGTGCATAAATTAACCGGGCCACAACAAAAAGCCGCTAAGCCGCATATAAATTTGAACACGTTTCGCCGTGTGGCACAAAGGTTGCTGCGATTGAGTCAATGAAAAATTCTTCAAATCATTCAGATCAAAAAAAAAATCTAGCAAGAATGTTGTTGTGGGGTGCAACTGACTGCGCAACACTCTGTTAATAATTTTACTGATTGTAGGCTATATAACCATCGAACTGTAAGCCCAATGCTTGAATTTCAAACTGCTATTTAACAGAATAATAATTTTTTTATGTATATAATACACATATATAATATATATTTTAATCTGGTCATACTTTTTTGCCCGCACAAATATATATATTCCAAGTTCTAAGTCTCTAATTTCGATTTTAGAGGAACATCAAGACGACTTAAAACCCGTATACCCCTTTACACCTTGCGAACAGAGTATGAGTGGAAAAGAATGTGAACCCAAATGCGCTTATTACAGTGACAAATTCTTGTGGCGGCTTCAACTTCTTAGCATTTAGTTCTTTTGGTTTTTTTGTGCTTCCATTTTCCCAAAAAGCAACCTCGACCATGACTTTACAGAATGAAATTCCAAACTAACCATCGGCAGTTTTTTCTTTTCGTTTTCTTCTCTTTTGTGCTTGCCTACGCTCTTCTTGTTACAACATTTCACTGGCCGCGTCCTCGGCCTCTTTTTATGGGCCGCATACAATCCCCGAGCTCGTTGTAAATGTCACGTTTCAGCTTTGAGCGCTACTTGATCATGATCCATCTCAATGATTATGATGATAATGATAATAACGATGTGATGAGTGTCGGTGCAGTTCAATGAAAGTTACAGAACTCTTTCTTTTTTGCATTTCTCAACCATTTGTGCCTATCTCATCTTTATCTTTTACATTCCTTGACTTGTATTTACTGATTGTTATTTATACTCGTTCACAAAGTGAAAGGAGTACATGCTTTTTCTGACAAATAAAATGCAAAAAATTTTATTTTCAAAAATTAATATATTTGAAATGCAAAATCAATCTAGAGGACAAACCATGAAAAAAATGTCATTAAACATGAAAATCGGTTCAGTTTTGACAAAGTTATGGGCGTTTGAAATATGGTAGCTATGGATCTGAGAGCTTTACATGTCAAAACTTTTGTGAATTTTTGCATGATTTTTGACAAAAAATTTGACCCCCTCAGAATCGGGTTAAATGTTGTTTTTTATACTAATTGTGACAACGACAATCGATTAAAAATAGAAATTCCGGATTCTAAATTTTGAAAAAAAAATTTTTTCCAAAATGAGTAAGGGGGGGTACATGCTTTTTTCTCAAAAAATTGCAAAAAAATTTATTTTCAATAATGCGCATATTTTAAATGTAGAATCAAACTAGAAGATAAACCATGAACAAAATGACATCAAACATGAAAATCGGTTCACTTTTGACAAAGGTATGGGCGTTTGAAATATGGAAGCTATGGGTCCGAGAGCTTTACATGTCAAAATTTTTGTAAATTTTTGCATGATTTTTGACAAAAAATTTGACCCCCTCAGAATCGATTTTAATGTTGTTTTTTATACTAATTATAACTGTAACAATCGATTAAAAATGGAAATTTCGGATTCTAAATTTTGAAACAAAATTTTTTTCCAAAATGAGTAAGGGGGGGTACATGCTTTTTTCCCAAAAAATTCAAAAAAAATTTATTTTTAATAATGCATATATTTTAAATTGCAGAATCAGACTAAAGGACAAACCATGAAAAAAATGCCATAAAGCAAGAAAATTGGTTCAGTTTTGACAAAGTTATGGGTGTTTGAAATATGGGAAATATGGATCCGGGAACTTTACATTTCCAAATATTAGTCAGTTTTTGTATGAACAAAAAATTTGACCCCTTCAGTGAAGAAATTGTGAAAGATACAATATGGGCGCCGAACCAAAACTTGGGTTCATAAGTCCGAAAAACCAGATTCAGGACCCGAACCCAGGGGTGACACATGGATTCGAACCGTGAACCGAACCAGCGACATATATTTTTGGGTTTGCAGCCCTGCTTAAGATCGAACCGAAAAATGTTGGCCACGCACACCTCCGCCCCTACCAAATATAAAAATTCTATATTTTTCCAAAATAATAATAACTTCTGTGTACTGCGAATGAGTATTGAGTAGGTTACGTTCTTCTGCAACGTTCTGACTTGTTTTAATTTCTCATTTTTCTGTTGTAATAATTCCGTTTGATAATGCAAATCGAACAAAGAATTTTCTTAGTCATCAATTGGGAAATAGTACTTAGCAATACCTAGTTTATTATTCTTTGACTAATGATGAAATGTGGTTGGAGCTGTAATAAAATTTATTTACATGGTGAAATAGAGCTAACGTAATGAGGGTATTGTTTTTTCTTTATTGATAATTACAACATTAATGAAAGTTCGTCTGAAGTTCTTATATATTAGTTCTTGCTATAATATATAAGAAAATTTCTTGTTATAAACTAGTTCACATAAAAACAATGGTTCTATAGTTGAGTTATTGAATGAAGATGTTAAAATGTTTTTCAAGATATATTAATCGGTCGATAGTTTTTGTGTTTAACAAAAGTTTTCGTATGTTAACAAAAGTCCATGAGTGGTATATTAAAAAATCAATGTTTTCCCAACATTAATGGTGCTGCAAGCGCATCTGTGCATGTGCGACTTAGATGCACATTATTTTAGTTAACTTGTTTATTTTTGGTTGATATTACACTTAACGAGTGTCTCTCGCGTTCTCTCTTACTTTCTCTCTGTCCCTAACCCTCTCGCTCTGCCCTGTGCAGCACAAAATATCCCCATAGCCTACTTACGGAACGCCCTGGCGCTCCTTTTGAGCGCTTTGCACTTTGGCTACTGCCACGCCCACTTTTATGGGGGTGGCGCGCCAACGTTGCCACTTTTCACATTGTTGACATCGCGTGGCGTTGCCTTCCACCAGGTTGCAGTCGTCTGGCAAATGTCATTAGCCCCACCTGCTGCAGCAACCGCAACAAGAACAACAACAACAAGCAGAACAGGTGCATAAATCGCATTAGCCCAAATCTTGAAACGTTGCCACATTTGGCGTAAACATGTCAACCATTTGTTTTTGTTGTTGTTGTTTTTTTGTGCCAAGTTTTCTAGGCGATAATCGAAGCAATGCATTTATCATGTTAATCAGGCATTATCTTCACACTTCTTTGGCCTGTGGCTTCGGCAATTTGCAAACTGCAGCTTTAATTGATATTTACAACGGAACACACACACACGCACGCACACTCGCACACACTAATGACTTAATTCCCGTTAAGCAGCACGCGGCGACAAGTTTTATACCCCCGCTTTGCTAGACAAACAATTTGCGTCCCTCGCGCTGCGCCGCCCGCTTCCAAGCAAAGACTTCGCCACACGTATTACGATAATACCCTCTGACCCCTGCCCCCGGAGCGCCTTTGCTTTGGCTTTGCCTTGCCCTTGTTTTGCCCACCGGATGTCATTGCCGCCCTGTGGCCTGTGTGTCTAGTGATTCATAATTTTGTGTGTGCCTGTGTGTGTTTGTGTGTGCGGTTGCCACCCCCGCTTGTCCACGCTCTGCGCTCTATCACAGATCGCAGACTTACCCCTCTGCTGATGACCCCCTGGCAAGCCAAAGCGCAGCGAGTGCTCAATTTGAAAAGCAAAGCTCAAATAGCATTATCACAGCATGCGCCATTCGGAGGTCTCTACTCTCCGCTCCTCCTTTCATTTGGAACGTGGCTCAAAGCCACCCGCATTCGAGTCTCAGGTTTTTTGTTGTTTTTGCAACCCCCGTCGCTAGTCGCGCGTTTCACTTGAGCAGTTGCGCAATTTCTTGTCTTCGACGTGTGAGGCTCGCTTCACTCTCTCATCAACGGCGGCATTCAATTGTGGAAATTGCCATGCGATAAGCCTTCAAGTCACGCAGCCATAATGCAAATTTGTCAGTTTTGAGGCTTTCAATTTGAGCCATAATTAAATTATATATATCAATTGTAAGCTTAACTGTGTTTGCGTTTTTCTGAGGTTAGGTACGATTGGAAATGAATCATAAAAAATGTAAAGATGCATCTATGAAATAGGAAGTCGCAGCCCCTTTCGTTCAAAACTTATAAAAAGGTTTAAATGAAAAAGTTCGAATTTATTAACTTCAAGTATTTCTTATACATATTTTATGCATGATCTACGCTGTGAAAATCGGTTCACTGAAATATCAAATATCAATAAAATGATATTGATCTAAATGGAATTGAAATGTATGAAAATGTTATTTTTTACACATTTCATACCTTATCTACTCTTTTTTTTACTTAATTCAACTTTTCAGTAAAAGCTTCACATTCTAATAATATTTGATTTGTTTATTCGAATTTTGGCAAGGTTGTGTATAAATGGATATAAGGAATTCAACTTTTTTACTTTAACTGATTTTTATGCACATTTTTTTAGCTTAACTGGTCAGTGTTGCCATATCGATCAATAAAAACTTTAATTTCCTATTTAGGTTAGGTATGGAAATGAAATACAAGCAAATTTAATTACTTTAACCGTTTTCTATACAAGTTTTATACTAAATACATTTGCAATAAATTTAAGTGCTACTTTTTGAGTTACTACTGGACTTTTTTTTTGGCAATTTTGCGCTATTGTTAATCATTTAAGGCAATACCAATTCCCAACATTGTCTAAGTTGCCACGTCCCGCTTCATGCTAATTTCGCCAAAAATATAAATAAAAAACTTTTTGGTCACAAAATGGCCATAAAGTTTATTATAACGTATATATATGAAACAGTTGCTGGCGCTGCGCTCATAAAATGGCCAACAATAATAATTTTTTGTTGGCCAAAACGACGACAATTTAGTAATTTGGTGGGCACCCACCTCTCACCCTCCAGCCTGCTGCTGTTCCCGGCATGAAAACGTAACGCGACGGCAATGAAATGAAATGCTCAAGTGAAAACTTGGACTAATTAACGCTGCTGGCCGTAATTTGAAAGGAAAGTGCGCCAAGTTTATGAGACAACAGCAGCGCGGTTCCATAAAATAGACAAACACACTCACACGAAGAGAAAAAGAAAATTTATGCCCACTATTAGTGGTAGAAATCTGATATCACCGACAGTTTATTACTAGGAACGGGAGATCGCATTACATAAACTCAACAGCAATTGGGCGATTAGAGGCTAAGCGGAATGGTTTATAGATTTGTCTACCAGCAGATTATGTGATATGCTAAGAACATGCAATATGATAAGGTGGAATGAATTGAAATGAAACACAAACAGCTGCACATAAAAATTCTTGAGATGCGCTCAGCAATCATGGCTGTGAATTATGGGTTATTAGAACTGTTTATTATTTACAAGCAGCTGAGATCGTTTTATATGATAACACCAAACGTAATGTTGTGAAACAGCCCGCTGCTAAAACAACCATTATGGGATTGTAGAATTATATGCCAATCAAAATAGTTTAAATTTAAGCCCAAGGAAATGGAATTTAACCAACCAGAGACAGGTGCACTGAATTATATTTAAGATAAGCTTCAGTTGAGACTCCTAAGTTAAACCGAAATGAATTTGTTGAAGAAATTAAATGAAATGGAAATGAAACGGCGACAGCTGCTCTAAACCCGTTAAATGCGAGCATATGTAAATCCCCATTAAAGGACAGGGAAACAACGCCGAAAATGAAATGGAATCTGGCCTCGGGCGCAGCAATTTCGGCGTCAAAAACGCTGACATTTCTAATTTGCACGACGCACAGAGAAGTGTGAGGGGGGCGGCTGGTCGAGACGGGCAGCGCACAATGGTCGTCAGGGTGGCAAGACAAATGACGGGGCAAGGCCCAAAAAATAATTCGGAGGAACGTTTAATTGCGGTTAAGCGGCGGCCAACTTAAAGACGTCAAAACCTGAGACCTGAAAAACTGATGTCTGCCCCTCGGGCCAGGGCCAGAGCTTGTCAGGGGTAGCTGAGTTCGCATAAAGTTGTGCCCCTGGTGCAGCACGCCCTATTCAATAACTCAACAAAAGCCACACACACACACACACACGCACAACAACTTTTATGCATTTTCAATTACAAGAGCGCTTAAAGTTGTTTTATAAAGAATATTCAAACAGCAATAAAAACCAGGGGGTAACAAAAAAAATAAAACTTTTTCTCTCTCCCTCTTTGCAACGGGGCAATGTTACCCTTGTTGTGTAATACTTGTATGGCCTGGATTGCGTGCGCCCCTGGCCCCTGTTGCCTGTCGCCTTATTGAGTTTTGGGCCGTTGTATAATTCATTTCTATTGCCACTTTTTTTTTATTGATTTCTACAACTTCGCGCTCATGTCCGGGTTTCTATTTACGTCTAATTGCTTGTTTGGCTCCATTCAAAATGGCTCGTTTCCATGTCGGCTTGTATGTGTGTGATAAGAGCCAATTGTTATTGTTGTTATATATCGCTAAATTGTTACTGCCTGTTGTCTTGTGCATGTGCCAACAGCTAATATATAACGCACACGGCGCTGATTTATTGACCTTAACGCGCCAAGCCGTGCCTAATCTAACTAGGTCGATCTTCTGCCTGGCTAACAGAGCACGCCCCCTGGCTGACTAACTGCAGAGGGGCCTGCATGACAGAGCAGAGAATGACGGCAAATGTGCTATCGGACTACAGCTAACAGACACCATAAAGCTGATATATCGATTAGTATCATGACTACAAATATTTATTCGGTTGTTTAACTAATGCTTTTTTTATTCAATAGAAATTATAAGTATTAGTAGCAGGTACTAAATTCAATGAAAAGAGTGTTCCGTTCCATTTTGTATCTTGAATTACCACATAAATTAAAATTAATATAAGTTTAAATTATATATTTTATTGGCTAAAGATTTAAATTTGCTTTAATATGAAGCTACAGCTTTTATTTTTATATATGTTGTACTACCTAACCTCAAAAAGTGTACTTAAAATTGTATTTTTATTATGTGTAAATACTATTTCATTCCATTTTCTGCACCATGTTGTTTTACACTTTGCTCGACTGTCAATTAGATCAGAAATGTTTAGCCATTACAATATATCCCAAAACTTAAAGCTCAAGCTTTCACTAGCTTACATTTAAATTCATGTTCCATGCCACTTTGTACCTAACCTCACTCCAGATGCGACACAGACACGAAATGGCCATCAAAGTAGACTGCGCTTGGACACGCCTCTTTGGCTTTGTTGCCAACCTGTCCATGGCCCTCTAGGTAACCCCTTCGGCCAGCTTTGCAACCTAACCGCTTGCCACAATTACGAGTACATTTTATATTTTAATTTCTTTTGGGCTTTACGAGTATTTTGTGCTGTTTTTCTACCGCTTACACTATGGTCATGTAAAACGAAACAAAAAGTGGAAATTGGCGCAAGGAAAGTGTGAAAAGCAAGCAAGAGAACTACAACTGAAACTACAACAAATCGTTGGGCTTGTTTTTCATATATATTATATACATAAATATATATTACTAGCATATGTACTTAAGAGTAGGGGAATTGGCTCATGAGCTAAATATCAAAGGCCGTGCGCTCATTATATTTTATGGGCCTACCGGCCGGACCCCAAACGACCGCAGCGGCATAGTTTCAAGGCTCATTTGAGTCAGGTGAGGTCGCTGCCAAGTTCTTAGCGTATATTTTTTTTATTTTTTCATTTTATTCCGCTTTTGGCAACGGCATTTAGCCTTCGATTTGGCACTTCGCACTTTTCACTTTCACCCGCAAATTTATGCCAAACTGTCAGAAGGGCTTCTCGTTAGCGACAACTGATTTCATCATGAAATTTATGTTAATTTGCGGAATTTGTTGCAATTAATTAAAAGGTCAAAGTTTGCCAGAAGCCGAATATAGTAATATAATGAGATATATTTCATAAGATTTTTATATGCCTTAGTTAATGGTTTTAAAGGTAGATGTTATTCAAAGCAAGTAGTAAAACAATCGATATCGCTGTGGAACACAATGGTAATGAAACAAGCTCACGAGCTAAATATGTATATTTCCCAAGCTGAGAATAAAACGAAAGAAAGAGAGAATTATAATGAAATGGAACAACTAAAATGCATTCAAATTAGAACAAGCATAAATAAACATTTTAAACTCTGCCCACAATTATAAGGAATGATTATTACACTGTTGAATCGAATGTTGTCAGTGGAAATACTCTCGATGGGTTCCATTGCCAAGACGTTCCTTAGAGTCTCCCTCGCGCGTGCTCAATCTGGCCAATGCAAATCTGGTCAATGCGCTGCAATTGGCAGCGGAGCGTATCGAAGTGGATGCCGCGCACGCCACAGAAGGCGCGGCGTGGTCTGCTGTTGGTCAGCGTCCAGTGGTGCAACAAGTTTTAATTAAATCTAATTACCCAGCTGAACAAACAAAGCAATGCTTTTAATCAAGGCTGCTGCAAACCGGGTTTGAATCCAAACGGTTCGAATCCGGTAAACAAGTATTATTTACTCCTTTAAACCGAAACTCGACTGCCAAAAATGGAACATTAGAAAAATGTATTTTTTATTGATGTATTTTAAATTGAATACCATACAAACAAAATATTGCCCGGCTAATAATCCCGCCTTTCTCTCCCTTCCACAGAAATCCGGCATCAGCAATTCCGGCTGAACATGTCGCGCGACTACGAGCTCAACAGCGTGGCGCAAGACGACCCCGCACTCATTGCATTCCTGCGCCAGATCCATATGCGCAAGTATATGTTCATGGCCAAGGGCGCCGCCGTCTCCAGTTCGGGCAAGGCGCCAGCAGCCACAGCCGCTGTGCCGCCCGCCGGCACGGGCAACAGCAGCAGCAGCAGCGGCAGCGGCAGCTACAACAGCGTCGCCGATCAGCTGGCGCATTACGTGTCCGACTTGGTGGGCGGGAAGCTGAATGGAGCGGTCATCCAATCGCTAAGCGGCCCGCTGGCGCATCTGATAACGGCGCCCTGGCTGAGCGAGCAGCTCAACTGGATGGGCGTGCTGGTCGAGCCGGAGCCGCGTTGGTATTTCGCGTTGCGCAAACAGAATGCGCAACGGCAGCGCATGCAGGTGGTGCATGCCTGCGTCTCGCCCAATCCATTTCCCAAAGAGGTAAGAGAGCGCTGTCAATCAATATGCTTAGGTAGAGGGGTGTTTGTCTTGACTGATTGACTAATGGATAGACTAACTGATGGATTGCCTGATTGATTGTTGATTGACACACAGCCCAAACCGAAGCTAGAAAGCTGCAAAGTGCTGCTAATGTGGAAAATTGGTGGAAAACAGTTGCAAGCATAACACTTTTAGATTTCGTTCAATTGGGTTTCAATTTATTTTTAAGGTACTGTCCGCTTTAAACCCTTTACCAAAACTCCGTAGGAAAAATCGACTCCTGTGTTTTAAAGGGGGCTTTTAATAATTATTATCTTACAGACGGGATATAGATTTTTAACCAAAATATCTAATAGATAAAAGAAAATACTACATATATCTATATTCTTCATCCCGCCAGATAACCATACACAATGAGGATGTGCGCATCAATAGTCTGCACGACGAGGAGACCTCGTGGTTCAATTCGCGTGTCAAATGCTTTCCGCTCTACACAATCATGCTGGCATGTGAGCGCACCGAATACGATCTGCTCAGTCTGGGCGTGCAGGGGCATGAGCTGGAGGTAAGTAGCATTATTTAGAAATATACTCTATAGAAAACAATGTACTAATAACGTGTCTTATCCCTTGCAGATCCTGCAGACGCTGCCCTTCGACAAGATCAAAATCGACATTATCTCGATACATTTGCTGGAGGATCACGAGGATGTGCGCGACTATGTGCAGAGCATAACAAAGTTCCTAGCGGGCAAATTTTATAAATTGCAGCGCAAAATTGGACGCAATTATTTCTATCAGCGGCCCAATGCCAGCGCCAGTCGTACGCGCAAGAAAGATATATTGCTGCTCAAGACGCCACAGCAATAACAACAACAACGAATAGCAGATTAAACCCCATATTATATAATACTGGAAAAAAAGTAGAGAATGCTAAAAAGAAGCGACCAAAATTTAAAGCAGCGAAAAACTGAAAACGTTTATGTTATAATGATAATTATTACATATATATATTTATATATATATATAATATAAACATACATGTTAAATATTATATACATCTAATACTGTATACCCATTATGATATCTATATACAAACTGTACGTTTAGTTTCCTTTTTCTCCGTTAGTTTTTTGTCTTAAACAAAACAAAAAATTAAATTCATTTTTGTTTTTCATTTTTTTCTATTTTTTGTATCGAAATTGTTTAATAATATGATTTTTCTGGTGCCTTTGAGCGCGTTACACAAAAATTATGATTATGATGCAAATATTATGCAAAAACAGCTCTAGCTAAGGTATTATGATTTTTGCTATATATATACTTATATATATATATTTACTTTAGGCGCGCCCTAAACTTGTCTTGATCATCTATGTATAAATTAAATAAATTTGCAACTATTATTTGTAACTGCTTTGCTATATATATTATATAGAACTTTAGGCATCATAATTACTTACCATAAATAAAATATAATAATAATTATATGACTATAAATTATGAACTATAGCTATGCGAGTTTATGTTAAATTGAATGCTTTATTTAGTGAAACATAAGTGAAAACACAAACAAAAAGCTAAAAAACTAAATACAAAATATTTAAATTATATTAAATTATTGAACCAAAATACACCCAAGCACATTCATTCACACACACACACACATACACACACAATTATAAAAGTAAAAATAAAAAACAAAACTCATTGCAAAATCTGCTTTCAAAACTCATCTCATACTCATAGTTAAAAGTAAGCAAAAGCATAAATAAAACTTTTATAAACAATAAAACATAAAATAAAAATCATAAATGAGGCAGCATTAAAAAAATGAAAATTTAAAAATATTTAAAAAAACTAAATTGCGCTTAACAATAGCAAAGAAAAAATTAAACACACACACAGGCACATTATGTATTAGCAAATAAATGTATGTAATTTAAATGTAGAACAACATATAATAATAATTACAATTTATATATATATATATATATATATATATATATATATATATATATATATATATATAAAAGATATAAAACAAACACACACAACTACACACGTATTTTAATTACATTTTTAGTAATTACATAATGTATTATTATTTTGTATATTTCATTGCTCACACACAAACACACACACACACACACGTTGACGGTTGTTGCTGTTGTTGCTGCTGCAATGTGAACTCGTTGCACCTCGCACTAGCAGCCCCTCGCACCCCCTCGCTCCCCCGCATCCTCACTCTCAGCAGTCAGCTTACAGTTGATTATGGAATCGAATATATATATTTATATGAATACAAAACGAATCAGTGCCTTTTACTTAGAATTAAAAACACAAAGACAAAAAGAAAAGTAAACCCAAAATTTAAGCATAATTATGATATGTGTAAGTCGTACTCGGCTAAGCGCAACAACCGTCATTTAAATACACTATAAAATTTGCCGCCTCTTAAACTTGCCTTATCGTTGTTGTCAGTTCTGGCAGATCAACTGATTCTATATAAACTATATGGATCTGTCAGTTAAATAAGCCTAAAACTCGCACAGTTACTAAAACAAATCCGTCACAACACTTGTTTAAAAGCTTTGTATAAAAAAACGAAAACCAACTACACACACACAAAACACATAAACATCACTTTTAAACATAAGCTTAGCGCTAATTTTAACATTTTTCAGTTCTAAGCCTAGTTCTAAATTAGTTGTGTATTTTTTCTGTGTAAATTAGCGTTTAACCAAATTTTAAGTAGACTTAATTTACATTATACATAAATCATATATTTAATTTGGCATCACACACATACATACACACACACAAGAAAAAAGGCTAAGCTCGAAATTATTTATAAACGTAAGCAAAACGATGAACTTTTTAGTTAATAATACATAAATAAAACAACAAAAAATTCCAAAAAAAACGATGTAGAAATTTGACTTTTGATCTGGCACAGCAAAAAAAAACTATTTATATATACATATATATCGTAACAAAAGGGAAATTGTTCATCTTATGAAAGAAATGACTTGAAAAACTTTTGAATTATACTTACAAAAGGCAGAAAAATTAAAAAGCGATTAAAGCTGAAAATAATCAAACCATATAGCTAGAAACTTGCAAACAAATTAAAAACAGGCTTACAAAAAAAAAAGAAATGGAAGATATTACTGAAATTTATTAACTAAAACCAACAAAATTTACACAATGAATAAAAATAAAGATTTACATAAAATGTAAAAAACAAAAATATAAAATGCGTTTTGTTCTGAAAAGTTGCGCAATTTTTTATTTTGCAGGATTTTGAAAGCTTGAAACATTACGCACTCTTAAATTAATATCGTATACATATTTCATGAACAGAAAAAAAAACTTTTACACTCGATGCATCTAAATCGTGGAAAAATACGATGTACATTTTCGAATAACATAACATAACATGTTTCGCAATTGAAATTCTTTGATTTTCGATATTGTGCCTGACTATTAATTACAGCCCCAAAAGTAGGCTACACTTTTGCTCAACCTGTTGCGCCACCAACCGCACCCACCCTGTGGCCAAGCAGCAAATGGCGCAAGTCAAAGTCAAAGCCAATAAGCCAACACTTAGACAGCGGCTTAAGCCGGGAAAACTACACATTGATCCCCCTTTTGAATAGGCCACAAAATGGCAGCCAACAAAAGGCGACGAGAAACTCATTAAAACGGCATTAGCATGCAGTTTGGTTTTATCGAGTGCTAAAATGAATACGCTATGCGCAGCGATGCCAAGCGGCGAGTGTGTACGCATAGGGATTAGCAGAGCAGCGCCGCAGCGCAGCTTGGCAGCTTGGCAGCGTGGCAGCGACGCGGCAGAGCGACGCCTTGGCATGTAACGGGGCGCACGGTCATTGTCTGGGGCATGGGCTGGCTGATTGCCTTCCAGCGCAATGGCGCCGCTGCCTGGAAGCTCTTCTTTAATTATTTGTTTTTTGTTGGTGTCCGCCCAGCGTCGGCAACAGGCTGTTGGCGAAGCTTTTGTTCGCGCCGCAGCGCGCACGCGTTGCTCTGACACACTAACACAAATGCAGCGCGCTGGCGGCGCGGACAGGCGCAGTCCGTGTGTGTGTGAGTGGGCACGAAAGTGAAAGCTGCGACTTTCAAACTGTTGCGCGCTGAAGCTCGCCAGCAAAATCAATAGCCATAAAGTGCCAGCCAAAGCAAACAGCTGTCAACCTACGTCAAGTGAAGCAGCCGAAAGGCGAAGCAGAGGGGGACAAGAGAAGCGAGAAGCGAGAAGCTTAGCTGCGGTCGTCGCGCAGCTTTTGTGCCCTGCGGAAGCGGGCATATGACAAATATGATGCAATTGACATTTTACAGTCTTTATATATCTGCAATTTGTAAATGGAAATATAAGAGTATATGGAATTATATTATTATTAAAATCGAAAAGAGTTTTGGTGCAGCTATGGTCACTTTTTAAGCCAGCACTGTGCTGCGGAGCTGACAATTGACATTTAAACTTCAAAGTGCCACAATAAAAAAAATGCATGGTGGTTAAAAAGCTTGCGCAGAGCTTTTGCTTGTGCCTAACCTACAGCACACAAGCAGAGCTAACCAACACACACACACACGCACAGCAGGCAGCGAAATGCGTAGGAATTTGTGTAGCAACAAACTGCTATTATGACTGTGTGTGTGAATGCGTGTGCGTGCGCGTGTGTGTGTGCGCGCATATGTTGAACTGTAACTCCCGAAGAGGCAGCGCCGAGCCACAAGCAGCGCTGCAAACGAACGTAATTTCAGTAGGACAGGCAGTCCTTCGACTGACGGTCAACGCGAGCAGCCACCAAAAAAGTACTTTAAGCAGCACCAAGAAAACAACAAATTAGGCAGCAAAGTGTTAGAAAACCAAGAAATGTAAGGCATGTGCGTGTGTGGGTGTTGTATTTAATATTAACTTATTGAAATTATTTAATAACATTTCTGTACTAAATAACTAAAGAGAGCGAACAAATATGGCGACAAAGCTTTCGACTGCGGCAGCAATGTAATTTTTTTGTACAATTTAAGCGAAAGCGAAATGAAAATTTGACACTGAACTTCATGAGATAAATGTGTCTATATGTGCTTATATTTATATATATACACACATTTATTTATATATATATATAAATATAAATATATTTGAATATGTGCTTGTGGGAACAACAAACGGAATTCAAGTGTTAACCGCAGAGAATATGCTGCATAATATTATGTGTAAAGCTTAGAGCATATGGCAAGTTGCTGGACAGCTCGTTTTGTTGTTGTTGTTGCTATTTTTAAGCAAGAACAGCAACAGCAACAACAATTACAGCAACAGTGACGTGCACAAAAGGAAGCAAGCGACAGCATAACGGACAATTTGTGCAAACAGCAACAACAAAAACAACAACAGGCATCTCAACTTGACTTGTGCACACATACAATGCAATACGTGTGCGGGTGTGTGTGTGTGTGTGTGCGCCTATGACAGCAGAGCCCGCTTATTGCGTCGCCATACATAACCTGCCCGCCTTACTCTCGCGCGCTCTCTCCTCCACCCACTCGCTCGCAGCTCGTATGTGGGCGTGCGACAAGTTTTCACCTTACTTTCCTGCCCTCGCATAAAAATACAAACAAGCTGGCAATATCAGTGTCATAAACATTAACAGCGAGGCGCCTTCTGGGCAATTAGTTGCCCAGGTTCAGGTCGCGCTATGCCGCTCACTCTCGTTCTTATGCTCACTCCCTCACTCACTCTCTCTCTCGCGCTCTTTGGCCAGCATCAACGTCATCAGCGTGCGCCTGCAAACACCTGCCCACACACACACACACACACACACACCCACACACATGCATGCCTGCTCACTCACAAATTGAATTACCGGTGCTCTCACAAGCTCACTGAGTGGCCAGCTCTCTTTCGGCTCTCTTTTTGAAAGAATGAAGTCAAAAAAAAAACTCATTTCGCTCAGGACATCTAGTGGCCGCCGCTGCTGTCGTCAGTCGCTGACGTCGTTTGCGTCAAAAAGAAGTTGTTGCTGCTCGCCTACATAAAGAAAAGCAGCAAATGAACCGTAAAAGCAACGAAAATTAGAAAGTTTTAGATGGACATTACCAAAAGTTAATGTGTGTGTGTGTGCGATTTGTTGTGCGTCTTTTCAGCCAGCCAGTAAACAAAAGAAGCACAAAAGCAGAAACAGAAAAGCGAACAGCAATAACAACAACCAAGCGAACCAAGCAAATCAATCAAACAACAACAATAACAATAACAATAGAAATTTGCATGTCTTCGTTCGTTTGCGCTGAAAATGATATAAAAAACTACATGAGTAACGCGATAAATGTCAAACTGAGGTAAGTCGTGCAGCATTTAAATGTGTATATATAGGTATATTATGTATAAATAGCACGGCCCCGCGTAGGCTAAATGATTTGACCTTTGACGTGTGCGCGTGTGTGGCAACAGGTGCGCCCGCACGTCCACTCGCCCTCTCTTTCCCGCTGCAAAAGAAAAAAGGTGGCACCACCAAATGCAAAATGCAAGTTGCCAGCAGAGTTAATTAACGACGCATGCTGCTATAAATTAAACACACACATATTCATGCCCACATGCATCTGAAGGTATACGTATATGTACACTGAGAGAAAAATGCAGTTCTAAATCCAAGTTCGAGAGGAGTAGAATTTGTTAAGCAATGTATACAATATTTTAGTTATGTTTTGTTCTATACTCTTAAATTAAGTAAGAACCATAATTGATATTAAAATTTCATTCAGAATTCTACATGTAAATTTGCATAAACAAAAATACAGTTTTTTAATTAAGTGAAAAATTTTTCTTAAAACACTCATGCATCATTTAAAATTAAGCATTTTCTTCCCAAATTAAGAAATTTTGTAACTTTTTGCATACACATATTTTATATATGATTTAAGTACTAAATCATTGGTGTTTTCTCTCAGTGTAATCTATACAAATGGATGCTTTCGTTAAGGTCGTATTTATAATGCAGTTTGATTTACAATACAAATTGCAATAATTTGTAATTTTTACGTTTGACAACCTTTAAATGATGTTAACTTGATTCGAAGGTTATTTAATAAAGTTCTGACCCAGTCTGACATAAACATTCAAAATGGCTTCTGATACAAAAATTCCCAATCGTTTATTCTGGGTCTTGCGTACATACGTTTTCTATAGCATACTTTTAGACAACATCGACTGTCAGTGTTAGCCAGATCGGGCAGCTATATCGTTGAGTTTTTGTGTGAAGCTTTTATTTTTTAAAGAAAACCTAGCCAATTTATCCATTAGGTTTATTAGTGTTATTTTTATTTATTATAAACAAGAAGACCCATTGTTAAAATTATAAAACAATTAGTAGTTTTATAGTTCTTTTATTATACCAAACTCCGATTATTATACATTACATTGTATTATATATTAGGAACCTATAGTTTTTGTTTTGCTAAACAAGCGCTCCTTTGGTCAGTTTATTAATGAAAAGTTTGATAACGAAAAATTCTTGCTTAAAACAACAATAATTGTTTAAAGTACCACTTCACTATCTCCCTATCGATGGGAAATACTTCAAAATGTTTGCAATAAAGGCAAGAGCAGCTGTAAGCAATTATTTTTTTAGTTTCCCATGTAACTGTAATACATTTTGTATAGGATCGCAGTCACGTGCGCCCATTTTAGACAGGGCGGGTGCCAGGACCTGTGACGTTAGCACTGCTCAGCGGGGGCACCAGCTGTCAATGTGGGAAGTGGCAAATGCGTCAATTGGTGACCAATTTTTTTTGACTCGGACTGGGTCGCGGCTGCTGTCTCGACGGCATTTGCTTTGATTGAATGCTGTTGACATGCTCGCAAATACATAGATAGGATGTGTGAGTATGCTATCCGGCGTTAAATATAGATGCAATAACAGAAATAACAACAACAACAACAAGTGCGACAGCATTTATATTCCTTGGAGATATCCTATATGAATGGCACGCAGAGAAATTTATTTTGATTAAGACTTGTGTAAACAGCCGGAAGCTGGGCCACAATTCCCGCAACGCGGTGGCAAGTTCGCATTATAAATGAAACGCAAATATTTGTGTGTCAACAATGGGGCATATAAAAAAGCAATTCATAAAATACCACATAAAATTGTCAGATAGTTCAACAGAGAGAGCCGCTAATAAGGGGGGAGGATAGCAAAAAAAATATAGAAAACTTATGAAAAGCACTTTTGTTTCAAAGTTGAAAAATCTCCATAAACTGTGAGGATCCAGGAATTCCATAAATATTTTACTGTCACATAAAAAGTGTATCAACAATATGGAAAAAAACTTTGTGTTTAAAGAGCTTTGCATTGTTTATACTTAAAAGCAGGAGTAATACAAATAAGAAAAACAAATATTTCATATATTTAAAGCTGTTGTATATTGTTTTGTTTATAAACGTATACACTTTGTAAGGAACTGTTCTGCTATCTAGATATTCCTTATCAGATATCATACGAATTGTGCATTTTCCTTTTTGTCGTATTATTAATATTAATTGATTAATCAATAGCGCCATTATATTTATAACCACAGCATAATTCAATTATAATATTTATTGTGATTGTTGTGACATCCCTCAAATGATATCGATTTACCATAAAATAATTAGAAGCCGCTAAAATTAACATGGTAGTTCTGAATTTCAGAAATTATATCAAAAAAATACATATGTATCTATTATATGTTTATAAGGCTGGACTAGAAGTTGTGCTATTCAATTAATTTAAGTGTACAATTGGTGATAGTTAACCTAATTAATTGTAACATATATAACCTGCTTAAATTGTCAGTTCCAAAATGTTGATAGAATACTTTACCGGGTGTATTTAGAAGACCATAAATTTCAATTGATAATTGATCACACTTCCACTTGACTGATTCTGATAACAATGGTAAATGATACAAAGTGAACAAAAACACACACACGACTGAAAAACGTTATTAAGTTAGTTTGTGACTGATGGAAAATAGATAAAAAACCTAATTTTTAGTTATTTATTAATATAACCCTCGGTCGGTTGGGCGGGAGGTGGGTGGCATTTTGCCTGGGTCCGCGCGTTAACAAGCCCGTGCTTGGTATCGTTGGGCCACT
The DNA here is from genome assembly GCA_035043565.1 of Drosophila robusta. Lineage (NCBI taxonomy): Eukaryota > Metazoa > Arthropoda > Insecta > Diptera > Drosophilidae > Drosophila > Drosophila robusta. The sequence continues at coordinate 1,430,282 of JAWNMW010000080.1, forward strand.
TGAATGTACTGATCGTTAGTACATCTACGTCCAAATAATATTTTTTAAATAAGATTGCCTTCGATGGTCCTTCAGCCACTTTGAATGCTAAATTTATAATCTGATGGATTCCCGTTTCCACTCGAGCAGACTATACAAATTAATCCAAATAATTCATATTATATGAGTTTGTATCTTATATAATACTTTGATTTTGTATTATGTATTCTTAAAGCTTCTGCCCAAATTAAATATGATAAAATCCGAAAGTTAAATATCGGCCAATTGAAGACTTCCCCAAAAGATTTCCAATTGGTAAGCTGGACACATTTGTATATACATAAATGTATTTCTATGCCCATCAAATTAAAACATAGATTAAATAGTCTATTGTTTGATAAACAGCGCAAGCTGCTGCCTTGAGCAATAATTTATTGCTAGATATGGCAACGCTGCCCACACCCCTAGCAAATAAAACGGATGTCCCTCCTCCTCCCTCTCATTATATTCCTTTGTTTCGTTGCGATTATTAATGAATGTTAAGGCGGCAGTTGTTGCATGCAATTAATTTAAAACTGAGCAAATATTAATCATAATACGCGCACGTTCTCAAAGTCCGGCAATATCCAACACACACAAATACACACACTTCTATACTCGATAAAGGACATGGAGTTAGGTCTGACTTGGAATTGAAAACAATGGCGTCATATGGCGCATCAGAAAACCTCAACGAGGACAATCCATTTACTTAATGAGATTTCGAGTGACATTGTAAACGAACCCTCGAGGCACCTGTACCCCATAAGGTTGCAGGGGCGGGGGCGTGGCAGCAGTGCAATGTCGCCGAGTCACATAATAAATATGTGAGCCAAGTTCATTCATAAAAGGCGTCGGCAGCCGAAAAACAAAACAAACAACAACACACAACAATAAAAGCAACAACAAGAATAAAAATCAATGTGTTAGTGGGAGGAGGGGCGAGGGGGCTCCCAACGCAGGCGCTGCGCATTTACAAAAAGCCTAAAAATAGCACGCAACTGTAAGACGATATCAAATTTATAAAGTCTTGCCAAAATAAGTACAGTAAAGTGAAGGACAGGGTGTAAGTAGTTTTTTTTTTCTTTTTTTTTGGTAGGGAGCTTAAAGTCTGACTTGGCATTTTGTTAAAATGAAAAGATGCAAGAACATTTAGTTGCCAAACGTGAAAGAAAATGTGGCCAAAAATAAAGGGTGGCGGGGTAGGCGAGAGATAGGGCGTGTAGGGGGACGCCTTTAGAAAGTTCGCGCTGTTGCTATTTTTGGAAAGAGCGCAAGAGAGTGCAAGAGAGATAGAGAGATAGGGAGATAGAGAGAGGGAGACAGAGAGAGAGCGAAAGCTTAACGCAGGCCTCACACTGCCAATTGCCGTAGGCCCCATTACTCCACTCCCCTCCCACGCACACACGCACACACACACCCACACCCACTTGGCGTTGCGTGCGTGGGCATAAAAGCTGCTCGAAGCTTAACGCGAAGCGAAAGCTTTACGCGTGGGCGTCGCTGTCGACGCAACAGGAGCAGCCGCTGCAGCAACAGCGGCCGCGTCAGGCTAAAGCTTTTCCACAAAAGCTCGGCCAACGTTACCCCAGGCCCGATGCTGGAATGCTGGAAGGCGCAGCTTCGGCACGCATCGTTGTCGCCTCGGCTCGCTTCGTGCGTTGGCGTCGGCTCCGTCTACCTGATGCTCGCAATCGGAGGCGAACAGCGACATCGCGCCGAGTCGACAATTCAGTTCAACCTGGTGAGCGCAGCGATGTGGACGCTGGGCGGAGTGTTGAGCGGTTAAATAAGAAAAGTGACTCCTACAAGCAAGTAGGAAAAATCCCAGCTAGTATTCTGCGACCAGCTAATTCAGCGATTGGCGTTCGAGTTGCTCAGCTCCAGCGCGCCAGTGTGGCCAGCTCTGTATTTGCTGTGTGACATCTTCCTCTTGCTGTTGCCGCGTGGCATTTTGGCCTAAACATATGGCAGACAGCATCTATGCCAAAATGCAGCGGGCTTATCATGAGAACTTTGCGCACGACCGAACGTGGTAAGTCACTTGAAAAAGTCTAAAGTGGTTTGGGCGAAACTAAAAACTAAGTCTAACAACTAAGTCTAACAACTAAGTCTAAGAACTTTGCAACATTTTGTTCAAAACTTTGGCGTCGTTCAAAAATTTTTCGCTTCCTTTCGCTCAACTTTTTGGGCTTCCTTTAAGGTATTCACTCTCAAAAGTATGCAACACTTTTTCCACTTGATTGCATTCTTATGTTAATTTCTTTTTGCCTGCTTCCTGTCGCCATTTTGTGCGATCAAGCTGACATTTGACGTGGCGCTTGAAAGTATGCTATGAAATGTTTTAATTAAAGAAATACTTCCCGTAACAATGCAATTAAAATGCAAATGAATCCCATTTGTTACATAATTAGCTTTGACATTGGTATTGATTACATCTGGCAACTGTGAAATTGTGAAATAGCTTGGAAAATTCCTGCATATCTGCATTAATCATATTGTACATAAATTAATGATAAAATTACGCATTTATTATATAAATATGACAGCTGAAAATATATAAAAAAACCCCCTTAGGTATCAATAAAATGTAATACGTATCAATTTCCCGTTATCACGCAGATTTCTTATCTGCTATAAATACGAACTACATACACACATAAAGGTGCTATGCAACAGTATCTGACAGTTACATATCACAAAACGCCCTATTTCCCCCACATTCACCCGGCCCGCCCCTTTTTTTACAAACTGCGCATTTCGTTTTTGGAAAACATCGAATGCTGATTTCCCATTGATATGCAATTTTCCTGCTGCTGCTGCTGCTGTCCAATTATAGATACACACACGCTCAGATACAGATAGAGAGATACAAAAATTCGCTGGCCTGTCGTCAGGCACATTAACAAGATTATCAGCAACCTACGCAGACATAAATCAGACCTTGCTTTTCATTTATGAATTTATTAGAGTCTCCTCGACAAATGAATAATATACGTAGTGCATAAAATGTGCCAGGACACCTTCATAAGTGGTGGCACATGCAACAAGAGGCAGGCACAAGTACCCTACTTCACTTTGTTGCAGTTGCCCAGGATACCAGCAACAGGAGCTTTGTTGCAGCAGTTGTTGTTGTTGTTCCTCGCAGCACTGCCTCCCACATAAGCGGCTTTGGCAGCAGCGCCAAGCGGATCCCACTCAGCGTGCGCAGGATGTGCACAATTTCCATGCAGTTTGCTTTCAAATTGGAAAATGTTCCCCATGCTGCTCCTCCAATTCAGGGTATGCAACAAATGTGCAAACTACGCAACACAACTACAAAACAATATAATAATACAAAAAAAAAGAAGGTAAGACTACAAAGATGAGTACCAGCTTAAAACGCAACTTGCAATTTGTGAGCTTAAGCATCTATTAATAGCCCACTTAGTTAGCTGAAAGCTGCATGCGTTGAAGTTTTTCAAAAGCAGCTTTTCAAGGGGCTTAGTGTAATTCGGATTACTATGCTGAAAATAATTTCTCAGTGCTTTACGACTTTGCAAGCTAATGAGCGTATGCCAATTATAATAATATAATAAGCATGATCAAATGTTTTCTCCAATTAGCCAAGGTATATACTTACGATAAATACATACAAATGTATTCAATTATTTGCAAAGATAATATAATTGAGATATATTTTGATCTTAATTGAATGTCGATAAAGTGTATTTCTTAATGGGTGTAAGAAATATTGCTCTAAAAATAATTAATTGAAATAAAATAAATAATATGAATAAATAAATAAATGCCTATATAGATTATTTTTTTAATAATGATCATGAATAAAATGGCATTACTCATAGATGCCGACTCAGTTTAGGAAATGTTCTGATAGTTAGAAAATTTTTGAAGTAAACATTTCTTGTTTTTTTTTTAATGAGTTTTCATAGTACATATATGTATATACGTTAATTGCGTATCATATCAGGAAAAGTATATGTCAAAACAATTTAGATAATAATTCTTGAGTCTGTCCCAACCACCTGTATCTCGCTGAGGGCCACGGCAGCCATAAATTAAATAAAATGAAATAAATCTGTTAAGCAAAAAAATTTAAATAGAAACTCCATCAATATCCTCGTCGAAAACATATACACACATATATTTTATATGGTCGCAGATGCCTCCTTCAGTGCCTCACGTAATTTCTCGCAAAATTATAATAACTTTTGCAAGGGTTTAACAAAACACGTGTTACAAATTAGGACTTTTTAGGTAGCAAATCGGGCTAAAGCTCCCAAACCCAGCACAAAACTTTGTTTTGCCAAAAATTCGCCTAAATATTCGGCAAGTTAAGAATCTTTTAAGTCTAAGCTGAGCCTGCACGATGGACTTTTTTATTGTTTCGCATTTAATTTTAATTTCAAAATTCTTGGCTGTTCGCTGTGCTATTGGGGCAAATGATATTACCGAGGGCAGTTTTGGGGCCCCCATTTGATTTCATATCGAATCAAAGCAAAAGGTTCGCAAAGAAAAAGTAAATGAAAGAAATGCCCCCCTTCTGTGAATTGCTGCACACTGATAAATTGTGTTGTAAAACAGCTGGAGCCAGCTGTTGGGCGGGACACAAATCATATCCAATTGCCACGCTGAGTTGGCGGCCAGCGCTTATCTAATTGCTTTCCATTTTCCGCAGAGCGGAAATCCCTTTTTTCATGCTGTGCTGAAATTATGAATTGGCTTTGTGCTGTATATATGTATAGAGAGATAGCATACATTTAGAAATGAGAGTCAGATAAAAGCAATTTGTTATGTCGTCTATATAAAACGGGTGACCGGATGTTGCCCTAAATAACCCAATTCCACTCGAGATTCGCAGCTGTCTCTGTGTTTGTTTGGTCGAGTGCTCGATATGCACAATAATGTGGCGCCAAAGAGCTCTAAAGTGGCAGGTGGCAGGCCTGCCTGGCAAATGGCACTTCAGGCTCAAGTGTGCGACCTTTGACCCGGCTGAAGGAACAGTATTCGCAGCATTGTGATTAGCTCAGCAGTAAACGAATATTGAAATACCCTAAGCCGACATTAAATGATGAACTGCCTCTTGAGCTGAGCCTTCCGCCTACTGCGGGGCAGTCGCTGAAGCGCATATAAATTTGTACAAATGTCTACACTCAGAGAAAAAGGTGCTCATTTCTAAAATTACTTCATAGCATTTATTTATTTATTTATTATTATTTATAAGAAAATAACAAAATCGCCTTGAATTAACATGCTTAAAATAAGCGTGCAAAAACATTCTCAAACTTCTCCTTTTCTAAGAAACTTTGGAATTCTCAAGAAAGTTGTTGAAATAAGAATTTTGTTCTCAGCCAAAGAAATGTTCGTCCAGTTTGTTGAAGTACACAGTTTTTGGCTCATATTTTCGCTGAGTGTAATGCCCCCTACTTCCTGTCCCGTTCCCTTGACAGCTGTTGTTTCATGCTCAGCCGCACAGCAACTGACAGCCGCAAGCTGTTGGCCATAAGACAGGACCTAAGACAAAATCCTTTGCGGTTTTTTTGGTCAAGAAATGCGCAAGGAAATCAACTTGAAAGCGTTGAAAAACTAACCAGCAACTGATTCAAAACCTGCCAAAATTCACAAAGAAAACTCGCCCCACAACAACAAAGCTCACGTCTCAAAGGCGCACAGAAATTTACAAACAACAAAAAAAAATATGCAACAAAATTTCGACCATAAAAGCTACAAAACTTGAAATTGTTTGTAGAAAGTTACAGTCGTTAGTTGGTGGGAAGGGGCACACCTTGTGGCTGCCCCCCCCCCCCCCCTGCCGCCCTGCCCCCCCAGCTCTTTCTGGCTACTTAAGCTGTTTACTCAAGCGTAAGACGTTCGCCATGTGCCCAGGTGATGGCCTCGATGTCTGCCACCTGCCACCGATTGCCATTCACTTGGCATCTGCCTCGTGGCGGGTGCTGCCAACTGATTTTGTATTTCGAACGCGTCTATCGAGCGCTGATTAAAACGCTGCGCGCCCAACTTAATCCAATTTCCGGTTAAATTTACGCTAGAGCACCAATAGCGTTCGAACTGTTTTTATTGAATACCCTTTTAAAGTGGTAAAAAAAAGAGGCATAAAATGTGGGAAACACATTTCAGAAACTTGGTCAGCACGTGCAAAGTGAATATATATGCTTGATCGATGACTAAGCTTATGCATACGAATTTTATCTTTCTCAAACATTTTATTTAAACTGAACTGTTGATTTATGGTACTCACATATTTTTATGTATAAACTTTTTGAGCTGCAAATCTCATAAGAATTGTTAGGAACAAAAGTTAGTTAGGAAACAGTATTTTTTATTGCGTACCACGGGACGTATGTGTAATATATCCATACACACGTGCATGCCGTAGACAAATATAATATGTTTGTAGGTTTTTGCGCTAGGCAACTTGACACCTATGTACAGGGTAACACCTAGTCGACCCATCTCTCGCCTTGAGCTTCTATTCTCTTTGCATAATTTTTTTTTTGTTTGGTAATTTTCGCGGCCGAAATTGTTGCCTGAACGTGCGCGAAGGGAGACTGCGGGGCACGAGTGCTGCCACAATGCAAAAACTAAAGTCCTTTTTACGGCTGCTGACGACAGCTGCAAATTGAATGAAATTAAGCCGAAAGTTAGAGCCCGCCATTTATTAAGTGGCTTTGCGCTGCGACAGGACCGCAGTGCCTGGCGACGGGATGTCAAAAGAAGTAGAAACAGGAGAAGAATACGAAGCAGGAGCCGCCAGCTAACAAAAGCCATTTTAATTGAATGAATACTTACTCAGCGGAGTCCTTTTGAATGGCACCTGCACCTGGCAACAACAACAGCAATAATCAGCTGGAAAGCTGATTACTTACCCTCAGCCACAAACAATGAAAAGTCGCAAATGATGAAAAGTCTGACTGAAGAAATGCGCATAGATAAATAGTTGAAAAACTAAAGTTGTAACTGAGAAACTGCGCCAAAGACCCAGCTTAGAACAGCGCCAAGCTGACAGCTGTACAGAAACAAAAACCACGAAAAGAAGCAAAATAAATGACTTTTTTGGTGCAACATTTTTATAAATTGCGCAACAGTTGGACTATTATCTGGGTGTACTAGATGATCAAAATGTCTGTTCGCCAACCGAACTAGTGTCACCGTCAGATTTAATGGCCTGAGTTCGGAGCACTGACTGAATTGCCAAGAGGGTATGCTGGATTGAGTACCCATTGGAGCACGAAGAAAGAGCGAGAAAAGAAAAGTCGGGTGTAACCCACTTAAATCTGTACCCTAGATTATGTGTACATATACAAAATAAAATAGTCACAATATTTTTTGTGCAATCTTTAGAGGAGGTCTTATGTAATAATAATATAATAGGAATATATGTGCGTCAAAACTAAGGGAGATATATAAATATTCACGATTTGCAACGGCCCCAGTGGGCGTATTTAAAAAATCCTAAAGCTTTATCTGACATGAGTATACACAAAAGTTGTGCTTATACGGACATTCGGACGGAGAGCAAGGTGGCCAATGTATAAACTCAATATACTCTCTTCGTGATGGAGTTTATGTCGCTGCAAATAAAAGATAAAGGCAATGCTAATTATGATAACCAACCGAATTTAAAATAAATTTGTTTAACAGCGACAACCACTCGAGATACAACCACGGAAGGCAAACTATAAACAATTAGTGGAAAAGTGAAAACATATGAATTTAAACACCAGTGTCAAAATATCAAAATACAAGAAAAGGAAAAAAGTGTTCTATAAGTTTGTTGATATAGATAGCTATCTGGTGTCTTCAGTTTTCAAATTTGATATTTATTGGTGGATAGTCGCTAGTCTGACAAAAATGCTTCTATTTTTTTTTTCGAAATTTTCATTTTGAGTTGCAACATCAAAGTTAAAACATTGCATATCTTCTGCTAATTTACTGAATATAATTGAAATTTGAACGTAGTGTAGATTTAAACGCTTTGCAACAATGCGAGTTGACCCGATCTCTAGATGTCCACGCCCACGGTCAGCTCCATGATGGCGTTGACCACATCGCTCTTGTGCTTGATCAGAGCCTTGACGGCCGTCTGGCGCGTGCAGCCGGCCTGCATCTGCACCAGCTCAATGTCCTTTTCGTCGAGTTCGCCGGCGAGGGCGGCGACATCGATCTCCTCGTCGTCGTTGGCGGCCAACGGGTGATCCCGGTCCTTGGCCAGTGGCGGGGCGCGCACATTGACATCGTTGATGTAGCGCTCGGCGGCCTGGGCAGCAGCCGCATTCGAGGTGTTCTCGATGCGCACCTCGCCAAAGCAGATGATCGTCTTGGTGTGTGGGCACTTGAACACCTCCGGCTGATCGATGCACAGCAGCACGTTCTTGGCCTTGCGCATGGTCACGCGCGACACGTTCGGAACGGGCTCCAGGTCCAGTTTCATGAGCAAGCGACGCGCCTTCTTCTCGCCGCGCGAATACTTTGGCGCCGACAACAGCTCCGGGTGCACGTCCCCGGCCAGCTTGTGCAGCAGGCCGCTGGCCGCGCCTGCGCTGGCGGGCAGCTCGTCGGGTGCATCGTCGCTGTCATAGCTGTCCGAGGCGGACGAGCCGGAGCCCGAGGACGGTTGACTTTTGCGTGTGCCGCTCGGGATCAAGTGGAAATTTTCGGCCAGTTCCAGCAGATTCTGTGCCCTGGACTTGATGACGCTTACGTCTTGTTTTTGGGTATTCTCCTCGGCTTTGGTGCTGTTGTTTTTGTTGCCGCTGCCGCCGCCGCTGCCGCTTCCACGGCTCTTGTCGTTGTTGGTGTCGTCTGCAGCAGACGCCGCCTGTGCGGCCGCTTTGGCTGCTGCCGCAGCGGCTGCGACTGCCTTTCTCATCTTGTATTTTTTACCCATCTCCTTCTTCTTTCCCTTAAGAAATTCCAAAATAAACTTTCCGTCCTCAATCGCGACAAGCTGCAATTTACAGATACTTTTTTTTAAAGCAAAACAAAAAAATTGAATTTACAATTTTTTCAAATAATTTTAATATGTTCCCGTGCTGCTGGAAAATTAATCGCAACGTGCCTTTGACGATTCTACGTCTATCGAAAGTTTCGACACCAAAAAAACAGCCAGCTAATGATGTTAAGTTGGCTGCGCTTGCGCCAGTGCTGCAGGTCGTATGTGTGCTGTGGAACAGGGTTGGCAAACAGCGATGCAAACAGGATAGCCATGGTTGCCAATTTATAATTTTAAAATGTGAAAATTTTCATAAAGGTATTTTTATACCCTAAGCCCATTGAAAATCGGTAAAAAAAAGGTATAATGGTTTTGTGCAAATCTCTGTTGCAGCCAAAGCGCCAAATCTTCGACCCCATAAAGTATATTCATACAGTGAGATAAAGTCAACATACGACCCCCATTTTAACTAAAATTTTTTACAAAAGAGCCTTACTATAACAGCTGTACAAATATATAACGGTACAGCGGTTAAGTGTGACTTTGATGTCTCTTTAATGCCGCGCCGAATTAATTTGTTGACTGTTTGACCTTATAATCACATTAATATATAATGGATCATCAATTAAGATATCATTTTTTCTTTAACAGCAAATACTTTTCTTTCGACCTAGACCTTCTTTGTTTTCCTTCGGGTCAGCAAGAGCGCTTCAATAAAAATTGATTTCACAATATAAGCAAAACTAACTTCATTAGCTTACCTTTGTCACGTAAGTGCCTCTCTACAATACAGATACAAAAATAGAATTGTTTATAAGTGCTTCAAGTGGTTTTAATATCTCACGTTTGACAAAGGACTAAGGGTTTAAGAAAGGAACGGGTACATTACTTATTACATGGAACAGAGTGTTATAGCTAGAACATAAGATCCCCGCTTAGCGATGGCGTGGGATAAGTTTATATCCTTTTTAAAAGGAGGTGACCACTAATTTACCTTTTCAAATGCTGTGAACCTAGCTCAAAAACTTTGGGCCATATAGCCATGTCCGGTTTTTTAAGGCGGGGCGCTGGGGGCGTTCTAGTGGGTGTCTACCCACTACATCTACAAATTGACCACAGTGCGAATGTGTGATTTAACTGTATAAATGAGATGTTATATGGGTCGTATGATTGTTATGTAAAGTTTATAATGAATTGAACATCATCGATAGCAATCGTTGCTAAGAAAGAAGCGAGAACATTTGGTACGAAATTGTGTAATTGATTTAATATTGTATTAATATATAATGTTTTGGCAGAATAATAAAACAGCACCCTGTTCTTATTATGTATTCCTCTTTAACAGCAATTGTGTTGCAAAATAAAATCATAAAACGGTCCTTAAAACAAAATTGTATACCGAGAACTAATACGTAATCGTTTTCAGCATTTTTGGTTGAACTAATTGGATTAAAAGTTTTGCAGCTGCATTTGGCAGAGGCGTCGTCAAATTTGTATAGCCAAAGCCAATAAAATTTGCGGCTATCGCAGCGAATTTGATTGAAATCGATGATTGAAATTCAATGGACGCAAGTTTTCAGGGCAAAATATGCAAGTCGAGGATACGAGAAGAGCCAATTGCAGGAGAGTGCCAGGAGAAAAGTGAAAATGCTGCTGGTGACAAAGTAGTGAGTGGGTAACGAATACAAGGAGGGGCGGGGAGGGTGCTTTGGGTCCTCGAGGTACCCTCTGCAGTTGAGTGCGAATTTAAAGCGCGTCGCTTCGGGGCGCAATATGCGCGGACAAAAGCCAAACGGATGTGACTAGAAAGGCAATGGCATTTGCCCGGGGGCTCGGACTAGGGGGCGGCGGGTGGGGGCGGGGCAGCATGTGGACGGAAGTGGAGCGAACAATGCAGAAAAAAGGCAGGCGACGCCAAGCCTGCATGGCAGCCAGTTGACAAGCGCAACAAATGTGCTTTAAAGTAATTTCCTTGCATTTTAATTGCAGCAATGCTTGCAACGAGGCGTGAAGCAGCCAAAGTGGGCAAGGGATTGGGACATGTACTCTGCCAAAAAAAACCCAAAAAAATAAATAAATTGCCAAACAAATAAACGCGTCCTGGCAGCTGCTGCGTCCCGGCTGCTGCGGTTTTTGCGGCATGCAGCAATGCAAGAGATTCTCCGGAGCTTTTCGCATGGCAGGCAGTCAGAGAAGGGGCGCAAGGAATACAGACAGAGGCGTCTCCCATGCCGTAGCATGCCCATCTGCAGCTGGGTAAAAGCTTCACTTTTAACTTAATTAAAAAATAGCCTCGACCTATTAGCGTGCCTGTTGTCTTCACTGCGACCGCAATTAGCTAGAAAATTACATTTAAGCAGGGGTTCCATTTTATGAAAGTTGGAATATGTTAGTTTCTCTCGAAGACTTGGATTGTTATAGAATGAACTACAACGAAAAATCTATAAACAAATCTTTTAAAGCTCCTGAAAGCTTAAAATATAGCTTATTGTTATTTTAAAATGTTTGAAAGAAGCTTTTAAAGAAGCTTTAAAGTAAACAACAAATAATAAAACTTTGAAATTATAAAGGGCCTTTGAAAGCTTGAGTCAACTTTATTGCTTCGAAATTGTTTTACTCTTTGGTCCTATATAAACAAATTAATTTTCAAGCATAGATAGAGCTGGCGAAAGCTTTAAGCTTCATAAATTGTCCTTGAGCATTAAAACTCAATAATAAATTGTCATAAAATAAACAATTAATCTAGCCTAAAGCTAAAATTTGTTACTATTTTATTCCAATCTTATTAAATCTAGTGAAGTGCAATTTATTGAAATACTTTGAATTTTATGGCAGGCAATCAAATTTAATGATCAGTTCTATTCCAAATCACATAAAGCTTAAGCACTTTTCTATAGATGGGTATTGAGCAAATGGATACAGAGCGTATTTAAGGTCTAGGACAAGGTCAGGGACAGCTTTGTCAGGCAACTTTGTTTGTTTTATTTACAGTTTGTTTATTTTTCTGTTTGTGTTTCTTCCTTTTGTTGCATTCACTGATGTGTTTTTAATTGCTCGACATTTTTAATTAAAACGAACAGACCTTAAAAGCGGAATATTCAACTTTTTTTTGCAATTATTAAAGTTTATTGCCAGGTCGGCATCTAATTGAGTTGCATGAATTAACAAATGGCGGAGACAATCAGGAAAAGGCAAAGGAAACTGGCGAAGTGAAAGGAAAATGCATTAAAGCAACTGGACGACGTGGCAGGCAATGCCAGTTAAATTGAATCCGAGTGGGCAGCTAATCAAATATTCTGTTTGCGGCCAATAAATTCATATAAGTAGGTAATATTATAAAGAGCTTAAGTAAGTTTTGTAGGCTGGCAACTTTGCCTGCGGCTTTTCGATAAGGGGGGCGGGGGTGGCAACAAACTTTGAGGTCGGCACGTTCGAGCGATGATTAATTATGCCGCCGCATATGTTGCAATGTCATGCGGCACGGGGACGCCGTGGGCCAGTTCAACTTATTGAAGCTTAGTTTTGTTTATTTTTCCAGCCAATCGCCACCGGACGACGCATGAAAAATGAAGCGATGCCCAAGACGAGTCCAATGGCAAAAGGCATCATAGTCATCGCCTCGTCCTGGGAATAACTATGTCAGGGCAATAAAGTCCTGGCTGCTCTAGAGGCCGGGCGCTAACGAATCTGTAAGCACATTAATCATGCAGCTTATGCGGAATGATTCAAAACAGATGATGTGATAGCTTCCAGATACATAAACTGTATATGTATATACTCTACCAAAGGGTTCGACTTGTGTGCATAAAGACAACAACAAAGTTCGTTGTTAACTTGAATTTATTTCTGAAAGTGAAACTTTTGCTTCGTCTATTTGCCAAGTGCAAATAACAAACAGAATATGTAATTACGAGTATATTCATTTTATTGCTATACTCGGCTTTCGCTCAATTTTACAGTTCAGCGAAGGCAAACAACGGAACTTTGTTGGCATTTATTAACATGATTTAAAATTGGCATTTTCTTTGATTAAAATCAGGCTGCGCCTTACCGTGGAGATTTATTCCGAAAATTGTTGTTCATTTCAAGTTTTTATACTCGTTCACAAAGTGAAGAGAGTATATTGGGCTTGTGGAATGTCCGTCTTGCTGTCCGTCTGTCCATCTATTGGTATGAACGCATTTTTTTCGCTATTATTGAAGTTACAGACTTCAAACTTGAAATATATACTCGTGTATACCAGCGTCTGACAATGTGTTAAGATTTTAGTGCCACGCCCACTGCGAGGCTGGCAATGATGATCGCAAATCAATAAGAGGTGAATATTTTTCAGAATATTAAAGCGATAGTCACCAAATTTGCATATTTTAATTCAATCTAGAAGATAAACCATGAACAAAATGCCTTTAGACGTGAAAATCGGTTCAGTTTTGACAAAGTTATGAGCGTTTGAAATATGGGAACTATAAATCGGAGAGGTTTACATGTCAAAATTTTAGTCAATTTTTGCATGATTTTTGACAAAAAATTTGACCCCTCAGAATCGGTTTTAATGTTGTTTTTTATACTAATTGTGACCACCACAATCGATTAAAAATGGAAATTCCGATTCTAAATTTTGAAAAAAAAATTTTTTTCCAAAATGAGTAAGGGGGGGGGGTACATGCTTTTTTTCCCCAAAAATTCCAAAAATTTATTTTCAATAATGCATATATTTTAAATGCAGAAACAATATAGAAGGTAAACCATGAATAAAATGCCATCAGGCGTGAAAATCGGTTCGGTTTGATAAAGTTATGGCCGTTTGAAATATGGGAGATATGGATCTGAGAGATTTACATGTCAAAATTGTTGTCAATTTTTGCATGATTTTTGACAAAAAATTTGAACCTCAGAATCGGTTTTAATGTTGTTTTTTATACTAATTGTGACCACCACAATCGATTAAAAATGGAAATTCCGACTAAATTTTGATTTAAAAAAAAATTTTTTCCAAAATGGAGGGGGTACATGCTTTTTCCCAAAAAATTGAAAAAAAAATTTAATTTCAGTAATGCATATATTTTAAGTGCAGAATCAATCTAGATAAAAAACCATGAACAAAATGCCATCAGACGTGAAAATCGGTTAAGTTTTGAGAAAGTTATGGGCGTTTGCAATGTGGGAGCTGTGGATCCGAGAGCTTTACATGTCAACATTTTAGGCAATTTTTTTTTGAAAAATTTCGGATTCTAAATTTTGAAATAAAATTTATTTCCAAATAAGTAACTACTGTGTACTGCAAACGAGTATTGCGCAGTCTGCTACGTCCGACTGCAACGTTCTTACTCGTTTGTCTCTTGTTTCTTATGTATATAAAAAATATTTGGTAAAGAGGGCTGAGTCTTAAGGGAGTGAAATTCGAACTCATCCCTCGACTCATTGAAAATTGATGAAAATGTGTTTTTTTTGCCAATGTATGTAAAAGGCAGACGCAATCATCTTCGACCCATCAAGTATTTATATTCTTGATTAGGACGAAAACCATGTCTGTCTGTCTGCCCGTCCGTCTTCTCCTATACCAGCATATCTCGGAGAGAATAACTACACGCCCCGTATGTAAAACAAATTATTATTTCCTGAAAATCCCAAAAATCATACGCTTAGTTTAGAAATTAGAAGCACTTAGCTTCTATAGTGGGGTCAAGGGTTGCCGCTGAGTAAAGTGTGCAGATTGCGGCTGAATTCCTGAGTAATGTTGCTTTGTTTCTTTTTTTAATTTCATTGAGGATCATCCTTACAATTTATGCAAAGTTTTATATGTTTATCTTATACCATCCCTTTTTTAATCTCTCATGTTAACGCATTATTTTCTTTCGAATTTATTTTTTGGTTTAATGTTTGAGAACTATGCAGAGCCTTAAACTTTTCCTTAATTATAACCTAAGCCATTAAGTGACAACTACAAAAGCCGAACCTTTGTCCATTTTAAGCGAAAGTGTCAAAAAAAGCCCAACATTAAGAATATTCCCAAGGAAAGTAAAAATATACACACATTTGTTTACTCAGCATCAAGCTATAAAAATCTCGTCTTTGTTTATTTAATAGTTTTTCTTTTGGGGGCTTTTGGGCTAGATTGACAGGTAATTGCATTAGATTCTTTTGTTTTTTGTTTTCTGTTTTTTGTGGCCTTTATCACACCTCGCTCAAAATTTGGAGACGACTGCGGGGTGGGCGGCTCTTAATCCCAAGCAGATTTATAGGTGTAACTGGGCGACAGTTGATGAGCCGCAGGCGTCAGGACATTGCCCTGTCCAGTGCTTAACAATAATACAAAATACAAGAAAATATGTCAGCTAAGGAAAAAAAGGACTCCAGAGAAGAGGGGCAGAGGTAACGACCACCTGCCGCAGACTCAGCCGCAGCCCATTGAAGCGGCAAGGAAAATCAATTTCCTTTCGGCACAGCTCCTGGCGCTTTGGCAAAATGAAGCCTGACATTTATTACCATATAAACAGCAAGAATTATTTGTGAGAGCGCACAAAAGGAGCGCTGGGAAAAAGCCCGGAAACTGCAGCGCAACAATGCTGAACAACTTCGCCTTCCAACCCATCTCAACTCCAACGATGTGGGCTGATTGTGTATTGTGTATATTAAGCCAAATGTTGTATATATATATTTATATATATATTATATGTCTGGCAATACAGGAAAGCCAAAAGTTGTTTTCCCCCTCCCAATACGACCAAATGCAATTTTACACCCCCACTGAAAAGGCACCGCACAGTGGTTCGGAAACTTTCAGTGAGCACTGTTGAAAGCGCTCATCAAGTTGATGTTTCATGTCATCGTGCGCATGATAAATGTTTAAAATGTTTAAAATTATGCGGTTTCTTGCGTGAATTTATCATTCTCGCAGACAGCTGGGATTCCTGCTAACAAATTATGCCACAAATGCGATGAAACGCGCCAAATCATAAGCGACGTGGCCGTTGAGAGAATCACTTAACTAGAATTACCTTGAAAGGAAATTCATTTTAACTTTACTCTCATAGGAACTTGGTTTTCCTTGAGCTTAAAATCGAATAGCACTCTTATACTTTAGGTTATAATTATGAAATTTTCTTATCCAATTCAGTTTATGTCTCGAATAACACGAGGTTGCTCAGTTTTATTTAATAGTATAATAAATGTTATCCAAATTAAAATAAAACTGGCTGCCGATGGTTAAATACCCATATATTAGCATTATTAAGAGCTTTTAATATATAAATTGATTGCATTCTGAAACTCAATTTTAGTCTGAAAGCTTCAGTTTTATAAAATAGTCCGGCCTACAGCAAAAGGAGGGTTACAAATCGTCTCGGCTGGTAATACTGGTCAATAATATATAAAACGGCAAATACAATACTGCTTTTAACTTTACGCTCTTGCGTAAATGGACTCTTTTAATTTGGGCAATAGGGTATAAGAAGAAGGGAATATAATTTCCGCTTCTGCAGTTCCAATCCACTCTAATATAACCGTGCTGTTTTCAGCTTTATTGCCTTGTGCTTTTTTTAAGTTTTCTGTTCGATTACAAATTAATTTTGTGCCACTGTGCATTGCGTGTGGTATCCGCAACTTTTCAATCGAAAGCTTTCCCAATTTCCGTCAAGCAAAGCAAAGCAATAAGTAAACGATTTTTCGCTCATTCTTGCGCCTTTCTTACAGGTGGGCCGATTATCATGGCAAGCTATGTACAACAACAGCAACAACAGCGGCAGCAATATACAACAACTAGAGTGCAACAGCAGAGGAGCAGCAGCAGCAGCAGCAGCGGCAGCGGCAGCGGCACCAGCAGCCAGCGGCAGCAACAACGACAACAGCAGCGGCAGCAGCAGCCGAGCAACAGCGAGGAGAATGGTCTAAGCAGCGAGTGCAACAACGACAACAGCAACTGCAGCACCGACAACAACAGCAACAACAACAACAAGAGCAGCAGCTACAACAACAACAGCTGCAGCAGGCAACTCAGGCGGCGTTATTGCCGTCGCCGCAGCAGCGCCGCAGCCGCCGCCGTCTACTAAACGGTAAACGAAAGCCAACAGCGGCGGTAGCGGGCGCGGCAGCGTTGGCTGGCTGCGGCCTGAGCCGCCTATGCTGCAACCTGGACGCTGGACTGCGGCACTCGGCGAGGCAGCTGCCTTTCGGTTCCCTGGCGGCGCTCCTGCTGCTGCTGTTGCTGGCCACGCGGGGCGACACTGTGCTGGCGGAGGGTAATGTTGGTAAGTGCAACAAAAACACACTTGCAACACTGTTATTCTCTGTGCAGGAAGTGTAAAAGGGCCTATTTGTCTCTAAAAATTAAAGACTCCAAAGAAAAGACCTAAAGATCGAATCTATATTATTCAATCACAGTTTGACAGTCATATGTTTAATATGAATGCCTTTTTGAGCCTCTTATTATCCTGAGCACAGAGTAATAAGCAGTCGTTGATGCCCGCTTGCAATGTTCTCGCTTGTTTTGATATTGTTTCTTTTTTCCTTGTGGCAACAACAATTTGCAAGTTTAATTAAAACTTTTGACGCAAAACCGAATCCAAATTCCCCACAGAGAGAAACGTGCCAAGACCCCGCAGCCCCACCCTGCCCCGCCCCCCCCCCCCCACCAGTGCCTGATGCACCTTTAAACAAGATTTTGCAGTGCAAATATGTTTTTAACTAGTTTAGGAGCGTGGTGCATAAACCAATTGCGCCCACTGTAAACCATGCACATGTGCTGGCTCACATACGTGTGTGCGAGTGTGTTTGTGTGTGTGCTGTTGTTGATATTGCATTAGGGCCATCACTTGGCTATTTGACCGGAAACGGACAAACTGCGACGGGCTGAGAGAGTTACAATTGTTTAATCAAATTACAGTTGCACCGCAATCGGCCGAAAACTAAGCCGCCATTTTGTGTTTCTGCTGCGTACAGTGCCGTCAAAATATCGCACTTGTCTGGATGGCATAGCCAGTGTCGTAAAATGTCAATTGGCTAAGAACTTAAGCATACATTATTTATGCATATGTAAAGGGCTATTGAAACAAATTGACTTACTTTATAAACCATATTCCATACAACAAATTATAAGAAAAATAGTATTATTATTTGGAATAGTAATAATGTTTCTTTCTGAAACATACATACTAATATTTAAAGTAAAATATATTTGGTGTACATTAGTTAAAATTTGTCTAGTTTTTAGATGGTCCCACTCAAGGAGAGATAAAATATAGATGCACAGACACACGTAAATAAATAAACCATATGCTTACACTATATGCACTATAGTTACTATATACATATACTAGATACGCTATTTCTAATGTCGACATAGAATTCATGCCGAGCTAATCTTAAAAGTCCAATATCCGTTTTTCAAAAATTAATAGTATTCTTCAGAACCTTTACAACTGTTGTAATCATAATAATAAACGCGTATACGACCCGAAAATTGCCAACTATTGATAAACTTAAGAACATTTATTATTATGCCAAACCTTACAGCTTTGTAGTAAAAATAAATGCAATGTAAATGCAAGTGTATAAAATCTTCCAATTAGAAAATGTGGATATTAAAACAATATCCTTTCCCAATTAACATTGCTGCTTGATTGCTTGATTAGTAAATAGTTGGTGGGTGTAAGAATACCGAAGGAATTAATTAATTAGTGAGCGCCAATTATTATTATTTTTGCTATTTTCACTTCATTTTCTATGCCATAATACCTTGTTATGCCGTTGGGTAACAAGAAACAAGAAACAAGAAATAACAAGGCAACTAATGCACATCCGTGTAACCTAATGCGTTTCACTTTTGAAAAGTACACGTGACCTGATTATGTATTATGTATTTAGGGTTACGAGCGAGAACAACTGTTAACTGGCTACACCTACAGCTCTTGGGCCCAACTGTACTTTTCCATTAGGAAAAGTGCCGGAAAATGAAATTCGAGCTCCTGCTGTGCTGCGCAAGGGGCCACAGGCTCTAAGTCTGGTCGTCATGACAACAACCAGTTGCTGCTGATGCAATATTGCTGCTCGGACGTCAGCAATCATCCCACACACTGCGCACGCATGCGTGCGTGTGTGAGAGTGTGCGTTTTTGTGTCTGTGTGCATTTATGCATTGCCTTGTGCAAATATCAACAGGAGCCAGGTCCTGGGATTTATTGATTGCCAACTGCTGCCGTCTGTCCGGGTGTCGCCCACGCGTCCGGTTGCTGTTGCTGCTGCTGCTGCTGCTGCTGTTGCCACACGCGCTGCTGCAGACGCTTCTAGATAAATGAACTGACACGCTGCACGCTGTGGGCTGACTGTGTCATACAATGGGCCATTGTTGTTGGACGTGTCATGTATAAATTAGTAAGCAGGTTGCACTATCAGCAACAGGAACAGCTGTAGCATCGGCAGCAGCGTCTACAACAGCAACATTATCATTAGCTGTAACTGGCGTGGAGCAGCAGCTCTCGAGTTGCAACTTTTGCTGGTTTGGAGCATAAAATTTAATTAACAGCTGCCGTTGCTAGCGTGGCATGTTGCTGGCAGCGCTACCAGCAACACATTGAACTTTGCCAGCGGCAGTTGGCAACCGGGCAGCAACAACTTCATTAAACTGACAGCAAAACCAAAAGCGAAAACTTTTGCTGTCTGTCATCACTATAGCAACTGTCGTGGTTGCTGTTGTTGTTGTTGCTGCAACAGCAACTGCTGCTGTTGCTCCTGCATTTATTCAGTTTCATTTGAAAAACAAATATTTGCGCACATTTTGTAGTTGCTGTTGTGCATTTTCCATATTTTTCGCAGTGCGGCACATTTAATGAAATTCCAACCTAAATTCAAATTCAAATTGAAAAACTGTTGAAAACGCTCTACAGTCCCTTTCTTGTTGTGTTGTTGTTGACGCATTTTCATATCAATTTGTCATGAATTATTAATTAGTTCACTCGCGCAAAAATGTTTTAAATAAATGCAGCGCTAATGGCATTTGCATTTCACATATCTCACATTACGTATACGCCGTGCAGAACGCTGCAAAAAAGATAGGAGTTTTTTTGAGTCACCAATAGAAAGCCATACGCGTGGCGTAATCGAATCAAATTTGAATGTCCCTGTGCATCTGGGCAGGTACCTGGGACCACAAAATAATTTTATACAATGCAACCACATTCCTCGAATTTCCATTGTTTTTATTGCTTGTGGCCTGATTGATTTTTGTGAGAGCTAAAAAATTCTTTGAATATTGCATTTTTATTATTTTTCATTTATTTATTTTACAACTGAATGCACAAACCACTCCCATTTAGTAACTGTAAGAAATAAGCTCTTCGGGCTTAACAATGTTTTGGAAAATGTTGAGAGATTAAAGCAAAATAGAGAACTTTTGTACAACGAACTACTTTTAGTTTACCCAACAAAATTTGTTTCAAGAATTCAGTGCTGAATTCGGGCCGTCTATTAATGGAAGGAAATTTTCAGTAAAAAGAGCTATATAATTTTAAAGTTTTAGGGTTTATCTTTGCAAAGTATTCTCAGTATAAATTGTTCAGAAAACATAAAGAAGCGTTCGGCATTCCACGAAGGGTTATCGAAAAAGTTTTAAATGAAATAGTAAAGTATGAAACTAATTACATAAACTTTTTTCATTTTTCTAAAAACTAATATATTGTGTATTCACAAACAAATCGCCTTAAATCTGAAATGTTCAGTTTCCCATTTTCTTTTATAAAATATATACTTTTTTTACATATGCTTTTCTATAAATAAGCCTTAAATTGCCATATGGTGTTTGGATTTTACAAATAGAGCAAACTAAAGCATTTAACTCAAGTCCAAATCCACTTGGCGCAATTTGAAAAGTTACAATTGCCAACTGAAAGCTGGTTAAAAGTGTGTCCAAAACTTGGATGAGTGCCGCATTATCTGCTCTTGCTGCGATTCTCGCTGCTGTCTAGCTGCTAAATGCAACTTTGTGTGGCGTCTAAATGCAACAGTTTTCCACTTTTTCTTCGTGGCAAGCTGCGGCAATTGTTAGTAATTGCGACACTTAAATTGCGCCTACAAAGTGTGCCAACTGGCAACTTTTGCTGGCCAAAAAAGCGAAAGCTGCAAAGTTACAACTGTGTTTTCCATTCTCCTGTTTGCTCGCGAATGCACTGGAGAGGAAAAGTCGAGTCGAGCATTTTCCGTGCTGGCAAAGGCAACAAATATCGCTGTCTACAATATGCCTGCTCGATTATGTCAGCGACTGCGTAACAATATATTTAAGCCCGGGCAAAGCAGGGGCTGGGATGGTTGTGTGTGTGTGTGTGTGTTTGTTTTCGTGTGTAAACAGACAATGTTATTTGTTTCAAGTCATTTGAGCGCTGGGCGCAAATTAAAAGCATTTTCATTAGTTACAAGTTGTTGCATTTAATAAATTAAATTGCCGGGGCGTGCAGCAGCTGGAGCAATTATCTTTCATGGCTCACATTCCCGTCTAGCTTCGTTCGCACGAGCAGCGGCCAGGATGAGGAGCGCGAGTTGGCAAAGAAAGAGAGCTGGCAAC
Organism: Drosophila robusta; assembly: GCA_035043565.1. Lineage (NCBI taxonomy): Eukaryota > Metazoa > Arthropoda > Insecta > Diptera > Drosophilidae > Drosophila > Drosophila robusta. The sequence continues at coordinate 1,451,802 of JAWNMW010000080.1, forward strand.
TTTTTTGGCCATGTTAACCAGCGGCTATCGTATGAAGCACTTCAAGAGCTAACACACACACACACAGCATACTCACAATACACACACACGTAAAGCTAGAGTGCTTTCTGAAAAGTTTTGCCACGCGCATGAAAAGTTGTCCATTACCTGCAGCTGAAAAAAAAACTAGATGAATAGCAAGGAACAGCTATTTGCGCCATGACGTATTTGTAATATCCACATAGAATATCTCGCTCTTAGCAACGCGATGTTTTAATGAAATTGGGTCCGATTGTGAATATAGTAGCTTTAAAATATTGGTATAATCAGTATTTTTAACTATATCGATATTTCTAAGGTTATCTGCACTCCGTTTAATATATAACTAGATAACCACACCTGATATAAATACAGGAAAAATATAAAAACAGAGAAACCCTAACAAACTACCGTTATGGAAGCCGCATCCTCAGAAACTTAGTTGCACATCAACAACTTGAAGGACAAATGCGTTTTATGAGTATAAACGAAGAAGAACTCGAAATCGACATGAAAGTTTGTCGAATCTTCGATGTGGAACGAATGTACAAAGTTGGAATTGAGGTTAAAGTTATCTTAAGTGCAATAAATAACTGTGGCAGCATATGCTAAATGTCAGCGAGCTTTTATATTGTTTGCCTTGTGTCTCAATTCCATGGATATTTGCAAAATACGTTTGCCCTTAATTTTAATGTGAAGCCAACAACAAATTTGTTCTTCTATTATACTCGTCCACAAAGTACAATTTCAGCCTTGTTCAATGTCAATCTTTCTGTCCGGTAATCTGCCCGTTTGAACGTAATTATGTTGGCCTACAGAATATAGATACTTGATACCTGGAAATTCACGAAAATGTTTATATCTCTCTCAGTTTAAAGATAGAACAACATTTTACAGACAGATTAAAATTGATACAAGTTTTGACATGTGAGTCTTTCGGCTGTACAACTTCCATATTTCAAACTCCCATAACTTTGTCAAAACTGAACCGATTGTCAAATGTGCAAATAAGATATTAAAAAATTCTTGTAAAGTTTTCAAACTGATGACCTCCTCTATAGATCTATAGACAGCGCTTACTTCCTCTTCCACAAATTGCAAAAATAGCTATCAAACGAGAATTGCGCTGTCGGTTACACCCGACTGCAACGTTCTTACTTGTATTTCATATTTGTTTTGTAAGTATTTCCGTGAATTTGTGATTAAAATATTTTACTTTCAGGGTCACTTTCAATTGAATTGAAATGAGTTTCAGAAAAGTTAAAAAAACTTTTCATATTTCATGGAACTGTTTTTAAAATTTATTTCGTTGGAAAAAATACTTTGAGGCCAATTAGTTATGACAAATAAAGTTTTCCCTTACACTATCTTTTGTGCGCAAATGCCATTTTTCTAAGAATTATTTTTAATATTATATATATTGTTTTTTTTGCAAGTATATAGCGGGGGCTAAAGAATTCGTTTTTTTACTTTGTTAAGATCTACAACCTTTTTTGTTACTTTTACCAAATATTTTCTGCATTTTCATTAATTTACTTTTTATAAAAATGTAAGTCAAGTTTCAAACTTTTTCGCACTAAAACGCAATTCCAAGTTCCTAGCTTGTATAATAACATAATACATAATAAGATGTTATTATTACTTTTCCTAGTTATATAAAAGAAAACGAATTTTCACCTCACTGCTTTGAGCATAGTGACCTAATGTTCATTTCGATTATGACAACGAAGAAAGACAATGCAGTCTTGTCAGCTTGAGTTTCAATTGACGTATTATATATAGAGGGGCGAACATTGCAAGCCATAACAATTCAATTATGTGGCTTCATAAAGTTGAGCATAAGGACAGGAGGACTGCGAGGGGTGCCGATGCTTGAAGGACATGCTCCTTACACGTAACGTGTAACGGCAGCCGCTTGGCAGGAGCTACTCGTAGATTGGCTGCCAAGTTAATTAAACTTGGAAAGTTGGAGGCATTGAATGGCAAGCATCAAGATGAAAATGTAATTAAGAGATAAAAATGAAACAATGAACACGAGCTTGTGTGCGTTACGTCCACGTGCATTATGGGGTCAATCCAGCTGAAGATAAATACAATAAGTTGATCTGACAGTCGCACATAGAATAAATAATGTGTTTATTTTACAGTCCCTTCGAATCTAGGCACAAAATCAATCAGCTGTGAGATGGAAGATAATCGGAAACGACAGATAAAGACGGAACACAATAAAATATGAAAGAAAAGCGTGACTAATGACTAATAACTGTAATCATCATAAAGAATCATAAAATGATATGTGTTATAATAAGTCTGGTTCGAAATTGGACGCCAAATTGCGAGCGAGCATGCCATCAAAATTAACGTAGCATCGTAAATATACGCAGCCGGATTCCTTATTCGTATCCATATTAATATCCATATGTATACATCCAAATATATGGGAAATGTTGCAGAGAAGTGCAAATATGCGTTAAATTGCGTACACATTTCGCACAGTCTGAGGAAAACACACTCAAGCACGCTCCCGCTCACACCCACAAACACATTTGGCATATTAAACATAAAAATGTCACGACCAGCAAAAGAAAGAGGGGAATTACAAAGATTTGGGTTTGACAAGCGAATAACAGCAGGACTTGGGCATACCCTGCATGACACGGATGTGAACTGCAAGGTGGGAAAAGCGAAAACAATTAAAAGAAAATTTTCAAATTATTGTTTTTGAAGGAGGAAAGCTATTGAGCGCTACATAAAGCGAGAGATAGATAGAAAGAGACAGAGAATAGGAGACATAGGGGGCGAGAGTGAGAGAACGTGAAAGTTGGGGACACCATTAAACCTTAAACTCTACCAAAAATTTCCATGAACAATTTTTAAAATTTTCAGTAAAAATCTGTAAATAATGCATAAAATCATTTCTCTTTTCTCTTTCATTTCATTTCTCTCATTTCTCATTTCTCTTGGCAAATTAAATTTCTATTTGTTAATTTTATTTTTTTTGTACGTTAGTAAAACAAAAAACTCCGCTTGGACAACCGACTGTTTTTAGGCTGTTTGGCATCTGCTGCTATTGCTTTGTGCACTTGTTTATATATTTACCATATGGCTATGGGCGTGGCACACATACTTCCACACACACACACACATACACACACACACATACACATTTACCCATTGCCCGCTAGCCAAACTGTGAGCAATTATTTTGTTGGCACTTTGTTTTGGCTTTGCTTTTGAAGTGTATTTTTTTGGTATTCGTTTTTACACTCGTTCACGAAGTGTAAAGAGTATATTGGGTTTGGGCTATATCCGCCTTGCTGCCTGTCCGTCCCACTACTGTGAACGAGTATATCGTAGTTGGTTTTACCCGACTGCAACGTTCTTACTTTTGTTTTTTTTGTGATTTTGCTGGTGCCCAATTTGCCGGCGGCTTTGGACCAACAGGATCAGCAGCTGAAACTAGTTTAGGCCTGGCCCAGGTCCATTTAGGCAGGCGTAAAAAACTAAAAGCCAGCAACAACAACATGAGCAACAACAACAACAATTACGGGCGCTTTTCATATGTTGCATAATTTATGCAAATGTATTTATTGCCGCGCCGCAAAGTAGGCAACACAAAACGAGGCAGCCAGCCGGTTGGGCTTGTGGTGGGGTGAGCACAGTACAGGCTTGCCAAAGCAAATAAATGTTAATTTCATGGTAATAGCGTTGGCCTGAAAGCAAGGTGAAACAAAACGTAAACTGAAGCAGCCCCATAACCACTTTCGCAAACCCCCCCTAAGCCCCTCAAAAACTTACAGTGGAGCCAAAAAAGAAAATAAACAAACAAGAAAAACCAAAAGTCAACTAAATGTGTATTGATGTACATTCCGCACATGCCCTGTTCTACGTACGCGTGTGTGTGTGTGTGTGTGTGTCTGCTTTGACTTGTATTTTACATGTTGGCAGCTTGCGGTGGGCGGGCAGGGCGGGGCTATGCAAGAAAAACAGAGAGCCAAAGCACAAAAAACATGTAAAATTCATTGAAGGAACCGACAGCTGTGTGTGTAGCTGGTAGGGGATGACAGGGGGTTGTGAGGGGAGATCGGGGAGTGGTGACCTGCCTACTATATGAGTATATGTATGCGGGCTACCCCTTGATATTTGCCTTGAGCCTAGGAACAAATGCGTGGGCGTGCGGAAATTTAATAAGAATTGGATTTTTATGTTTTGCGCGTCTAGATGGCATATGGCACAAACACACACACACACGCACACATATGTGTGCGTATATGGCTGCTCCATGGGGCGTACTTAATTTAGCATTAATACCCATGACAAGCGCGCAAAGAGCCCCAAAAACAGAAGCCCTTCGGCAGAACAAACCCCAAACTTCCCCATCTGAATTGCGACCTTAACCTTTTGTGCTAATGATTTGATTTATCTGCGGCCAGGCAAATGCCATTATTTGCACAGCCACATAAAATAAACAAATAAATAAATTACTTTTGGATCTCCTCTCCCCCTTTCCCCTTGCTTTTGAGTATATGAAAGGCATTGCTTGCTTTCTGCCAGTATGTTAATTATTTTCATTGATTTTAATGTAGGCAAATTAGGGTTATATTTAAAGTAATTACAGTCTTTTAACAACGGTGACCATAATTAAAATTACATGCAAATATCAATTTATAGACTTGGCTTAATGCGTTCGCAAATTGACTCGCATTGTCTACTACATGTTTTTCATACCAATTAATTAAATGTGCTGCCATTTAGAAAGCTATTTAAATATTTGTTTATTTTTACCATATAGGTTTTGTATAGAATAGATACAAAAATTCAGTTTGAATATGATAATAAATTTGCAATGGCCTCAATAGGTATTATAGAAGCTTTAGCTATAGATATACAGGATATTTACGTTGCAAATTTAGCCAGAATGAGAGCAGGACTTGGAGCCTCTTCTGGGACATGCACACGGCTGGAATAGCGCAAAAATCAACAAACAATCGATACATTAAAATGTGTGAATAATCCATAAGGCAAGAGTGAGAGCGAAAGTGGGCATGTTAGGAGCATAATTTCCCAGGTGTCTGTCTTACTATATACCAGCCAATATATATATAGATAAATTGTTATAAAATGAGGCAAGTTGTCGACATTTAATAATTTTTATAAAATAAAGGAAGCTACCGATAATTTAAAGCAATCTTGTACTATATATGGTAGAACTTAGCTTCCAAATTTCGCTTATCTAGCGTTCATCATGTCTGAGATTGCCGCGTTAATACAGACAAATAGACGCACATGGGTAGAATATAATATAGAACATATATATAAATATATATTTTTTATACGTTATGGGGTCTCTGCCAACACCGCAATTTTATCCAAACGAGATACGCTTATAGCCCAATTTGGCCTGATTTCCGATAAATCATTATTGATATCGATAATTTAACGGTGCTTTCGCCTCTTTATTTTCCCCAGCTCAAGTTTGTTGTTGTTGTCGTTTTTGTTGCTGCTAATTTATGCAAAAAATCTAATGAATTTTTATGCCGAAAAACGCCAGCGAAATGAGAAAAAAAACAAGAATGAAACGGATGTGTGGGGCTGGGGGTTGGGGGATGGGGGATAGGGGAAGGCAGAGTGTGAAGAGGCGTTGCGCACTGTGCAAATTAATGAAAATTCATGAACAATTCTTTTGTCTTAAGGAAAGTGGGCGGGGCAGGATCCTGGGGCTGGGGTTCAATGGGAGCCCATTAACGAGTGCAAATTAAAAGCAACCCCAAATGAAAAACAAAGGAAAGGCCAAGGAAATGGCGAGAAAATTGTTGAAGAATGTGCACAAAATAATAAGCCATAAAGATTTGTGAGTATTATTTTTATGGCGAAATTGCCAAACTATGTTACGTAATAGCACATTAAAGCCGGGAAAAGCGTTTTTGGATTAAATTAAATCACTTGAAGCGGAGCTCTTGGCCAGGACAAGCAACGACGTTACGGCAGGTATTCCAGGGATTTATTTGGCTAAAAGCCTCATAAAGCCAATTGCTGGAAATTTGCATGCGATGAGCAAAGCAGGATGGGGGAGATTGTTGCTTATGCAAGCAGCCAGATAAGGCTTGACATGCGTATATCTCTCTCTCCTTCTCCCTCCTCCTCTCTCTCTCTCTCCCTCTATGCATGCAGGGAAAGGCGTAGCCGAAGGCCCCTTGCTGACTGGCAAAACGCACGCAGACCAGATATATTCAGAAATTCAAGGAGCATAAGCCCCCGCCCATCAGTTTCAGGGGCCCAGGTACGCCTGGGGTTAGCAATCAGGCATTATATTGGAAATTCAATTTTGATTTGCCATTTTCCATTCACCATTTTCGTTTGGCCTGCGTATTCGATATTGCAGGCAACGCGTTTTGCCCTTTCTACGTATCTCGTTTCAATTGCAATTCCGCCGAACTTGGGTCCAAATGTGACCGGGCAGATATCGCTTTTGAATGAACTTTCCATGCGAAGCAGTCTTTGCGTGCAAAATTGCTGCGAAAGCAGTCCATTATGCACTTCTGAGAATCGAGATGAATCTCAGATGCGTTTCTCATAATAAAATAGCCAAAGGAAATGTTACCAAGAAATAAAAGCAGTCAAAGAGAGATGAATGACAAAGCGCAATGCAGGAAATTAATTATGTGGAAAGTGAACAACGTTTTATCAATTTGTCTTGAAATGAAAGGAAAGAAAGTAAATAATAACTTCCATAGCTTTGAGCTTCAAAGTATATTTTATATGGTCGGCCTTAATGATTTATCTGTATTTAACGTTTTAAACGTTTCTTATAAACTATGTTTTAGCTTACAAATTCAATGATGATGAATGATTTAAATATGTTATTATTGTAATCTTTTTTTACTTTCATTGTTATTAATATTTTTATTGTTACCACTTTACATTAGAACAGTTTTCCACTATTAGGTATATAATATATTCATAAGCAATATAAACTTCTGAAAAACTCACAATTCTCAGTTAGTCAATTATTTTAAACTACTTGGCCCAATGATTTTTTTTTATTTTTTTCTCTTCATAAGCTGTCAAGCATAAATTCAAAAGGAACTTTTTTGGTAACTTTAAGTGAGCCTTGCTTGACCATGTTAATCAGTTTAAGGGACATTCTCGCAGCATTAGCCACTTGGCAAACAGGCGGAAGACAAATAGAAGCCATCAGCAGGATATGCGGTCTCTGGTGTTTATCCTTCAGTGCGCTGTGGTTAGTCACTTCTGTGTGTGTCTGTCTGTGTGTGTGTGTGTGGGAGTTGCTGCAAGGACTGCAAGGACGAGTTTTATGTGCTTAATCTGCCGCTTGTTGCTGCCACACTCCATTTATATTTTGGCCCACAGACAAAAGGGCAGCCGAAACCGACAAAAAAAAGTTTATATTTATGCGGCACGTTCATTTGAAGTCTGCAACTTGGCCGCCTAATTGCGTGCCAAATTTGTGGCTGTTGCTGTGGCTAAGGCTGGCTTTAGGGCCAACAATTCTGGCTAACAAATTCCGCTATATAAATCAGCGCCGCATAGGCAAAAGGCCGACGTGTCCCAGCAGGTTCAGCCGACAGACAGAACAATCGAGACAGCCAAGACGGACTTGCTCGGGCATGTCAGAAACATTTCAAAATTTATGAATTAAATGAGTGCGCATAAATCATCATACAAAATGGAAAAAAAGTGCTTAGACCGGCCAAAATGCTGAAATTCATGAACGCAAGGAATGCGTAAACTATGGTGCTCGGGGACTCAGCAATTTTTGCCTCTGCAGCTGCTTAAATACACATCATAAAGCCGAAACAAAAAGCGTCGTGGCAAAAGCCGAGCCCAAGTGCGAGCTGCTTAAGTTTTGCATCTGTTTTTCTATACGCTCCACAAGGAGAGTGTGCTGTGATTTCCTTATTAAATTTGTAATGCATTAAAGGGGACTCATTCAACAAGTACACTGATTTACCTATATGTGTGCAAATATTTAATTTTATTGAAAATATAATTAATATTAACTTTTTATTGTCATTATAATAATACAACAATGCTTTGAAGACCAAAGTTCATAGTAACAACTGCAGAGTAACATTTATTTTAGATAAGCATGGAGAAAATTAATTAAAAATGGTTTTAAGTTGAACGATTTTAATTAACTTAAATAGTATTCGGTAGGTGCTTTTTCATTTGTTTAAATGTTGTTTAGTTCATTGCTTTCTATAATTTTTCTATAATTAACCTTTATTTTAACTGAACGGGGATTCGAAGTCGAATTGCAGGCTAGTGTGTATGGATGTAAAATAATTAACTAAAAAATAAATAATAATAATAATACTAATAATATAAAATAATAATAATAATAGACTACAATAATTTAGAAATTGGAGTGTATTTGCAAAGAGTATCTGCGAGGGCATTTCATCTTCGACGCACTCTGCAGCGAACTATTGTTGCGCGTGTTTCCTTCAGGTTGGCTGCAGCTAAGCTCATAAACAGCTGCACGGCATTGGATGCTCGAGGAGGCACTGCATCCACTCTGTCCTGGCTTCATTATGTTTTATTTGTTTGTTTGCTTTCGCTTTGCGCTTGCTGCGCTGCGTGCCGCAGCATGGGGCATGTGTGTGCCAAGGCATTAACTGCTTAGCATGACACGTCGGGACTAGAGGCGTTGGGGTAGGGGAGGGCAGGGGCGGGGCGGGGCGGGGTTGCTGGGTAGCGTAACTGGTGGCTCGTGTGCCTTGTTATGCTGGCCTTTAACGAGCTGCCTCACTCACAGCTTTGTGTCTATCATTCCTCGTAAAGCATGTTTTGGTTGCTCCACACCCTCTTTTGTCATTTCAGATTTCCCGTTGCTCCTGTCTTCTCTTCGGCCTTTGGTTGGTTCGCAATGCCGTTGGCCGTGCTCTGATTTGCGCCCTCTTTGGGTTCGGTTCGGCTCTTGTCTTTGTCGCGATTAATGGTCGCCCCGTTATTATTATTATTTATTTCGCTTTGTGCGGCGCCCCTGACAGTTGTGCTGGCCGCCATGTTCTTCTGGCCATGTTATGTTGTTATCCTTGTTGCTGGCCATTGACACACGTTGTCAGCGCATTTTTATGCGATTGCCCCCGGAACAACGTCATTAAAGCGAGAATAAATATCTCGCACTAAAGTACACACGCACAGCTGCACAGTGGCTAGAAAACCTATTTTCATTTAAATACAGCACTTGGAATTTTTACGAAATATTTAATAAATGGAAAATATGAAACACACACAAATGTACAGGCATGATATTTTAAACATTTGGTTTGACATGAGGTTAATTGAAACGAAATTCGTTTTATTTGAAACCCTTTTCTTAAACATAATCTACATTAACAATATTGATTTTATATAAAATTATTTTATTTTTTATTTAATTTACAAACGTTACATTTAATAAAAAGAATATATATTATAATTTTAAATTAATATTAAATTACAAGTCGCTACTTACCCTTTTTGTGTGCTAGAAAAATGGCAAAACCGTAACAATCAAGGTTAATAAATATAAAATATAAGTAATTAGTTAATATAACTCGTAGCCTGCACCACTGTGCGTCGCCCACACAATATTCTGTGGTTTTATTTTTTATTATTTTGCACATTACACATACCACACGTTAGCCCTGGCGCCCGCTCACACGTGTAGCTGCTGTGACCGACAAAAAGAAAAATGTTTTATGAAATGAAAATCTTTTTAAAATTCCTTGACCCGAAAGCAAATAGGAGTGGAGCAGGGCAGAAGCCACAGAGCGACTAAGTAAACAGCATTGGCTGCCAGGCAAAGCAGAGCCAGAACCTGAAACAGAATCAGAATCAGGGCCAAGACCCGCCATAGGAACCTGGAAACCGCAACAGGACTGTGCTGAATATGCAGGAACGTGGACATCAATCAAAAATGCGAGGCACCCTGTGCTGCCTCAATTGACGCGGCAAGCTGTCAGGGATGGGGTGGGGGTGGGGGGGTGTCATCGTTGGGGGAGTCGAATTTTAAATTGGCCTTGCGGCGGAATTTATTAAATTGTTGCGGTCGCTCCGCTGTTTGCCAAGTGGCCAGAGCCGGAGTCGCCTCTGCCATAATTTATGTGTAGAAAATGAAATAATGTCGGAGCGTTTCCATAGAGACGCCTCAGCCTGTTGGCCGCCATAGCGACAACGACGACAGCTACAGTGCCTGCTGCAGCAGTTCGCACAGCTTCCCTCGCACTGGCCATTCAGAGGTCTCTTCACAAGTTCGCCAGTTTCTCCAGTTTCTCTCGTTCCTCTCGTTTCTCTCGTTTTCTCGTTGGCAGTCTGTCGAGCACCGTCAACGAATCAATCAAATGAAAGATGCAACCGCAAAAGCAACAATGAATGAGTTGTGGAAGGGGACGAGGACTCCGACTAGGGGTCGGTTTGGGGCCAGGGGGAGCCCTGATATTGCATTGACGTGACCGATTTTGATTTGTTATTTGGCTTGTAGTTGCCGTCGAAAACTGCAAATCATTTCCAATGTCCGTTCGATGTGATTTGCAACTGCAGTTGCATTGTGGGGTATTTTACACATACATACACCCTTTTTGAACAAAGTCTTTTTAATCGAGCTAGTTCGAGCTTAGATTTAAAAGAATAGAATTCTTATGGCATATGTCCATACTATAATATCTTTGCTAGGTTTTAAAAATTTCTATATGGGGATGAATTATTTGCAGAATTTAGGTCCAAATAAATGAATTCACATATTTCAAATTCAGCCAATTTATTTATTCGGCCATAATCAATCAACTTAATAAAACATTTGCAAATTCATGCTAAATTTTTCTTCAAATATTTACCATAATAGCATAGCTCCATATTATTCTCTGTCGGATAAAAAACTAAATCGACTTCCGCGAAAATTTAATTTTCATCTTGTGACTTCAGTTTTGAAGACAATTTAAGAATAGTTTTTCTCTTCATAAATGTGAGAATTGTTATCGAAAGATTTGAAAAAATAACTTTATTAACTTTCTGTATGATGATCATCAACTAAGAAAACATTTATTTATATAGATTTTCATATGTACCATATAACAATATAGATCACACTCGAAAAATATATTCCTTGACATCAATTGACATTTCTCTAATAGCATCCATGCTGATAAATTGAGTAAGAAGTGTGTGGAATATCTATACTATATATATATCTTCGTCGGCCACTTCCTTTTATGACCCTTCCCATGGCACCCCGTGGCCTCAATTTAGGAGCCGTGTCAGTTTGAAGAGCTGCACCATTTTTTTGCGCCACTTGCAAAGGATTCACGCATTTTGTAGAGCAAATCGAGCAAACATAAATAAAACTTGCAGCACAAAAAAGAAAAGTGCGGAAGAAAAAGGGGGTGGGGGGTGAGCTGGGGGGCAATTGGTGAATGTTGCAGCGCGTTGCCGTTGGCATTTACAGCCGTTAGCCCCGTTTCGGTTTATTGGCTGGGCCACCTTTGCATTGGGCCACTTTGCAGCCGGCCATTCCACGCCTGACCACAGGCCAGCTACACGAATTTTCATGGCATTTTCAGCGTAGGTGGCCCGGGCAAAGGCGCTATATTGCGCATACGCCGCTTTGGCCCTTATCGTGAAAAGCATATTGGCAGCTAGCGGCCCAGCCCAGGACATGAGCGTGCATATTTATGAGTCTGCACTAAGGACACTGCTTATGGGCTTTGATGTTGGGTGTGATTTGTGTTTTTTCCTCTTCAACGCTGGGCGGCAATGTTGACAGACAGCCGGAAGAGGGTGTCGGGCTAAGGGTCTTTGTGGGGTCTACATTGTGGGGTGTAGGGTGCAGAGGAGCTTGCTAGGCGCACCAGGTTAAAGAGTTGCGGCTGTTCTGGGTTTAAAGGCTGACTGAATAATTCTTAAAGAGTGGATTGTAGTGTGTACGTCTGCCTGCTTGAACTTTACAATGTGTAGGGCATACAAAATACAGATATATTCACGTCTTTACGGAGCAGGTTGTAAAGTGTAGAGTGCACGTCTTTCTATCTGCCCTGAGTAGGGTTTATGATTTTAAAAGTTCAGGGTGAAATGTCTTTTTAGGGAGAAATGTTCAGTATATATAGTGTAAAGTGTACATCCTATATTTATAGGGTATGTGCGTTTACAGTTCGAGGCTGATGGGGAGTAGGTTCGTAGCCTGTGCAGCTGCCGCCCACCTCTTTGCCATAGACAATTAGACAGGCAACAAAAATGCTTTTGAGCTGCCACAGCATTTGTTGCGCGTCGTGTTGCAAGTGCCAGACACGTGCCACATTGGCCCCTTTTGACAGCTATTGACAGCCACTTTTCACATTTTATTGACAACTTTCGGCCTGGCCATGAAGTGCGCTTCAATCTGTCAATGCACAAAAGTCGTGAAATTGTATAGCAGTGGCAAACAGACTGCCAGCTGGCCAACAATGTTGCAGTGTCGAGTGTGCGCTAAACTTGGCCGCAAATTGACATTTGATAGTCCAAATGGAGGGAAATACGACTATAGTAGCCGAGCTAGCTCTAGCTGATGTTCTGGCACTTGACTGCGTTTAACTGTCAGTTATATGCTGCACGTTCACGTTAACTTTATTCCACGGACAAGGGAACCTAATCGTTTTGCCTGCGCCTCAAATTAGGCAACACTTTTTTGCGCAGCCCACAAAAAGCCGACTTAATTTCTTATGGCGTGAAAACGGGTCAAAATTATGCATATTATTCTTTGCCGCTTATCAAAAAAGGTTCAGCCCAGCGGCATTAAAGTTGCTCAGTTGAGTAATGTCGACTAACGAATGCCCTGCAATGCGTCTAGTAGATTAATTATGCAAAATATTTGTCATCGCTTTTATCAACGTTTGTCTCAAGAAGTTGAAAAATTGCCTCGCTTGATTTTTAGCTGAATATTTTTTGGTAAATTGCTGAAAAACGTGAGAGACCAGCGGGCTAATTATATAAACATTTAGTTGTACATTAAATCAGCCTTTGTTTTGAGGTTTCCGCTTACCAAGTTTGTTGACCGCAGCCTATTTAGCTCCTAAGTTCCGGCAGCAGCCCTGAGTGACCTTCTTTTTTTCTTATTTTGAGGGTATAATAAGTGGCCCCACAGGGATTAATTTTCAGCTATGGCCGGCCCGCAATTATACAACAATTAAAAAACAAACGCTTAAAGCGTTCGCGTCCCCAGCGACTGGGCTGCTGCAAAATTATAAATACGGCGGAAAACTGGGGCTGGCAGCCCGCCCGCACGCAAATTACTGTGGCTTAATTAATGGCCAAGAAATGTTGGTGCGTCAACAGGCAAATGTTAAAGACCACGAAAAACTGTTAACAAAAAAGTTTCGAACGGGGGCGGGGGCGTGGGCGTAGAGACGGTAGTGGGCTCGAGTAATGACAGCCGTTGACGTGGCCAACTACGTGAGTGTTGGCCTCATGTGCCGAAGATGGCGACAAGAAAGTGCCACATTTTTCAGCAGCCAAAAATTCAGCGCGGGCCTTGACGTCACAGCAGGCGGAAGAAGAAGAGCCGGCAACCAGAGATATTTGGACTAAGAGCCGTTGCTGGGAGCGGGGGAAAGGAGGTTGGCGTTCCTGCCACTCCTGGCGGTATATTTTGCAGTTTGTCGGTTGTTTGTTCTGGCTGCGGGTATGCGTGTGTGTGTGTGTGTGTGTGTGTGTGTGTCATGTGCGACATGCTCGTAAAAAGCGTTTGCTTAGCCAAGAGCCAAGCAAGTGGCACATGACACCAACATCCACAACAACAACAAACAGGCAACGACAAAATGGCGACATGCCAAAACTCCAGAGGGGTAGTTGGGCAGGGGGTTGGGTGGGGGCTGCCTGGATCTGTGCTCTTCTGCAGTGTGGTAATGCTGATTTGGCTTTTACCACATCATTATGTCTTAACTGAAACTTGTTGTTGTTCCCGTTTTCCCTTTTTTGTCTCTCCTCCTTTTTCGGTGATTGTTAACAACTCTTTCATGTCGCCTTTTTGCTCATTCCCCTCTGCTTTGTTTCTTTCAGGCTGCCAGTTTGTGAGGACGCTTTGCATACCCCATTCCGAGGTCTGCTACGATGGTAAGTTAAGATAGCGCCGACAACAGTCGATTAACTCGATATACACTACTCACAACAACAACAACAATAACAATATCATCAGATTGTGTTTATGAAGTGCCAGCGGGTGTCTCCATCAACTGGGGAATATGACATAAAAACGGTTGGGGCCAAGCTTCGGGAATTGATACATATCTTTAGGGTTATTTGTAGTTAATGGCTTGCAGCTTACTTTCCTTTCCTTTTTTCTTTTTCCTTTTGGCTGAGCTAAACAAATAGTTGACACAGTACCTAAATGCTTGTGAGGGGAAATCAGAATATGATGAGTTGTGTGTCGAAAAACTAGTGCCATTATATTAAGCAAATGTAATAAAACTAAATATAATTTTTAAAAGTCCAAAATATATGCTTAGTTATTATATTCCAAGTTTAAAGCCTCTGTCAGAACTGGGCTCATTCTAAATCAGATAACTTAGCATTTTTGTCTGGCCTCCAGATTAATTATGCATTTAAATCTGGCAACAGAATTTTTGGGCCGAATTCTTGTTAAAAGTGTACGCCAAAAAAGATGCAAATTTTAACTTTGTTGAAATTGGACCAATTTTCATTAAACTAAAATTTAGATATTCAGACTTTACTCAAGTTAAAAATTTGGAATTTAATATTAGAAAATTATAACTCATCTCTTGAAGCTATTCTGCTGTAAAAAGCAGACTCTAGAAAAACAAGGAATTTTAAAATCAGGCTTGCAATTAACATGTTCTGCAGACGCCCCAATTTGGCGAGGCTTTCGAACATTTGAACTAATGACAGGTCTTGGAGCGGATTTCGTTTGAAACCTGGACTGTGCAACGTCGGGGACTCTCAATTGCACTAAGTGCTCAATAGCCGGCGAACCTGCAATATAAACGACTTCACACACGTCGACACAGAAATGTGGCACTGCCAGAGGCCAGGGAGGGGGGGCAACGACTGCCAGCAGTTACCAAAATGCGCTTTAGACCCTAAAAACCCAGAGCCGTTTGTGGGTCAACATGCAACGGGCACAGCTGAGTTTTCTTCTCTTTTTTGTTGGCTCCTGTTTCAGCCAGGAGTATATTTTCGTATTTGCAAAGCGCTTCAATGCCAGTCGAATTGGAAAAAGGACACCAGACCCAAATGGGGGAGAGAGCGGGACTTAGGCACTGTTAGGGCAACGCCAGGCGCTGACTAGCAGTGCATTATCGAGAACACACTCAATTACTTATGTAAGCACGGTGAAATTTGTGGATAGCTGAGGGTGGCAAGAACAATTGCAACAGCAGCAGCTGCTGCAGCTCGAGAAAACCTGCGAAAATTGTGAAAATTGCTGAAAAAAACGGGGGGAAAAAATGGTGACCCAAAAGGGAAAAATGAACGCGCAGCAATGTAAAAGGGAAGTCACATTGAAAAAAAAACTATTATACAGTTAGAAAAGTAAAGAAAATGTTCTCTTTGGCTGAATTAAAAAGTGAAAGGATTTGTTTTTATTTTACTTATCAATTAAAAATATGTTTTCGAAATGTATAATATCAAATACAAATACAAATACTAGTATGCAACATAATCCTTTACTTAAATTCCTTTTACTATGATTTAATAAACATTTTTTACCATCGCTGGTATAAACAATTTATGCTGAGTGTATCAAATGCGTACATAAAATATCTAATTTTTTTTAAATAAAAAGTACTATGTTATTGTTTTAATTGCAAATCATATTTTTAAAATGAAATTAAAAAAAGAGCGTTTTGATAAATTCATTTAAAATTATATGGGGAAATTTAAAATTTTTCAAAATTATTTTTATTTCTGTTAAATAAAATAAAAAATAGATATCGTATAATTCGATTTTCTCCCATATAATCTGCGCAGTGCATGATCAGTTTATTCGTGAATGTAATGGGTATTTCTCGCAGTGTATTCACACACATGTGCAGATATTGTATGGCTGGCAGCAGTCGCAGTTTTTTGCCCCAGACCGCATTTACATTATGCAAATGACGTTTCAGACGAGCTGCAAGGATATGCATTTAAACGCTCGTAAATCAGTGTGAAAACAAAAGGTGCTCGATGCGTGCAGTCAGGAGGGGTTGGGAGGGGGGGGGGGGTACTAGGTGTGTTGCAGCTATTGTAAGACACGCGCCATTAATGCAGTTACATGGCCTATTAAAATTGCGCTCAATTTGCATTCGCAGACAACATCTTTGGCAAGTGCATACCCACCACTGGAGTGGACGTGGAGGACATTGAGAAGTAATTATCCGCGTGGCATTTGGCCGTCGGCCTTGTTTGTGTGCTGAGCGTGTTGTGTTCGTTGCAGGACACCACTCACCGAGGAGCAGTCACGTCTGCTGGCCACCATGCTGGAGGAGCTGCAGGGCGCCGGCCTAGGCTGGGACCACCACTACGTCCAGTGCCGCATCCAGGGCGCGCTCTTCTCGCTGCAGCGCCAACAGCAGCTGCCGCCGAACCTGTGCGCCAACCTGGCGGCGTCGCCGGCCGAGATCGGCGATCCGGCCAGCGCCTTAGCCAACGTGCGCTTCACGCAGCCGGCGCTGGAGACGGAGCCGGAGCAGCTGGATGGCAATGTGGACTACTACGAGCCGGCGCAGTTCTATCCGACGCTGCGCAAGAAGCAGTCGCCGGACGGGGGCTTCAACAGCATACTGCATCGGCTGCAGCTGCAGGACCGGCGCCGGCTGCGTCACGATCCGCTCGAGCTGGAGCACTTTGGCAGTCTGGACGGGCACACGAAGAGCACGCAGCTGGAGGTGCCGAGCGTGATGGACGCCTTCCTCGACACGGAACGGCAGCGCATCGAGCGCGAGCAGCAGCTGCGGCTGGCCGAGCAGGACGCCAGCCGGAAGGCGGAGCAACAGAATCGCCTGGAGCTCTACCAGATCCTGGCCGACTCGGAGCCCGATCCGCAGCCCTACCAGCGCAAGCAGCAGCCGGCGAACGCCATGGACCAGCTGGAGGCCATTGTCGAGCAGCAGCAGCAGCAGTCGCAGCAGCAGCAGCAGCAGCAACCGCAGCAGGAGCAGAATACGCCGCAGGCAGCGCCCGTTGTCTTGCCCGAAGAGGTGAACGAGTCCAGCGAGCTCTACTTTCCGGACAACTATGCGCCGCTGAAGCGTCGTGGACAGCAGCAGCCGCCCGGTCGCTCCTTCTTCCGCGAGCTGGCCAACGAGCAGGGCCTGGCCCAGGAGCCGTTGGCCGAGCTGCCCGCAGAGCCGGAGCTGGCGAAGCGGCGGCCCAGCGACGCCCAGGCGCAGGAGCTGGCCTTCGAGGCGGGGCTGCGGCGCAATTCGCTGACGCCGCTCGAGGAGGAGGCCATGCTGGCCTCCAACAGCTATCCGCGCGCTCGCCACAATCAGCGCGTGTTCAGCGAGGGCGGCCTGCTGCTGGTGCCGCAGGACGAGCTGCAGGACTCGGCGCAGGCCGACGAGCCGGCGGACATCAAGCAATCGCTGCTGGCCAACATGCTGGGCTTCGCGCGCCACGAGCGGCTCGACGTGAAGAAGCCGGGCCCCCAACTGGGCCCGCCCGCCGAGCTGAGCAGCCAACCGGCGACGGAGAAGCCGCACCGCACCGAGGACGTCAACAAGGAGGTGGTGCCCGCGCATGTCAAAGGCGGCGACGCCAACGAGCCCTTCAGGAAGAAGACCGTCACCAAGGAGCAGCACTCGGACGAGGATCATGCGCCGCACACCGTAGACACTGAATACGCACACGTGTTCGTCAAGAACCCGTAAGCACATTGCAAAACTTAACGCTAATTGGGAGCTAATCGAGAGCTAATCCTCCCTAATCTATCTCCCCTCTTCTCGTGCAGTATCGACAGCTGGTACGATGGGCAGCGCATCATGAATGAGCTGGCGCAGATACTACACCTGCAGGGATACTTTTCTTATTTAACGTAGGTTTCAATCCAGCTGGTAAAGAATGCAATGAACTCTAATGTGCCTGGTAGTCTATCAAAGTAATTGAAGGCTTTGGCCGAGAGCTACATTGTTGTTAAGGTTTATAACACAATTGAATCCTGGTAAAAACTAACATGAAGATTGCAAGGCATTGTAACCCTTCATGATTTCTTTTTTAATTTGTACAGCATTTTATTAGATGTGATTCTTATAACACAGGATAGTTATTGATAAAATTTCAATCTAACTTAGCAGGATTTATAAAAGGGATTCTTTTCTTTTATGTTCCTGGTAAAATTTGACTTGATATCTTAGATTGGTTTAATATTCCATGAATGGATTTCTAGTTTCCCAGTTTCTCCATTTATCTCAATCAGACTCCCACTAATTGCAGCGTTCAACCGCACGAAGTCAGCTTCCGGGTGGACTCAAACAACCCCGAGCGCAAGACGGCCGCCGATGTGGCACGCTACATCAACGAGAACCGCGGCGTCAAGAACAACATCCAGCGACGCGTCGGCTTCTACGTGCTGCACGCTGGCGTCGGCGATCGGGTCAAGGATCTGCACGATCCGAGCATCACGGCGACGAGCATCGAGCTGGCCGAGCAGGGACCCGACGTCACCCACATCATGGCCTA
Organism: Drosophila robusta; assembly: GCA_035043565.1. NCBI lineage: Eukaryota > Metazoa > Arthropoda > Insecta > Diptera > Drosophilidae > Drosophila > Drosophila robusta. Next base: position 1,470,471 of record JAWNMW010000080.1, read on the forward strand.
CATGTTCGCCGGTGCAGGCGCCGCGGCGGTGATTGTGATCTTCGTGACCCTGATACTGATCAAGCGGCACGATCGCAAGCGCGATAAGCTGGGCGGCCTGCAGACGGGCATGGCGGGCGCGGAGAGTTGCAGCAAGGATTACCAGGACCTGTGCCGCGCCCGCATGGCCGGCAAGAATGGCAGCCCGTCGGCTGGCAACAGTGGTGGTGCTGGTGGTGCCGGCGGTGCTGGTGCTGCTGGTGCCGGTGGGGCTGGTGGTGCTGCAAACACAACCGAACCGGCGCACAGCGGACGCATCACATCGCTGAGCAAGGAGAACGAGGGCCGACCACCGTCCTCACGCTCCAGCACATCATCGTGGAGCGAGGAGCCAGCCCTGACGAACATGGACATCTCAACCGGACACATGGTGCTGGTAAGTGCCCCTGCCCCGCTCCCGCTTGGCCGCTTACTAACGCGCTCCCTCTGCAGTCGTACATGGAGGATCATCTGCGCAACAAGGGCCGATTGCAGCGCGAGTGGGAGGCGCTCTGCCGCTACGAGGCCGAGCCGAGCGCTCGGGACGCCGCCTCCCAGTCGCAGTGCGAGAACCTGAATCGACCCGGCGCCCCGCTGCCCTACGACCACTCGCGGGTGGTGCTCAATCACTTGGCCAACGCTGAGGGTCTCGACTATGTGAACGCATCAACGATTGTGAGTGTCTTGTGAATCAATTGTGTGAACATTTTCAGATATGTTCAGGCAACGATTGAAAATGCCAAGTTTTATGCCCATAAATAGCAGAGTTTACTTTGGCGCTTTTCTTTTGCTTTGTCAGTCTTTCTCTTTGAATCGAAAGAAAGTATTTCTCTCTTCTAAAATGACAAAATGTTAATGGCTAAAGTTGAATCGCTTTAATACGAAATACCTGTCGCCGTAAATTTAGCTCAGTTTCATTTTTATTTTGACAAAAAATTTAATTTCAATAATGAATATATTTGAAATGCAGAATCAATCTAGAAGATAAACCATGAACAAAATGCCATCATACATGAAAATCGGTTGAGCTTTGAGAAAGTTATGGGCGTTTGAATTATGGGAGCTATGGATCCGGGAGCTTTACATGTCAAAATTTTTGTAAATTTTTGCATGATTTTTGACAAAAAATTTGACCCCCTCAGAATCGGTTTTAATGTTGTTTTTTATACTATTTGTGACCATCAAAATCGATTAAAAATGGAAATTGCAGATTTTTAATTTTGAAAAAAAATTTTTTCCAAAATGAGTAAGGGGGGGGTACATGCTTTTTCCCAAAAAATTCCAAAAAAATTTATTTTCAATAATGCATATATTTTAAATGCAGAATCAATCTAGAAGATAAACCATGAACAAAATGCCATCAAACATGAAAATCGGTTCAGTTTTGACAAAGTTATGGGCGATTGAAATATGGGAGCTATGGATCCGAGAACTTTACATGTCAAAATTTTTCTCAATTTTTGCATGATTTTTGACAAAAAAATTGACCCCCTCAGAATCGGTTTTAATGTTGTTTTTTATACTATTTGTGACCATCATAATCGATTAAAAATAGAAATTCCGAATTCTAAATTTTGAAAAAAAAATTTTTCCAAAATGAGTAAGGGGGGGGTACATGCTTTTTTTCCCAAAAAATTCCAAAAAAAATTATTTTCAATAATGCATATTTTTTAAATGCAGAATCAATCTAGAAGATAAACCATGAACAAAATGACATCAAACATGAAAATCGGTTGAGTTTTACCGAAGTTATGGGCGTTTGAAATATGGGAGCTGTGGATCCGAGAGCTTTACATGTCAACATTTTTGTAAATTTTTGCATGATTTTTGACAAAAAATTTATAATTATGTCAACCACAATCGATTAAAGACGTAAACTTGCAACTCTAAATTTTGAAAAACAAAATTTTCCAAAATGAGTAAGTGGGGGTACATGCTTTTGTTCCCAAAAATTCAAAAACAAAAAAAATATAGTAGGAAGCATCATATATTCGATCAATACTAGCCATGTCTGACTATCTGTCACTATTAATGCGTCGATTTCGGAGGCTACAAGAGTTACCGAGGTTTGGTTTGGTTTCTAAGTTTTAAGATTAATTTTAATATTTTAAAATTTACAATTTATAATAAATTTATAACTTTATTTTCTAGGTGACTTAATTAATGAATATCACAATTGCTCACTCACTTTTTCTTTCTTTTCACTTTTCTCTTTCTCCTCCAGACCGATCACGACCCTCGTGCGCCTGCCTACGTGGCAGCCCAAGGACCTCTACCCTCGACCTTGGCGCACTTCTGGCAGATGATTTGGGAGCAGGGCGCCGTTGTTATAGTCGCCCTCTGTCGCCTGCAGGAGAATGGCGAGGTGGCCTGTGCGCGCTACTGGCCGGAAGAGGGTGCCGAGGTTTATCACATCTATGAGGTGGGCTACCTGAAAGTTAACTGGCACTGGGCCTTGTTTATTAAGCTGGAGTTTCTCGCTGTTTCTGTAGGTTCACCTTGTTAGCGAACACATTTGGTGTGATGATTACCTCGTACGTTCTTTCTACTTGAAAAATCTGCGCACTAGCGAGACTCGCACTGTCACCCAATTCCATTTCCTGTCCTGGCCGCAGATGGGCGTGCCGCCGCAGGCCAAGGCGCTGTTGGACTTTAGGCGGTGAGTGGAGCGTGGAGTGAGCCCCCACCTATCATTGTTAACATTTGCCCCACAGCAAGGTGAACAAATCGTATCGTGGTCGCTCGTGCCCCATTGTGGTGCACGGCAGCGCTGGCGCCGGACGCACTGGCTCCTACATCCTCTTGGATCTGGTGCTGGGGCGCATGAACAAGGGCGCACGCGAAATCGACATTGCCGCCACGCTGGAGCATCTGCGGGATCAGCGGGCCGGAGTCGTGGCCACGCGGCAACAGTTCGAGTTCGTGCTCATGGCCGTCGCCGAGGAGGTGCACGCCATACTGAAGGCGCTGCCGGCGAACACGTCGGGCGAGAAGCGGGAGCTGGACAAGGAGAGTGGCGCCAAGGAGCCACTCAAGGAGGACAAGGCGCAGGAGGCAGCCGAGGAGGAGGCGCCCACCAGCAGCACCAAGGCGGCAGCGGCCGCAGCGGCAGCCAAGGAGAAGGAAAAGGAGAAGGAGAAGGAGAAGGAAAAGGAAAAGGAGAAGGAAAAGGAGAAGGAAACCAACAAGGAGCAGCCAAAGGTGTCCGCTGAGCAGCGCAAGACGTCGGCCAAGAAGTAAACGCGTCTGGCAAAAACAAAAAAAACAAAAAAACATTTAGTTAAAGTCTTGTTTGTTGCAGCGTTTCGGGGGTCTTATTTAGTTGTTGTAGTTAGTGTTAAAGATTATCGTTTCGTTGTTTTCAAATATGTTTTGGTCTAAGCACTTGGCAGGTTCGAAAAGGGCTCAACATGGTCGGCTAGCGTTGGATAAACATTAACTGTTCAGTTACTATATATATATACGACATATATGTAAACTTCTTAAGCCTATGTTCCGCACAAATTGCACCACAAAAAGCGCGTGCAACGATGCAACTTCGCTTGCCACACAGCCGGCACGCCGGCTTTGGGTGCAACACCAGCCCGTGGCATCTAAAGCGCGTCTCTGGCGGGGCAATTCGAAGCGGGTTGGCAGCGTTGCACGCGTGGTGCCCAGCACTATAAAATATTTCTATAAAGTACATATATACTTATATAAATATAAAAGCAAACATATTTGAGTGTTATATATATATACAAGAAACATATTTATATACATGTGTAGCTGTTAAGCATTTAAATTCAATTATGAAAGCATTTTTCTTACGCGTTTATCGGTGTTTAACGAAAAAAGAATTACACAAACCATATGGAATACCCCTACTTTGATGTGAAACTCTAATCGATGTGCTTGAAATAACCAGCGAGATTTACAACAAGAAAGAAACAAACAATCGAGCTAAATGGTATACATGTGCCGCAAAAGCCCAACAAACAAACAAACAAACAAACACAACAACACTCGACACACATCCAGAACATACCAAACACGCATACATATACAAGAGAAGACATATACATACATATAAACCGCAAAGGATGAATGCAAAATTTGTACCTAAACGAAAAAACAAAAACAAAACACAAAATTCTATTTACAAAAGAAAAAAACCTAAAACCAGATACAACAAGACGCTATTGATGTGTATGACAATTAATTATACAAGTTTATTATTATTATATATGGAAGCAAAAGGAAACAAACTAAATATATATTTAAAATATATATATGTATACAAAATATACATTATTCATATACAATATTATGAGTGTCAGTACTTATATAACTTACGACTTATCGATAACTCTATATCTGCGTGTAACTTTTGAACATAAATATTTGAATATTGTTTTACCAAACCATATGTGTGCGATTTATATAAATTTATATATATTATTCAGTTACTCATTCAACCGATCCTAAAGCTTATGATTTACAACAAACAAAAAAAAACAAAAGTAAAACAGAATGGCGATAACAAGGAAGTCACCATTCCGTACAATTTGTGGGATCGTCTTAAACTCATGTATTTCTCATCTGATTTCAAGGCAGCTAAAAACGATGCCCGCAAATTGTTCGGTTTGCAAACTGCCTGAAAACAAAAACTACACAAAGCCAAAATAAGGAGGGTGTGCCACACACAAACGAAGAAAAGCTACATCTAGAAAAAGCTTTAAGTCATAATGCAACACAAAACAAAAATTGTTAATGTCTTTGCCGCATAATAAAAAATAAAAAAAAAATAAAATCTAAAAACACACACACCAAATACACATACACATACAAAAACAAACATCACAAGGAAAAACTATCAAACAACAAGAATTCCCCTCAGGCATGACCCTTTGAATGTTTCAAAAGGACAAATAGCAAACGTAAAACAGGAACTTAAAAAAGAACACATGGTTTAAACGTGGTATTTAAAACAAAAATACTGCACAACACGCTACACGATACACCACGAGGAACAGCCACAAAGATACAAATGACTACAAAGATCACAAAATGACTAAGGATAATACAAACTAGTTGATTAAGTGCAAATTATTCAAAATACAAAAACAAAAAAAAAACAAAAAAACAAAAACAAATAAAGGAGGAGCAGCCAAGTTGATTTGAAAGAAGTGTATGGAGATGTAACTAAATGTAAAAGCTGCAAGTAAGCACAAAAAGAATAAATGAAAATAACTAAATATTTAAAAGTTTTCCGTAGCAGTTGGTGTTTAAAAACATATTGCAGAAAATGAGTTATTGTAGTTTGAAAATGAAAAAACAAAAAATCTTTATGTAAACCAAATGTCAACTAATTAATATTAAGAAAATACCAAAACATTTAACTAGACGCAAATTATTTGTTAGCATTTCCTTCGTTACAAAAACAAGATTCATTAAAAATAAAAACACAAACACAACACGAAAGCAAAATAAAAACAATATTACAATAACTGTGGCAAGTCCAACAACATCTTGGGGCTTGCGAAAATCTCAAAAAAAACAAAAAACAAAAAGCAAAAACTTATTAACGTGGTAGAAAGTACTTGAACAATTAAAGTTTACAGTTTTTAAAAACACAAGAAAGCAAATAAATATTTCGTAGTGAGTTTTTTCATTAATTTACCAAGAGTTTTTTCAGTGTTAATTAAATACAATTTACAACAAAATATTTCAAAATGTTCTTCGACAAACAAATTAAATAAGTGTACTAAAAAAAAGATCAAATGAAGAAGAGGAAGCAAAAACTCTAAATGTATTGTAGTAAAAAGTATAAAATATATATACAACAATTATTGATGTATGTTTGGCATTATAATTATTACATTAAAGTAAAAACAACAACCATGCGTAGAAAATTGAACGGAACTTACACATAACACGTAAATTTACCACATAATATATAAGTGTATTAAGTATATATATATATTTAAAAAAAGGCATATATATATGTATAAATATTAAGAGATCCACCATACAAAATACGATATGTATGGGTGTATTAATCAGACACAAAATTATAATTTCTTAAAACTATTTTCATTGATGGTGTAACATAGATATACAAAAACGATTCACAAAAAACACTAAAAATACCAAAATTACAAAACAAAACCCAAATGAAAAGCTGTTGAAAAAGCACACTAGGGAACGGAACAGGATGACCCGCAGTTTTGCTCTCGAAAAACAACTCCCGCTGGAGTTCAGAGCGTAAAGCTCCAAAACACAAATAAAAACTTATATATATATATATTGATGTAATATGCGAGTATATAAAGGACGCATAGCCATAAGAGCTGTGTGTGTATTAAGTGTAAAAGCAACAAAAATGCCCAAATCGGTACTTGATCCCATCAAGGAATACTAGCTGAAGACGGCTTTAGGGATAGTTAGCAGAAGGGATGACCCCAGGACAGATTTAATGACAGACGAACCGGATACAAAATGGTTTGAGTTCCTAGATAAACGCAAGCTGACTAAACACGAAACTGACGCTGGACAGGCTGTAAATACGCACATCTTTACTTCGAACGAACAGCTAAGCCCTGACAAATACTAAAAAAAATATTTAAAAAACTACCGACCCCTACGAAAACCGAACAGAATGACAGAAAACCCTACAAAATGAGATTTAACGGTAAAGTTGCCAGTTCTTAAAGTTGGTCCCACACTAGTAAATTCCTCGATGCGGTTATAGTTCCGTTTTTGGTGCGGCATTGTTTATAGGTTAAAATGAAATACATATGACGTTCAACATGACAAAATTATACTATATTTAAGAACTATTTTACTTAATTAAATACATTTGTTCAAATTATTTCCTTCAGTTTTCAATTGGTTCAAATAATATACAAATACAAATAAATACAATGACATAAATATTAAAAATATCTATATATATAACTATATAACATACATATATCGTACAGTAAACATATGTGTGTCGTACTTAAAATATAAAAAAAATCCAGAAAATTAAATATACATATATACAACACAAAATAATGCTGTATATTTCAAATAAATTACATATTTAAGCACTTTATTACAAGCGCAGGCTTTCATACATTTTTGGCTAACATATAACTATATCAATTAAGTGCAAACATTTAACCAATATCGATGTGTATAACATATATAAATATATATGAATATCTGTTTAGCCATTTGGCCACATTTGTGTTATTAAGCAACAAAGCTAAAAACAAAACAATTAAAAGAAAAAACAAAATATTCACAAAAAAAATTGAAAAAAACCAGCAGAAAAATTTTATGCTGGCTGAGGCCACTTAAAACTTAAATATACTAACAATTTATTGAAAAACAAGAACAATACATGACATTTATAATAGTATAAAAATACATAAACAGACAACAACATGTTTATGGTCATACCTATTAAAGGTTTTTTGTGCAAGCATAACTAAAAGATCAAAATAACTAAATCGGAATCGCTATGCAATTTAAATAAATATAATTATATAAATGTATACTTCAATTATTTACGACAAGTACATAACTATATACACATAAAAATATAATATATAAATGTTATTATTCAGCAGACAAAACAAAAACTTTTGATTGAATTGACCTTTATCAGAGGTCACAAGAAGATAAGAAAACATATATCTAAATGTAACGCGCCATTGTGTAATATGCGCTACATAATTATATGCTATATATATTTATATATATGCTATATATATATAAACCTATATATATATATATATATATATATATTATCCTATATATACATAACTGGATGTATAAATGTAAATCAAAAAGCCACAAACTAAAACTAATGCGAACAATTCACAACATTGATAAATAGCAGAGCAAGGAAACGAAGACAATTGATTATGATATAATGTCATCAATTATGTAGAACCGGTAATAATTACGATTATTATTATAATACAAACATCAAAATAATAAAGAAACCCTTAAACCAAACAAATACAAACAAAATCAAGCCGATCAGTAAGCACATGAAACCACTTGAACGATTCTGTATGAAATGCCGCGAGCATTTAAAAAAAACTGTAGACTAACACTGTTTAACAAAAGTAATCGAATTCCATTCGATATACTTTATGCTGTAAAAGAACACCACTTACTTTTCCTTCAAGAAGGCGTTCAAGGTACTGTACTTAATGCTGTGTAGGAAGCTCTATCTAGTTATAATTCCTGCTTGATCAACAGTCACAAGGATAAAGAGACTCAATCAACACGCTCACAACCACAACCACAACCACAACAACCACACATACACATGCCTAAGATAACGCTGCACTTGGCTTAAGTGTCTATAATTTCAAAACTAAGTTTGAATTTTTGAAGAGTTTTTACTTGGTTGTGAATTCAAATTGAAAGAAACTATATATATATGTGTATATTTTTTTCAGCTTCTCCTCGAATTATTTTTGACAATTGGCGCTCCAAAACTTACATCTGTTATTGGTTGAAATTGGCATTTTTTTTAAATTAATATATGTCGAAATTCGAACTTAAATTGGCTACACTGAAATATTATTAATTGGTTGAAATTGGCGAGATATTTTATTTATTTAAATACTATTGGTTAAAATTATGATCGAAAAAATATGTTTGCTTGCAATTTTATTTACTTAATTTTTTTATTGGAAAAAAACGATATTTACTTCAATGTAAAACAAAATACTTGAAACGATTTCCTCTAAAATACAAAAAAATATACCCCACATTGGCAATACACACCGCACACAGTAAATATTTGGCTTCAATATTTTGGCTAGGCTACTTAAATATTTCTAATCTAATGCAAATACGCAATTGCATAAAATAAATCAATTAAAGCTTCCAAAAAAAAAACAAGAATGTAAGTAAAGCGCCCGGAAGCGCTAAGGCAAAGGCACTAAATTGTTTTATATGTTGTGGTTTATTTATTTCCATTTTCTGTTTGTAAAGTTTTCGGATAAACTTAAAAGTACACTATGAGAAAGTCGCACCAGCGTGTATGAAAGTTATTTGCGTATATACAATACTCTGAGCAGTCGCAATGCTATCAACAATTATATATATATATATCAAATTGCGAATAGTTATATCAACAAGTTATATCAAATATTTACATATATACCGTATATATATATACTCACACAAAATATATTTAAAGTGCACGCGGGTTTATAGGACATTTTTTCATTGGCGTCATAAACGTGCACACGGCGGTTTAAACCAGTAGAGGTCACCAGCCTAGAGAATTTTTTTTTAAGGGGTCTCTGCGAAGGGATCCCTCTTAGCACATGGAGAAATCCTAGCTACATGAATAATCGATCAGGTGTGTTTACACTGAAACCAAATAGTAAGATAACCAAACAAGTTTTAAACATATTCATTATGCAAAATATTCGTATTATATGTTATATATATATATTCACGTATTTAATCCATGTGTGTAAAGCAAGCATTCAAAAAATACAAAAAAAAATATGAAAAATAAGAAAACAGCCTAAAAAACAGCAAAACCCTTTGACATCCGTTTTATTTACATATAATTACATACTTACATTTATCTTTTCTTTTCGTTGCTTCAGTTACTTAGCAAGGTAATGCTATGGGCTTTTAAAGACAATAAACAGTTACATTTGGGTAACATATCGTTGATTTCATGCTCGCTCTGTAGAAAAATACTTATTTGATACTTGTGGCAGTCAGCTAAGGCAGAAACCCTGTGCGAATTTCCGACCTATTCCAATGTGTTCTTATTATAATCGTCGTGCCCCCTCCCCTGACACGCCCCTAAGTATTTGCCATGTGCATCAATATGCACACCCCTTGCTGCCACCCCTTTTCCCCGGTGCTTGCCATTTAGAACAAAGCAAAAATACCGCGCACCAAAACACAAATGCGAAAAAATACGAAAAAAAAATGAAATAATAATAAAGCTAGTACAGAAATCGGGTCATAGCCAATTTTATATGCTAGCAACTGCTGTGGTGGTTCAACCGCATCTGTGCCGGCCTGCCCGCGTGTATGTGTGCGTGTGTGTGTGTGTGTGTGTCTGTGTATAATTTTTTTTTTCGAGTTTTCGATTTCATTTGGTATTTTGGCACAATTTCAGCTTTCGTCTGTTTTCTGTTCGCCTGATACGAATGTCGGAACATTTCTTTGAAATGCCGCAATGAAAGGCAAAAAGCCGCCGTGCAAACGCTTTGATGATTTTCCGCATGCCGCCGCCGACGTTCCCAACGGCAGCAGCAGCAGCAGCAGCAACACCACCACCACCACAACCACCAACCACCAGCCAACAACAACAACAACGACAACAACAACGACAGCGAGAAGCAGCGACAAGGAACGTTTTGATGAGCGCGTTTTTGGCCGCCTGTTGATGATGATGTTTGTCGGTGTTTGCGTTTGCATTTGCCATGCCGGGCATATCAATTTAGGGGAGTGGCATGCGTGACGCTTAACTGAACGAGATTATAGAGAGTCTACTCCCAGAGCCCAGGCACAGGCAGAGGCAGAGGCCCAGACCCACAGCGCGGCAAGTTCTTTGTTGTTCCCAGTGCAGCTGGGCGTCGCCGTAACAGGAGCACGAGCAACGGCAACGGCAACGGCAACAGGAAGAGGAAGAGGAACAGGAGCCACAGACTTTCAGTTCGCCGCACTGTCCAACAACAACAGCAACAAACACTTTTGCCAAGCTGCAGCTTTTGATTGCGGTTTTGATTTACTTAGCTGGTTTTGAGCAGCCAATTCATCAACGCCTCGCCTTTGTAGATAGGATAAACGACTTCTTAAGTGTGGTATGTGAGGGTATATCCAGTTTGTGGTGAGTTATGTGCGCTTGTACGACGCACATACTAAGATACCATTTTTTTTTTTCAATTTTTACCTGCGTGACTTCAACGTTGTTGACCTGATTATCCTAGCTTATAACCATTATAACAATATAATATTACTTTGGAAAATATTAATTAATTTTACCAATTTGAATGCATTTTTCGCCTTTATATTCAAATTTATATTTATGGTCATTTATTTCTCTATTTAAATCTTTAAAATATTTATATAAATAATAAATTTTTGTGAGTGTCTTCTCTTGCAGACGAAAAGTAATATACACTTTAGTAAATTTAAAGATAATTTAAGCTCTACTCAATCCCTCTCATATCCATCCAGGCTCGCTGTCCACCCCAATCATCTGGCAAGAAGAACTCGCTCCCGCAAAGGACGCAGGCTTAAACGGTTCCATTCCATAGACTTACTCAATAAGTTTCTCTAAACTCTAAATTAATTCCTAACTCTCCACGATAATACTCTACAACACTATATATTTTGTTCCACAATCGCATAAACACTTATCCCGGTATAAAAAAATCAGCCAACTAAATGCAAAATATATACAAATATATATGTATAAAAACAAATAAAAGAAACTCTTCTATACAATATTAAATCAAATATTGTAGAGAATAGCTCTCTCAAATTGCTGGTAAACTCTTTTATTTCACCCACTGTACCCAATCTTCTGCACTGTCTTTCAAATTGCAAATTGTATAGACTTTTGAAAAATAGGTGGCGCCACTTAAGCAGTAACAGCCATAAAAGTTGCTATAAATATTTCAGCAATTCACGACATCCGGTTGTTGCCTTGACTAAATGTGCACCCGTTCATGCTGCCACAGCATAGATGGCGCTAGCAACAGCAAGCTGCTGACTATGCTCCACAGATGGCGCCAGCCTAGGAAACCTACACGCACAATAAACTAAAAAGTTGATAATGAATTTGTCACGAATTGTGACAATTCCATGTGATTGCAATTGTGCAATTAGCTCAGAGGCCGAAATTAAATCAAGATAAATATCTTGTTCTAACCATAATTAAAAGGTGTTTTAGCCACAAACTTTGAGTATAAAATGATGGAAACTATGACGAAATTTTGAAAAATCGTTTATATTTTCAAGGTGTCACCTCGATAAAACCAAATAATTCATATGCAAAGCGAAAAACTCGCGGGTAGTAAAAAATTAATTCTGAAAATTGAATAAATTACGCGAATTATGTAACAGGCGAACAGAAATCGATACCAACAGACAGAAGCAGCAGCAGCAGCAGCAACAGCAGCAGCAGCAGCAGCAGTCGCTACCGCAGAAGTTGAGAACCGTTTAGGAGCACTCACACAGAGACACACACACACACGCACGCACTGAATACACACTCGCCCCGCTGGCATAGCCGGAAAATGCTTTTCCTCCAAAAAGTCAAAAGTAATAAGTATGTGAAAGAAGAAGCAGCAGAAGGCAACACTTGAGGCTGATAAACGCGACGCGCTGCGGCAAAGGGGCAGCTGCCGCTGCTGCTGCTGCTGCTGCCTCGACTGGATGTTGGCCATAAAACATTTTTCATAGCTGCCGCTTGCCGCCGAGGGGTTGAGGGCTGGGCAGCCGGCATGAGGGGGTTGCAAATGTCTCGTCTCCATGCCACTATCTGGAAAATTAATGTTCAGCGTCAGAGTGAGTTAGATGCCAGGCAAAGCAGAGAGCGAGAGAGAGAGAGGGAGGCGGGGCGGGGCGGGGCGAAGCGTGTGCGAGAGCGTGCGTGGAAAATCATCAAAGGTTGCCGCAGCGGCATTTTCGCCTTTGTGCCAAAATCCTCAAAGGAATTTTCCGATATTTGTAGCAGGCGCGCAGCAAGCGCCAGCTGGCAAAGTTGACCAAGAAAAGCCACAAAACACAAACACACACACACACACACACACCCATACCCATAAAAACACACACAGTCGACCTCAACACGCCAATGAATTTTCCGACGATATGTATTTTTTTTCGCTCGGGGAGAAAATTCGCTTTTCATGTGTGCTACACTCACTCACTCGCACACACACACACACACACACATGTGAGTTATCGATGAGATGCTGCGACGTCAGCGCTGACGTCGATCCATTTGGCGAGCGCATTTTATTTGGCGATTTTTCCTCACGTTTTCCACAGTGATGTCACTGCCGTCGGCTGGCGCGGAAAAACCCACTCGACATCTATTTTTTGAGCATTGTTTCGCCCGAAGCATGAGCATTAAATTGACATTTTTATGAGCCGCTAAGCCTCGTTGCTGCCAATTTTGGTAGCGCATAAAAAATATAGTGAAAAAAATTAACAACATTCATTCAAAAAAGGCTTCAGACATAAACATAAAAATTCAATGAAAGAAGAAGACGACGACGCATAAATTAAGCGGCATTAAATGACAGCGATTAAAGTAGTTGGGGGAGGGGGACGGGGGGACAGGGGGGGCAGGGTGGCGTATTCATTGTGACAAATCAATGAATCAATGCTAAGCTCAAACGATTTCGATGAGTGTGTTTGAGTGTGTCAGAGCAGAAGAGCGCGTGTGTGTGCACGACAACAACAATTCTGGCAGGTGCCGATTGCCAGATACTGTAGACATATATATAAAGATATTTATATATAGTTATAGAATAAAATATGTTGCAATAGATAAAAGAAATAAATAGTGATACAGATATGTTGAGTGAAAGATTTAGAGAAAACTATAGATACAAATATGTATGGATATATATAAATATATTCATATGTAAATTTCGAGAAGATGCAATTTATAGAAATAATACCATTTTTTCGCGTTTTTTTATATTTAATATTTAATATAATATCACAAAAATAAGAGAAAAATGCTGGAGTTAGGTACAAAATACTTAGGACAAGATTTTATTTTTATTTGTCTTGAACAAGGGGTAACATAATCTCAATGCAAATACAATTGAGTAGTATTTCTTAGTCTTCTCTTGGTTTTTTTTCGAGTGTATATGATATACACTTTATTTTGTAATTTCCTGGGTATATACTAGCCTGCATATAAACATTTGCCAGCTTTCGCTGCACACATCCAATATGCTTTGTTGCGACCTGATAAACAGGGTATGGCAAACCTCAAACAGCTGCCAATTGTGGGCCATTAGGAATCGAATAAATGCCAGTGTCAGCAGCTCGATGAGGATGATGACATCTCAACCCAACATCAGTCACAGATTCCCATTTTTGGCACGTCTCGTGTGGCAGCTGGGCCAAAAGGGCACGGGAACGGGGTCATTATGGGAGACGGATTCAGATTCACACTCAGATGGCGAATCACAATCGAATGCAAATTCCACATCCGATTCGAGTCTCTGCTCGAACGGACTCTCAATGTGGCGCGTGCCCCAAGCGCAAGCGAAAATAAAACAACAAAACATTGGGCAACATCTTTGTTTAGTCTGGCCGCATGCTGAGGGGGAGGGGGATTCAAGGGGGGGGGGGGCAGCATTTGCTTTGGCATTTTAAACAAAAATGTTGCAAGCGATGTTTTGGTTGTGCGGCAACAACACAGCGCAAAAAGTGCCGCAAATAAATTCGTGTTTTTTTTTAGGTTTTGCGGCGAGGCGACGAAATGTCTGCAAAGTGTTGGCGGCAGCGGGAGGGAGTTGGGGAGGGGGGGCAGTGGAGGCTGGGTAGCTGTTGTGGAAACGTGCCTTGAAAACGCTTAGTAATGGACATATCTACGCCAGACATTCGATTGTGTGCTTTATGAGTGGCAATATTTAGGAACTTGATTAGTCAACTGAACAATCGCAGCAAGTCATAAATAAGCGGGAGTGGAGTTCACTAATAAAATACCCTGCAGATTTATGTATATGAGATGGATGTAAGCAATCAGGCGGACATTTGGTCATTATATATATGGTCATATATATATTTTATATATTTATATATTTTATTTAAATTTAAATTATTAAAATTTAAATTTAAATTTAAGATTAAGTATTAAAGCTATTTAAGATTAAGTATATAACACTGAAAGAAAATTAATATATTCGTAGTTAAGCCATTTTAAAGCTTTGCCAGATATAAAGAACTTGACATATTAACTTGGTTTATAATTAGTTTAGATTCCCATTAAAGAGTCTTGAATTTATCGAGCAATATAAGTAAGCATATATGTATATAGATATGCAATAGATATGTATAACATGCCCATTCAAATGCTTCTTCTTAAACATTAAGAGGCACAAGCCAACTTTACACATAGAGTTGATTAACTGCTGCAAAAACGCAGCTAAATCGTGATGTTTGCGCATTTCAAAAGCCAGATTCTCAGAGTTTTCTCACAAATGGAGAGAACAAAGCGGCAGAAAACCAACCGTCAACAGTTCGGCAACATAAACCAAACAAACTCCAGGCAAATTGTCACTTGTTTTAAGCACAAAAATTCAATAAATATCAATAAAATAAAGGACAAGAAGATATTCAAGGAGCTAATTGAAGCATCAACATCATCAAAAGCCGCAAAGCCGACAAGCCGCCAGCGGCAAGAGCTCAAGTTGAAGTTAATTGCAAAACCGGAGCTGGGCCAATAAGCAAATCCAGGGTCGGAGTCAGCCGGGCGGACTGGAACAGCTGTAACGGTAATCGCACTAACTAAGCGAGCGCGGAACTTAATTAAATTGCCCAAAAACGCGCAGGCGAGCGGCTGAACAACGCTGCTATACCCTGTAATCATGGGTAGTAGCGAACAAATGGGTATACTGAAAATTTTCCGACAGAGGAAAACCTTTTGAGAGCCCAACATTATTGATCAGCACGAAATCGATAAGTATCGATGTTAGGTCGTTGAAAGCTAACGGAATTTAATAAAAATATTCCTTCAAATTGAATTTTTCAACAGTGTACAGGTGCTATGGGATAGGGTATACTCTAGTCTGGCACTCTATAACTCTTGTTTGTGGCTGTGACTGCTGCTGCGAAGCTGCGACTGCGGCTGAGTCGACGGATGCGCTTAAATAATATTAAAACATGCGCATTTTGCTGAGACGACAATGTGAAAAAACGACAAAAAGGAATTTGCTTTATGGCAGCAACGATAACAACGACGACAACAACGAGACCAACAACAATGCCAGCAATTAACTGCAGCGGGCAGGAAGTTTTTGGGGAGCTGCACGTGAAGCGACCTTGCAATGTCGCAACGAGCTCAGTGCCAATAATGAAGACAATGGTGGCGATGATAGAGATAATAGTGCTCATGATGATGTTGCTGCTTGTTAAGCTTTGCCGCCATTTGTCTGGGTAGCAGCGACTAACTGTTAACTGCTGGGCTTGGGACGCCCCCGACTGCATTCCAGCACGCCAAGCAAAATGTGAATAAACTAATCTAACTGCATGTTGCATGCCACACGTTGGCAGCACCAAGAACTGCGCCGGCTGAAACGTTGCAGGCCCATTAAATTATGGCTAATAATAATGCAATTTGCAGCCGCATTTGAGACGTCTCAAAACTGACATTTGCATTGAAGAGCAGCCAATTTGCTGCCACTTGTGGCAAGGTGTTGGCCAAGCTAATTGCCTGGCCCTGCAGCTTGAGGTGTTAAAGGGCGAGGAAGGGAATATATTGTATTAAATAATATATTAAAGGTAAGCGTCTAAAGCACCAAGCTGAAGATACTTTTTAAATGTATACTGAATAAATATAACATAAAAAATAACGTTTATTCGAGGTAAGTATAGAAAGTCTCTAATGTAATTGTTGATAAATAAATTGTAGTAATATATATCGTAAAACAGAATAAAAAAACAAAATAATTGAAAGGTTAAATATTTCCTATGAAAAACAAACTAAATATTACAACATGAAATGATAAAATAGCCAGCACAATTTTTAATATGTTTGTTCGACAATTTTAAGTAATTATAAAAGAAAATAAGGTTTCCTAAATAAATTTATATATATGTGTATATTACTGAACTGAATTTCATAGGAAATTAATATTAAATTTATAACAAACTTTTCTGCTAACAAGAAAACTTAAGTTGGTTCTGCATAAGTTCCCATTAAACTAAAATGGCATTTGGCTGAAAATTTATGTTTTTTGGACTGAACTTTGAACTCACGCTGCTGCCACTTCGGGCCACTGTGGTTGGCTGTGCTGTGGCCGCCACAAACAAAATGCAAATGCGAAGGAAACTAAATGGAAACTAATGGACACACGTGATAAAATCAACTTCCGCAGGATTACAAAGTCAGCGCCCCGCAATCGGCTGCGGCTAGGCTCCGGCTCCGGTTCAGAGTCGGAGACCCGGGGTCTTGGGGTCAACTGCTGGCCAGGCAGCTGCCGTAGCGCATGCGCGGACAAGAACGCTGATGGATTTGGGCTGGATTTGCCATGGCAACCGAGAACAACAACAACCAACACGAATAACAACGAGGCGTGTCAAAGGATAATGTGTCGGCGTAGAGGGTGCTGAAGCAGCTCACGTTGCCCGACGTTGCACCCGTAAGATACTGCGCTAAAAGGATTTACAGATACTTTGTGTTTACTTTAATTGGGCTGTCTGCCAGCGCCACGCGCCGACTCTCTAAGTGGATTTTAATGCCGGCCTTCGACTGTTTGCTGTTTGACTGCCTGATTGCAGCAGCTGTTGCCAACTGCATCAGCAGCAGCGACATCAGCAGAGCCAACCCATCAGACATCGGTTGTGCCGTTGTGGGCATATCCTTGCCAAAAAAAACAAAGCCAGGAATTGCCACATCCCCTTCCTGTGGGGCAACACCGCAAAACCACAGCGGCAACAGCAGGACAAAAATATCCGTCAAGCATAAAGGCAATTAATCACGCAAACCACAAAGTTACTACAATAAATCGACTGGAAACTAGGGTTAGCTCAGCCACATGTTACCCTTGCAAAAGCTGAAAAATCAACCGGGCTATTACAACTGAAATGGCCAGAAAGCACGGAAAGGCATGTGAATAAGTTGAAATATTTATACCTTTAAATTAAATATCACGTTATGAATTTTGATAATACATTTCACAACTTATACTAAACGCTCTAGATTAAATTTCAACTTAAATTTGTTGTCCTCTATTTTAATTACGAAATACGGTTGTTTTTTAATTTCCAAAAAAAGAGCAAAGATTATTATTTTCAGTAATGCCTCTAAACCAATTCAAAATCTGTTTTATTATATTTTTTTATACTAATTATGACAACTACAATCGATTGAAATTAATTATTTGCAAAATGTTCGTCTAATTTGTTTTAAAACTGAGAAAGATATATCGATATTCGAGGAAGAAGAGGAAGATTTATTATTTATCATTTCGTATTCAAATTGAAACTAAAAGGTTTTGGGTATACAAAACTGAATAGCTTGTTTCGCTCTTTGTTTAAACTTTATCATACCCTTTCTTAGCCACTTTATGAGTACCCGGTTTGACAATAGTCAACCCTTAATAAAAAGTATTTACAATAGGGGCAGCTGCTACTGCGTTGACCCCCAGAACAACTGGACGGCGACTGTGGCTTCAGCTTTTCACGGCGTCGACAACGTTGGCAACATTTTCGCTCATTTGCATTCGGTTGCAAGGGAAAATGTGGCCACTTGTGGACAAAGGCAACCCCATCCTGCCGCCTGCTGCACAGTGAGGGTGTGACGTCGCTAATTGTCCGCAGCTCAACTGTGAAGCTGCACATATGTTTGGGCTGGAGAAAAGAGCTGGAAAATGTGTGGAAAACAATGCGCTGAGTTTCCCAATGTGCGTCAATTTGTTTGCTCGTCGGCGTGTTTTGATTTATGAAACGATGGCAACAGCTGGTTGGCCATTTGACACGCCAAGTTGTGTGCGCTTGTGTGCGTGTGTGTGTGTGTGTTGATCTTTGGCCAAGGAGTTGCAGCGTGCAGCTGCTGGTGGCAGCAGCTCTTGGGTCAAGGCGTTGACTGCGTGTGGCAGGCACAAGCGAGGCCTCAAAAACAATGCCCGCTTGCCACGGCGAACACTCAAATGCTGCGGGTCACTCGGTCGCATGAGCAACCCCCACCATGAAGTGCGCCCCCACCCCTAACCCTCGGAAACAATGCGCAGCAACCCCTACGCCGAGCACCACGTGCGTCACGCGCAGACGCAGCCACTTGCAGGAACGGGCAACGGGATCGGGATCGGGACTCGATTCGGCATTCGGGATCCGGGCCCTGGGCCTGGGCTCCCTCCCGTTACGAATCGAACAATGGGCAGCGCTTTTCAGAAAAACCCATTAAGTGCGTTATGCACACATAAATAAAAGCAAGTTGGAATGTTAAAGACGGGTATCGACGACTGCGCGACACTCTGCTCACAGTTTAAAGCAGAAATTCCTGCCTAATTACAGGACTGGACGCCTTACGATTTTAATCTGAAGTTTCTGAGCTGCAAAATTATTTTTGACTCAATTTACAAGCAAAGTTGAGCAACCTTTGTTGGCTCTAGCTCTTAATATGTGGTAGATAGTATGTCTAGCTTCAATATACCCAATTTTGCTTGGCAGGCAGAGCACAGAAAAACAGCAGCAACTACTCGTGTGCACTTTGTTGTAAATGGCAGGAAATGTGCACTTGAGTGCCAGCAGCAGCAACAGCAGCAGCAGCAGCAGCATCCACAAGCAGCAGCAATTATTGCCCCGCACTGCATAAAAACTTCAAATTACAAAAACAACAACTGCATTATAAATACAAGCAAATACTCACATTATTCACCATTCGATTTTAAAGCAGCAGCAAAAAAATGTTATGACAAAAAGGCAGCAGCTGCCTGCATTTTTTTTGTAAATATGTTATTTAATATTAGTTTAACATTTTTCTCCTCTGCAATAATTAAAATTGCATTGCGATCGCCATAAAAGACTCGCGCGTAGGCTAAATAAAAATAAGAAAAAATTAAAACAAGTTTGAGACATTTGAGATGTTGTCGCCATTTTCATTGCCTTGACACATAGCCACAGACATAGACAAAGTGCGGCGCCAGTTTTATAAAAAATAGAGATAAATATACATATATATATATATAAAATCATGGATTAACTAACACAAGTTCAGCTGGCAGCCAATGTTGGGTGTCATTTGGCAGCTGATGAATGCAGCGTTGATTTCCAAATGATTTATGCGCAATAAAATGCTAAGTTGCAGTTGTTTAAAATGCAGTTTATAAATAAAATCGAATTTGTGTAAGTGGGCTTAAAATAAGGGTTCATTTCTTAGATAGAGCAAACAAAGGTATAGAAAGAGCTTGCGTAATTAATTTGAATAATAAAAACAAAAAAATGTTGTTATAATTACTGGTTAATAATTTATAAACTATGTATGAGAAATGTGATTTATTTTAAAATGCTGCACTCTTGAATACCCTGAAATAACTAACCAACTGTTTCTATATAGGGCTATATTATGGAGCTATTTCGCTACTATGTTCAGAGACATTCACAATTTTATGGGTAATTTATGATAAAAAACTAACTCTTATATCTTCAAGACTGTGTTCCAGTAGTCTGTTTATACATATGGAGTACTTTTAGGATAGGTAACACTATATCATAACTGTTTGCATTGCATTTGTGTGACACACTCGACTGACCCTATATCAAGATATTAAATCAAACAATTAAACATAACGACAGGGTGCACGGGCCTACATAATATTTAGCACCCCACAGGCTGCGATCTCTTTTTACTAATCATTGAGCGGGCAACAGCTGACGCAGTCCCATGCCTAGGCAAACAGATATAAAAGCGAGCCGCTGACCTCCCCTGCTGCTCGGCATTTGCGGCCCGGCATGTTGCACGTGACGGCCCGGGGAGGGTGACGAGCATCATCCGAAATATTACATAAGCAATTGAAAAGTGTGGCATAATTCATAGGAACATGTCAGATCTATAAAGATATACCCTGTAATGGTTGGCTTAATGTTTTGATAGCATCCCAACAGACGAGCAACTGTTGTGCCAGGCTAACTGACCTATTAGGGAGGCGAGTTTTGTGGTTGCGGCTGCTGCTGCCTCTTCGGGGGTTGCAGATCCTACACACAACTGTTACTTTAAATATGTTTGTGCCACACGTGCCGTGCGCAAAATCCAAACAATTTGCCAACATATGTGGCAAGAAGTTAATAGGAATTACGTTGGCATTTAAACCATATCGAGAAGGCCATCTGTCAAGGCTAAAGTATGTTAAAAGTATGTTCGAATATTCCCACGTTTTGGACACGTTCCAGAAGCTTGAAGCCTGAAGCTTAAACGTCTCGGAAACAGATCATATATCATGGTACTCGCCTTCTGTCGAGAGCCCATCAATAAAACTGTCTTTTGTTGAAGTCTTCAAACTCAGCCACAAACTGCCAGCCAATCATTAATCTATTTCCCTATTTATAACCACGAATTGATGGCCGCGCGAGGCGCTGATGACTTGACAATTGCCTGGCTAATTATGCAGCCCAAAAGAAAAGCCAGATGCCAGTTCTCCCTCTAATGGAATTAGAAGTCGCCTCGCTGCAGCTGAGTTCCGAGATTAATTGCTCTGCCAAGAGATAGAATCCACTCTACGTGCCAAGCGTACTTGGCCCAATATGAACTTGTAAAGATGGGATCTATTAAAGTATCTCAACTTGAAGTGATTGTGGTTAAAATTTCAAATGGGATAAGTACCTAACGTATCCGAATATCAATTGTAATTGAATTGGAAACATTATTAATGCATTCAGCTCGGCAGATGCAAATACAGAAATAAAATTCTCTTTATTAGAGAACCATAAATTCGCTTTTAGATTCGGTTTGACTTATATTCAGAATGTGAAATTCTATATATTTTTGTCAAAAATATTGGAGTTCCGGGTTCAACCCATTTAACTACCAATAAAAGCTGAATGTAGCTAAGAAGGAATCTATTTTAGGTACCCAAATATCAACTTACTTTACTAAAGTACTTACCTAATTTTGTAAATATAAATATTAAAAATAAATTCCATTTAAATTCAATCTTTTTATGATAGGCAACATTTTGTCAACCTGTCAATTGAAAGAGTTCTAATAAAATATTATACATATGGCTAAAATATTATTTCATTTTAATATCCACACGTAAGAAATGGAACTTCCTTTAAGAAAAATGCGCTACTACCTCATGGATGAGATTGTTATACACAATAGAAAATTGGACTGTTGGATAGTTATACACAAGAATGTCTTCGACTTGTCGCCGATGATCAAGGATCGACGCGATCACTGGAATCGTGTACGTTTGCTTTAGCCATTTCATGTAGGTAGCTAATTTTCCTCCTTAGAACATGGACTACCTGGTGGCACATGCTGGCAAGGATCTCACCCATTTGTTTCACGAGAATGGCGAACCACGCACCGAGATCTCGCCCAGCTCCGGCCGTCCACGTGTCCTCTTTCCGCCCATTCTGGAGGTGGCCATCAGCGAGTTCGCCAAGACCAAGCACGCCATGTGGAGTCAGGATCCGTTTTATCACATCGGTCGCATTACCAAACGACCGCGTCGCATTCGCCTGATTAACGCGTTGACTGGAAAAGTTCAGCATATGACGGTGTGCAATGAGGATAGTATCTATGACATTCAGCAGAAGTACAAGTCCCGTTACAATCATCATGCGGGCAGCTACGAATGGCGCAAGTTCTCAAATGGGGTAAGTCTAGAATCTCATACTCGGCGAAAAAGCCAAGAACTTTGTTTCCAACTCAACGAAAATTTAGGGAAAGAATAATATTCAACTGAAAAGAAGGGCTGAACTATTGTACTCATATTAGAAAAATTCGTAATATAGGAAAACATATATGGATAAAATATTTTATCATTTCATTTTCTAACCAGGCCAAGTGCAACGGTGTTTTAGATCTAAATGGCACCTTGGATGAAAATGGCCTCACGGACGATGAGGAATGCAATGTGGAACTGCCGCCGCCCTCCATTTGGCTCTACTACACAGATGACCTGACCATCGCTTGATTGGACTTTGGCAATTTTTGTTTTCTGTTTTACATTTTTGGTTATTCGAAAATTTGTTGTGCATGATGGAAGTAAAGACCATTTCAAGCTAGACTGCGTTTGGGTCCAAAAGGCATCAAACTTGGGTTTAGCCATGGTTATTGGTACTGGGTTCTGGCTATGGCTATGCCTATGGCTGTGGCATTTATTTTCGTTTTAAACAAATGTCATGGTCGACATGCGCTGCTAATAATAACAAGCCCAAAAGTGCAGCGGACTTGTTCAGGGCCGCTTGTGAAAGCTACACTGGAAAAGAATGTTGACCCCAAAGAAAACAAACCTGTGTCATTATCTTTGAATTGCCGGATAAACTTACAGAATATGTCGATATAAATTGCAGATCTAATTTAATCTGCGTTTTTTCATGCCATGGATTTTAATCAAACAAAATAAATTTTTTTAAATGTTATTTAACAAAATTTACTCATTTTCTGGTTATATAAATTTTTTTCAGTGCACGTAATGCATGTTCTAAATGTGCCTTATTGCCTTGGCTTGCTTAATATATGCGGGCTCGTATTTTTTTAGGGGCTGCTGCCTGTTAACTCGTGTATGACGTTGGGCAACGCCTGCAGCTGCCCAGCTGCCCAACTGCGAGGCTACCCCTTGTAGGTGACGCCGGCACGCGTTACAGCCGGCCAGCAGCTTCGCCTACAGCCCGAAGGGGGTGCCAACTGAACTGTGAACGCTTTTTAGTGAGCTATGCCAAGTTTGTGCCTTAAGTCTTTCGTTTCTGACATGGATTATGGCATGGATTCTTGGTAGCTTGTACTTACCACTTACCGCCCATTGTCTGTTGCTCGCATAAATAATTAATTTCAGCCTCATGATTTTAAATAAAGAACAGCAACAAAAAAAAATCTGAAAAAATCTAAAAAAAAAAGTTAAAAGCATATTTTAATTGTAAACCAGTTTGTTGGGGCCCGGTCCGAAGTTCCGTCCATAAATGGCGCTGCGCTCGCAATTTACATTCATAAACAAGCGACGTGCGACATGGACAGAGGCTGAAATACCAGCGCAATTTGCACTTGAAATGTTGTGAAATATTTCAACTAATCTCTGTGAGCAGGATACCAGCAAGAGGCCCGTCCATCGATCCAGCTTAAATAGCGCCAATTCCCACGCAAAAGCAAATTAACAAGTAGAAAACACAAACTAAGACAAAGGGCAGGGCATAGGCCCAAAAACAACAAATAGCAAAGAACGCAAGACAAGCGCAATCTTGTGAAATACTCTTCGCTGTCCATCGATTGAAGCAGCAGGAGAAGATTTTGCGACGGTGCCAGGCACCAAACGGCACCGACTACAGCATGAGTCATGCACCGAACAAGTTTGTGCCTGTCTCAGTCATGGGAAAAAGGAGCAAAGCCAGCTAACAAGAGGAAGAGAAGATGTTCTAGGGATTGAAAACTGGTGCCCGCTCGAAAAGGCAATGCGCCGATAAAAAAAACAAAGCACAAAGCAAAAACAAAACAACAGCCGAGCCAAGTGAGGCAGCTTTGTTATTAGTGGGAGTCGCTGTGGCACTTGGGAGTTGGCATAAACAACCGTTGCACTGGCCGCTGTGCGCGTGAAATAAGCGAAATGCGTTTGGCTTTGGGCCAAACCGGTTTTTGCCATACGCTCGTTTGCTCTCCAGCAAGTTCGTTGCCTAAGTCTTTTGTTTGTGCTTGCTATTTAATGCAGCCATAGAGTTCATTGGCTGCACACACACACACGCATATACACAACGGTGAGCAATCAGTTGTGACATTTATAGGTACTTCTCTATGCATGTTTTAGATGGTCTATAAACTGACTACAATATATGTTTATAACCTCACATATATGCAAGTTTCTTTTCGATAAAATTAAAAGTAAAATATAAACGTTTCTGATATAAAATACGAATAAAGATGAAGCAAAGCAAGATACATTACATTTAAATGAGTCTAAATAAATAGTTTAAAAATGTTAAAATAAAAGTGATACTTAATTTTCTCAATACATGAGAATTAAACAAAACTATAGAAAAATATTTCTGAAGTGAAGCTGACATTATGTGAACAAATTTAAAAATTTCAGGATATATATTATTATTATATATGTTAACAGTTCTTAAATAATGCATTCCTGTGAAAATACCTAGGTAAAATATATTTGTACAAAACATATTAATTTCCCACAATTATTTTAACTATCTGAATCAGTGCTGGATATGCCAGTGACAGCTCGCAATTACAGGCAATTACATATGTACATATATTTAAATGCATATATACCTATATCCAAATTGGATTTGTCTTTGACACTGCTCAGTGAGAACCTGCACTTGGTCTGCGCACCCACAACTAACCCACTTCAGTCCTCAAGTTAGTTGCTCTGGTATGCGAATAACAGCAACAAGAACCAACTGCAAGCCATGACCCATTCTCACAGGCTTGAGCTATGCGTAGCTAAATTCTATGGAGTTCGCATTCTTTCCCAAAGCCCAAACAGCCCGGAAGTTGAGCGTCTCTGGTATGCGAGCAGTTCCAGTTCCACTGGAGTTCCACTGGGAATTTATAGCAGCTAAAGCCGCTTTAATTTAATGCCAAGCTTTGCATCAACTCTTAAACAGTTCCTGTTCCCAATGAACCGCATTTCCAGCTAGAAATAGAAAGCAGCTATAGCCAAAAACAAAAAAGAACAGAACTTAAATATTTTTGGCTTGAAGGTCAAGCTGTGGCCGGGGCCATAAGGAAGCCCTACCCCGTGGCTGTTACCAAAACTGGCCGCCCGTAGACAAGCTGAACTTCCTTTATGGTTATGCGTGTCAATTTCATTTTCTTCTTAACAGCATTTTTGTTGACACTTATTCGAGAGGGGCCAGCGGGTTAGCAACTTCCACCGGCATTTGCATTTGGCATACAAAAAACAACATTAAACAATGTGTTTGGCATTCAAGACTCGCGTTAGTAAATTAAATAATAAATACAAAAACGCATGCGACAATAAATAGCGGAACCAAATTAGGAAGTGGCCACACCACAAAGAAACCAACTGGCCACAAGCTCACTGTCTGGCCATATTTGGGCCCAAACGACAACAACAACAACTGGGAAAGATAATGACAACAACGTCAAGTGGATATTTGTGCGGTTAGCAACCCAAAACGTTGTCATTGGCATACTAAATACTATCCAATACCATACGATATGATGGGATGATGGGATATGTGCGGGCCCAATGATGACTGTGGGTTGTTTTGATTTGCGGTTCGTTTGACTTACAAATATGCGCTATTAAATGTTTAACGTTTTCAAGATAACTCAAGTATGGTGCCTACTTTGAGTAAAGGTTATAGATAAATGGCAATAGATAACTACAACATTTTTTTATTTATTTTATTAAGTTTTGCCAAATATATTTTGTAATTCATTTTTACAGATATGAAAAATATGCAAACTTGTGAGTTTTGTATTATAATATTATATATATTTCATTATATTATGGCAAAGAAATTAAAATGCACAAAAGAAAGAGTAAACTGAATACCCTACCCGATATTCAGCAAAAAGGAAAGAATCAGCAAGTGTGAAAAATCAAGTTCCGCACAATTTAAGAACCTTTCAACAGTAACCCATCAAAATTGATATGCAACTTTGGGACTAAAGCGAAGAATAAAAGTGATTTTCATAAATTATTCAAAGCTTAACTGCTTCCGTTTTGGGTGTGAGTGCCTGAGTGTGTGTGTGTGAGTGTGAGTGTCTGATTGACTAACCGATTGGCAGTCACATATTGAGTTCTGCAGGCTGGATAGCAGCAGGCAGTTTGACAAGCTGGTACAAGTACTTATAGAACATACCTTGGGTGGATGATTGGGAGTTGGAAAAACAGAAGGCAGAAGAATTGAATTGAATTGAGGCCTCGGCTGGCGATGCAGTTGCTTGCGGTTAGCGCAGCTGTTTGTATAAATTTACTGCAAATAGCAGAAGCAACAACAACTTCGAACTGCTGCTGCCAACAACGAGTTTATTTTACATTTTATTGTATAATTTTCGGATGTGGTTTAGCGGCTAACCAAAGCGAGCCACAAACGCTCCAATGTTCTCTGGCATAAATTAACGCGTGCAGCTAAATAAAAATACAAATAAAAATAAGAAGAAAATACGAAAAATAAAAAGAAAAAAATAAATACATTTTTATTTACATTGAGAGCGCGTCTCGGTTTGAGCTCGGACCTGGGGCCGAGTTCCGCTCGAGTGCGTCCAAGGAATGTCGCAGACAATGGGGCGGGTTTTTTATTTTTTATTTTTTGAGAAATTTTCTATGCAAATTGCATACGAACTGACGAACAAACTGGCTGACAAACTGACAGGCGAACCGACACGCAGGCGACAAAAGGGTTAAGGCCTGCACTTAGATCTAAATTTATGGATATTAACACAATATTTGCAGGGTGCGTTGGTTAATTACCCCAAGGACAAGCCCCTTACGTGGAAAACTAAGTAAGTTCCACTCCCTAATTACGTATACCCTGTATACCCTGTGGGGTTGAAGACTCAAAATAAATAAATATATAAATATAATATAAATATAAATCTTTAATTTTTTAAGGCGCTGAGGAAGAGAATTTGACTTGTAGGTTTCCTTAGTTTTAGATTAAGATATAAATTATTATTGAACATGAGTTTTTGCAACGTGAATATCTTAAATAAAATTATCTAAAATCGTTTCAGAAGGCTACGGGGTATTAACTTGTCGCTTACTGTTAACCATGGCGTTCACATTTGTTTTTGTTTCCCATGCCATGGCCTGCCAGAAATCAATTAAAAGCACACGTGACACGCAACTACCCATATACCATATTTGTATCCTTCTATATTGGTCCTGTGTTGTTTTTTTTTATTATTTTTTAACTGACCGTCGCTTCCTGTTCCCTTGGGCACCGTTAGTTTGGCCTTGTGCTTCCTGCTGGAGAGCGTGGGAGCGACTTTATGAATTTTTCAACTCAATGAACCCGACTTAAGTTCCATTGATTTATGTCGAGCACTGTGTGAAAGTCTGCGGGCTTTAAATTGATTTCTGTATGCATCTTTTTTATATTCTGAAGTGTTCTTCTGCGGTTTATCAAATTGTCAACTGTGCGCATCTTTGCCGAAGGGTTGCTGATAGGCTGCAGGCCTTGCCAAAATTAAATTGCTTGGAATTTACTTTGGGGTTTGGAAATTTACTCGCGCATTAAATTGCTTGTGATTTATGGCAGACAAGTGTTTTCAGAGGGTATCGTCTGGCATTTACGCATCTATGTAAATATATAGAGAGAGAGTACTTAGCTGGGCGTGTGCATGTGAGGCAGTATGTGGGCTAAGTGTGGGATTATGAGAAGGGTTTATGAGGGTGAGCTGTAGCTCAGAAGAAAATTTCGCTTCAATAACTGATTATAATTTATGGGATTATTAAAAAGGGCTTATAAGGGTGAACTGTCAAGAGAATATTATTTAAATAATGGTTTTTAATTTATAGCAAATCAATAGGGAGTAGAATCAAGATTTTAGGTACCTTTTAGCTTAACATAGACTCTGTGATTTGTATTCCTAGTTCTAAATGGATTTTTAGAATAGATATTTTACGATTAAATAAAGAAACGGACGAACTTTCAAGGTTTAATCAAGGGAATAATCTATGACAATAAATTAAATTTTTATTGTTTATTAATTTGTTTTATACATGTATAATGTCAAAAACTCTTGGGTTTACTTTCCCAGCCACCCTTGAGTTCCTCATAGGGCATATTATCTCAGCCATCTTTATATAGTTGTTGTTTATTGCGATGTTTGACTGTACATCTACACAAACATTTTATTATAGTTCGCAGCTTAGTCTTTTTATTCTTATTATTCTTCTCATTATTCTTTGTGCTTTCGCAAGACGCTTCGCATTTGCATTTCTAATTGACATGTTCTCTGGTTTCTAATGCTTCCTCTTGTTTAAGACATTTGATTGATTTGCAAAGGCGTTGCTTTGAAATCAGCTTAAAATTTACAACAGCTCATTGTGTTTAATAAGTGCCAGAGACATCGCTTACAATGCCCGCCTGTGGGTTACATAAGATCCTCTTGCCGCTTTTTCCCACGCTGCTGTCAGAATTCATCACCTCAGTTGTTGTTGTTTCACTTCTACCTCTGCTTCTTCATCTTTTGGGGGCTTTGCCGAGCCAAGGGTATGTATATATATAATTGAAATCGGCTACTGGTATTTTGATGTATAAACAAATATTTTACCTAAGCCAGCCCTTCGCGCCCTTTAAAAGGCCAAATCATCTCTGGTTAGGTTTCTTCTCGCCCTCTCCCCACGCCTCGCTAACCAAATGAGTTGTGATCTGCGTTTTTGTTGTTGTTTCTCTCTTTCTGCTATTTCATCGTAATTATCAACTTGAACAAAAAAGTGCTCATTACTCAGTATATGGCTGGAAAATAGAAAAAAGAGCAGCAGCCTGCCATTAAATCATGTTAGAAAGTGAAGCGAGTTGTTGTTGTTGTTGTTGTTGTTGCTGTTAGCAAACGAGTTACACGAGTCTCAGTCTGCCATCTGAGTGTATCTATAGCCAGTTGAGTAGAACTGCGCAACTTGATTTCAATTTTATTTGCCAATTTTGAGAAGAAAGTGGAAATGAAAGGAGTTAACTAACGCCCACGAAGTGGAGATGTAGAATTCAGGTGTGGGGAGAGGCTGGAAAGACGGCTCCAGACGTTTTACTTGCATAAAGCAAGTTTATTTATAAATGAGCTTATAATTCTCAAGCAATTCAAGCTGCCTTTATTCTAATGGGGTTTCAGTGTCTATTTAAACTTAAGTTAAAGACATGCTTTTTCTCAAAAAAATTCAAAAAAAAAATTTATTTTTAATAATGCATTTATTTTAAATGCAGAATCAATCTAGAAGATAAACAATGAACAAAGTGACATCAAACGTGAAAATCGGTTCAGTTTTGACAAAGTTATGGGCGTTTGAAATATGGGAGCTATGGATCCGAGAGCTTTACTTGTCAAAATTGTTGTCAATATTTGCATGATTTTTGACAAAAAATTTGACCCCCTCAGAATCGGTTTTAATGTTGTTTTTTATACTAATTGTGACAACCACAATCGATTAAAAATAGAAATTCCGAATTCTAAATTTTGAAAAAAAAATTTTCCAAAATGAGTAAGGGGGGGGGTACATGCTTTTTTTGAGAAAAAAATGCAAAAAAATTTATTTTTAATAATGAATATATTTGAAATGCAGAATCAATCTAGAGCATAAACCATGAAAAAAAATGCCATCAAACTTGAAAATCGGTTTATTTTTGACAAAGTTATAGGTGTTTGAAATGTTTTTATAGGAATTAATCGGCTTAGAAATTAATGAATCCGTGTTTCCCGCTATTTATAAATAAATAAATATATGTATTCATATACTTCCTTAATTTTTTTTCCCAAAATTTCACATCTCATTCATCCAGTACAACAACTTTTTCAATTTCTCTCATTTGCCATAAGTTGTGAGTACTTTTTAATGAGACAAATTATCAAACAACTAATTTACAGATAAACTCCTACCAAACCCCATACCTTAGATATCAAATTAGCTAGACGCACACACACACACACACACACTTACTTACACGCACATTCGGTCTTGGGTTTTCATGTCTTGCTGCCATTATAATTATCACGTGCATATATTTTTTAAACTTATCAAGCATTTTTTAGCCCTCTTTTCATTACATTTAATGCCACGAAAGAATTTGAAAAACATAACAAAAAGTAAAAGACGCTGCAGTCGCTGCCGCCGTCGCAGTCGCAGTCGCAGTCGCTGCGGCAGTTGCCGCTGTTAGCGGCCAAGTAGAACTTGGTAATGGACGCGCACGGTTGACTTTCATGGCTCAGTTGGGGCAGTTAGCCAAGCTCCAAACTTGTAGCATGTTTTGTTTTGCAGTTGTTGTTGTTATTGTTGCTGTGGCTATTGCTGCTGCCACTGCGGCTGATGTTGTTGTTGTTGTTGTTGCAGTCATTACCGGCATGACAAGCACAAAAATGCGTTGTTCGTGCGCAGACGCAGCCCTTTGCAAAAAAAAATGCTTGCATTTAACTGGGCGGCAACAAGGGCTAGTCGAAGCTACTAGCTAGTATGTGCTACACAGCGCAAAATTCTGATTAAATTAACAAATTAGAATAAAAAAGCATTTATCTCTTTGTAAATAACATTTCCATAATTGTTTGTTCATTTAAAATTAAATTAATTCGAACTAAAAGCAAACAATTTATTGAAAGCGCAAAAGTTAACAAATATAATTAACAGAATTAAATGCAGCTCACATTATATTTTATAATATATTTTATTAAACAAGGAAAGAAAGAGATTAAATATGGGTGAAAAAAGCTTAACAAGGAGCATTTAAGTTATGAGTAAAAATATTTTGATTATTAATTTAAGTTTAAAGTGTTGATTTACTTGTATAATTTGATTTATGGAATATAGAAACGAATAATTTAATTTTTTTTTTCTGTTTCCTTTCTTTGCAATCCATGTTGGGAAAATTATTTAATAATAAGTTGATGTAACGTGAAAAATACATTATTAAAAATGATGGCTTACCATAAAATGTTAACAAGCATTTAACATGATATCGTTTAAACCTACTTGAAATCATGCCTGCTGTTTAACTTACATTCAAAACCACGTCTCTTTTTTTACTGTGTAGCAACTAAGTGCTCTATCGATTAATAGACTGAACTCATTTGAACCCTGAACAACACGTGTCACTGGCCAGACAGCCGGGCCGATTTCCATATCTTTGGACGCACTCGGCCAGCTACTCCAGCGCAGCGGCAGGTGCGGCCAAGCGTATCCCTGGCCGCAGTGTAGACCAAACTCTGGCTCTTAGAGCCGACTAACTTTACCAAGAAATGGCCGCCCAGAGAGCAACTGATTTGGCTTAGTTAAGTGCGGTAGCGGCAAACAGTGTGACCAGAGAACACAACAACCTTTCGCTTTTGGCCAACTTTAGATTTGGCAACAATCTCTGTCGCCGCACCCAGTCGCGTAGGCTGCTTGCTGTTGCCAAATGCGCGAACAACCTGCAGCAGCAGCAGCGACGCCAGCAGCAGCAACACGGCTATAAAGTTTGCATAATTTGGCTTAAAGCTTTTGAGGTCTTGATGTACATAATAATTATAAAAAAATGTACAAAGTGTTGGACTTCCGTTGATGCCTGTCACAGCGCTCAACTCATCCTGTTGCTATCGAGTTTCAGGGCAACAACAGCAACAGCAACAGCAGCAGCAGCAGCAACGTTTTTGACCAGATCTTCAGGGCTCTTACCGCAAAGTGGAAACGGAAGTGTCGCCGTGTCCAGACATAATATGCTGTCAGACGTGGCAGACAGCCTCAGCTATTAGCAATGACCTTTAGGATCTGGTTGGCACAGAAACCAAAGCAATGCACAGCGCCAACAGCCAGCAGCAATCTGCAACCAGCAGCGCCAGTTTTTCCCCCATTTTCTGGCTGATCATTTGGCCAGCAAAAAGGCAGCTTTGAATGGTAAATGGCAGTGTGAGCAACTGCAATTACATGGCCCACGGCCAGTTGCAAGTTGCTAGTTGCATGTTGCAAGCTGCCAGCAGCTGTAGTCGCAGCAGCATCGGGCAACACTAGCAGCAGCAATAGTCGCAGTAGTCGGCCCTCCTCACGCATTGGCCACATACATACATGGGCATACTTAAGGGGCATTAATGTAGTTGATCATCGGAGAGCTCGCCAGATACGCGCACTCCATACGGGGCATGTTATGACAAGGACGAGCAATTGGCAATGGGCAGCGATTCTTGATTAGTTAGCACCGCACACAGTGGCTGCCAGTTAGAGTCAACAGTGATGCCAAATCGTGGTAATAACGTGAACTTAATTGGCCAAATACTCAGATTGAAGACCATTAAGCTAATTAGCAAATGGCGAAATTATTTAAATGCAGTTGCTTTGAATATCAGATACTATATACAAAAGTGGACATTAAATTTCCATAAATATTTAATACTATTAACTTAAATTATTAAT
The DNA here is from genome assembly GCA_035043565.1 of Drosophila robusta. Lineage (NCBI taxonomy): Eukaryota > Metazoa > Arthropoda > Insecta > Diptera > Drosophilidae > Drosophila > Drosophila robusta. Next base: position 1,503,440 of record JAWNMW010000080.1, read on the forward strand.
TGAACTTGCCAATTAATTGGGGTGCTCACTGTGTCAACTATGATAATAGATAAAAATAAATATATATATATGAAATATATTCTACCTCTTATCTAAAAACAAACAGCAACGAAAAGAAGAAGACAGAATATTCTAAAAATATAATATTTTCCTCTACAATTAAAAATAAAGAACCCAAAGTCAAGATCGAACCCTGAATCCAACCTAATGATAATTTATTTTTTTGGTTTTGCAGCCATGATATAAATTACATTTACCTTATATGATTATATACCAAATCAGCTCATTGACATTTTCCCTTGAGCGCAGATTTTTATTTTGAAATTAAAACAATTTAAAAAAATGATAAAAGACCAAAAAAAGAAACAAGGCTGTGTTCCTGCTGTGTTTTTGATATATATAATATATGGAAATTTGAGAATATGACAGCTTCTTAAGATATCAGACAACACTCCAACTTAACAACTCTTCACGCTCGCCGTCAGCTCTGATAGCCCCAACTTGGCGCAGTTGCAGTTATTTTTTTCTACTCTGTTGTTGTTGTTGTTGTTCGCAGCTGAAGTGAAGATCATTAAGAAAGAGCAAAGCGCACATCCGTAGAAGGACATCTGATCGCTTTTTGTTGTCGCATTACACAACCGCAACAGACTCGGGCGAGGCGGGGGGGTGGATTGGGGATAAAAATATATGAGTATGAGTATGAGTAGTGAGCGGCAGAAAGGCAAGACCAAAGCAGAATGCGCAAGCAAGTAGAAAGAGATGAAAGTGCAGACAAAGCGCGGCAGCCCCCGCGGCGCCGCCCAAAAGCTGGCGATTGCTGCTGCTGTTGTTGCTGCTGCTGCTGGTGTTGCTGCTGCTGTTGTTGCTGCTGCTGCTGCTTCTCTTGTGGCTTCCTGTGGCTTACGACGTGTGACGACATGTAGAACTAATTGTCGTCCACTGGCAGCGGGATTGGGTAGCTGCTGCATTGGGGAGCGTTCCACAGCAGCAGCAGCAGCAGCAACAACGACAGCAGCAGCAGCAGCAGGCGCTGTTGTGGCCTGAACTGCGCCGCCTTGTGACAGACATAAATCAGTTTTGTTTTAGTTATCGGCGCAGCAAGAAGTCGAACTTGTTGTCAAAGTTGCCACATGCTGCATGCCTGCCTGCCACACAGCGCACCTGTCTCGCCTGTCCTCGCTGTCGGTTCGCGTCTGTGCTAAAAGTTTGCGTCATAATTGTTCAACGTGTGTCTTGCAGGCGCCTTAAAAGGCCAATAAAAAAGTTATCCCCCCACCCGTGGAGTCGTTTTTGATTTTGGCAACGAGTTAATTAGACATACGTGCGCTTTGTGCTTACTGTTATTGTCGCGCTGATTTATCGGGCTCATTCGTTTTGGCCAAAAATGGCGCTAAACAAACGCAGAAATTAGCAACATTTTAGTTAATGCGCATAAATTAAAAATCTAGCGATAAAAATGAAAACAAAATAAATAAATAAATCGAGAAGAAAAAACTTGCTGCTAAACACTCCAAATTGGGCAAGACGTTCGTGTGCCGTCGTCGTGTGGGCCGTAACAAATAGCAACAACAACAGCAACAACAGGCACATACTAGACCCAACCCCAAAAGACGGGTTAATGAGAGGTGCCATATTTGGGCAGCTTGAAGCTGGCAAGATGCCCGCCACGGTGCTGGCCGCTGCCTCCGGTCACACGACCAAGCTCAGCAACAACAACAACAACAACAACATTATGTTGAACAACAACAACAGCAACACTAACAATAGCTTATGCAACTCGATCGCCCATCTGAGCGATTCAAGGACCAATCTCACTGTCAACACGCCCACAGCCTGCCAGCGCTTAAGGTAAGCAATTTAACAGCTAAAATCTTTTTTTTTTATATTTTATTTTATTTAGTTTTGAAAACAAGTTTATTTTGCCACAAAACTGTGCCCGGTCGCCATATTAATAAATTATGCTAATTGTTTGCGTGCGCCCTACGTGAGTGCGTGGGTCGCTTTTGGCATTACATCGGACACGGCACTCGCTTTCCATATCCGATCCGACGACTAATTGGTATTTATGGGTATTAGACGTGCCGCATGCGAATGCGGCCCAGCGCCGCCGAGGTTTGTCGTGCAGATCCCAATTGGGAACGGGGGGAGAGTAGGGAGGAAATACATAGAGGGGTTTCAAATGTAATTGTCACATATAAATATAGATAGACAGATTAAATAGATATGAATTAAATTATTGTAATATGGAAATCCGAATTGTGGCTGATATCAGTATATATGTGGGATATCTATTTTTCTTATATATATTTAATAAGGGGTTCGATAGAAATTCAGAATATAAAAATGTTTTAATCATTTAATAAATAATTATAATTATTTCAGAATATTGTTGTATACTAGAAAACTATTTTTATTAAATAACACTGGCTGCTTAACACTACAATACATGACATCTAGTGTTGTTTAAATTATATAATATTAATAGAAAATGTTTGTTCTGCAAAACTATTGAACATTCCTTCACATTTTTACAGTAATAATCACACTTAATAATAAACCATTTTATTTGAATATATTACGCCCTACCTATCTATCAGCTTTTGTTTAAATCGTAAAGCCAGCCATTTTTAATATTTACGATTTAATATATTATCTATATTCCAAAACATTCTAAACAACTGGAGACTATCTCCAAGCATTACTTAAAGCAAGACGAATTAAAGGTTGTTATACTTCTTATAAATATTTAAATGTATTCTCGCTGAAACCTCATATTATCTCGTATTAAAATAAAGATATGCGCATAACGATTCTAATATTTAATCTTTCTATTATTTTTGCAAACAGCGAAATGTTTCGACGCTCGATTGCGAGCAGCACACAATCGAGTTCCAGGGAGAATACCTACGAGGAGGTGAGTTAATAGTACACTCAAATAAGCGTAACCGTATAACATTAATTGTTAACATTCCCAAATTTAAATAACAAATGAAGCATTGTGTGTTCTTGGAATTGTTATAGATGAATGCGATCCTCAGTTTGTGGAAAGCCACCCTGCTGATACAAATATGTATGTAGATCAACGCTACCTGCAATCCCAAAGATCTTTAATAAACGGCCCATCAAAATTCAACTAATTAATCAAATAATATAGCACTTGGGAAACAATTTCTAACCCTGTCTGTACAAAAACTTAAAACTGAAAAGGGAAAAAAGCAACCGGTCTGCATTTTCTTAACGAAAACTTCTCAAATTACGCGTCGATCGATTTTGTTGATTTGCTTTTCTTATTCAGATATTTTTTCAAGTCGAGCGACGATCATAAAAATCTTTTAGCAAACTCGTCGTACATCAAAGGAAAATTCATGGCCAACTATTTATAAACAAAACAGCAGCATATTGGGGTGTCTTCGACTGACTACCGTGTGCATACACTCAGAGAAAAACGAGGCACAAAAATTATAATATTCTTAAAAATTAAAAGTGCATTACGTTATTAAGTGTTTGAAATTTAAATGGGAAAATATACTCGGTTTCAAAATTTTAAGTGGCAAAAAAAAAAAATTAAAAAAAAAACATTTTTTTGACTGGTAACTTTATTTCAGTTTTGTATTTAAAGATTTGGAAACTAAAAAAAATGTTTATTGAAATTATGACTTTGTTCTCAGCTCAAAAAAATTTGGACCCAAGCCGAATTTAGGCACCATTTTTATCTGATTTGCATAATTGAGGCTTGATATATTTTTCGAGTGTATGTATCTGTATCTGTAGCTGCGTCTAGAAGTGCGCGCATTGTAATCCGAGCCAGTGGCAACCACTTTCAGCGAATGCGCTCGGGCGAGACAAAAGCAAAATACGCAGCACCCAGCGATGGCGACGACGACGGCCAAGATGCTGCATTCGATTTATAAACAGGCTGATCTTCAAGTGTGGCAGCTGCCGTGTGTATCTTTAAGATACATTTCTATATGCTGGCAGGACCAATGCAGCGCAGCGGATCCTTACAGACCCAGCAGCAGCAGGCAATGACCTGCTTCGGAATGTCTATGAAAACATCTGTCGTTCGGCCTGTACCTATCCGTCGCCAGGCTGTTGGCTAAGGATATTGGCGCGTCTGTCTCGAGGTCCTTGTGTCTTCTGTTATTACAGGCGTCGTCCTCCGTTTGGCGCGCTCGTCTCACAGTTCGACAGGCTGCCTGTTTCTTTTGTTGGAGCCGGCACAGGTTTGTCGCTGTCTCTCTCCCTCTCTCCCTCTCCCTGTCTTCCTAGCTGGGCTCAAAACATCTGCCTCTGTGTGTCCTTTATGGGCGCGTCCTTTTCGTTGGCTGTGCATTAATTGAAAGTAATTTTCATCAGAGCCAGCTTCGATGGCTGCGAGGTGATAAGCGAGTAAATGTCATTGCTTGTAATGTTTATGGCGATGCCGTTTCCGGCGCGAAAGGAGGTGTCACTGCCCAAATAAGTACAGTCAATAACTAAGGAGTTTACGAGAATCAACTGATTTCTAAATCCCTTTTTTATTATCAAAGCAGTGCGATGACTTAAAACGTACTTTTGAGTCATCTTCCAGTTTGAGTAAAAGTAGTATGTGTACTCAAAACAAAGAACTGATTGACTCAAAGCCTACTTTTTAATAGTCGTATTATAAGTAAATTAATATCTACTTAGCGTTGAATCGCGTACTTTTGAGTATTCAGCCAGATTATGGATAATTTGGGACCTCAATTAAATTTATTATCAATGAGAAACATAAATTTACATTTTTATGCCACTCACCTTTGACTTCATTCTTAATATCTATAAACTCATAAGAAACTCATAGCACAATTCTTAATTTTTTATACTCGTAATAAATAAATAAATAAAATTTTCTTCCAAAATGATGCATGCTTTTTTCCCCAAAAATTAAAAAAAATTTATTTTCAATAATGCATATATTTTAAATACAGAATCAATCTAGAAGATAAACCATGAACAAAATGCCATCAGATGTGAAAATCGGTTAAGTTTTGACAAAGTTATGGGTGTTTGAATTATGGAAGCTATGGATCCGAGAGCTTTACATGTCAAAAATTTTGTCAATTTTTGATTTTTGACACAATATAACCCCTTAAACTCGCTAAAAAATAAAAATTCCGGATTCTAAATTTTAAAAAATAAAAGTCTTTTCCAAAATGAGTAACTACTGTGTACTGTGAACGAGTATCACGCAGTCGGCTACGTCCGACTGCAACGTTCTTACTTTTTAGTTTTAAGTGTTTTTATTTTCATAAACTTGGGAATCCACTTTAGAGTTAACTTAATCCCATAATAAGCACAGTTATTCCACAATTGCCCCTTCCGAAAACTTGTCTAATCTCTTGTGCAATTTAGAGAAATTATCTGCACTGCATTTATAAATACTAAGGCCATTTGCAGTTTCTATCCGATCATTATCCAAGAAACTGAGCTCCATTAGATCTCCAAGGGAGTCGTCGTCGGAGTCTGGGCAACCGCAAAGCCAGCAAATATGCCGTCTTGCCATGTGGCAAGGCTGCGTGCATTGGCCGCACTCTCGGATGCGTTTGCCATAGATACAGATACAGATACAGATACATAGAGACATAGAGATAGAGATACACGCAGCAAGCGCGTGTAAAACGCATAAAATTGCAAATTACAACGCTTGAATGCGTTGCACATGCGTGTTGCGAGGTGGCAGCAACTGCAGCTCAGCGCTTTGATTCGATTTCATTTGCGGCAACCGCAACGATCGAAGCTGGAGAAGATCAGCGGCCAAAGCTGAGCTGAGCTGAGCTGAGCGTGTGGCAAGCAGGCGACGATCTCTAATGGGCAGCCGCATTGACAGTGCGTCTCATGTTGCAATTAGCTGCGGCAAGTGAGGCAGAAGTTAGTGAACCCTGCAGAGCGCAGACCGAACCCCTTCCCAGGCCCCCACCGATCGCGCTACTGCGATCGCTAATCTAATGTGGAAAGTGCAAGTGAGTGCACTCAAACAGTCAAACATTCGTCTGCCCCTCCGCCTAATCAGTGATCAAATATTTTTGTACGCCTCTTGGGTTTTATGGCCGGTTGCGGTTCATTCGCCTGGGTTCGAAATTGGGTTCGTTGCCGGGATTCGAACTCGGATTCGGATTCGGGATTGATGGCTGCACACAAATATTTGACATGCACCGGGAACCAGCTGACTTCGTCACACACACTGAATCCCAGACGCAAACAGTGGCCAATGATAAGGCACTAATCAGCGCACTTGTTTGTCCGTTGGTAGCAGGAGGGGTTGGGGTAGGGTGCCATAAATTAGATGTGCTTGGCATTCGGGGTCTTGAGGTTGAGTCCAACCAAAACGATCGCGCGCACATAATTTGAATTTGTATTTTATTATTTGATTTACGCCTGCGTAAGATAGTGCTAAATAGAGTTAGAGGTGCTGAGAGGCAGATAACTAATGATTCGACCACAATATACCCTGTAATAATAGGCAAAAATAGACTGTTTATTTCAAAGAATATAAGAAAAGTTTTTTTGTTTGTTAATACCCCTTAAAAATATATTTAAATAGTTTTCTAAATGCAAAAAGCTAATGAAAAAACTTTTAGATAATAGTTAAATCATTTGGAGAAAATTGTCTATCTTCGCTTGAGTAAAAAACATCTAATAGTATTTTAAGCTGTAAAAAAATAAATAAACATAGACTTTATCTAGTTCAACGACCAGATACTCCGTAAATAGCATTAAAATAGCTTTAGAATTATTTGAATAGTATTAATTACCCCCTAAGTAGATACTGTTTGATAGTGATGTACGACAAGAATATATTATAAAAATTAGTTGAAGAAATTGCAGAAAAAGTTAGTTTATAAAAAACTTCTGTTGTTAAAAGTTTAAACATTAATTTATAAATTTATAAATCACTTCATTTTTCATAAATAAATCCCGTATGAACTAAAGGGTATTGAATATTATAAAACTTTTGAGTTGCTAATCAAAATCACAAGCTAATTGTAAAGCAGCTTCGAATCAGATCAAAAGACATTAGCAGACTGAATTCCATTACAGCAGGGTGTGAAAGAACGTACTGTAGACATAGAGAAAATACTTTCAGTACCGTGTGAAAATAAGCTGCATATTTAGGCAATATTATTATTTTTTCCCAATTGTTTGCCCATAAAACTGTCCCATTTCAATAGACCAAATAAATGCCAGCTTTAAGTCAGCAACTGTCTAATTTTCCAATTGACAAAGTGCCTGAAAATATGTCAACATGCGAGTGCCATGTGATGAGATACCGCCCTACCTCACCCCCTCGAGTGCCCGGAGCTAAGAGGTTGAGCGCCCTCGCATTGAAATGCAAACAGTTGCGATATGTCCAATTCCAGGCCCCTCCACTCCTCCAACCCTCTTCCATTTCATGTTATTATTAAAAACACCTAAATGGGTCGCATCCAAAAGTCGGGGCAACGGTTCGAGTTGTGTGCTTTGTAGTGCAGCACGTACAATAAATTAGTGATATTATAAAAAAATTAAAACGTGAGCTCCTATAGCTGAGCATATTTTGACAATAATAAATGTAGTATTTTTGTATACCCTAACAGAGGGTATTCAAATATTGTTAGCGAATACGTGAGAGACTACATATTAAGCACACATTTTAAAATAAGTGCAAAGCATCAGTATATCGTAATAAAATTCGGTACTTAACTTGAGATGTTGGATGAAAAGCTTTTTTAAAACATATCCGCAATTATTATTTTTAAGATGCCACTAACAATTTTGTGAAAACTCACTCAAAGCGCATTTCTTTTAGCTGCCATTGAAACATTTGGCTAAAATTTTAATTTAATAGTGAAAGAGCCCTAAAATATATTAAAATAGTTCACAGATAGATAGTTTTCTATAAGAGTATTTAAGCTGCGACACTCCAAAAATATATATTCTTCTTTCTCTATATATTTCTACTGCCCGCAAATTCACAACACAAACAACGTGACAGAAGCCCCACGAAAAAAAACAGCGCCAGAATACAAGCCGGGATCCGAGGGGGGAAATGTTGTGGCAGCTGAATTGTTTTTTTTTTTTGTTGCCGTTGCCGTTGCTTTATGCGTTTTTATGTTTTATAGGCCTCTCCTACAGCCCGATCTGCGCCCGCCCGCTCATTAGCATGCAAGGCACGAGAAACTGATAATATTCCAAGTTTTCGTCTTTTGCTCCTCCCTGAAGAACGGACAATTGTCAATAAAATTGCTGACTGGCAGCACGCACAGCACTTTGAGACATATATTTAAACACACACACACAACATTTACAGACTGGTTTTGAAACAATTAAAAGAGGCCGTTCGTACGATAAACTGGCAAAAGATCCCACGCTTTGGTATCCCAAAACCCCAAACAGAAAGGAAATGTGCGGCATTTAAATAATTTTTCGATGCCAGCCCACACAACAGCAGACGCAGGTTGATTATTTGTACAAAATGTTATTGTCAAAATTTATATGCGAAAATTGCATTTTAAATGAGTTAACCCGAGAGACAAGCACACACACACACACTCACACTCACACTCAAAACATCAGCTTCATTCATTCACCAAATAAAAACCGCTTTTGTTCGCGTGAACTTTTGCGCATTTCTTTGGGCCGCGTTTATCTGCTTGTCTCTCGCCCCGCTGTTTATCATAATCAGCGGAAATCATTCCAAAAAAAATGAGTGAAAAAACAAATACGCAACTCGAAACAAAAATAAAAACAAAAATGTTAGAAACACAGCCAAATGAAATCTACCTGAGCCGGAGCGAAACTGGTGAATGAACCGCGCTGAAACCCAATCTGAGCCTGGCTATCTCTGGGTTTTTCGCTGTCCGTCATATTTCTTTGGCCATTAGCAGCTTTTTAGCCGGAATTAGCTGTGGGCCGCACTTGACTTTATCGCCACGCAGCGTGTGTCTAAGGAAAGTCCTGCCGCAGGACACATGTCTTACACACTCTTTGGGTTAGTCCTGTGTAGCATGCGGCATGCGGCATGTGCTGAGCGTGGCATGGGGTCTTCAGGCTTCAAAATATATATATATGTTTAAATGAAAAATGTATTGTGTGGAAAGTGACATGTTTATTTGACAGTTTGCTAAATAAGCAAGTAAAATATGTATATGTACGTACATTATTTTAAAAATAATTGTTTATACTGCATGAGTACTATTATTAAAACTATTATAAACTAAAACTATATAACGTAATATTTAATTATTATTATAGAACATATAAATCCTTATAAAATAAAAAATAAAATAACAACATCATTGTAAATACATGAATAATAATATTAAGTTTGAATTTATTGAATTTATAATGAATAAAATTGTGTTTGGCTTAGCTTGGAATCATAATTCATATATTTGCTTCATATTCAAATTCATATTGCCAGGTATCATATTTCTCTCCAGTCAGCCCCTATCACTTAGGCATCCATCGATAGCATCTTAATTATCTGGTAAGCCCGTGCACAACCTACTCACCTATTTGGCGGTGCCTGGTTACAAACGCATCATGCGATGTGTTTCAGCTTTCTATTATTGTCATATTACATGGTAGCTTTGGCTTTTCACTCAAAACTCGCAGCACTTCCTCATTAGTTAGTTTTGGGCTGCTCACAATGGAAAATAAGCTGATGATAATTAAATCAGCGTTGCATGACACAACTTAATCAAAACTGAGCCGTGCCATCTAAGAAACAAAAAGCCCCTAAGACAACGAGCAATGAAAGTGAATTAACTGACAGTCGAAAAGCACAGCAAAAACAAAATATATATACACCGACTCGCAGAGATCACAAATGAGGTCAACGAACATGGCCCAAACGAGCAGCCGGCTAAAGCAAAAGTTGACAAAAGCTGTCAGTGGGCAGAACCTCAACAAAAGACTTCAGACTAGGCAAAAGTTTTTGAATGATTTCCCAATCTCAATGGGCAAAAACAAATCTTAAATGCTAAAAAAATAAGAAATAAAAATGCTGTGGCTGACAATGATCAACTAGATGATATGCTATAATAAACACAAAATTATGGAGTTAACTGAATTCCTAATACTGATGTTGCACATATTCCATAACTTTATTAGTTGATCATTAAAAATTCTGATTATTTCTTAGCCTTAAAATATAAAATTATATAAAACAATTTTCTTTTATGTTTTTTAATTATGTTTTGCTTTTAAGCTTGGATATTATTGTAAATTTTAAATAGATATTCATAAACAGATAATATTCTTATAAAAGAAATATCAAGCAGAAATACATTTAGCTTAGAAAACCCATTTAGCACTTTCACGTCACTGCAGCACACCTGTTCAGCACACTTGCCATTTGTAGGGTATACAAATCTAATAGATACTTAACTTGCCGCCAGCTAATGTTGTTTTGGCTTCGCTTTGCTTGGCTTATCTGCCCATTTACGTGCCAAATCTGCAGGTGAAAGTGTTGCAAAAGCAAAAGCAGGGTGCAAAAAGACGAGAGAAAAAATCAAGAAGAAAAGCAAAAACTATCAGCAGAGTTGGCATCTGTGATTTGTGGAGAAAATTGTTTTTCCGCGCACAAATGTTTAATTTGGAGTACAACCTGGAGCGGGGGGATGGGGCATTTTCCCACAGTGCAACGCATGGACGTGCCATGTATGCCACATGTATTTGATATCCACCCCGTGTTGCACAGTCGCTCCAGTTTGTGCGTTGCCCGCTTGAACACTGGTAATAAATGTGCAACATTCTCTAATTGCCACACTGAGTCATGCGCGATTAGTCAGCTGCGTGTTGCCCAAGAATTTTTCAGTTTTTATTCTTTTTCCATTTTTTTTCGGTCACAATCTAATTCTTCAGTTTCAGTAAATTTCCCGCGCTCCGCTGGAAAATTAACGCGTGTTCGTGTTTCATTTGTGTCACTTATATCGATGGGTTTGAGTTTCAACTTGGATTGCCTCATAGCTAGACCTGTGCCACAGCGCACCTGCTTCCGTTGCACCCAAATGTAGTTTTTTCTAAGCGGCGCTTGGGTGGCTACAGACAGATAGCAGGCATTTGTACATACATATATATAGTTTCTTCTTATGCGCCCCATTTCTGCGTCTCTAAAATACCAAAATATTTACTTGTAGCTCTGTGTAAATTGTGCGTTGCATTCTGGGCGCTAATTCTAATGAAGTTGCACGTTCTTAAGGGAACGTGGCAGGTGCATGTCAGCTGCGGTTCATAGACATGAATGTCCCTCAACTGAACTCCCTCACTGAACAGCTAATGAGATCAACGTGTTTAGTAACAAGGCAAAGACAAAGAATTGGGGTAGGTTTACAGACCTAAGATAGATCTAAGATTAGGCGTACGCCTTTGGGTAACGAGCAGGAAAGATCATAATTACCGAAATGCCCAAGAGAGTCTGTCATAATTGAACTAAGGAATATATCCTACATAAATATTTTTTGTATATAAATCTTCCAGAACTTTATCATAAACAAACAGGGACACCATTTTGATCATGGTTTGAAATCTAATCTTTGTGCCCTATTTAGCGTTAAAAACATTTTTAAAATTTAGTAATTCAAATTTTTGTTTTATTTAATTGTTTATTTATCCATTAAGCCAAATTCTGTGTCAGTTAAAATTTCGGCTTGTAAATTTTTCTAAATTCAAATAATAAAAACATAATTTTGGCACAACCTAACCGATTTTCAAGACGGATACCATTTCGGGTATGGGTTGGCCTCTAAATTGATAGTGTCTTACACATACGTATATCTGACACTAGTACTTTTGGTTTTTAATTTGTAGAAATTGGCCAAAATTCTTTAGACGTAATCATATTAATATTTACTACGCTGGCTTCCCACAGTTTTTGCGACTTTATCAGCTTAGTCTGTAGACATTTGCATTCCCAGAACCCAAGTACCTCAACTGCGCTGCAGTCTAGAAATATTTAACAACGCCTAACCATCCGCAACTAATGCCAGACGAGACCGTCAAGCACCAAGGGCCTGGCATCGGGGCTTGGGATCGGCGTGTGCGGTTGCCCAGACTCTCTCTTTTTGCCATTTGCCCAGTTTGCCCAGTTGTCATCAGTAGAACAATAAAAGATCATAAATAAATGGTATGGAGGATTTACATTTGCTGAGGAATGCTGCCGGAACACTCAGTCCGTCTGTCGGTCGGTCACACTTTAATTAGTGTAGATAAAGCGAGTCTGAGCGGATCTGAGAAATGCACACAGTGCAGACTTCAGATGATTCACGCTGCTCTTCCTCCAGATCCTCGCTATCTGCCTCTCTTTCTCGCCTACGCTCTCGGTGCATCTCGTGCGTCTCGCTCGGGGTAATTGATACCCGAGGTGTTGATTTGTAAAATAAAAAAAACAACAACAAGCTGTTTGCTTGTAAACAAAAGCGCTTGTTATGCCGCATACAACAACAATAAACAACTGAATTTTCGGGAATTTAGATAAGCCGCAGAATATTTTCATTTGAAGAACCCAACAAAATAAAAGACTCAAAAAAGAAGCAAAAAGTAGCAGACATAAAAAACGAATAAGTGTGCTTTACTCGAGTGTGGCCGACTATCAGATACCATGTAAAATGGTATCGTGATGGTGTAGAACTAAAAGTAGGACTGCATCTCTTGGAATGGCTTTTGACAATTTTAGGGGAAGTGGGCGCAGGTCTCTAAAATAATCAATACTAAAATAATCAAACTTGGCCTATAAATCGATATTTATTGATTACTATTTCTCTGGCCAATAAACTATTAGGCCAGCATATCAAAGTAAATTTAACACTTCTTTCAAATCAAGAACTTATATATTTTATGCTTCTTACTGCCTGTTACATGTACAAATTTAACACATTGCAATATACCCCTCTTTCTATCCACTTATAGTGAGTACAGGGTACAAAAAGAAATGCTTCAGAGCAGATATTTCCAACTGGACACGCCCAGTGAAACCCATGCAAATCATTGGAATACTATATAGATCGAGTAATCAGAAATGAAAACCCTCTGTGCTCCAACTGATGTGGGTCCATTTGACGGACTGACAAACTGATTGCGGGTTGCGACTTCTCGACTGGCAGTTTGATAAGCCAACGAACTTATCAGCCTCAGCCACAAATATTTGATCTTTGTTTTTTTTTCTGTTGTCTTGTTTATATGTTAAATGTTTATGCAAGAGATTAATGGTTAGGCGCACGCCTGCCCATTTCCTTAGGGGCAAAAAATACCCACAACACAAAATGTTAATATAAAAAACTTACATCAGATTGGAGTTTTTTGTTGTTGTGATCTTGAACTCTTCAATTAAGCAAATCAATTTTTGATTGGCAGTGGGAGAGGAAACATTTTATTGTTAGCGGATGTACTAAACATTTAAAATAGTGAAATTGGAGCATGTTTTCAGTTTAGTGAAGTGGGATATCTTTTGTAATAAACTAAATGTTAACGGGCATTGGGGAGGGAAAAAATATCACAATATTGTATGGTAAATTTCATAAAACAATGGTCATGTAAAACCAATTTACATTCCCTTTTTCTTATAATTAATGATTTAACGCATAGAAAATTAATTATTATGCAAAGCTGAATACCAATTAAAATATTTGCTGCAAACACTGGAAAAGTTCACACAGGGTGTTGTTGTTGTTGTAATAGAACAAGATTAGAGGAAGAGGTTAATAGGTTTTATAATATTAAAGAATTGGTTAGCTTATACATAGATACTATAGCGTAGAATAGTATAAAAAAAATTGAACTGAAGGTTACAATCTCATAAAACAAACTATATATAAAGTAATAACAAATAGTAAAACATTTATATTTAAATATTTCAACTACTTTTCTTACCTATTCACAACTTGTGTTGACAATGATTCATAAATGATGTCATACAAATTCTTACAAAATAGTTTTATAAAAGAATAAACCGAATCCATTTAAGTAAAAAGAGCATTACAGAGTATATGAGTAATAAGTTAAACAAAACAAATATATTCAAATGTGAAATGCCCAAAAAAAATGTGCTGTATATATGAGAGTAAAAACCAATTCTTTTATACGCTGCAGTCCGGAAACATTCACACAAGCTGGCATATTTTGGGAAACATAAACTCTGTCCATACAAGCGCAGGATCCTTTGCTGATCCTTTGTGTCACCCCATGCGACACCTTTGGCAAAACTGTCAATAAGCGCATTGTTTCGAATAAATAAAACAGCTGCCAGAGTTTCAGTTTTCATTTCTGTCATTTCCCAAGCCCAAGGCGACCACACAATGTCCTGTGCCTGTGCCGCAGGACAATGGCAGCCGCACTGATTGGCATAAAATGCAATGGCAACTGCATCTACAACCGTTATGGCCGACATGTGACGGCAAGATGCTGTTCGCTGCTCTGGAATTTGGCGGCAAAATGGGTAACAGCCACAAATGCCAACTAATTAGCAGCTGGCCAAAAAAGCAAACGGAGCGAAGCCGATCAGCGCCTGGTCACAAAAGTGGAAAACTTTCAGAGCCCAACGGCAGATGAGGTTGAGACCCCATTTCCCAACCAGATGAAATCGCTGTCAACACTGAGCTTCTAAGCGGCTTTAGTGCTATTAAACAAGAAGAGAGCGAAAGAGAGGCAGCAAGAGAGCGAGCTGAGAGAGAGAGTTGATTTGGCCTGGCCAAGTCCAGCTGTCTTGTACGCTCCCGCTCTCTCTCTCTCCCGCGGGAACTAAGGCACTCTCTTTTCGTGGTCTGGACAACTTTTCTTGTGCCGCTTTGTTTTATGGCTCTTTTTTGGCAACGGCAACGAGCCAACATGTTCAGTCAACCTTGGCAAGGCCGTTGTTGCCGGTTTTTATTTCATGTTGACTATCTCTCTTGCGTGCTTGTGTGCGTGTGTGTCTGTGTATTGATGCCTGCGTGGGTCTTTGGTATGTGGCCAACGGAAGTGCGTTCGTTATAATTGACAACCCCCTTTTACTTATTATGCCCTTTCTCTGCACGGCCAACAGCTGTTTTTGTTGCCTTTTCTTTCAGATCCGTTTGCGTAATTGCCGCGCAAATGGCTTGTTGCCATCATTAGACCACGTTTGAAAAAACATTTGTATACATACATGGCAATTACTGTAACTACCCGCGAGTGTCCTGTTGCCAAATTGAGCGTAAACTGTTGTAGGGGTGGCTCCTTTCAAATGTTAGGGTATAGCAATTTAGAAGTATGGATTGGTACTTTAAATTCGCCCATTAAAATGGGCACTGAATTTAAGGAATTAACTGGTAGCCAACTGTTCGAAAAGACTCCTTTTATGCTTGAAAAATCGGCGAAAATAGGTTTTAAATATGCCAGACATCTAAATCATGTTAAAAAATTTAAAATCTTCTAATTTTTTGTTAAAATTTAAAAATATTAATGTTTTAATGTATATTAGATTAAACAATTCAATATCTTTTTTTATTAGCCTAATTTATAATCTTTAAGATTAACAAAGAAATAAGTAACATTGACCTAATTAACTAAGAGAATTCAAGTTCCTTAGTTTCATTTTATGATTTGCAGATTTCGTTAACTGTTTCTAAACACAGTTCAATATAGAACTTCCAAACGTAAACCAATATTAAACAATTAAGTCAACTCTGAAAGCGAAGCGTTTTAATTTTTTTAGAGTTAATAAATTGATGTTTTTCTTCTTTTCTTCAATTTTTATACATTTTTTATGAATACCTTTGATTCATAAAAAACCGCCTTTAAGAAGAAGTAAATAAAATGAGTTATTTATCAATGAAGCTTAGTTTTGCTAAATATTCTTTATTCAATTTTTTCCAGTAATTTTTTCCAAAAATATGTATTGTAATAATTAGCATTTTTAAAAGCCAACTCATGTTTGTAAATACTCGAGGCAACTCAGCTTTATTGCCATTACATTGCAGCATATTTAGTTTTTATGGCTTTAATTTTGTATTCCATTAGGTTGCATCATATTTGGTTTTTAAATACATTTTTTATTAGCTACACCTCGAATTTGACCTCTTGGGAATGCCTTTAAGAACTTCGTTTCAATCCAGCCGTGCAGCAGGCTGCATAGTTTTTCGCACTATCCAGCAATTGCTCTCAATATTTTACATACAACAGCAACTGCTTTGGCTCGATGCCAATTTCATCATTTCATCAACATGTATTTTAACAGAGAGACTGACAAACTGAGCGTCCCATATGGGAAACTCTGCCGCTGTCGCTGTCGCTGCCGCTGCTGCGCCTGCTGATGGTGCTTCTTCTTTTACTGCTTCTGTTGTTGCTTTGCTCTCGCTCTAAAATGCAATGCAGCCGAGTTCGCTCTGTTTCTCTCTCCTTTGCACTCAGCGTTGCGCATGTGAGTGCGCGCACAGAAACTGTGCCTCTGTCCATGTATGTGTGAGTACGACTGAGACCGGGTCTCTGGGTAGGTCTGCTGCGCAGAGACTGCGTCATTTCAGTTGCTTTCGAGCGATCGACGCAAACGGTTCGTAGTTCGTGCGCTTATTCAAATCGAAAATATTACACAAAAATACATCAAATTCAACAAAGTCGCGCGTGCGTCGTGCGAGTTTAGTGAAGTTTTGAAAATTGTGAAATACTGAAAACAGAAACCTGAGAAACATGTGTGTTTGAAACTGCATAAAACAGTTATTATAAGCAGTGCTGTAAAAACGAAAACTAACTTGAAAAACAAAACACTTCATTTTGAAACAATTTGGGATTAGTTTCAAGAAAATCTACAAAAATGGTACGCAGCTTGGCACAGTGGACCAAAACGTTGAGTTTCCCCTCACGCCTGTCGCCCAATCGCAATTCCAAGGATTGCTCCACACTGGCCAGCCCGGTGCCGCCGCCAACGCCGCCCCGCAACAAGACCAAAGGTCACAGCAATTGCGCCACATCGCGCAGCTCCTCCTCAACGGTCTCCTCGTCCCATTCATCGGCCGCCTCACACAATTCGCCAACACCGGGCAACAATAACAACAATAATATGCCCATAACGGAACTGGAACAGATCGTAAGTTGTTTTCTTTAATGACGAGGCGACTTTTGTCAGGGGGGCAACTTCCTGTTTGGCACCAGCAGCTGTGCAAACAGTCAACTGATAAAGGCTCTGATAACCCCATTGACCCATTTCCATTCCCATTGGCAATTGGCATTACGACAGCCACAAAATGCGGCTTAGCTCCCACTTATCATTAACAATCAATCAGTTCCCAAAAGCAAATAAACCAAATTGCAGCCATAAAGGGGGAAAATATTATAAGCTATATCAATATGGAAAATAAAACAACGGCAGTTAACTGATAACGCCAGGATTTCTAGGCCAGATAACCAAGGTTCCACAAATACAAAAGTTATTCCATTTTTTTAGAAAACTTTGGTATATAACTTTAAAATATACATAAAATAATAGTATATGTACTACTCTATTTTATATTGAATAAGATGTATAAAACGTTCTTAATGAGTTTTTGAAAATTGTATAATTTAATTAAAAATTAAAAAATAATAATATTTCGGTTTGATTTTAATCATTTAATGTTTAAAAAGAGAAAAATATCATAAATTTACTTAATTTATACTTCACTCAAAAATAATAATTTAATATCAATTATCAAAATAATTTCTAAACAGTTTAAAATTTTAAATTCCAAATTTCCATGCGTAAATAAGTTATAAAGTTGCTAACTAGTTGCAAGCAATTTGGCGAATTGCCGCACAATCAAATTGTCAGAGCTGCTTGCTAAATCTCACACACTGGAAGAAATCTAGAGACACATGTGTCACAAAATAGACATATAAAAAGAAGAAGAAGAAAACTGAAAAGCAAACAGGATGTCGCCACGCTTGAACTGGGCATGGGAATATGTGTATGTAGGTATGGGACAGCTAAGGGCGCCCAGTTTGTAGACGACAACACATGTGCACAACGTGGCCCGACAATTGTCGCTGCCACAACACACACGAGCACATGGTGCATGCAACGCGTTCGCATTCGCGTTCGAATAGGGAAATCTTCAAGTGTGCAGCCTGGGAAAACTGATTGCAAATGAGACATAAACAATACCAAAGACCGTTAACAATTTGTGTGTTTATCTCGGCAATTGATAGTTGCTGTTGACTTTGGGTTGCTTGAAGCGTTGTCTATTTGATATGATAAACAAATATATTCAAAATATATAAATAGTGAAAAAATAAATTGAACTGCAACAAATCTTGGTAAACAAAAATATACAGATATTTAAAAAAAAGATATTCTTTCAATGAAACAATTAAGATATTTTGTGCCTATAGAAACTATTTAACTTAAAGTATAGTATATATTATTTATGTCAAGCAGTATTTCCAGAAATTTCAATTCTGTGCAAATTAAAGCCGAATCGT
This sequence comes from Drosophila robusta, assembly GCA_035043565.1. Taxonomy (NCBI): domain Eukaryota; kingdom Metazoa; phylum Arthropoda; class Insecta; order Diptera; family Drosophilidae; genus Drosophila; species Drosophila robusta. The sequence continues at coordinate 1,521,848 of JAWNMW010000080.1, forward strand.
TCTAATTTTACTCCGAGGTTTAACTGAATGATGCTTATCTATTTTATTTAATCTACAACATACATAGATTGAATTGCCGAAACACATACTGTACTTCTTTACTATCGCACACACACAAATCTCCTTCCTCACATATGCCGTGTTTATTAAAAATCCCAGCAATTTGTTGAAAGATCAAAGTTCCTGTTTGGTATTATTACGGCACAGCAAGTGTGCATTGGTTGTGGTTCTTTGGCCAAGTTACGGTTATGGCTAGCATAGTTACCAATATTCATAAGTATGTTGGCCACAGCCACACCCGCAGACCACGACAAGCGGCCAACTAGCGCAAAACGTGCCACAACAACAATCAACAACCAACAACAACATGCCACACTTTTCAGCGTGTTGACTGTGGAGAATCGTGACTGGTAGCTTTGGCGCCGCTACCGTTGTGGCATCCACTGAAAGAAATACCTGCCTGCCCCCTGCTTAGACCCCGCTGGAAATGCCAAAGTTGAAAGGCGTCGTCTGCCCAGCGGTTCGAACGCTTAGGCCGCAAACCGTTAGGAAAACTGCGCTTATATAAGTCACAAAGTCGCCGATTTGCCATTTGGCGAAACGAGTTTCTTGTTTCGGCCAAGCTGGAAAAGTTGTTTGGCCGCTTTTCCAGTGCTGGCCAAACATCCTTGGCCAAAGGTAAACCAGTTAACCGGTTTGCGGAGGCGTCTGCCAGCCGCATGCCACACATAACTGTGCATAGTCCAGTTACACTGGCCCGTCGCGCATCCGGGCAGTCCAACGAGCATTTCCGTCAGCCGCCTGTGAAAAGCATTTCCCACAATTTCCAATTGCACACTGCTGGCCGCATTTTCCCACAGTTTGTCGCGGAACGTGCTTTTGAAATTGACTTTGATTAGCTTTTCGGGCAGCATTTGCATTTCACACCCAGCTGCTAATCGGATTTCTTATGTGTTTTTGTGTGTTTAAAAGAGAGTTGTTTCGTTTCGCTCAGAACAAGTTCAAATGAACGGGTCAAAGAAGAGAAAAACCAAAATTTATTCAGTTGCCTATAAAGTATTTGTTTCGTTCCGTTCAGAACAAGTTCAAATGAACGGGTCAAAGAAGTGAAAAAGCAGACTGAGAAAGCAACAACTAAAGTAATTCAAATTGAACTAAAGTTGGCAGCGCTAGTGTTTAAGCTGACTCAACACTGTTTTCTCTTGGACCTGGTCAAGAACGTGGCAACCAAATACATATTGCCATAAACAGAGAAATAAGCTGAAATTGCTGCTGTCGCGCCAAATACCAGACGACGAACCCGAAACGACGTTGCCAAAACTTGGCCAACAAAAATAGCGTCAGCATTTGCCGCTGCTGAGGCCGCTTCCTGTCCGGCTGCGCTGCCAGGCAGCTGCTGCGCCGCAGTTTTTTATGTGTTACAAAACACGACTAAGCAGCAGCTGCTACTGCTGCAGTTACCCGAAAATACGAAAAACCAGCACAAAGTTCACCTGCAGCGGAGCAAAAATTTCAACACGGCGCCGACGCGACTGCTGCATGCTGCAAAGTGTGGCAACGCTGTGCGCAAAATTTAGAACATTTGATATTTGCAATTTAGCTGTTTACAAGCCTACAAAAAATGCATCAAAATACAGCAACAACAACAATGCCTTTATTGTTGTGTGCGTGCAGGTGCAGAGCGCAGATCAGAAGAAGAAAAACAGCTGCTCTGGTGCGCTCAGCCGCTCTCATTGGATCGCTCTCTCTCACACATGCTCCCTCTCCTCTGGCCGTGTTGGGCAGCGCTCAAAACACGTTTGTGTTTTGTTTTCATTTTTGCAGCTGCTGAGCTCACTTAAATATATGTCTACGCATGTGTGTGTGTGCATGTATACCATAAATACTATTGTTGTAATTGTTGTCGTTGTTTTGCTTATGTTTGCAGCATTTGCAGCTCTTTGTGAAATTCATAAAACTGCGCATCAGCTGTTTTTTTCTTTTGCCAACACTGCATTTTAGCCTGCTTCATGCATTTTATTAGGTCAGCCAAGCAATTGTTACGCCCCTTTTAGGCATTCTATTTCATCATAATAACAACATAAAAAAAGCATAAACCGAAGCTTAAACCTGTTGCACAGCTGTTTTGAGGCAGGTAGAAAAATAAAAAAAAGAATACTGTGGGAAGTTTTTACCTCAAGCAAATACGCCAAAGTGCTCTAATTTGATATCAAAACATTTAGCACAGTTTTCAACCCGGAGCTCATAATGACAGTCATACGAACGCTGCAAATAGCTAAGGCAAACACCAACAACAACAGCAAACAGCTAATTTCAATGCTCACGTACCAAATGAGTGTCTAAAAAGTCAAGAGAGAGACCCATGCCAAGTTTTGTTTGCCTTCCATTTCATTTGAACTTGTGCCCGTCCCTGTGCCCATTGTAAAAAGTTATTTTTGTTCCAAATTAAAATCGAACAATGCATTTGGTTAACAGAAGTAAACGGAAGTAGCCCGCGGTGCAGTTCTAATTGGTGGCAAGGTGCGCAGCTTGCCCCATCAATCGTTGGCCACAGTGGAAGCTGAGCTGACCATTAATGAACTTTTAGTTAGCATGTTCGAGAAATCGTGCGCGTTTGTTGACAAAACGGATTTATTAGAAATTTAGAACAATAACTGTTTTGGGCAATAGTAAAGAGATGAAGTAGATGGAAACAAACTAAGAAAAGTTTTTCTTAAAAGCTTAGATTTTATTGTTGAAGTTCATACCTTAGAAGTGGCACTTGCAACCCCAAAAACTTTGTCTAAAAATAATGTCGAAAAAACTTTATTTGGTGCTTCAAGAAACTTTCAACAAAAACATAAACAATGCGTTGGTATGAGTTTTAATTGCTGTCTGATTGGGGCCAAAAACCTCCACTACTGCCACCCCGCACAACAAAAAGCCATAAAAAAGCAGCCAACAAAAATAAAACACAAACATGTCAGCGAACAGCAGCAGCTCTCAATAATATCTACGAGCGCCTTGAACTTTATGGATTTACAAGATACTTTTTTCTTCTGGTCTATATGTGGGCATATGCTAGACCCATGCCAAGAACAGTTCGAAGTCTGGGCAGAGGCAGTGCATGAAATCGAACAAATTTGTTGTCTAAAATTAAACTTAAAAATGTTGTATTCTGCTTATTTTGAAAGTTCATTTTGATTTTTCAAGTGCGGCCAAGAGCTGCTTGCAGGCCTCATAAAATAAAGGCCATATTTTTTCAATGCACACTTTGCTTATTGTTCTCTTCAACAAATCAGTTTTTTTTTATTTTTATAAATTTTGTTGTAGTTCGTTTTTTTTTTAATGTTTACAACTTGTTTTTTAATTATTGCAGCTTGTTTTGCTTTGTTTTTTTTTGTCTTTCTTTACTTTTATTTTGTTTTACAAAGAGTATTTGTCTGCGCTTTCGTTTTCATGGCTCTGCGCACACAAATTGAATTTTAAATCATCTGATTGTTATATAATATTGTTTTGAGTGCATTTTTTAATTTTGTATATGTTTGTTTATGTTTTACGTAACATTTGGCAAACAGTTTTTTAACTGATATTCGATAATCACCTAACTGGAGTTCAATGTAGTTAAAGACGCCCCAACAGTTTTTCTGTTATTCAAGTATCTCAAGGCAGTTCACCTTGTTAGATTGACAAATTCGTAAGCTTTAATACGCATAGCACTAATTATTATATATCTTTATATTTTTCCGGTTCTCAGATTCACTGAGTTCATTTTATAATAGTATATAATCATTTTCAGCGACGCTGTGTGGTCCAACATTTAAGTAAATGAGGCTCTTAAAAAAGACTTGAGAAAATTGTCTTAGCAAAAAGTCAATGATCTGTCGGTCACCCTCCCCCCTGACTTCCTTTAAGGGAACTGTTTGATTTCCTTGTAAACAGTTGGTACCACGCGCAGCCTCCACGTTGACAAACAGTTGGCAGGCGGCTTTTTGATCTTCTGCCTAGATGAAGTTGGGAGCAAATTTTTCTTCTTTCATTTTGAAATTTATGTAAACAACTTAAACATGATGTTTATTTTATCGAATAAGATAAAGCAGCACTGAGTGGCAGTTGGGCCATACTTCCTGAATAGTTCGTAGTTCTTCAAACACCCAATTCATAACTGCTAATTGGTCCAGGGCCCTCAGTTAATGTCGGGTTCAAAATTTTACTTGGCCACAGTTCAGTTTTTATTGCTCTAAGTTGACATAAAAATATAAAGTAAACTTGTTTTCACGTTAAATTAAATTACCAGCAAAAGGCAATTCCATAGAAATGTGTACATATGTATGTATCATTATTATTCTTTTTTTCTCTTCTCTGTTTCTGTTTCATGCTTTACGCCCATATTCCAGACGAGCTCGAGCGACCCAGGGCCCGGCTCATGTGTTAATTGCTTATTATATATCTTTCATTTTTTGATGTCATTCTCTCTCTCTCTGGGAGCTCAAACTGTAGTTGTTCTTCTCGTTGCTGCTGCTGTGTTGTTGTTGTTGTTGCAGCTACCCTAAGCGACATGTCGAGACATGTTCATTTATCAAGAGTCAAGCCACGCTCGACTCGGGCGCCGCCGTCAGTTGCACAGCCCAACTGCAGATAAGGTCAATTAAAAGAGTCAACCGGAAATGTCGCGACGCTCGCTTAAGAGCCGCGGAGTTGGGGGCACACATGTGTGCACAATATATACATACATACTACATAAAATTCCGATCTTTGGCGTATTTGAATAGTTATTCAAATATCAGCCGGGTGTTGGGGGCGTTTTAATTAGATTGGTAGCCAGTCATAAATATTTTCGCACAATTTATTATATTTAAAAGCGCGCCGGATGTGTAGCCGCGCTGCATGCCCATGCAAGCCACGCCCCCAAAAACAAAACGGAGCTCCCCTTTCTTCGTAATTAAGAGAAAACGCAAAAGAAGCGGCAGCAAAGAAAACTGGGGAGCAGCTTTGGCCAGGCGCATGCATAAAATGCAGTCAAGCAAACCGCTGCCCAGGCCCAAAATGGTAGACAGGAAGTGCATACCTGAGCCTAGGTGTGTGCGTGTGTGTGCGAGTGTGTGTGTCTAAGAACATGTTCAGTCATGTGTAAACAGTTGACGACTTAGATGAGGTGCGAGCTGCAGGTAGCAAAACACTTAGGTAGCTAAAAAATAAAAAGAAAACCAAGGTTGGGCCGGTTAAATAGATAAGCCTCGGATATCCTTAAACATTGCTTATCAGCGGGAACAACAGGAACAGAAACGAGGTGCCATTACAGTTAGCTATAAAAGTGAACTGCCGGCTAACAAGTGTTAACAGTCAAGAGTTGCAAGTCCAGGAGTTAAGTTCGATGGGTTTTTGGCAACGTTTTAGCAAAGTCAAGTGCAAAGTAAGAGCTAAAGATATTTTATTCAATAGATACATTTCTAAGAGTGAGTCAAACAATTGTTATATACTATAGATACTACATAAAGATATGCTTAAAGAAGAACTTTATATAACACAACTCTATAGTCAGATGTTGGTTCTACATTTGTTACCTTTAATTTAATACTTGTGAGATATTTCATCTGATAGATAGAAGATCTGACAGATTAAATACATTTTAGACAACTATATAAATGTTTTAGCTATAAACAATCTCTAAAAATACTTTATCTGATAGATACATTTCTGCCACTAAAGATATTGTATATCAAAGATACTTTTTGGTTGGTTATTTCAAGAAATTGCCCGAAGCAACATTATAGATCGTCATTTCAGATATTTTTCATATATTATTTATTTATTTTTCAATACTGTATGTACTTTTAGGCACTCTGCCAACTTTCTTTGAACCCCAACTAATTAAAACATTTTGTTCGCTTCCCCTTGCAGATTTATCCCGGTCCGGATCCGAAGCAGGCCATCATGGGCTCCCTGGTCTTCTGCATACACCACAAGCAGGGCTGCAAGTGGTCCGACGAGCTGCGCAAGCTGAAGGCGCACCTGAACACATGCAAGCACGACGCCACCCAGTGCCCCAACAAGTGTGGCGCCCAGATACCGCGCATCATGATGACCGACCACTTGCAGTACACGTGCACCATGCGCCGCACCCGCTGCGAGTTCTGCCAGAGCGAGTTCTCGGGCGCCGGGCTGGAGGAGCACAATGGCAGCTGCGGCCAGGAGCCGGTCTACTGCGAGGCCAAGTGCGGTCAGCGCGTGCTGCGCGGCCGCATGACCCTGCACAAGTCGAAGGACTGTGCCAAGCGCTTGCGTCGCTGCGCCCACTGCCAGCGCGAGTTCTCCGCGGACACGCTGCAGCTGCACGCGGCCCAGTGTCCCCGCACGCCGCTCGTCTGCCCGCAGCGCTGCGATGCGGGTCCCATTGCACGCGGCGAACTCGAAGCGCATCTGCGCGACGAATGCCAATCGCTGGCGGTGGCCTGCAGCTTCAAGGAGGCCGGCTGCCGCTTCAAGGGTCCGCGCCAGCTGCTCGAGACGCATCTGGAGAGCAGCGCCGCGGCGCACTTGTCGCTGATGGTGGCGCTGAGCACGCGCCAGGGTCAGCAGATACAAATGCTCAAGTCGGCGGTGTCCAAGCTGTCCATCAATTATACGGGCACGCTGCTCTGGAAGATCACCGACTGGTCGGCCAAAATGAACGAGGCACGCGGCAAAGATGGCCTCGAGCTGGTCTCGCCGCCGTTCTACACCTCTCAGTATGGCTACAAGCTGCAGGCCTCCATGTTTCTCAACGGCAACGGACCCGGCGAGAACACCCACGTCTCCGTGTACATCAAGGTGCTGCCGGGCGAATACGATGCGCTGCTCAAGTGGCCCTTCTCGCACTCCATCACATTCACGCTGTTCGAGCAGGGCGCCCAGAGCGGCCAGGGCGGTGTCGCCGAATCGTTTGTGCCCGATCCCACCTGGGAGAATTTCCAGCGGCCATCGAATGAACCGGATCAGCTGGGCTTCGGCTTTCCGCGCTTCATCTCGCACGAACTGCTCCACAGTCGGCCGTTCATCAAGAGCGACACGGTCTTTCTGCGCGTCAAGGTCGATCCCAGCAAGATCGTGGCCGTCTAAACATATATTCTTTTAGACTAAGACATACGCTCCCCTTCCGTAAATACTGTGTATTTGAATGGACGAGTGTATACCCAAATCTAGCATAGACTAGCCTGTACATAAGTAAGCGTCAGCTTCGGGCGTTGTTAGCCGCATGGTTCTAACTGGCCTCGGAATGCTGACTGCCACGCCTACTGCGTCATAGTCATATAGCATATAATATATACACATATATATGTATCATCTATAGGTTTTTGCAGTGCTGGAATTAAACCAAAGCATATTCACATACATCCATAACGAACAACAACAAAATATATAGAAACTATTGAAATAATAGTTCTAAATATTATTATAAACTAGTTCGTGTCTTAAGTCTTTTGTTATAGAGATTTGTATTTTTGTGCGCTCTCATTGGCGACTCTTCGAACTTTCAAAAGATCTTCAATTTAGATCGTACGTTAAAGAAAAATGAATAGAATAAAACTCTGTTAGTTACATAGTTTGCATGTACATAGCATAAACTCAACGGCTACTTTTAAGAGTTCCACGTAGCATTTTAAGCGAACATCGTAGTCATTAGTACCATAAACATGAACATGAAAATGAATACATTAGCATATTACTTTCAATATAGTCACATAAGTTTGTGTTTTAAAACTAAACAGTCAAGTCTACAATAAAAGCAAAATACAATATCCAGTAAACCAATAACGTTTTTAAATGCATATCTTTAACATTTTTCAGTTACAATTCTAAGAATTGTAAGATAAACCTAACTGGAAAGTTATATACGTAAAAGGATTTCTTTTAGATACAAATGCAATTCTTTAAAGTTGATTTTGGCATGAAATTAAAAAAACAAGAAGCTTTTTACAGTAAGTACAATATATCTATAAACATCATTTTGCAAATTTTGTAATTACAATGGGTCTATTTTCTAAACCGATTTTAAAATATCTAACATGTTTTTAGTTGTTTCAAAATCATTTGCAATTATCATTATCAATCGTATATCAGATATTACAAGGTTCTGGCTTGAGTTATTATTTAAAGTCTGCCAAGTACAGTGGTTACTGGAAAACAGAAATCTCTGGAAATTGTAAGTTGTCCCAAATTGGAACTGCTTTTGATCCAAAACTTTAATTTTTCGTTAAATTAATAAATATTTCCCATATATTAACAGATTTAAAGATCATTTAGGATTACATTTTGCATAGAAATTTTTAAATCTTATAAGTTGTTACTGACATGAATTTATCCTTAAAATTTGCGTACTCATTTTATAAAGATTACTGCAACATATTTAAATATTTCTTAAATTTCTCAAAACTAATTTTCAATTTCCTTTTTACCGAACTGTATAAAAATAAAATATATTTAAATATTTATTGCGTACAAAGATGGAAATTGTCAATCTTTTAAAAATACTAAATTCAAGTTATTCTTTTCGAGTTGTGAAAATGTGGAACATCTTTTTTTTTAGACTTAAAAAATTACATCGAACTAATGGAATGTTAGATTTAATATTTACTAATTAGTGGGTTTGACTAGGGAAAGCGTTTCTTGAGCAGACTCTCCAGCTTGCGTATACCTGTCTGGGAGCTGCCATCGGCATTCTTGTCCGCACTGCCCGTAAAGCTGCCCACGCTGAAGATGAAGGCGCGCTTGGGCGTAGAATTGGATGCAATTGTGGACGCCGTTGTGGCCCCCGACGAGGGCACAGTTGTCGCATCAGGCTCCTCTGTGGGCTGCGTCGGTGCTTCGTTAGCATTCGGCGTCTCCTCCTCGCTATTGGGCACGTCCATAAGACCGCTGACCGCCGCCGCCGAGGCAGTGTGCTTAAAGAGATCAATCAGCTGGAGCTGATCGACACGTTTGACCGCCTTCATATCGAGTATTTTCTGATACTCTGCGATGGTTATGTCCGGCAGCAGCTTGAGCACTTGCTGGGTGAAGTGCGCCGGCGGCTGTACTGGCGTCATGACCACCTTGATGATCATTTCGGCTCGCGTCATATCCTTGACCACCACCTTGGTGTAACTGGTGGGCGCCTTACGATTCACACTGGAACCCACCGAGGGCAGCTCCAGCAGCGCTGACTTCAGCGAGTGCGTGTCCAAAAGCAGCTGCTCACAACCGAGCACATTGTTGGAGCCATCCGATAGCGTCAGCTTGCATCTGTACAGCACATTGATGAACTTGGGTATGAAAGCGGCCACGAAACGATGACAGAACTGTGTAAAGTATTTGCGGGAGCTGGCGAGTGTGTCGCGTATTGTGGGCACCGTCTGCTTGAAGTTGCTGCAAATGCTGCTGATGAAGGCGCTCTGATCGCCCACGTTGCTGATGTGCTGCCACTGGACTTTGGCCATGGCCTGCAGCGATGCCTCGCAACCCACCTCCAGATCCTGCACGAGCAGCTGTATGCAGTTGGAAATTATGCTGAAGAGAGAGACAAATTCGTCCATCGGAACAAAAAGTTTTATAAATAAACATTATCTTACCGATGAAAAACATCCTTCTCCTCGCTCATGTCTATCTTGCTGACAAAGGCCGGCGTCACCTTCTCCTTAAGCTTGTCCTCCAGCTGTTGCACCGTCTCCAAGCAATACTCGCCTGTGGTCAGCACACAGCAAATGCGCACCAAATCATCCCGAGCGAAGCGCTGCGTGTCGCCCTCCTTTAGAAAATTGTGAAAGACCTGGCCGGCCGCTGTGGACAGATTTTGCATATCGCGCGTTAGCAAGGAGACGCTCTTGCCAATGGAACTGCCGGTGCTGCTGGTGACCAGCTTGGGCGTGCTACCCTCCAGCACCTTGGAGGCATATTCGCGCAGATACTTCTTGAAGACTAGCGCGAGATCGTACATGGGCTGCTCATTGCTTAGCTGATTGCATTGCACCATGCACTTCTTATAGAAGACAAAAAGATCACCCGAACTGGGATAGACAGTGGTTTTGGCCTCGGCAAACTTGTACGGCTCCTTGGACATCTCCACGAACTTCTCCAGCAGCTCGGAGAGATTCCGATCAATGCTGCGTATATAAATGTCCAGATGGGGCTTAAAGCACTGGCCAATCTGATCGTGGAATACGGTAAAGGTAGGCGGCGCATCCGTACTCGCTGGCAGCGTCAGCACGCGCTTCTGCTCGGCGGGCGTGGCGCCCAAGGTGACGCCCGTGAAGCGTTTGGAGAGCAGCTGCTCAAAGGCCTGCGTCTTGTTGATGGCGAAGAGCAGCAGGCGCACATCAATCTCATTGGTGCGCTTGGCCATGATCTGTGCCAGCTGCTGACGTGTCTGTCGGCAAAATTCAACGGTTATGCGCTCCGACACCTCCCAGTCGAGCGGAAACACTGCGCCATATTTGTCCTCAAAGTCCAGCAGATGGCGCTTGAGCCAGGCATAGCGCTTGTCAATCTTATCCAGCCAGGCAATGTCCTGGTTCTCGTGGAACAAATGCATATACTCCTCCAGCTGTTGTGCTATGAACCACTTGAGCAGCTCCTTCTTCACCTTCGAATCCAGCACGGACATCACCTTGCAGGCATCAGCCAGCTGATTTAAGCCCAATCTGTGCTGCGTAGATGGCTTGCTGGCGAAGGCCTCTTTGAAATCTTCAGTAATTTGCTGCGCCAGCGTCACTTGAATTTTGTCCACGCTCTGGGAGAGATTCTATAACAGCAATTACAAGGATTAGCCCAAATGTGTCTCTATAACTCGGCGGCTTACCTTAATTTCCTCAATGTCCGAGTACTGCTGGAAATGCTGATTCACCTCGGTGATGGCTTGCAGTGGATTCAAAATCTCGCCATAGGACCGCCGCTCAATCAACTCATTCAAGCTTTCAATGCCACCCACAAGCATATGAAGATGATTAAGCGTGGTTATAGCCGATGTCAAGTTACGCTTGGCACAATCCAGTTGTTTTATATCCCGTGTGATTTCCTTGACCATCTCCTCGGTGCGCTCGGCGCGAGTCTTCACATCGATAATGTGACTGAACAGGGAACTGATGACTTTTTGTGCTTCGCACAGTGCCAGTTGGCCGTCCTGACCCGTATTGGTCTGGCCCCGCACCACGGAGCGTATATTATCGTCGATCAACGAGACCTCGCACTGCATGCGCTGTATGGTCTCATCGATGGTGGCCAGCGACTGCTCATTTGGAAATAGCTGATTGATATAGTCCACAGTGTTAAAATCCGGTGCGTCCATAGGGTCCTGTTCGTCTGTTTTCAGTACCTACAAATATTTGTTTTTAAATGAAAATATGGTCGTGGCATATGCTGGCGCTCCTTTTCCGTGCTCACCTTATCGATGACCTGCTTGACCTCCTTGGAAAACTGTATCTTATTGTTGCCCATCACTTGAACGGCAGCAGCATCTGCCGCTGCTGTCGCCACAGACTCGCTCATGGTGTTTTCCTACGCTTTTCTTGAATTTTCGTTGTTTTGTCGACAATTTTTCGCCTACCGCGTCACATTTGTCAATCACCCTCAGACGCTGACATAATTGTATTTATAGAACAGCTGATTCGGCAGTATGACAATATTTGTGGAGATTTATCGATAACTTAAAAATCGCTGGTAATAATCGTAAACGTTTTACGGTCACGCTGTTACAGCTGTTTTGTGTTTTTGTTAAAGTTTAGAAACATTTAAAGCGCTGCAACTTTTGTTTTAGCGTAGCCTACCTTAGCAGGACCCAAAGCCAAATATATTGTTATGCGATTAAACTGTGTGAGCAAGCTTTGCTTACACTTCAATGTACTTGGGGCTGAATTTTGAATCTGCAATGATAAATGTAAAATGGAAAATCAAGTTCGACTGAGTGAAATAAATAAAAAATCAAAGTCAAATAAAATATATGGCTGCTCACAGTGCAGCTACAAGACGAATCGCGCTTATAACGTACAACGCCACCTCGCGAAACATTTCGAGAAGCCACCAAAGGAGCTGCAACATATTTGTCCGATATCCGGCTGCTTATTTGCGACATTGCGATGGGATCACCTGAAAAGACACGTTCAGAGCGTGCATCGAACGCCAAGCGAGGAAAACCCGCCAACACTTGTCAAATACCATATCCTTCAAAATATTGATAAGAAACCTAAACATCAAAAGAAGACTGGCGTTACGTTAAAGTAAGTTCGTTTTCTTTGATAAAACTTAATAATACCAAAGCGACATTTTCTAGGGAAGGCCACAAAAAAGCCAAGCTGAAATTATATGAATGCCCCAATTGCACATACCGCACAAATCGCGCCTTCAATGTGCAACGGCACCTGGTTCAACATGCGAAATATTCGAAAAAGGAACTGTTGGTACATGTCTGCGTTATATCTGGTTGTGGCTTCTCAACAATGCGTTGGGATCACTTGAACAGGCATATTAAGAGAGTGCATCCAGATACGAGCACGCCGCCTCGTGAAGAGCTGCCCACAGAATGGCCCGTAAACACACAAATTGTCGTTAAGCTTGACAAATAAAAGAAAGCAATCTATTTTTGTGTCTTCATTTCCTGAATTTCCTTATAAATTAATAAAAATCCCACTTTTCGTTTTCGCGCCATATTCGCTTTGCCATTCGCCACGAACTGGTTACATACATTATTCTGCAGCAATTTAGCAGCACTATGTTAAAAAAATGCTGTCATAAAATAAAGTACGGTCACATTGCTCACAGCTGTTTGAATTTTTTGTTGTAAAAAATACAATATAAAAACACTAATTTATTATGTTTATTTTACTTTCACAGCGTTTGTTAATAGTAATAACATATTGACAACGTTTATAAAACTGCAGTAGTGGGATTTTTTTTAAATTTGTAAGAAATATTCGTTTACATTTTATTTATATATTCTTGATTATTTACATTTAACTCGATTCCTTTTAATAGCACCAACTACTAACTGTACAAAATGGAAGATGATATGGTGGTGGTGATTGGACCAAAGAAAACATCGAAGTCTACCAAAATATATAAATGCTCCAAATGTAACTATCAGACGAATCGTGCTTACAATGTCCAACGCCATCTGGCCAAACATTACGAGAAACCACCGAAGGAACTGCAACATATTTGTCCCTTTGCGGGCTGCTCATTCTCAACATTGCGCTGGGATAATCTTAATCGACACATGCAGCGACTGCATCGTGTAACAAAGCCAACAGTTGAGGATTCCACGAATACAAAGACTGAGAATGTCGAGGCAATGCCCTGTGATGAGGAGCCGGAACCAAGTGATGAGGATGTGGGATCAATGCCAGGTGTAGAGTATCCCGTAGAGGAAGAGTATCTCGTGTCAGTGCCAGAGGAGGAGTATCCCGCGTCAGTTCCAGAGGAGGAGTATCCCGAGTCAATGGCAGAGGAAGAGTATCCGGCAGAAGAAGAGGATCTTGGGGAAGATGACCTGGCGTCAATGACATGTGATGAGGGCTTAGCCTTGCCAATTGATGAAATACTCGAAACACAATCCGCAAAATTAGATAAAAAATCCACAGTACGGAAGCAAAACATTAGCAAACCAAAGTAAATGCATAATACTTCTCATTTAAATCAACTTCTATATATATAACGTATCTTAACATTTTCAGAAGAAACTACCAAAAGGGCAAAACTAAATCCTACGAGTGTAATAGCTGCAATTATCGTACGAATCGCTGTTACAACATCAAGCGGCACATTGTCAAACACATGGAGAATCCCAGCGAGGGTGTCCTGCTACATGTCTGCATAATCTCAGGCTGCAAATTTGTGACGCCACGTTGGGATAATCTGTGCAGACATGTGAAACGAATACATCCCGAATCAGTCACAACATCAGATGCATAATTATGCTCCTAATCTTTGATCAATGTATTTAAACCTAACGAAATAAAAGTATAAAACTTAAAAGGAGAATGAGGTATTAGGTATTAGAATGTACCGACTATAGCTCAACTGCTTTATTGTTACTCCTTATGTGTAAATAATTAACTTAAACGTATGTATCACCTTCATCTGTTACGATTATTGCGGCGTGAAGAAGGAATTGCTCATTGAAGCCGATCCCGTGACGCCGCCCGCTGAACTTAAGCCCATCATGGAGGTATCTCGCTGCGATGCCGTGGCCATTCTTTGGTAACGCGCAATGTGATCCAGGGAATAGGGCAGAATTGGACGCACGCTGTGTATCTCCAGCAGTGTCAGGTTGTCCAGTTTGGCGTAGGTGCCCTCGCCCTTGATGAAAGCATCGATGGAGGTGCGCAGCTTCGATTCGCGTATGTCGAATATGTCCTTAATAACTGTGCGCAACTCCTCGCAACGCGGCACATCATCCGGAGCCGTGCTCATGACCAGTTGGGCCACAATCATGTAGTGCTCGCTGGGCATCTTTGTGAAGAATCTAAGGCAGACCAATTACTATAATTGAGCTTCACAGCATATAGGCAATAAGAAGCTCACTTGGAACGCTTCTCCTCCTCCTTGATCTCCTCCAGCGTTTCCAGCTCCATCCACTCCGGCGGTACAATGCGGCATTTTTGTTGCTTTCGCAAATGTGCGGCCAGCCACAGTGGCACAAATACAGGAAAACCGGCACGAAATGGACCCACAGAGCCGTAAATCAGATGCAGTGGTTCATTCGAGAAATTCGGTATTATGCTAATCATGCACTTTTCGCCAATAAATTCAATAATCGCAGGATCCATGTTTAGTTCAATGCCAAAAAATAAACAATGCGAAAAGTGCTTATCGATATGGCAATAAGCCCGCCGATTAGTGCGATCGATACTTGACAGACACAAGCTACTTGCTATGACAATCGAAGCACTGCCAGCTGGCCGTTACTTTTCTGCGCATTTGAATTGCAGCTGCAACAAAATTTAATTTGCGTCAGAAGACAAAACTCGGCGGCAATTAAAACAAGTATAAATAGTTTCATTGAATCGACCCTTAAACGGGTTATCAGGTGCAGCACATGACTAAGCTGACAAGCTGGCTAGCTGTTTGAATTGTAGTATGTTTATTTGCTAAACTGTTATTGCAAATTCCAGGCATCACGTAAACCATTGGTTGAGCATCATGATAAGCGCATGACGGCCATACATGATCAAGCGTTCAAGTTCAGCAATGTTTAGACGCACACACAAACACGAGAACAGACTGTACCTAATCCCTTAACTAATTCAACGTAATTTGCCAAATCTAAATCTTCAATGCATTGCATAAACAATGCAAGTGATTGCACAGCGTAAACGTCTCTTATCAGCCAATTCTCCATCTCTCTCTTCTTTCTCTCTCTCTCTCTTTCTCTCTCTCTCTCTCTCTCTCTCTCTCTCTCTCTCTCTCGCTGTGAGCGAATCTGACGATTAAATGTGCTTACAGTCAATTAATTGATAAATATAAGGTTGTAACAAGGTTATATAAGGTGTAAGCTCTGAACTATTTCTTCGCAGCTTGCAGCCAAGTGCAGATTTGAAGAGTCTAAAAATAGAAAAAACTTTTGTGTACAATTCGGGTACTACATACGTAAACAATAACAAGAATAACGACTTGTTGACTTATCGCTGTTAAAAGACAAACGCCTGCGAACGTTGTCCAACTGATAAAACCGGACACAGCCGGTTAACACTAGAAAACTAAGCCTAGCCTAGATCTTTTGTAAGTGTTACCCCTGCGAATTAAGCCCTCCTTGAGCTGAAGGTAACTCTCTCCATGTATTGTAATCTGTGCTCTTGTCGCATCCGACTGAATCTTCCAGATGTTGCACTCTTTCATACATACATAATGAGCTGCGAACGTTGAGATAGATTATAGAATTCACTCGACGATTTTCTGATAAGCCACGTTTTGTGGACCCTGTGGAACCTGAGATCGAACATCAATAATTTTTGAAGAAAAGTGCGAGTTGAGCGAGAGATTGGCATTAGTGCTCGTCTATTTTTGGCAGGGTACGGAGCTGCTGGCTCACGCGAGAAATCGGCATCGACATCTCAAAAGCCAGCCAGAAAAGAAAAGCTATTTTTCTTAGTCAAGCACACTCGCTAAATACACACGCGAATTGCATTTTGCTTTGATAAGTAACAGCAGCCGGAACGTGCAGGGAGCACATTTTGTTCTTCCAATTTTTTGTGTGTTTTTTTTCGGCAAGGCGGCGTGTGCACGCCCGCTCCACCTCCCACCTCGTACTAGGCACTGCAGCACGGTAAGCGCTTGCTTTGTGATTATATATAGTATATAGACGATAGAAGAGTCTCATTGATAAGCGCCCTGCACAGACGGCAACATCGTTGCATCTACAGACCCAGACCCAGACCCAGAGCCAGCCCCAGACAGCCAGTGCATTCCGTGTGGCCCATCAGGCCAATTAGTTGCGAGCCATCCAGCGCAGCGCACACAAGTCCAAGGCTCAAACATTAGGTGCCAACATCCTGATCAAGTCGCTTTTTTGCTGGCTTGAAAAACTACTATGTGCTAAGACTTTATACCAGTGATATTGATTAGTGTGCATTGTTTTCTTCTACGATCCGTATAGCATCTATTAGCTGAATCGAACTGAGCAAAATGACCGACACGGAGATCATTGTGACCAATGCCGGGGAGCCCTCAACCAAGGCCAGCCTGATCGTTGTCTCCAATCGTCTGCCCTTCGTCTTGACGCGCAATGCCAAAACCAAAGAGCTGGAACGCAAGGCTAGGTGAGCATTCCAATCCTCTCAATTTAATTTTATTTTTACTGTTGCAAAATTAAACAAAGAACATGGAGCTCGTGTATAAAATATTAAAGAAAAAATTATTGTAGCATTACGTAACGAAAATCGAGATATCAATACAAAAGTGAAAATTTAATATACTTTATCTCATATGTAAAGAGTGAGCTTTATTTTAGGTCTCCATTTTTTAAGGAATTATACTGGAATTGGAATTATTAAAAAAAAATATTTTTAAATACATAAAAGTGTAATACATTATCAGTTCTTTGCATTACACTTTTACTAAAAAAAACTATGCAAATTCAAAGTTAAAAGAAGTTAAAGCATGTTGCTGGATTCCTGTATTTTTCAGTCAATAAGATTTAGTGTTATCTATATGTTCTATGTGTAAAAAAGATCAATTTGGAATGAAAAAAAAAGTTAAAAATTTGCTAATGCAGAAATTCAGTGCATTTTACAAACTGCAAAAGAGTACAAAAAGTTCGAAACATTTTATGAGTTTGAGGCATATACATTTTTTAAAATATATTATATTGAGAACATTTTTGAACGCCTGTTACTCAGTCGGCTAAGGAAACTTATAAAACATAAAATTTTTTTGTTTTTTTAATTAAATTTGATGTCTTTGCCAAAAAAAACCTTTGAAATTGCAAATATTCAAGTGAAAATGGGACAAACCGTTTGTGCATTCAAATTTACTTCCAGACTTAAATTGGGATTTGAGAACAGAATTACTTTTTAAGTATAAGGCATGCATAAGATTTTTAGTTGTATTAATAAGAGTAACATTTCGAAAAACACACAACAGGAAGCTAAAATGTTCTCCAATATATTTCAAATTCCAAAGAAAATCGTATTCAGAGGGTGAAAGGCCTAGCGTCCAGCTGTATAGTTAGTTATGTTATCTTGGGTAAACTAAGATTATTTCATTGTACATTCGAAAATACCCTAACTTAAAGTACATTAAATTATTCTGTTTAAAAGCCCCGAAGACTGTTGAACTTAAATTTTGGGTTTTTCTAACAGCAAACAAAACAACAACGGTAAAAGTTCATTGTACTAGTACAGTCTTTTGCCCTAGCTCAAAAACAAAGCCATAATCCTCCATAAATGAATAATAAATTATAATATAAATATTTCGAAGAGACAACTTTATCAAGATCTCGTGACATCGGTGCAAGAGAGAAGCTTTAAAGCAAGCAAAGCTCGGGCTAAAGTAAACTTTTCCAAATTGGTGTAAAAACTAACCCAATTCAAATGACAATTTGCATTGAAGATAAGCCGCCTGGGGATCGGAGTACAGCCCCCTTAGAAAGGGAACTGAACTACCTAGGCGGCTGTTCGTATAGTCATGATATTGTTTCCACACGCTTATGATTAGTGCCTAATAAGGCTGTCAGCGTCTTATCAGCGCAAAACACACAGAGGGAGCGATGGGGGAGAGGGTGGGCGCAGTAGAGTGGGATCTATTTGGATGAGCAAACTGAATGCAAAGTCTGGCAAACTGGGTGGACATACACTTCAAATATGAAAACAAATTCAATAATAATGGCCGGCCTTATCAGTGGGGCCCATTACGCGGTTTTGACCCTTGCTGCCTAACGACGACAACGACGACGACCACGAGACAACGTCGTCTTAAAGGGGTCAATATTAGAGGCGTCATTTCAAGGCTCCCACAACGCAAACGCTGCGAACCTGACACTGAAAAAATCAAACACAACGTCACGTGCACTCGGACTCGAACTCGAACCCGATTCGCTTCTAGCCAAACATTCTATTCGCACTCGCACTGACCCTACCCAAAAGCTGCACGTGGAATTCGAATTGGGCGGTTTTTTTCTCCGCTTACTCTTATATTTTTTTTTTTGGGTTTGGCCTCTGAGCCAGATTTGAGGTTGTTTACACTGGTACCGTATCAGGCAGGCGCATTTTTTTATGGTTTGTTGCTTATCAGTGCAGCTAGTGTCAGTGTCATTGTGATGCACTCTGCATAAAATGGGGCTGGGACTGAGTCTTTCGCATACATGGATAGGCATATATACTCGTGTATACTGGCAGGTATTACGCGGCTTTGCCCGGACCAAGGTTTCTTTAAATTTCAATTTTACACTCATTTTCGCTCCGTAAGAACACGAAAGGCTTTTTTAACTCCCACTTTGCCACCAGAGGAATGGAGTTACCGCCTTTTGTGAAAAATCTCAATTGAAATTTGATATGAATTCGATTACATGGGAAGCAAAAAGATTCAGTGAATAGTTCTTTTTCAATATTTTCTTATATAAAGCTTTGAGGACGAAAATGATACTATTACTCACACAACCTCAGTTCTCATATATCAAAGAAAAAAAATATATATATATATATATATCAATGGCTTTTTCCGGGTCATGCCTTTTTTTTAAATTTCGCTTTTTCCATGGGAAAATAAAAATACCCTGCACTACCTTTAACGACCATTTTCAAACAGAGGCAGGGGTTTTCCGCCTGGGGGAACGAGGTCTCAATAATATTTTGATCATTGAAAATGGGTTTGAATAGATCAATCTTTCGAAGAGCGTTTACAATTTAGTTGAAACCGGAACAATAAACCACTACCCTTCAAATTGAACTACAACCTTGGTTCCCAATTTTCCGCCGGAAGTGGATTTCCAAAAACTATGAAATTATTTTCAATAAATTTCTTTATAGATCTTTTAGAATAAGTTTGAAGCCAATCATTAAATTTTCCAGACTTGCGGAAGAATTATTTTCAAAACGTAGCAACTAGGAATAGTTTACCTTTCTAGTTCCTGCGGCTTGAACCGTGCGTTGATCATCAATCAGTCAATCAATCGGATAGCTATTTAACCTGTTCACCTTGATATATAAGTATGCATATAGACACCCGTACTTAGAAGATCTGATGTCTGTTTTGCAGCGCTGGCGGTCTGGTGACGGCCGTCTGTCCGGTGGTCATCAAGGGCAAGGGTTTGTGGGTGGGCTGGTCCGGCATCCATCTGGAGGACCCCAACGAGGCCATACCCGAGTCGAATCCGTACGATCAGACGCCCACGGCCGGCCTGAAGTCCGACCAGGTCGTTTCGGTGAACATCGATGCGAACATCTTCGACAGCTACTACAACGGCTGCTGCAACAAGATGTTCTGGCCGCTCTTCCACTCGATGCCCGGTCGCGCCAACTTTGGCGCCGAGCACTGGCACGATTACGTCACGGTTAACAAGCACTTTGCGGTGCGCACCATCGAGGCGCTGGAGAAGTGCCTGGCCAAGAACAATGGCAGTGAGAAGAATCCGCCGATTGTCTGGATACACGACTACCACCTGATGCTGGCCGCCAACTGGGTGCGCGAGCATGCCGAGGAGAAGAACTTGCCCTGTCGCCTGGCCTTCTTCTTGCACATACCCTTTCCGCCGTGGGACATCTTCCGGCTGCTGCCCTGGTCCGACGAGATACTGCAGGGCATGCTGGGCTGCGATCTGGTTGGCTTTCACATTCAGGACTACTGCCTCAATTTCGTGGACTGCTGCCAGCGTAATCTGGGCTGTCGCGTGGATCGCAACAATTTGCTGGTGGAGCACGGCGGACGCACTGTGCGCATCCGGCCGCTCCCGATTGGCATTCCGTACGAGCGCTTCGTCAACCTGGCACAGAATGCGCCCAAGGTGCTGAAGACGTCCAAGCAGCAGATCATTCTGGGCGTGGATCGGCTGGACTACACCAAGGGGCTGGTGCATCGCCTGATGGCCTTCGAGGCGCTGCTGCTCAAGTATCCACAGCACAAGGAGAAGGTCAGCCTGCTGCAGATCTCGGTGCCCTCGCGCACCGACGTGAAGGAGTATCGCGAGCTCAAGGAGGAGGTCGATCAGCTGGTCGGACGCATCAACGGACGCTTCACCACTGCCAACTGGGCGCCCATACGCTACATCTACGACTATGTCAGCCAGGATGAGCTGGCCGCACTCTATAGAGATGCCGCCGTTTGCCTGGTGACGCCGCTGCGCGACGGCATGAATCTGGTGGCCAAGGAGTTCGTCGCCTGCCAGATCAATGAGGTGCCCGGCGTGCTGGTCATCTCACCCTTCGCCGGCGCCGGCGAAATGATGCACGAGGCGCTGCTGTGCAATCCGTACGAGATCAACGAGGCCGCCGAGGTCATTCACCGTGCGCTAACCATGCCCGAGGACGAGCGCGTGCTGCGCATGGCGCGTCTGCGCCGTCGCGAGGCCGAGTGCGATGTCAGCCACTGGATGCGCTGCTTCCTGAAGGCAGTGGGCGCCCTGGAGATGGACGACGTGGGCACCACCATTATGCAGCCCGTCTCTGTGGATGACTTCGATGACTACTTACTCAAGTGAGTTTTTCTCTTTCATTACCGCCACTTGGCTGCACTTACTCCATCTCTGGCCCGCAGATACATCGGCTATAATCACAAGCTGGCCTTGTTGCTGGACTATGACGGCACCCTGGCGCCCATTGCGCCGCATCCGGATTTGGCCACGCTCTCGCCGGAGATCAAGAATGTGCTCTTCAAGCTCTCCAATCACTCGGACGTCTATGTGGCCGTCATATCGGGCCGCAATGTGGATAACGTGAAGAAAATGGTCGGCATTGAGGGCATCACCTATGCGGGCAACCATGGTCTGGAAATTCTGCATCCCGATGGTAGCAAGTTTGTACATCCCATGCCCATTGAGTATGAGGACAAGGTCAGTCATCTGCTGAAGGCGCTGCAGGATTCGGTGTGCCGCGACGGCGCCTGGGTGGAGAACAAGGGTTCGTTGCTCACGTTCCATTATCGCGAGACGCCCACACAGCTGCGTCCCGACATGGTCGACAAGGCGCGCAGCCTGATCGAGAAGTACGGCTTCCGGGCAACGGAGGCGCACTGCGCGCTCGAGGCGCGTCCGCCAGTGCAATGGAACAAGGGTCGTGCTTCCATCTACATTCTGCGCACTTCCTTTGGCGTCGACTGGAACGAGCGCATTAAGATTATCTACGTGGGCGACGATCTCACGGATGAGGACGCCATGGTGGTAAGTGTGGTGGTGACTAGCCACTGCCAAAGGCCACTTTAGAGGCAGTAGCTCAGAATTGATCGCAACTCTTTGTTCTGAACAGGCACTCAAGGGCATGGCGCGCACATTCCGCGTGACGTCCTCGGATATTGTGAAGACCGCTGCCGACCATCGTTTGCCCTCGACTGATTCCGTCTACACGCTGCTCAAGTGGGTGGAACGGCATTTTATGGGCCGCAAGGCGCGCGCCAACTCGCTGACCTATCGCCCCACCAAGGGCGACGGCGTCCAAATGCAAATGTCTCTCGAAGTGGCCTCGTCGGCCAACAGTCTGGACGTGTAGCCCGCTCAGTCAGCCCAACATGCATACACATACATATATGTAATTTGTAGGATCTTAAGAATAAAATAATAAATAAACACCAATTTGTACCTTAAACACGGCGTGGTCACAGTTCTCAAATTAAATATATAAATGTACAATCGATTTGGTTATGCTATGGAAAGTTTAGACACTTTATAAACTAAGCACAGCCTATAACTAATTATGCGATAAAACCAGCCAAGATATGATGAAGAAAAACAGAAAAATTGGATAAACAGCAAGCGGCTTGCGATGTGGCGGCTGACTTTGACCCAGAAAGATAAACGATGCTGAGAAATTCAATGAAATAGTTATCTTCTATTATGCTTGGTTTGGTTATTCAGAGCAACTCACCATACGTAGCCCAGGCAAAGCCTAGCGTTGTGGTAACAAAACGCAAAAAGAAGAGGAAACGTGTCTGTTTGGACAGCAAGATGACGCGGCAGATGATCAGAGCCAGTGCCACCGGAGTGAGGCAATAGCCGAGCACACAAACCGATTGGAAGAATGAGCTAATGTACACAAAGGGGAACAATTAGTATTTGTTTAACATGCACCTCCAGTTATTGTTCTAAATACACATACATGTTGCCACCGAGCAGCTTGGAGTTAAGCGTGACAATGGCAGCGCCTATCCAAACAATCACAAAGACCTGTGCGAATTCGGGTCCATTGTCGGACATGCTGTCCACGCTCGAGGAGCCCTGCAGTATTGTGGCCATAAAGGTGCACAGCACCAAGGGACCCCACAAGTCCCCTGAAAACAGAAAACAAACACAACTGATAAATTTGCTGACGCATACAACCGCTGCACCTGATGACGTACAATCGCGCAGTAGACTCGACTTCTCCTTGGGATAGAGCACATGATAGAACTTGATGCCAACAGCGCGCATATCCCTAAGCACCGTCTCGCGTATGGGCTCGTCCAGGGTATTGTATTCGGGCACACCGTGCTGTGCTGTTGTTGTTGTGGTTCGTTTGCCCGGTATGGACATATCACCCTCCAGCGACGGCGACGTGTTGACATCCTCAAACATCTATACAATTAGAAAGTAATCAATGTGGCCAATTGGGAGCGACTGTTTGCTTTTAGTACTTACATCCAATCTGGCGTCCATTTTGGAAGCTTTTATTTGTTTCCTTTACGTGCAGGCATAAAAACCATAGATTTGTTGAATGCAATCGCCAACACTTTTTCTTACTACGTTATCGCATTAGCTTTATCGATGCTTACAGCCGTTTTGTATCGATACTTTTATTAAGCTCTGAATTGATAATCGAATTGTTTTTTGTTCTTGAAATGTAATTTAAGAGGCAACTCAATTTAATTTTATTGTAATTAATATTATTAATCGTGAAACAATTTTGTTTTCAGCACCCAGTAAAGAAGAGCTTTAAAATTTGGTTGTCTGAGCAATGTTTGTTTCAAACAGTGTGGCAACTTCAAATTTGATGGCAACATCAAAAATCTTGTTTTGTATGAACAAAAACGTTTTTTAAAATGTTTTCTCTGTTTTTATTTTGTACATTTGAATGTAACTAAGCGAACTTAATATATATTGAATATTTACTATAATTTCTACGAATATATATTATAATTTCAGAGTGCATTAGAGTTTTTGAAGAGAATCGCCCTTAAATTAAAATGTTTCTATTATGAATTTTCGCTGTTGTGCGTGCCAATGTGCGTTTTGAGATAAGCGGCCCGGGTAAAGGCCTTTGGACAGTGCGGGCACTTGTGTGGACGTTCGCCAGTATGGGAGCGTATGTGCCTACCCAAATCTCCTTTGTCTATGCAGTTCTTTGGGCAGTGCGGACACTTGAAGGGATGTTCGCCGGTGTGGGTGCGCACGTGTCTCTGCAGCTGCCAGGCGTAGATGAACTCCCTGGGGCACTCAGTGCACTTGTAGGTCCGTTCGCCCGTGTGATAGCGCAAGTGCTCCTCCAGTTCGGCCTCCTCTATGAAGTATCTGGTGCAGTGCGGACACTTGTAGATCTGTTTGCCGGGATGCGTGGAGATGTGATATTGGAGATCCGTGTGCCGCGTAAAAGCTCTCGTGCAGTGCGGACACTTAAACGGACGCTCACCCGAATGTATGCAGATGTGTTTGCGCAGATTGGACGCCTGGCTAAAGGCTTTGGGACAGTGCGGACACTGAAACGGCCGTTCGCCCGTGTGTGTACGAATGTGTGCGCTGAGGTGGGACTTTTGCGTAAAGGTTTTTGGGCAGTGCGGACATGTAAACTGACTCTTTTTGGTATCTCCGCTAGCGGAGAGCTCAACATTGTTATCTTCGTAGATTTGTGAACTTGGTTTCGGTTGCTGCTCACCGACCTCCTCTTCAGAATCTACAGTTGCATTTCTCTCTACTTTGACACATCCTAGATCTATATCCCGTTCAGCCAGCTCCCAGTTTTCTGTCTCTAGCAGTTCAGACTGAACATAGACTGGGCTTTTTCTTAGCCAGGATGGACTCTGACTGATGGTCGTAGTTTGTGTACCATCATCCTGAGCTTGGTTTTCGCACTCCACTTCTGGCGTAATTATGTCCATTCCACTCTCTGTGCCCCCCAGTTCCTCTGGTTCCATCTTGACCCGATTTAGGTGTATTTCTGCCTCTGCCATTTTCAATTTTATTGCACTGAGCATCTCACTTTTCTTCAGATTTTCGCTTAGTACCAGATGGCTTTTCTCACACCGGCGCTTGAAGGCAAAAGCGGTTTGAACATCACAGATGCACGAAAGGCAAATTTTCTTCGGCAGTTTATCGTCCAGTTTAATATCACAGGCGACACACTCATTAAGCATCGCTGCCAGAGTGGGCTGCCGCTGATCGGTGAATATATCCACCAGTGCCACCGAGTCGGTCATGCAGGCGCGGCATACTTGTTCCATGGCTGACGTTGTTTATTCCGACTGGCTGCAAAACAAATATATACATATTAACTACTTTTCAACAACAACAAACGATGGACCAAATCAAAAACTATCGAGTGTACAAGAATACGTCTCGATATTTGAAGTATCGATGCTAAAACATTAATTTTAAGCACAAAAAATTGCTCTGTTGTAACTTAAAACTTCGCAAATATAGAAGAATTTTGGACGTGGTCATAAAAGTTGTTGTTTAAATTTAAAATTATAGCGATATAAACATTTTCAATATATAAGTTAATACATGTAGTATTAATACTCGTTGGGTATCGAAAACTACCTGCTGCTCCCATCTCTAATTCGAATGTTTGCATGCGCCCTTATCAGTTGGTAGCGTTGCCAACTTTATGCAAATATTGGCAGCGCACGCAACACGCACTTGGCAACGCGCGCACCTATGTATTTCGCACAACCAAAACGAACAGCAACAAATAAACACACGCCATCAGCAACACTGCATGAAAATATTAAAAAACTATGTGTTAAACGGGCGTGCTCATTGCAAATAATTATCAAATTGCGGTACGATGCAGAGCCCGAACGCAGCAGAGACGGCAACAGGCGCCAAATGTAGCACTGACAAAGAAAATACCGCGGCAGCGTCTGTTGCCGCGGGTGCTGCTGCAACCTTGCCACAGGCAGCGCAGCACTCGCCGTCGCCGTCGCCGTCGTCGTCAAAGCCGAATATACCGCGCGGCCTAAGCACCAAGGTGGCACTTTCGCGCCTTCACGAGGACATCGAGAACGTGCTGCTGGAGCAGGAGCGGGGCTACGACGCGGAGAGGTGAGTCCCATATCAGCGATGACCTCTAAAAGTAATAACAATGCTTTGCCCTGCCCAATTAGCTGCCACTGTAAGTTTCGTGCCGCATTCATGAAGCGCTACGACAGCCCCCTGGGCTGGCTGTCCATTGGCACAACGTTGCTGACCAGCGGTGCCCTCCTCATCACTGGCATGTGCTGGCCGGCGATCTGTTTGCTGGTCATCCTGCTGCTCGACCTATACGTGGTCATCAGGGAGAGCAATTTGCGACGCACGGAGATATTCCGCAAGACACGACACGCCTTGGCTGAACTGCGTCTGGCGGAACAGCATCTCAGCGAGAACTGGCATGCGTCGAACTATCCGCATTTGAGCAATCCGATGTCGCCGTGCGTCTCGCTCCAGTGGACGTATCGCGACGGGCACATCGTTAACCTGCCCTGGGCGCTGCTCGTGCGCGGCGATTACATTGTCCTGCGACCGGGTCACATTTCGCCGGGTCCGTGCCACGAGCTGCAGTCGAAGCGGTTTTTCAATGCCAGCGAAATCTATGGCATCTCGGCCGCCCAGCTTGGCGATCCACCAGTGAAGCCCATGGCACGCGCCCCACTGCCGGATCTGGTGTGCTGCCTGGAGCGCACCCCATATCTGGATAACTTGCGTTTGTGCCTGAAGAACTCGCTCAAGCGGCCGCCCACCATTTACAACCAACAGCGCTATCTGGTAAGCTGTCTACCATTTCCGAATCTTCACCATTCTAATTGCTTCTTATTCCTGCCACAGCTGGTGACCAAGTACATCCAGCAATGGGGCTTTATGAGCGCTTTGATCATCACGCTTTTTGCGGGCCTTATGCGCCTGCACGGCTATGGACTGGCCACGGATGAGAAGCACAATTGGCGTCATGTGCTGATTGGTTCGCCGGCGGCTGCTGTTATTCCATTGTTGCCACTCATTTTCCCATTGCTGTGGATCTCCATGAATCTGTGGGGCATTGCGCGACTACAGTGCTTCCTGAAGACGCCACAGGCCATATTGGAAAAGGCCACCAGCAAGTCCTTTGAGGATTTGGATATAGATACGCCCGGCTATGATTATGACAGCATATCGCTGCTGCGCTCCAATGTGCTGCGCATCTGGACGCAGCTGTGGCAGGGCGACAGCGAGCTGCTGCCACGTTCAGCGAATCTGGTGCAGGTGCTGGGCTCCATATCGGCATTGTGCTGCGTGGACAAGAAGGGCATATTATCGTGGCCAAATCCCACGGCCGAGAAGGTCTTCTTTCTGCACAACACCGATGAGGAGCCCCAAGATGATGGCAGCCAGCTGTCCATGTCAACGGAAAGCGACAATGTCGATGATGCGGAGAACAAGGAGCGCGGCATCGTAGCAGAAGTGCTCGATCTCACGCACGATCAGCACTGTCCCTTTCGACTGGAGTTCGACGATCACGAGTGGAAGGCGCACATCAAATCTCTCAAGCCCTTGGGTGCGTATACTTGGTGCACAGTTTGATACACTAGTTTACTGCTCTGTTGCCATCCACCAGGTCTGGCCATTTTATTAAACACCTGCTCGCCGCTCACGCATGAGCATTATGCCCAGTTTTGCGGCCATGTCAGCGCCGTGGCGATGCTCGACAAAGATTTGGTGCCCGTAACAAATCGGTATGCGATGTTTGAGTCCAGTATGAAAAGCCTATTGCATGGGTACGTAGTTCATTTGCCATAATCGTTGTTAGCCCTGTTGCCTTAACCGAAAATAAACATACTCTATGATAATCGATTATATTATATTCGTATATAGTCTAATGATTTTTTAAAAGCATATATCCTCGTTTATATGCGACAAGTGCCCAACTTTTTATTGGGCCCCCTTTTTATTTTTGATTTTTGTTTTGATTGCAAAACACCCGACACTTCAAATTGGATGACAAACCCCATAAATATATATTTACAATATAAACAAACATGCAATTGGTAAAGTTATACTACTCTTAAATAAATGTATTTTTTGAATTTCGACACATTATACCTAAAAATAATTCAGTTAACATGCAAATAATTTCTCAGCTAAATTTCTAAAATTTTAAATTTAATTGGTTTCGTAATTTTGAGCAAATTATTTAGCTATGTACATAAATATACCCCCCCAACATAAAAATCAGCCAAATATAACAAATTTCATGCTCGTTTTCTATGTCACTAATTTGTATTTTTTCGTTCATAAATTTAGTTGCAGTTGCAAACATTATTTTTGTACACATTTCATTTATTTAAAATTTTTGATTTCATTGTTGTTGTTGTTGTTATTGTTGTTATTTGAACATTCTCATAGTTTGTCTATGGAACGCACCTACGTCCACCTCATCCACACGCAGCAGCACAAACGCCTCCAATCGCCCCACCCGCCCCATTGACATGCTATTTTAAGTAACACGAATTATTATGTTGCCAAGAATGCTTAATATAGTTGGCCCCCAACCTAAACATCCTCCCCTCGTCCCCCCCATAAGCCCCATTACGCTTCACTGCCTGCATGCTCGCACGCACCCACCATCAGCCACGTCCAGCAGTTGGTACCAGTTCTAATCGGTTTTCTATTTTGTGTACGCTTCGAACCAGACGCTGTCTGTGCGAGCTGGCTAAACAAATTGGCTTCACCAATCATGCGACGGATCGTTTTGCGCTGGAGGGTCAATTGGCCAGCTATCGGCACTTGGTAAGCGCAGTGGAAACCTTTTCAAATTCAAGTCTAATAATAGTTGTTCCATTGTTCGCCTTAGCAACCGGATGTGGTGCGTCGGGACATACGCTTTGCGCGTCAGCTGCAATTGTCGACCAAGGTGAAGGTCCCGTTTCCGCACTCCTTGTCGGTGGTGATGCGCGAGAATCCCGGCGGATATTTGTCGCTGTTTACGCAGGGCACCGCCGACATTATACTGGACTGCTGCGATGACTTCTGGGATGGCAAGGATTTGCGTCCGCTGTCGCCGCAGGATCGCAAGCGTGCATTGGACTTTTATCAGCGCAGCGCCCTGACCTCCTACTGCACCGCGTTCGCCTATCGACCGCTGCGCCATGGCATTCATGGGGCGCTGAGTGGACCGCTGCACAGCAATGGCCAAATTGCGTACTTGGAGCTGCCGCCAGAGTCGAAGCTGCGCATGCAGCACGTGGACAAATCTCACTGCGACTTCGAGGGCGGCCACCATGTGAAGCTGAGCCACAGCATCAGCACAGACTCGCTGCTGTTCTCGGAGAGCAAGGACGAGGACTGCAACGACGTGGAGGGCTGCTTCGAGATGCAGTGCCATCAGGTCTTCATTGGCATGGTGACCATGCAGTATCAGGCGCAGAATGACATTGTGCATCTGGTGGAGCGCTTGGAGCGAGCCTGCATACGCTTCGTGCACTTTAGCAAGGAGAACGAGCTGCGCTCGCGCGTCTTCTCCGAGAAGATGGGCCTCGAGTCCGGCTGGAATTGTCACATCTCGTTGCTCAGCGAACCGGAGCCCGAACGGGAGCGCGACCGTGAGAAGGTCACGTCCGGCAAAGTCAAGGAGGCGGACAATGCGCTGGCCAACAACATTAAAGCGCCGAAGACTGCGGGTAAAATACACGAGAACAATACAACCACCAGCACCACCACCACCACGAACAAAACCACCAGCACAATCACAGATACTGTTGCCATTCATCCATCCAGTGACCAAGTCATGTCCATACAGCCACCCGAGGCCGTTGCAGCCACGCCCATTGCTAAACAGACTACTGATCTTGTAGGTGATCCGGCGGATGGCCCAAAATTGAGCTATCTGCTCGAGCCGCCCAACAATTTGGAGGCGTCGAAAACGTTGAGCTGTTCGGCGCCCGGCGCCATCTCCAATCCCGATGAATGCAATGTCCTCAACGAGCATTCCAACGAAGCCGACGAGCTGGACGCGAGCAAGGATAGCGCAGAGAATGTGGCGTTAAATGCCGATGCCGAGCCGGATCCGAATCGGCATAAGCAGCGCCATTCGCTGGACTCGGCCATGGACGAGAATTGCCGCTCGCTGAGCACGCTCACGGAGAGCACGGATCAGAGTGCGCCCATCAATTTCGATATGTCGAATCGGGCCAAGCTGCCGCGTGGCATTGAGAACATACGGCCGCATCTGGAGCAGGTGGACAATGTGCCGTTGCAGGTGTCGCTCTTTACGGACTGCTCCGCCGAGGCGACGCGCCAAATGCTGGACATCATGCAGTCATATGGCGAGATTGTTGTCTGCCTGGGCAGCTCGGCGAGCAATGATAATGCCAACATCTTTTTGCAGGCCGACTGCAGCATTGCTGTGGAGCCGCTCTATCCGCAGGTCTGCCAGGATGTCGACGCCTACACGGAGGCGAACATACAGCACAACAAGCTGCACTGGCAGCGCCAGAGCCGGGGCAAGACCACAGCGGAGGAGCCGTTCGCCAGCGAGCAGCTGCTCGAGTGCGGCAGCGGGGCACGCGCCATGCAGTCGCCGGCGCACACCGTTTCGCCCATCTATTTGAGCCGGCTGCTCAACTCGCTGCCCTGCTCGATAGCCATTTGTCGCGACGACCCGCTTTCGCTGGTGGCCATAATTGAGCTGTCACGACGCTTCTCGCTGGGCCTCTGGAATTGCATACAGTTCTGGGCCTGCTGTGCGGGCTCCATCTCCATATTGAACGTGCTGTGCGCGTGCCTCTCACTGCCGCCGCTGCTCACCCCGCTGCTGGGCATCTACTTGATGTGTGTGCCGGTGCCATTGATTGCCATCTCGCTGGCGCACATCGATCTCGATCCGAAGATTATGAATCGTGCCACCAGCAAGAAGCAGACTGAATACGATTCACGTGCCTTCGCCTTTGTCATGTGGTGCTACGGCTGCAAGTTCCTGGTGCCCGTGCTCGCCCTCGTGAGTGCTGCGTTCTTCTTTTTATACACGTACTTTATTAATATCCACTCTTGTTATGCCTACAGCTTGTTGCCTACTGGATGTGCATGACGCAAGCGTTTTCCAATTCAGAAGAAGTCGATAGCTCCGATGAGCTGGAGGACATTGCGGCTTCCGACAACGATCCGGACTTTTATCAATGTCTTTACATAGCGCGCAGTTGTGCCGTGTGCGCTGTCCTGCTGCATTTTGGTAATTATAGTCACCATGTAGGCAATTATTTAAGGCAGCACAATTTTTGGCAGAAGCTCAAAAATATCCATATTACCATCGTACCAAATTTTAAACTATTTGTCCATGGTTTTCCTATTGTGAAGAAACTTTTTTTGACTTGAAACTTCTACAACTTCAACTTTCCCCCTGTAAGGAATAGCAAGAAATTTTTTGACTAAATTCATGTGAAAATTACACAAAACTTTCCATACGAAGTGGGTCCCATTCCAAAAATCTCATTACTTTGTCAAAAGAAGACCGATTTTGCTGAGGAATGCCTTCTTGTTTACGATTTGACGTAACCTACGATCTAACACAATTTTTGGCCCAAATTCATCCAGAAATTGTAACCAAACATTTCCACATAGACTTGGCTGCAAATACGAAAACGCCATAATTTTGTCGAAACTGGACCGATTTTGGTGAGGAATGACTTTTTGCTTATGATTTGATCTTCAGATTGGTTCTGCATTTAAAAATGGCAACGCAATTTTTGGGCCAAATTCATATAAATATTTTATGTATTTTCCGAACTCTTTCTCGATTTCTCTTTTAAACAGTGCTCGTCTCCTTATCGTTTGTGCATCGTGACCATGCGCTCTGGCAGCGCAATCCCTTCAGGAATCACATTTGGGGGCTCACCTGCCTCGCCCTGCTGCTGTTGCACGGCTTCATCTGCGCGCTGCAAATGCTGCTGGATGAGTCCCTGGAGCAGCTCTTGTCGCAGCTCTGGCTGCCCATACTTGTGTTCTTTGCCAGCAGCTTGCTGAGTCTCGTGATCAGCGAGCTGGCCAAGCTTCAGGAGAACAAGTGAGTGCTATATATAGCTATATCTGTGGATAAATATGTAGTTAAACCAATCTCTTGTGCTTTGCAGGGTCAATGCGCGTTATCAGCGACGAGCGCGTCTTGATTTTGGCACCAAGCTGGGCATGAATTCGCCATTCTGAACGAATCGTTACCAAATGAAAGACGCCAACATGGTGCCGGATGTGCCAAGGCTCTGTATATATACATATATATCACATAACCCACACGCTTTCTCTTCATTCTTATTATTATTATTAATGTTACTATGTGTGCCGAAAAGCGAGCCGCATATTGATTTTTAATTTAATTCGTATTTTGTCTCTGTGAATATTTTAATTGATCGATTATTATTTAACAATTGCAACATTTTCAATTAATTGTGACAACTGTTTTTGTTAGTTTTTAAATCGTTCGATTTTATTGTTCCTTGTTTTAATGACTAAACTGTATGTACTAACATTTAAAAGACTTGCAATTATTATATGAAATATACATATTTCTGCTAAATAAAAAAGAAAGACAAATTCCGTGTAAATAAGTAAAAGTTATGGATACAAAAAAGAAATGTATGTCCGCTCGTAGAACTGGTTCTGTTTCCGTTCTTCTTTCTATATACTATATACCGATGCATGTCATTTTATTGGATCTGTAAATGAGCTGGGTCAACAGTATATCGCACGCCTGACTGGGTGTTAATCGGCGCTGGCACGCAATTGCTGCTGGGAGCATATTTTGACCCACATCCGTGGATTTTACGCAGTAATTTGGTTGACAAATTCTCCCTAGCCTTATTTTAAGAAAGATTATTTTTTTTTGGTTTCAAATGTTTTTATGATCCGCTTTGCGGCTTTAGTTCACGAGGCGCACTTTATGTTATTTATTAATTGGCACCTAGGGACTGAAAAAGTTAACGACTTCATTCATGTGCTCGTAAAGGGCTTAAATATTTCTCTTCTTTATGAGAGACATGTATTTTGAATAAGAGCCTCCCGGTTTTCAATATTTTTACATATTTTGGCTTTATTTTTTAAACTGTAAGATGAGCTGCCAACCAGAGCTATCCAGACTGAATAATCAGGCTTAATGTAATTATATATACATGCATGGTATTACCACGAAACCTTAGTGCCCGGAAACCCATCAAAAATTAAAAACAAATTTAATATTAATAATCATAATAATAATAATAATAATAACAATTATAAATTAAATGAATCAAATTTAAAATATTAAATCTAACCATGTAACAAATTTATAACGAATAATAAGATTGGTTAAAAAGTAAAATTCGAGTTTCGAACTAACATTTTTTAAAATATTTTTCAAAAGAAAAACACGGAAAACCCTGAAAAATAAATATAAATGTAATACTGAAATTGTATAACTAACTTAGCTAGAAATAGTCCCAGACACCTTTGTTAGTTTTTTAGGCATACATTTGATACTTATGATTCCTGTTAATGAATAGCTTTCTAATTGGATGCAAAATTGCAGACACACGCCCCGGCCCAGGTTTCAACGGGTCGAATGGACTTGCCCAAAGACATTTTGGACACGCCGCCAAGAAAGAAAGAAAAACACGAAAAAAACAGTAGCTAAACGCTAAAGAACATAACGGCAGATGCGATCCAAATATGTGGAGTAAGAATTAATTAACACCCCACGGGAACGGCGAAGACGACGACGACAGCGAAATGAAAGTGCTGTCCACGGAGCCATGGATCAGAGTGTGTGTGTCTGTATATAGTGAGTATATAGATCACTTCTAGTAGCACCTAAACTGGGTCATGAAAAAACGAAATCAAATACCTAGCCACGATGCGCCGACCGAGGCGCTGAATAAAACCAAACCAGCATAAGTTTTTCAGTGGATTCGAGTATTTCGCGCGGCGCGTTGCAGACAAATTACGCAGCTCGAGCGGATATGACGAGAGCGTAGAAGCCCGGATTTGAACAAAAAGGCTCAGTGAATACTATATAAAATAATAGACAAATATAAACAGTGTCCTGTGCTACAAGAAATTCGAATAATATACAAATAATGCCAGGAGCCGGCGCCAAGTGTGCGCTGCTTTTGGTCGTTGGCCTCCTGCTGGGCTCCATCCTGTTGCCCGCGCAGATCGAGGCCTATTCACAGGTTCTGGTCAGTGGCAATGGCGCCGCATTGGAGCAGGGACCGCGCATATTCAAGGCGCTAAATACGGATTTGATTTTCCCCAAAATGTAAGTTAATCTGCAGGTGGATATCAAGCGACTGCGCAGCTTTAATCCGGTTAATCCACGCAGCTTCAATTCGACCGAAAATGTGGTATCCACAACAACAACAACGACAACAGCACTGCCCCTGCCCATACCCTACAATCATCAGCCGGAGCCGGAGTCGGAGTCGGCTGCAGCGTCCGTATTTGTTACGCCGGTGAGCATAACGACAGCGGATCTCCAGGAAACTGCCAGCGAGGAGCCGCCCCAGGGCCTGGTGGAAGCGGCCTCCACGGGTCGCGCCGTGGACTATCGCACCGCGTATCCCTTTGGCCAGCTCATCACGCCGTTGATCAAGTCAGCGCGGCCGCAGCAATTCAGCGCCAAGCCGCGTCCCTCGCAGACCCGCATCTATTCCATGGGCACTCGCAACCAGGCGCCAGTTAGCGGCTACAGACGTGGTTCGTACGGGCAGGTTCCTCGAAATCAGCGCAGCGTTTAACTTTCTTCTCTATTCGCAGGCCAAATCGATCGCTTTGCGCCCGGCCAGGCTGTCGCTTCGAATTTGTTCAAGGATCATGAGCATCATCATCACCATGATCACAGTCACGGCGGCAAATTGGCGGCCGGCTCTAATGTGGTGCCGTCGTATGTGGCGGCCAAGGATACGTACTCCTTTCCGCCGCTCAACACCAAATATCCATCGCCCTCGCAGGACCCCAAGGCGGCACAGCCCTCGGATACAATTACCAGCTATTTGCCGCCCGCTTCGGGCAACGATTTGAGCAATGCGGGCTATGTTTATCCCGGTCCTGTTATCGGCTCCTCCGGCTACTCGTATCCCAATCCCAACAGTGGTGATAAGGACACCGCTGCGAGCACACCCAGTGCGGTGCCCGCGGCACAGCCTGCCGACGATCCGGATAATGATGATGTGATTGGCGTGCTGCCAGCCAGTGCGCAGGATAATCCAGCGCCAGCTAAGGATGCCGCTGGCGGTGGCAACGCCGGTGCCTCAGATCCTGCGCCTGCGGACGCGGTCGGGGATGGCGGCGACAGCGACGGTGGCGACAACGCCGGTGGCGGTGATTCAGCCTTGCCAGCCCTGCAAAATGATGGTTCGCATGCAAGTGATGACAATAAGTACGATCCCAACATGGAGTATGCAACTCCGCCGCCTGGCTGGCTGGAGGCGCATCCGGAATCTGCGGCACAAAAGCCAGCAGATCATGATCACGATCACGATCATGATCACAGTCATGACCACGATCACAGTCATGATCACGAGCACGACTATCCCGAGCATCCACATCCACCTCCGCACTATCATGACCATCACCACGAGCACTATCCCGACCATTATCCGGACGTTTATCCTTCCTATCCGGATGTCTCGTATCCAGAACTTATATACGATGATCACCATCATCATCATCACCACGTGGAGCCGCCACCACCACCTCCGCCACCGCCACCACCACCAACTACGCCACCACCACCTCCACCACCGCCACCACCGCCGCCAGAGCCACGTGTGAAAAAGTACAGTTACTTCTATATT
The DNA here is from genome assembly GCA_035043565.1 of Drosophila robusta. Lineage (NCBI taxonomy): Eukaryota > Metazoa > Arthropoda > Insecta > Diptera > Drosophilidae > Drosophila > Drosophila robusta. The sequence goes on from JAWNMW010000080.1 coordinate 1,557,437, forward strand.
GGCCGCAAACTGTGGTACATTCCGCTGTACTTCACCGTGTGGTTCAGCTTCTACATTCTGTGGCTGATCATCAAGTCCATTGGCCGGCACAAGGTCAACTTGCCAAATCACTACGTCACGCGACGCAGTTTGCCCGACTATACGGAGCAGAGTAGGGATGAGTACATTAATGATATGACGGTTAAGGTGCTGGAGCAAATAGATAACTTTAAGCAAAAGTATTTGAACTGATAAATGATGCTACAAACTAGTTACGGCTAATAAAACACGTATTTTTTATAGACTCATCTTATGTTTGATTCAAATGTTTAAGTTTTGGCGCGTAGCTAAGTTGGCAGCGCCAAGCAAGATGATTTTACTGAGCTATCGATAACAACCACGATTACATATGTGCAACGCAGACGGTCACACTTTGTGCAAAAGAGGCACATTGGCTTGCGATTTGTTTACGTTTAGTTTTTTTGCTGAAATATTTATAAAAACGATTCGCCAAGATGTCGTATATGTTACCGCATTTACACAACGGCTGGCAAGTGGACCAGGCCATACTTTCAGAGGAGGATCGAGTCGTGGTATGTAACCAGCCTCAACACGATTTGTCTTTGGCCAGCGGCGTCTCAGAAATCTGTCTATTAACACCTGCCAACTATTTAGGTCATACGTTTCGGACACGATTGGGATCCGGCGTGCATGAAAATGGACGAGGTGATGTACAGCATTGCCGAGAAGGTCAAAAACTTTGCCGTCATATATTTAGTGGACATCACCGAGGTGCCCGATTTCAACAAAATGTACGAATTGTACGATCCCTGCACGGTCATGTTCTTTTTCCGCAACAAACACATTATGATTGATTTGGGCACGGGCAACAACAACAAAATCAACTGGCCGCTGGAGGACAAACAGGAAATGATTGACATCGTGGAGACGGTGTATCGTGGCGCACGCAAAGGTCGCGGTTTAGTGGTCTCGCCGAAGGATTACTCCACCAAATATAGATATTAAGTCCTAGGTTGTTTAATATGCATACATGTACATAATTTAGGCTTTATAAAAATGCTCTCAGCAATGTCACCCGAAATTGAAACGTCTTTAGTCTTGGCAACTTTTGTGTATATTTTTCTTTTGGTTTATTTTTTTCATTTTTTTTGTCACATTTCTCAATAATATTGCTAACATTTACATCAATTTGGTTTTTGTTTTCCTTTTTATATATGTATAACATTTAACTAAGTTGTTTTAATAGCTCGTTGGCTTCATAACTGTATTTAATAGTATATTTTTCTCAATTGCTTTCATTTCTCATGCTTTTCGTCAGTTTTTTTGTTTTCCAATTGTCTGATTTAAATTTAGCTAAAGGTACATACATGATAATGGAAATTAGAAGTTGGATTGTGTGATATACTTATAGGAAAATTGTATTAGTACAAAAGTATAAAAGAAAACGCCATAACACAAAGAGTTACGAGTTTAAACAAATAAATATTTTAAAATTAGTTCTAGAGTTTCCCATGCATGTTGAACCATTTCCAATACATTTTTATATATTTTGTTTTTCTTTTATTATTGTTCATTTAATACAACAGCTCGGTTTTTATTTTTTTGGGTCTTATTTTGTAATAAGCTTAGGTTTAACAATTGGTTCTGCTACTCTTTTTTTTTACTTATATAACTTAGGTTTGCTTTTTATTTGTTTCTTGCTTTTCTCTTTAAATATATATATGTATATATATATAGCTACATTATTAGTTAATATATATTTATTTGCTTATTTGAAACAAATTTAACGCTACAATCGTTTTTGAATTTTCATTGACTTTTATCTTTCTTCCATACTTCAGCATATAACCAACAATTAAATATTTATATGTAAGTATATGTTGTTTTTGTTTTGTTGATTTATTTTTTTGATATACCATTTCCTAGGCGCCTGTTGAGTTGATTTTCCATCGTATAAAATACTTACTAGTATTCAAAAATATTTAAATAGGGCTTGATTTACACTTATGCAATAGGATAGGTACAAATTAGGCTCAGGCATGTGAGAAAGTCTCTAATAGGTCTTCCTTTTCTTCATCTTCGTTGAATTTCTCCCCACACAAAAACGACAAAATGCAACTCTAGTTTAATTTCATTATTAGAAACATATTCTTTATAATATTGTTTGTATTTTGATTTAAATTTTGTGTTTGTTTTTTTGTTAGTTTTTTATTTTTATTCAAAAATACAATTATTATTATTTGTATTCTTCATATAATTTCCATATATGCTATAACTTGTTCTCACTTGTGGAGCAAATGCATTTTCATAGAAAAATAGAGATGCGTAGGTGGGATGAGTTAGGAAATTGTTCATACTATTTAAACATTTTTTAAGTAACGCTATATATTTTCGTTTTGCTTATATTTTCACTTGACAATTACTAGTTTTTGTTTTGTATTTTTTTTGTTATAGTATGTTTCAACAATTTGCTTTCGAATGGCTTTTAATTTGTCTCTCAGTTACGAAAAGATTGTAGAGTTAAAGAATTTATGTGTGGGAAATGTTAAATTTGTGCCAAGTACGGAAAGTTATAAAATTAGAAAGTTGACAACAGCTATAGTTCGACTAATGCTTATCGAGGTCTTCAAGTTCTCATCTATATATATATATATATATATATATATATGTGTGTGTATATGGCTCATGCATATTTAGGCTTTTTTTGTTGTCAGTGTACATCAGTTTGGTTTAGTTTTACAATGCAATGCAAAGTTCTTGTGTGCACAATCTATATAAAATACTAATTTACAATACTTCAAGTATTTGATTTTATTTTTTATCATTATTATGTTTTGTTTAATTTGCTGTTGGCTGCTGTTTAAGACACTAGTAGAAGAATGTTTCTATCATTTTCGAAATAAAGTGAGGGAGACTGATATCTGCTGCTGGCTGCTGGCAAACTACGTAGTACTATATAGAAATATATATATATATATATATACATACATATCTATATATATAGTGTATATGTATATGTATAAACATTTGCTGTTACACTCTGGCACACACTTTGCTCACATATATATCTATATATGGTATGTATTTAATAGATAGTGTGAAAAATAAATCCGAGTATCACTACTTAACGTTTAGAGTTCTATTAACAATAATAGACAACAGTCTCTAAGTACGAATACGTTGTTGTTCTTCTGCTTCTGCTTGCATTTTGTGTTCTTTGTTCTTTCGCTAAACAAATTTTGTTTTTATTCTATGTTTTAATACCCAAAAACAATGCACCTTATGTAGCGCATTTGGCTAGCAGCTGTGGCGGCAACCCTGCTAGCTGCGTTGACTACCCTAAAAGTCCGTTGTTAAGCTCTTAAATGGAACTGCTCGCACTGCAGACGTGGCCACAAACTGGGCTAGAACAGCGTCTCTTTCGACCACTTTCTGCTGCTGCCGGGCAGGCTGGGATCACGCGAGCGCGACTCTTCGCTCTGCCCGTCCTCCACACTGAGCCCATCCACATCCACATCCACCATCATCGTTATCGTCATCGTCGTCCTCATCGGTTGGCAGCCTGATGAGCGGCAGCTCCAGCATTACCGTTGGCATCGCTGTCGCCTCGCCGCTTTGGAGGCTCAGATTGTGCGCACTTTTGCTGGCCCCGCCGGCGCCGCCGCCGCGCAGGATGAGCTCCTTCAGGGAGGCGGGCATGCAGATGCTCTGCGGCCTGGTGGCTATCACTGAGTCCGATATGGAGGAGGCGCACGGATCGTGGCCCAGTCTACTGTTGGATGGCAGTTGTGCTGTATTGTGCTGTGGAACTTGACCCTGCCCGCTGGAACACACGTAATTATTGTCCATCTGTGGACTTGGACTGGAGTGATCCACGCTGATGACCGTTTGGAGGCTGCTGTATTGCGTCTCGCCGCCACAACCGGAGGAACTGGCTCCGGCACCGGCAGCAGTCGCCATCACATCCAGCATGCCCAGCTCTGTGTTCAGCGTGGAGCACGTATCCTCCTCTGTCGTCGTCGTGGTTGTCGTTGTTGTAGTCGTTGTCGTCTGTGGATCGCTGTGCTGCTGCAGCAGCTGCCCCCGTCGCTGCGGCGGACTCGAGATTACGGCGCCGAAATGCGTCTCCAGCGGCGGCGGCACCGCCGGCGACAATGCGCCCCGATCGCCGGAGGAGACGCTAATGGTGCGATGTCGCTGCAATAGGGGACGCCGTGGTCGGGCGCCCGTCATGGGCACACCGCTCAGACTCAGCCGCTTGATGGGCAGCACCAACGGCGGCTGGGGCGCCGGCAGCGGCTTCATCAATTTGTGCTCCATATGCTGCTCCTCGCTGTCGCTGCTCAGCTGCTGCATATCGTCGTCCGTATCGTCGGCGCTCTCCTCCAGCCCAAACACCGAGTCCTCGTCCAAGGAGCGCAGCTCCGAGTCCGGACACTCCAGCGAGGAGATCTTAAAGGAACTTAGCGAGGCGAGCGGCGCCCGCTTCCCATCCGGCACCGCCACCTGGGGCAGCACCTTGGCCGAAATGGTGCCCAGGCTGGCGCTGGCGCTGCCATTCAGCCGGTCCAGGCTGACCGGCGTGCTGTCCACGCTGATGCTGCTCGAGGTGGCCGTGGCGGTGCCCGGCGCTGCCGCATTCGCCGTATACGGGAAGCTGTTGTTGTTGCTCTCCACGTTGCGCTGCAGCTCGACCAGCGTCAGCTTGCGGCGCACGCCCAGACGCAGCTCCTCCGACGGCGAGTCGCAGAAGTGAAAGGCCTGCTGGTGATGGCTGATGGGCGGCGCCGATTGCACGGGCTTGCCCAGCGGCAAGCCCAGCTCGACGGCATCCGACAGTGCGGTCTGGTTGTACGGATACACGTCCACCGTGTCCGCGCTGATCGAGTGTATCTGCTGCTTGCGGCCCGCCTGTGCGCTCTCCGGATCGTAGGAGACAATGCTGTGCTTGCGCTTAATGCTGGGCGCGCTCAGCCCGAGCGGGCTGCTCTTCGTGGGCTCGTGTATGCTGCGCTCGGATGGACACGGCGAGGCCTTGGGCGTCGGCTGTATCACCTGTATGTCCGGATAATAGTAGTCCCAGTTCTCTATGCTCGAAGTGCGCGACGCCGTCGACAACTTGCGCTGCAGCGTCGGCGGCAGATTGCTCATGCCCAGCGTGTAGGCGGAGGTGCGCCGCTCCAGGTAGGAGCTATCCGTGCTGCAGCACGTCATCGCGCTGCTGCGACGCGAATCGTGGCCCTGTGTGGTGGGTGGACAGAGAAGGCGAGGGAAGTTTGAGTAGGTCCACTTAGCTCGGGGATAATCAATAATAATAAAACTTATTTAAGATTGTTGTAAAAATGAATTTAATAAATGTTTTAAGGTAATTTGGAAATTCCACTTCCCCCAGTCAAAAAAGTTGCAGGAGTTTAACTTTCACGTCATCAGCAGAGGACTCTTTTAAATTTCACATAAATTGCTATAAATATATATGTCTTGACAGAAACATATATTTTATCTAAATCATTAGAACAGGTATTAAACGATTCAATAGGGATATTCTGCTTGACTTAATCAATACATTTTGCATAGCAAAAAAACGTTCTTGGAAGAATCTTCTTGCCCAGCCCGACTAGCAGATACAATTGCCCATTCCATAAACCCTCCATGCCCTCGACTCACTCACTCACCGCCATCGGCACGGACAGAAACCCCGGTCTGCTGCGTGTGGAATCTGTGCGCTGGTGCAGCTGCTCATGTTCGCCGCGGGCGTCCTGCTGTATGTACTCCTCCTGCTCCATTTCGTCCTCCGTTTCTATAAAGTAATCGTCAGTGCCAAAGCTGCCGCCCATGGGATAGTTGCTAAAGATGCGCGACGATTCGGAGCCGCTCTTGCGACGTCCGTGCGGGCCGGGAGCACCGCCGCCGGCCGAGATGGCCGAGTAGGAGAAGCGACGCGGTGGCTCCAGCAGATAGCTATAGCCCACCGGGCCGGGCACACCAACGCCACCTGGAAGGTCAACAGCTAAGGATTAACTGAGCGACTGCTGGATTGATGGCACCCACCAGGTGACTTACCCACGGAGGCACAGCGATAGCCGCGATTGAGCAGCGGCGGCGCACTTACGTTGCCTAGGGAGAGCATACGCTGGCGTCGATATACCAATGCATCGTACTCGTCCGGATAGATGGACATGCCGGTGGCGACGATTGCCTCCTGCAGTTCGCGCTCCTCCTCCTCCTGCATGCACACGGCGGCCACCGCCGCCATTTTGGGATCCTTGAGCACCTTGAGCGTCTCGTTGCTGCTGCTGCGACTCTTCCACACGATCAGGAACACCATCAGGCCAAAGAAGCCGCCCAGCGTGGCCGCAATGCGTACGCCGGTCATCACGTCGTACGTGGCAAAGAACTCTTCACGGACGCGTGCTCGCTCGGCGGCATTTTCCGCATCGGTCAGATTTCGCTCGCCCGGCGGCAGCAGTGGCATATAGGGCGTGGCCGTAACGGGGGCGTGAGCGTGTGCGTGTGCGGGTGCGGAGCTGGTGGCGGCGGCAGTGTTGCTATTGTGATTGGAGTACGCCGGCGGTGCCGGTGATGCGGCTGCGGCTGCGGATGCGGATGACAATGATGGCTCGTGCGCGTCGGGATCAACAAGGGCGGCCAATTGAGGGTTCTTGTGGTTGTTATTGTTCTTGGATGCACGGCTGGTGCGTTGCAGTTGTTGTGGCTGGTCTCGAACATGACTAACGGGTGTTGTTGTTGTCGTTGTGCTTGTTGCTGCTGTTGTTGTTGTTGTTGCAGTTGCAGTTGCTGCTGCTCCTTCTGCTGCTGTTGTTGATGTTCCTGTTGCTGTTGACGGCGTTGCTGCAGACGACGGAGCACGTCGTGAAAGTTTGGCCATCTCTATTGAAACATTGTCTGTAAAGAAATAAGGTTAAAAATAAAAAATTAATGAGCATTTGAATTTAGCAACTTATTTTCACAAGCGCTGCCAACTCAATGCAGAGCTATTGTGAACTTCACGGCGTTGCCAGCAATTCACACACTTAGTATAATTTCGATATAAGAAAGGGGACCATACTCAAAATAATTTGCTATTTCATATAAGTTTTAGATGTGCTTATTTTATTCAAGAATATAACGTAAATGAAACGTAGCGCAGCAATGCAATTTAGCTGTCTCAGCTGCCTTTTCCCACCCTTTACTGCCTTAAAGGTATGCTACGCTTTAACGCGCTTAGGCAAATCAACTGGGAAGCCTTCCCTCCGGCATTTCCAATCTAGTCACGGCTGGCGCTCGCTGCCGCCTCCCACAGCAATTAAAAAGCCATAAACTCTTGCATTTCTTGGCGCATTCTTCAAAAGCTTGGCAAAGTTTTTTAATTGTTTTTTAGCGCTTTCATTTCACATTTTTGCGCCATGCAGAAATTCCCTTATGGGAAATAGCTTGGTAAATTTTTCAACATTTTGCTGAAATGAGTAAATTAAAGTTACATTCATATATTTACGGGTGTGTGTGTGTGTGAGTGTGTGTGCGTGCGCGTGCTCTTGGCTCCATTACATCCTTGGATTTTCAACAAGTTGCACGCTCAATAATTTAGAAGGACGAATCGCCTGTTGCCTGCTGCCTGTTGTTTGTCCTCCGCTGCCCGTTGGCTCATTGTCATTGGCAGCCAGTTGGTAAGCTGTACACCCCGCACACCTACACAACACCCCCCCCCCTCCCCCTTCCCATCTCCACGTTCAGTTGCCACCCATCTAATTGTTCGTTTTTGTATTGACAGCCGCGCAGTTGCGGAGCTGCGCTCTGTTGAATTTTCTATCCGAGTTATCTTTTTTTTGTTGCCTTCAATTTGTTCTCTTTCTTCTTTTTTTTTTTGTTTTATGTAGTTATTCCATTTTGTGTATGTGCGGCACATCTCGTCTTTTATATTCGTTCTGGCCAAGGACGCGCTGGCCATCAGTCGCCACGAAATGTATTATTGTAAAAGTTTTTGGTCTAATGTGCCGCTCCTTTACCTTGGTTCACTTTTCTTCGTTGCTTTATGTATTATTTCTTTTTTCATTTTTTTTATTTTTTTGCTCTGCTTTTTTACAGCTTGCTTTTTGCCATTTTTTTTCCATTTTTAGATTGCTTGGGCAGACAAAAAAGTTTTAATGGCTATTATGCATTGGCCATAATTCGTGTTCCTTTTCCCTGTGCAGCATAATGAGGCGCAAATGTGAAGTGAAATTGCAGTCTAAGCACTTTCAAGTGATTTTTAATGACTTTTCGGTTCTTTTCTGTTTTTCTTTTCGTGAGCTGTTTTCAGATTGTTTGGTTTGCTTTTAATAGCTGTTTTTCTTAACCCAAATGGCAAATTAGTAAGCGAATAATTTGGCAATAAAATAAATTAAATTGTTTGTAAACGGAGAAGTTAAGGAAATCGAGATTTTGAGCACGAAGCCAACGAAAGTATTTTCACGGAGAAGGGCTTAAGAATTCTTAAAGAAATTCAACTCTAATATTTGAGGCTATTGCTTAAAACTTAGAAGCTATAATCTCAAAAGATATACTCAATACTGCTATAATTGTAAACTTATTGAACTTATTTTATTTAAAAATTTAAAAAAATCCCTCTCGTTTCACATAACAATATAAATAGCTAAACACAAAGCGTGCAAAACTTCCCTAAGCAAACGAAACCTCTTATTTGCTTCGGGGAATTCAGGTTTTTGGTACTTTTAATAAGTTGCAGCTTCCGTTGAGCATTGTCTGATACCCATACACATATACATATACATATAAATATAGATATGTATGTGTATACATGCACGTAACATCACGCCCCGGACAAAGTGTTGAAGCTACTTGTTTGAACAAATTGATGGATTACCGAAGCTCTTGGGGATTTAGGGTAGGTTGCTTAGTTGGCCGCTTACACAAAACTGATAATTGCGTTTAGCTGGTTCAAGCAAAAGTTCAACAGGGGAGAAAAGAAAAGAGAGAGATAGGCAGAAAAGGCAATGTATAGAATAACATTAACATTAACGATGTTGGCGCATTGAAAGTGTATATCAACACCATATCGATGTCAAGGCGATGTGAGGGAAAATGAGTCGGAAAATGGTCAGCCAGGCTAGCCGCAGTCGAGCAACATGTTGTTGTTGCTATTGTTGTGCAGCATGATGAATGATTGCGGTTAGACAGCGGGGCAAATTCAACGGCAAAGGCAACGGCAAACACGCTGACAGGGCGGCCTCAACTTGACTTGGCACACGCTGCGTATGCGTAATGTGTGTATTTGTGCGTATCGAGTGCGAGGACTACGGCGGAACAATAATTCATCAATGTTAGCGTCATGTTGTTGCTGTCGTATGTGTATATGTGTGAGCGTTTTTTTTCCTGTGCAGTTGTTGCCACGGGCCATTTTTGCCTTTTAACACAGCTAAAATGAAATTGACGGCAAATCAATTGAGGTTACATACAAGCACAAATACATGTACATACACATAGGTATTATATATTTATAAATGTATGCATGTGTGGCGGGCCAACAATATGCCTATTGTTGTTGTGCGTGTGTATGCGTTGCATATTTGCCGCATCGCATTCAGCTGTGCTTTGAGTTTTGGCTTCGACAAAGAAATCGTGCATGTGTATTGAGGCGGACACAATAAGTCAAAATTGTAAATACACTCCAGGACATTTGTATAGCAACAGTTTAAAATAAGCTTTAAATGTATATAGAAATTGAGTATTTGAAGCTTAAAAACAATCATAAATTATCATAGTCATAAAATTCGTTCAAGTTAAAACATTAATATTTCGCCAACTGAACTGTTTCTAGTCAATTGCGCCGCATTAACAACAACACGGCAACCATATAACCAACGAATATATTTACCTACCCTATAAGCTGCTTTCAAAAGCATTAAGCAAATGAAAATGAAATTTATAATGAAAATGGAAAATGGAAAATATGCTTAACGCATAATTTTCGGGGCGATATTCCTACCGCTTATTTTATTTTTAATTAATTAAAATGCCTGCTAAGCTGCTAAAATGATTTGAATTACAAATTGTTTGCCTGAAGATGTATATATACATGTATTTCTATATATTTGATGGGTTGTGGGGGCTTGACTTTAAAGAGCCTCAGCTCATCGGAAGTACCAGGCTCAAATTTGTCCGTATGTCTGTCTGTCCGATTGTCTGGCTTATTAGCGTGTGTTTTGTCTATGCCCTGTTGGGACTTGGCGCCAGTTTCTGTGGCTGCCCCGCCCCTTCGACTCCGCGGCCAACAAGCGTGCGCCATTTAACAAACATTTTGTTAATCTGCTACACTTGGCAGCCACACGGCCATGAGGATCTCTATTGGCTGTAGCTGTGTGGCTCCTGTTCCGCCCACGTCCTTGCCAGCGCACATCCTTGCCCACGTTGTGCGCGTTGTTACTGCTTATTGTTGTGCTTTTATTGTTATGGCCATGTTTTTTGTTATTTCATTTGGCGGCATTGTTAGCCGCGCTCGCTACGCCCCCGACGCCTTGTGAGGGCCTGTGTGGGTTTGTCTGTTCATTTGTATTTTCCTTTTTATACCCTGTAGAAAGCGAAATAAAGTTTGCTGCAGTTGTACATTATTGGTCGAAGTAGAAATTGACCCCATTTATTATTTATGTATAATTATTTGATCAGCATCAACAGTGACCTCGAGCTGTCCATGTCTCCGTCCTAATATTTTAAGAGGTAGACGGAAACAGAACAATTTAATATAGGTGATATGAATTCTTACTGAGAAACGCAGATCAAAATTTATTTTTTAATTTTGGAATATTTATATATTTATTTATATAAAATATATTTATTTCCTGTATCCCTATATCGATAAATATCGTTTTTAAAGCCTAGCTTTCTCAGAGCACATTTAATAAGTATAGGGTATCTACCCATCGGCTACACACAAACAGAGCACTCTATGGTTGTTCTTATTTTTTTTTGTCTTTAATGCTAAGCGTTTTACGTTTATGAGCACGAGTCAGACAGAGGCAGGCATTAAGGCCATGGCCCCTCTCCGTGCCACGCCTTTCTTTGCGTCATTTATTTCATTTCAAATGTTGCCTTAAAAGTAAACTGAAATATCTTTTAAATTGCATTCGTGTTTTCGTCGTTGTTTTTGTTTTTGTTTTTGTTTAGCGACGCACAAATTATGCGCTTAAAGTCAAGTTTTTGGCCATTTGTGAAATTCGATTTTGTGCTCGAAATGTGTCACGTCTTGCATTTTGGACTACTTTTAATATTTTCTCGAATATTTAACAGCAGAACGTGCTCGGCGTTGCCAACGACGATGACACAGGATAGCAAAGGATATTACATGAGTTCTGGCCTCAGGCACTCAATGTTCATTTGCCTAAGCTGCTGCCAAATACGAAATGACTTTTGGGCTCTGACCAATCCTCCCCCTTTGCAACAGCCCCAAGTCAAGTGGCAAATGGCTTTACTTTTGCTCAGTTTACGCAATTTCACATTTTCACATTTTCTCGACCTGCATTTGCCGCCGGTTCATAATTCACTGTCAACTTGTATATGGATTTATTGCTTAATCACTTGGAAGACCACAGATAAAATTGGGCACATATCGATTGTCTGCCTATAAATCACATGTATTTTTTTAATATACATATGTTTACACATAAATGGAGATATATTTGTTTGCGTAATGAGTGCAATTTGTAGGCAAAGCCAAAACCTAAACAACAACAATTGATGAATTATCTTTAGTGTAATTGGGTTAACTAACAGTTAAATTTAATATTTAAAGGGGTGACCTAACCAAAAAAACATGATGAAGCCTTACTTCAAATCTTAAAAAAGTTATAAAAAATTAATTAATTTTAAAATTTTACCTAAGTAATCGCACATAAGATTGGGTACCTTAAACTTTCATAACTTCTTCAAACCTGAATCGATTTGGAAAGAGAATGACTCTGTTTTCCTGTTTCAGCATCTACATCAATTCTGAAACAGAACAAATTTTGTGACATTTAAATCTCGTGTTAGATAATTTCCAAATTTTAAACTTCCTTTACTTTTTCAGAACTGAACTGATTTTTTAAAGGAATTCCCTTCTGTTCATCGTTTAACTTTTAAATCCTTAACCGTGAATACTCCTGTGATTAACTCAAATTTATTAAACTTGTCTAAATAAATGCTCCACTGTGCTATTTTCAACAAATATTTGCATTGTCTATAATGCAAATTGGTTTGAAAATATTTTATTGACTTTTGAGAGCTGTTTTACTGTTTGCGTAAAGCAAGCACAACAAGTGGATATTAAATTGTACGCAAAGTCTGGCATCGGAAGTTAAGCTAATAATTACTCAAATATTTTAAGTGATCATTTTTAATTATGTGATAGAAAAGGAAGATACATATTTTAAAGTGTTATACAATTTGTGCTATTTTATTTTTTAATATTTATTATTATTTAATATGAATAATATTATTATTTAATATGAAATGTATTATAATATGTAAAATAATAATAAAAATATATAACGGCGTTAAATTATGTTAGGATAAAAAGTCAATGAAACAAAACTAAAGATATATATACGTTTATTTGTGTTTCTGTCCATTTGTCTCAAAGCGCTCATTCTATAAACTTTTAAATCGCGCTTTGCATTATTTTGATATTTTTGTACTTTGACATAGCAACAGGGTATCCAGTAGCCTGGCACTTAAGACTAAAACACTGTAAATTGGTTTTCCAAAAGTATAGGTTAATTTTGTAACCTTTAACTCAGTTTCGTCGCAAGCAAAATAAACCTAATTAATGGTAAACACATTTTCCAAGCATTTCCTTATAAACCAGCGCCCCCCATAATCTTATGGCTGATAGACTAAAGACCAATTAGCGAAATGAAAAGCCACAAGATAGAACACACACTGAAAATGCCCGCACACAAAACGTGTGAAAAAGTCAAATTAAGAAGTAATTTAAAACAATTTTGTATATGTGACAGACAAATTGGAGGGTTGGCCGGCGGCAGGGCAAAAATGTCAGCCGAATTGGATTCAATAAGGACAATAATGTCACTCAAACCAACGCGCTGGTCCTGCGGGGCTGACAGCGGGGGCTGGCTGTCCTTGGTGTCCTGAGCTGTCCTGTGATGTCCTGTCTGTGTGCTGGCCGTCGTGTAGCTAGACAAAAGGCGTCTAGACAAATTTATAACGACTTTTGTTAGCCTTGTTGTTGCCAGCAGCATTCCAAGCATTCCTTTTTATTTTGGCCAGTTTACATTTTGACATGAAATTGACAAGTGTGGGCCATTTCATATAGTATACTTGAGTGTGTGCGTGTCAAGAGTCGAGTGTTAATTAAATGTTATGCCAGTGCCAGTTAATTTGCGTGCTAAAAATGAAAGTATGGCCACATTGCGTATACGTAATTTACTTGTACTTGCTGTCAAGCAGCAGTCACAGCGAAAGGCAAAGTAAGGCAGTGTGGGCGTTGAGTACCCCTTCGCTGTGGGCATGTGTGTGTGTGTGTGTGTGTGTGGCAGCTGCCGGGCGACACTTGACTTTTGTTTTTATATCCTTAACAACGGCGTAAAAGTGCCAAGTAAAGATGTACAGTATTGTATAATAAAAGCGCCACAAAGTATGCAATGTTTTTGCAATGCACACACGCACACAAACGCGGAGACAAGCAGGCAGGAAATAAACGTCGCTTGAGTTAACAATTACTGACACCATTAAAGTTTTGTGCTGCTGCCACGCCCACACCGCCCAACACCTACTGGCACGCCCAGCAGCAGCGCCTTTGTCTAGAGGCTGTCATTATAGTTTTTCTGTTCATTTTTGTTCTTCTTCTACTGCTGCTGCTGCTGCTGCTTTGCCACAGCTGCTGTCGTTGTCATTGTTGCTGCTGCTTTAACTGTTGCTGTTGTTGTAGTTGCTCCCACTGCCACTGACATCTTGTCTTTGTCTTGGTGTGTGTGTGTGTCATAGTGTGTGTGACATGTGCCTGGCACAGATTGCACATTGTCCGCATGCTTGCCACATATTTTATGTGGTTTTTTACTGACTACTGTCTAGAATTTATAAAAACAAAATTAGACAGCAGTTTACAGAATGCAATAGAAATTGTCCATCAATCTCTATCTCTAATTCTCTCCCTCTCTCCTCCTATATAGAGAATAACGGACATAATGAAAAAGATCCGAAAGCTTTCGAATCCTTTGGAAATAATATCACAATATTCATGCCTTTAGAACAAGAAAAAGAGAGAACGACGAAATATAACTCCCTAAGACCAGACAAGAAGACTTGAAGTTTAATTTGGGCAGTAAGAGCTAAGATCTTTAATAAGATACAGATGAAAGCTCATACAGGCTATATAAATAATATAACGATAATAGGGTCTAAAATTTCAGATTATATAAATAAACTCTTTAAAGAAGCTCCACAAATCCTTAGCGCGCCTAAGTTGAATAAACGTAATTCTATTATATAACAGCTCTTTATACAAGTATATTTTCTATGGCTAAAGGCCATTTCACAGTTCAGCACACACTTCTAACACATATTTGTGTGTGTGTGTGTGTGTGTGCTGATTTGTGGCGAGGAGTCTGCTCTGTCTTCCAGGGGTGGTCAAGTTTTTGTCATGACAACTTATGGGCAGCTCATGCAAACGACTCTTAAAAAGAAACTTTTGGCCAAATTGCGCAAATTGCTGTCGGAAATGCGCTTTGATTCAATGGCCACAGGCGGGCACTCGGCAAACTCGACCTGGGCGCTGACTGGGCGGCCATATCTTAAACTTTTAGGTGGCCAAGTAATTTAAAAGTCCATTCGCCTGAACGTGTTGCCACACCGTCCCGCGCCGCACGCTGATGCCCAAATGTGTGTTTATCATAATGCCACCGCCTGCCGAGTTGCAAGTAGAGAGAGGGAGAGAGAGAGGAAGAAAGAGAGAGAGAATGTTGCCTGCTGCAGCTGCTGCTGCCGCCATTAACCTATTAAAAATCCCCTCAACAAGAACCGGAGCACGTAGACGTAACCGGGCCCGCCGCAAACGTAGCGCACACAGCACGTAGCCACTTCCGTTGAGCAGGACGAGGAGCAGCAGCAGCAGCAGCAGCAACAGTAGATGCAGCAGTGGAAAGCTGCTGGGCAGTCAAGCAGTCGAGTGCACAGAAGCTGACGGTAGCTTCAGCTTGGCCATTGCGCCAGCGCCATTAAATCAGAGTTAACAACTGCTGCCGGTTTCCTGTTTGTCTTGGGCCCACTACTTCATGTTCATGGTGCAGCAGCAGCAGCAGCAGCAGCAACAGCTGCAGCTGCAAGATTAAAATTGCAGCAACAGCTTTCACTTTAGCGAGCTGTGTGCTGCGCGACTGACTCGCCAAAAACAATTATTTGCATAAATACGTACGCTGAGTGAGCATACTTAATATTTATTCTAAAGCCAACGGCAGTGGCAACACAGACGCACAGATTAAATACAACAACAACACACACACAAACAAAACGGAATAAATTGAAGCTGCAAACTGTCAGCAGGCGCCATCTAGCGTCCGTTGCCATCAAATGCAATAGTGAAGGGGCGTTAGGCACAGTGATTCCGAAGTGCTCGAACGCAATCTCAATGCTTGGCGGGCATTTAAACAAACTGAATGAGGTTTTAATGGCTAATAAATATACATCGAGCTATGTTAATAGTAATTTTAACAACAGTGGAAAAAATAAGGAAAGTTAAAATTTGTCAGTGACATCAGCAGCAATAGTACCAATAGTAAAAGTGACAGTAATAGCAAATGTATTCGTAAGAGTAACAGTAGCAATAAAAGTAGCAGCAACACTAAGAGTTACAGTAGAATTACAGAATCATTAAAAGTCAGAGTAACAGTAAAAATCAGTCAAAGTAGCAGTAACAGTAGGAGAAACAGTGACAGCAACAGAATCAGTTGAAATATCAGTAGCAGTAACAGTGACAGTAACAGTGACAGCTGTGACAGTATCAGTAACAACAGTTGCAGTAACAGTAGCAGTAACAATATCAGTAATAGTAGCAGTAAGAGTAGCCGCCACAATCGCATTAACACTAGCAGTAGCAATAACAATATCATTATCAATGGCAGTAACAAAAAAAGTCACAGTAACATTCACAACAGGAAGTGGCAGTCACATTAAAAGTAAAAGCCCGGTTTATATATAAATAGCTGTCGCTCGAAAAGTAATATTCCTAGTGATCTTAAGGCCCTGGCAATGGCAGCCATAGATTGCGTACAAAACAATTGGCTCTTAAATTTTAATTTTAAGCTAGCTTAAAATGTAAATAAATAAAACAAATATCCACACTAATTAAAACGTATATGCTCGTATATTTTTGCCACATTTATCTCCTCCGAGCACACGCAATGAATCACTGTGCGTGCCCGGCCAGCGCTCCCTCGGCCACCTGTTGTCGTTGTTGTTGCTCTCACTGTCGCTGCTGTCGCTGCGTGAGCCGCTGCTGTCAGTCAGTTGCTGCTGCATTTGTTCCATGCTATTTCCGTAGCCCCCATCGACCCGTTGCCCCCTTGCCCGTTGACCGTCGCCTCGCTGCCAGCTGGGGCACATTTTCATTTAGTTTCGCAATTTGATTTTATTTCGCTTTGCTAGTTGCTTTGTGCTCGTATTTGTCTGTTTTAACGGTATCTTGTTTTACACTTTGTAATTAAATACTTTAAGTGATTTTTCACGTTGACTTGTTGCTGCTTAATTGACAAAATGCGACTAAGTGCGCGAAGATTTACAACGCTTTTATATTTGTCGTTTTTGTTTTTGTCCTAAATTCCTCCTGATAACATTTTTTTCCCTTATTCTAATTCCTTTTAACAATTTAGCCGATTTACAGAAGGAATATTATTTTAGTCATGGTTTGATCTGCAGCTAAATTTAGCATTTAAATTGTATTTACAATCGGTAATATTATTTTATAATCTTTTTTAAATATATTTTTTATACTCACTTTCGAAAATTATTTTTATATTTTTTGAGTCTCAAGTTTTTATTTCTATTCGAATGGGTGTATTAAAAACCCCCAGATCTGGCTTGGTTTATTTTCTGTCCGTCTAAAAACGTTTGTACAGGTCTTAAGTTCATAGTAAACAATTTCCGTAGATTTATAATTTTCCATTTCTTCGACAAAACTAAATCGATTTGTATAAATAATAGGATTTTGGTCAACGAAAAACGGGCTTTAATAAAAGATTTAAAAATGTTTTACAGCGAATAATTGTTTGGTTGTCCTTTTAATTTACTCAAATTAAAGATTAAAATTTAATTTTTATTTTATAAGAGTACTTTTTTTGATAAATAACCAAATATACTGTGTTATTATAACTTGTTTATATTTTTCTCGTTTTTATCATTATTGTTGTTGTTGTTGTTGTTGCTGTGGTTACTCGCGTGCCTAAAAATAATGCCACTATATAATGTGCAGGACTTTATTCTGTTTATTGTTTGCGCGCGAGCTTGTTTGTTTAGTTTATCTATGTGAATAATTGTTGTTAGCTGTCGATTGTTGATTGTTTTAGTTGCCCTGGCTAAATTTAGTGCCCCGTATTGAAAAAGTACGCGTGTTTGATATAGATTAGATAAGAGTTGGGGCGGCACCAAAATATTCAGAGATAATGTGACAATTTTATGGAATACAAGAAATCAAAATTAGGCGGAACTATAAAAGGAATATGAATATATAAATCATTATTATGAAAACTGAACAATTTGAAAGAAATGGGAATTAGTCTTGAGTTTTCAAATACAGAATATAAAAAATAAATTAAAATGTATTAATAAACAAGTTGTCTATGTTTTGAGTTCTAAAATTTAAATAACACAAAATTATAAATAGTCGTTAGACGCCAGCATAACAGTTAGCGATAGCTATGATAATTTTATAAACTTTGAACTTAACAATTTAAGAAAGGCAATAGAAACATTTTTTAAAACAAAGTATTTTTTATAATCAAAAGAAACAATCGGATATCGATTGACCAAATTACATATAAATGCAGCTTACAGCAGCTAATAAGCAGTGAGTAACTGATAATCGGATAAAGCAAATCAACTTTTTAAGTAGCAACTTGCTGCTACTGCTACTTGCAGCATTATCTGATTGGTTTGGGGCTCCCAACTTGGAAAACACACTTCAATACACTTCATATATATGTATATACATATATAATTGTATCCAAGCGTGAATACCCCGGGGAGCCACACGGGCTACGATTTCAATGGCCCACCTCCCAGAACGTGCCGCAAATCCACACTTGCCCAAACACACACACACACGCACACACATACAACTGAGGGCACACTAATAAATACTCAACAGTTGCACATTTGAAAATTTGAGTAGGGAATGTATAAAAAAAAGGTCAGACCAACTGAATAGAGGCGAGCCAAAAGAGAAAGAGATAGAGCAAGAGGGAAAGAAAGCGTAAGAGTGTGTATGTGAGAGAGAGAGGGGAGAGGGGGGGGGGGTTAGGAAAGGAGAAAGAAATTTTATATTCCTTTTGCGCCAATTTTTTTTCAATGCTGCCACAAACAACTTTTTGCTCAATGTGCCGTTCAACTGGCTGTGTGTGAGAGCGCCTGTGTGTGTGTGTGTGTGTGTGTACTGTGCGTGTGTGCATGTATGTGCGGTTTTCATATAATTGCCAGCCAGGCGCACAGAACTCTCAGATAGCTGCGTAGGCGTCGCTGCTCATAAAACCAAATTTCGGCATGTGTGTGTAAATTTCTGTGTGCGCGGGTGTGTGTGTGTGTGTGTGTGAGTGTGTGTGAGTGTGTGGTTCTGCCTCTGTGCCTGCTTATTAATACTTAAACGCTACACACACACAAAATGCGCACATTGAATGCAAGTGAAAACTGAAGTTTCGCCTGGCACAAATTGTCAGAGTAAAACCCGCAAAGCTCACATGGAAAACTCAAAGTTAATGGCGTCCCACACACTTTTCACAGTTTTTCCCCAACCCACTCGGCGCAGCATTCGTGCGAAAAACTTTTACACTTTACCCCCGCAGGCAAGCAGTTAACTAGTTTTGTTTTGCAGCCTTGTTATCTTGAGTTTTTCTTCTCGTTGTTGTTGTTTGGGGAGGCGTATCATAAGCCTTTCTTAATTCGCTGAGGAAAATACGGCTGGTGACGGACTCCTAAAATTGATGGCAAAAATTGTTCACAAAAAAATCCAGAATAAGACCATTTTCATTTAATATTTACGCAGCATTGATAAAAATACTATCATTTTTGCTTGTATGATTTTAATAAAAAAATTCAGTGTATAAAATATAAATTAAACTGAATATTAAAAGATTACCGACAGAATTAAAACTCAAGAAATATATTTAAAAAGTCAGTTATATTAATTTGAACTTTTTATATTACAAAATTAATATTTGGATTTTTGTTTACTTATTTAGATACAAGTTATTTCCTTTTTTGAAATTGTCAGCTTTAATTTTTAGTTATTTTCTATTCTGTTATCTGTCGATGTTCAATATTGTGCCCAACAAAGCTTAAATTGAATAGTTTATACGTTCTGAAGTACCTTAAGAAACCAAGAGATTATAAAGAAAACTTGCTGTGCATTTATGTTGTATACTTATTATAAGAAAAGCACCAAAAATTTTTGCCAAGTTTTGCGAAAGAAGTTTGCACAAGTTGCTCTTATAGTAAGTATATATATAATATGCGATATAATTGCAAACGAGCGCAGGTAAAGAGAGGAGTGTGTGTGTGTGTGTGTGTGGGTGTTTGTGTATGTTTTAACGTGGCACACGTTTCCTTTTAATTAACTTTACAGCATCGACAGCAGCAAACAAAAGCAACAAAAACAACCACAACAACTGCAACAACGACAGTTTGCAAAAACTTATTTAATTAAAATTCGCCATTGAAGCAGCTAATTAGATTTTTTTAAGCGTTGTGAATGTTGCTGCTGTTGTTGTTGTTGTTGTTAGCGCCTGGCCAATTGTCGTTAAACATAATTTTGGGCGAACTGGCCGTAAAATAGTTATATTTGGCGCTATGTTTGCCTGAATACGGGCTGCGGGTTCGTGTTGAGTTTCAGTTTTAGCCAGCATAAATTAACATACATTTTCCGACAACAACGACAACAAAATCGATGGCAACAAATTAATATGATTAATTGTCAGGTAACAGCAGAAAAAACTGAAATGTAAGAACATCCATACGACTGCACCATACTCTGCGCTTAGTGTAAATACCGCTAAAAAAATGTCAGATAGTAGACATAGTAGCTCGAAAACTGTAGCCAGAATAATGAGAAAGTGGCTCTGAAACTATATTGTATTAAGACTTAACTGAAAATGAAAATATCTTTGGCTAAATTTGTAGCTGAAGAAGATATAGATTTATGCAATCTTTCTCCACACTAACGTGACCAAAAAAAACATACAAATATTTTTAAAAACGCTAATAAAGAAATTTAACTTGTTTATATGTTTTCCAAATTTTAAATAAATATATATTAATATCTGGTGCTGGTTTATATTGCAAGTGTGAAAAAATTAAATAAATTGTCAAAATATTGACAGACAGGTAGCTGAGCGGTCGGATGGACTGTCGGACTTTACACATAACCAATATATCCATTTATTCACTCAGTAAATAGAGCACAAAAACTGGCTACAATTTGGCCAAAAACCTGTGTCCCCAAAAACCCCAAACCTCAAACCAAAATACAATGCCAAATATTGCCCCAACACAGAGCTCCACCGAAAAGCACAATCACTGCCTGCCACGTTGACAGCGCGGCTTTTCAGGTAGCTACGGGGTGGGGGCGGGGAGGGGGTGTTTGGGCCATGGCAGGACCCACGCCCCGCAACTATGTAACGTGTTTGTTCGAGGCTACGAGGCTACGCGCGGTTTCATGGGCGCTAACTGGACGCAGCGCTCACGATTCTGAATCTGATTGACACAGCGCGTGCAAATTGATGGCGACAGTTGGCCAGGAGCAGCTGGTTAAACGAGGGGAGGGGAGGGGAGGCAATGCTGGCTAGAGGTGGTTAGCAGGCAATTTGAAAAACGCTCTGGCTAACTGCTTTAAATTGGACAGCAGCTGCATCTAACAAGTTACATGAAATTAAACATCAGAGCTGACTAAATGTGCTTTTTGAATGAACGTGTATTACCGAATAATTAAGACGTGGCAAGTTAGGTAAATATAGCTAACTAACCTGAGTAAGCTAATTAATATAGATATGTCCAATTAGAACAACATTTTGATAGAGCATTAAAAACATATTATTGATGAGTGATCAAAAGATATGAAGTGTTATAATCCAGTTGCTTATAATAAGAAAGACAGAGCTCATGAAGATTATACTATCTATTCAGAAATAAATATCCTTCAATGCGTTTCATATTTCAAGAAAAGAGTTTAATACCTTATTTGCATATAAGTACATAAATACCAAAGATATTATACATGCAAGGACATGCAAAATTTATTTAATAGCTGTGCATACATCATTCGAATTCTGTAGCATTTATGTATGTGTGTGTGTCTTAATCAGACACACGGGCATTGAGTGTGTGTATTGGAGTGTTTATAAGTACTAGTTAAGGTGCCTGAAAATGTGTTTATTTTTTGTGCACAAAGCTCATAAACTATCTTTGAACATTTGTTTATCAATCGCAAGCATTACTCAACATTTGTGATTTATTTATAGCACTGTCTGGAATATTAGAATTTATCACCAATTGTATAGAAAGACCATCAAAAATATGAGTTGTTTATATTACTAAAAAGCTTAAAAATGTATTGTTAAATAGAAATCTATTTTTAAACATACATCGAACGTAACTCAATCGATATATTAGTGCCTGTCGCTTATTTATTAACTACAACTTTTGCGAAAAATATAGCTCCGATAATTCACCAGCTAGTTTCCAACAGTTGCGTAACTTAGTTAAAAAAATCCCTGGAATTTACGACTTGAGCTTAAATACGCGACTTGGCCCACTGGAAAACACGTCGAAAACTTTGCGCAACAAAACAGCTATTCGCCTTTTAACTAAGGCGCCCATTAAATTCAACTTTGAGCAAAAGTTTAGGTTTCGGAAGGTTAGAGGGCAATGCTTGGGCAAAGACAATTCCCATAATATATTTGTATATATATATATATTAGATGTTTCATAAATGAATACAAACTTACTTGGATAGTCATCCCAATAATTGCGCTTGTTAAATATTAAAAGCCAACTTGACTGCTTCAAAATGCACACAATATTTTGGCCTGTCAGAGGAGCGAGAAAGAGAGAGAGAGAGGGAGAGATAGAGTGAGAGACAGAACGGAAGGAAGAGCAACAGGCAACGTAAAAAGCCAAAGACAATTTGGTGCTTATATAAGGACAAGAAGGACACAAAAAAAAACAGGCGAAATGTCGAAGGCAAAAGCAAAACTATAAAATTCATTGAGAGCAAAGTTAAGCAGAGCAACAAGTTATGCCAAAGGGAGGATGGGGCAGGGCAGGGGACATGAACATGACTATAGATAAGTTACCGAGGTCTGGGGGGGACTGAGGCGATGTCGTGCCAAGTAACAGTCACTTAAAATGTAGCCAAAGTCGTGGCTAAAATGTGCGCTGTGCGCACTTGAAACCAGAACAGATTTAAGTGCAGCCCTCGCAACAAATTGTGGGCGTGGCCGTTGTGCTGGTGAAGGTTGTTGCTGGCTGATATTTTTATCACTTAAGCGGGGGGCGGGACGGTGCCTAAGATGTTGCCACATTAAGTTAGACACGCAACGACACAAACACTTAAAGAGCGGCAGCAGGGCGTATACGTAATCTCAGTGCGCTTTGTGCGTGTGTGTGTGTGTGTGTGTGTGTGTGTGTGTGTGTGTGTGTGCGTGCGTGCGTGCTTTAATGAATGTGCTCAATGTCGCTGATAAGACACCAAGCCCGCGTGCTGATAATGACAAGTATCATTAACTGAAGTGAGAGAGATAGCGAGAGAAAGCGAGACAAGGAGAGACAAAGAGAAAGAGCAAACAAGCGCATGGAACTGACATTGAGTGCCCATCGCCTTGTCGTCCTGTTGCGCACTTTAAGCCGCTTTTGGCCATATGGCATTGCCATTTAACTAACCTTGGCAGCCTGTTTTTACTTTTCTCTTTTCTTTTTTTTTTTGTACTTTTCTTTTTCCTTTTCTGTTTGGCAGCATTTAGCAGCCATTTGGCGACATTTCCCGTTACGGATAAACGCATTTGCGCTCGCGTCCTTCGACGGCCAAAACAACCTTTGACACTTTGGCAATCGAGGCTGGTGGCTGCCAATGGAAATCTGAATATGCATTTGAATGCGGCTGTGACCGTGAGCGTGTGATTGTAACATGTATTGGCCACACACACATATGTACATGAACATAGGCTGGCAGGCTGGCTGTAAATGGCTTTAACTGCAATTCCAAAATCGAAGCAAATCGGCGCAGGGCAATTTAAACTTTTTATTCAATAGAAGTCGGGGTTTTCTGTTTTAAATTTTAGACAAACACATAAATGTTATTACAATCTTGAACTACCACGTCGTTTTAAAATAAAGTTTAAGCTATTTATACTTCACTCTGCATTATTATTATTTTTATATTATTAACTTAACGGTATGAGAAAATTATCG
This sequence comes from Drosophila robusta, assembly GCA_035043565.1. Taxonomy (NCBI): domain Eukaryota; kingdom Metazoa; phylum Arthropoda; class Insecta; order Diptera; family Drosophilidae; genus Drosophila; species Drosophila robusta. Next base: position 1,581,092 of record JAWNMW010000080.1, read on the forward strand.
ATATCTATATTTCCTTAAAAGTCAATAAAATTAGAAAGTATTATATCAAAACGCAGCTCTTCTATTGATGATTGATTGATCAAATAAAATAAAGATAAAATAGGAAACCAAAATTGATATTTAAAGCTAACTAGCTAACAGTTAACAAAACTATTGATAACTTTACTTATTTTTAATTTTTATTATATTGAAACATAAATAACTTTTTGAGGGAACTATCGATAAATGCATAATTTTGCCCTATTCTTGATTTTCCCTACTAAGATTAATCTATAATTTAAAATGCAAAATACCCACTTCACTTAATTATGTATTAGCTCGAAATGCATCCAACTTATAATTATTGAAGGTATTTGAAGTCTCTTGATTCCAATTAAATCGTCTATCAACTTACATAATTTTGTTAAGATTGTAGACTCTTCAATTTTTAGCTACATCTTAAGAAATATGAAATCTAAAGCGCTCAATAAAAACTGCTTTTGTCTACAAGCATCGATTTCAAGTGGAAACACGAGCACATACTAGAAATCACGGATGCAGAAGACACACACACATTCACACCTATATAGTTTTGCAGTTATCTCTCTTGACTTATTTTTACTACGCTTCATTTTTCTTCTATTTTTTATGCAGCGATTTATAGATATACGATTTATATCTTGTGGTTGCGTGTGTTTGTGGGAAACAGGTAAAATCGAACCCCCCTGAGCAGCTATTTTTATACGGCCTTCAGATAACTTAATTTGATTTACTGCACACACACACACAGAGAGAATATCTGTGGCTTTTACGCTCGATTGGCGTCGCCTTCATCTTGTCTTCGTCGTTGATATCCTTGTGTAACAATTTCTGTTGCAATTTTTCATTGCATACTTTTGGGAGCTGCTCGTCTGGCAATAAATGGGGCCTGACCTGGCAAATCATTGGCAAATGTGTGTGTAAGCCAGTCGTAAGCTGCCTTCAGCCGGAGGAAGTCGACTGCAGGCCCAGGTCTCTAGGCAATCTTTAACTGGAGTTCTCAACTTTTGCTTGTAATGGTTATATGTGTATATATATAGTATATATACTCATACATTTCCTACATCGAATTATTCAGCACGTTGAGCAGTGCAGCAAACTGTGTAAGTCGATTCAAGAGGCGCATAATTTATAAAGAACGGGACCAAAAATGAAGAGGGAATTAAGGAGGAATTAAAAGACGGCATGAGTATTATGGTATCTATTTCCGGTAATTCTGATTTATTAACAAGAAATTAAGAGGCCACTTAATAATATTAGAAGTTTTTTTAAACTTCTTTCTATCATAAAACTTGAACTTGTAAACAACTTTTCCTTAAGCTTTAAAGATGAATAAAATATTTGAATCTCAATTCGAAGCCAAGTTTTCCTATCATTAAACATGAACTTACTTAAAATAACCCATTTTTGACTATCTAAAGACTTCAAATATTTTGAGTTAAGACTAATTTGTATAATGTCACAATTGCAAATGATCATAAAACATAGCCCCGATTTGCTTATAGAGATAAAAACGATCCTTATATCAAATTTAAGTTGGCGAACAAAAAAGCGTTTGCTAACACAAAGTTTAATTTATTAAAAGTTAACTATTTCTTATTTTAATGTTTCAATAACTGTTGAAGACATGAAATAGTTCATGGGTGTTCCTAAGAATTATTTCTTAGAAAGATATTAAAATACACAACAAATTCTCTTTTTATTATTTATTCAGCAATCAGGTTGCAAAGTAGGCTTTTCTCTCGAAAAAGTATATTAAGACCATTATTCACAAATTTGAAATCATTGCGGGCGGAATTTTATCTCGGTTGTTGTCAATCTAGCATTGGCAATCTAAACATATTTATTAAAATTTTTCGGTTTCCAAATTTAATTTTAAATGCATTTTGCTAAAACGAACCAGATTTTATCAAAAGTTGGGCGCAGCTTTTGCAAATCGTGCTCGGGTCCGCCAAAATCCAAATTCCAAAAGAAATATGTTAAGGTATTTAGTAAGAAAGAGAAACAAACGGATAAGATATCAGTAATAGGCGCAGGGCAAGTTGGCATTTCCTGTTGTGCTTTTCTGATATCGAGACGTTTGACCAATCACTTGGTTATGGTTGACATACGCAAGGATTGGGTTAAGGCGGAAGCACTCGATATGCTGCATGCGTCGAGCGTATTGGCGTCGCCGAAAATTGAGACCTGCTCGGATGGCAATCGGACAGCCGGCTCCAAGTATATCATAGTGACGGCCGGTGTGCGACCAAGCGGTAAAAGTCGCCTGGAGATTGCCCAAGATACGATCAATATATTGAAGAAGATCGTTCCAAATTTGATTGAAAAGAGTCCGAATGCCACATTTTTAATATGTTCGAATCCCGTCGATGTGATGACCTGGGCAATTCGAAAAATCACCGGCTTGCCCAAGGAACGTTGCATATCCGCCGGCTGTCATCTGGATTCGATGCGGTTTCGTTACCTGGTCGCCAAACGTCTGGGCGTGGCAGCGTCTGAAGTAAATGGGTATATGATTGGCGAGCACGGCGATCACATGGTGCCCGTCTGGTCCGGCGTCAATGTCGGCGGCATCTCATTGATGCGCATCATGCCGGATATTGGCACCGACAAAGACAAAGAAAATTGGAAAGACGTTCACAGCAATGTTGTGACCAGCGGCCGCCAGGTTTCCAAGGTCAAGGGCTATACAAACTGGGCAATTGCCCTATCCGTCACTGACATTATCGACGCTATGGTTTCGAACAGCGGTCGCATTCTCTCTGTGGGCACTGACGTGAAGGGTCTGATGGGCATCGAGGATAGCCTTGTAATGTCATTGCCATGTGTGCTAGACTCGGAGGGAATTCGACAGGTCGTTGAACTGCCATTGACAGAGTTTGAAATGGACTTGCTTCAAAAATGTACAGACGTTCTTATGACGGCGCAATGCAGTTTGGAAATCTAACCTTTTTTGGTAAATATTATACAATTTGAATTAAATAATATGTTAATATCATCTCAATTATCCGGTAGGTAAAAGCTTGTCTATGTACGCATGCGGAACAAATATTGAGCTTTTAAGAAATCTTTGCTATAATACCATGAAATATTGAGGTTTCCAAGTTGGACCAGAAAAATTTTAATAAAAACGTTTTAAAAAAGTTTGATTCGGATATCTTGATAAGTGAAAAAGTTGTTCACAGAATATTATAGTACTCCGAAGTTGATAAGAATTGGCAGATCTGTTGATGCTGATGAAGTGTATATATTCCTGAATGTGTTTTAAAAATGTTAATTTAACATTTATTATTTAAATAATTAAGACTTAACCCAACTCAAGTTCAGCACAGATGCTGTTGTTGTCGCTGTAGCTGTCAAGTGACTGTCAAATTTTGCCTGTTGCTGTGGTTCGACCGTAACACAATGGAAAATGGAAAACTTTTGAGCCATGCAAAACGTTTAAAGCGGCTTTGGGCGTAAATACAAATAAATGCCGGCATGTGGAGTCTGCAGAGTTCATGTGCCCTACCACATATGCATAAACGCGCAGCTACATTAACATATTTTAATTAAAAAAACGTCGGTTTGCCGAGCCAAGGCACTTTTTATTGTAGGCAGGCTGCACGTGGCGTATGAGTGATGTCTTTTCACATATGCGAATAGCTGCAGTGCGTTCGCTTATTTTTATTATTATTTTCGCTTTTGTTTTTGCTATTTAATATGCCTTATAAGTGTCAGCTGCTTTTGAAGGCTGCAAGCAGCGTTTTCAATTGTTTAAATCGCATTTTAAAACACGTCGCTGGATGGCGAACCAGGAACAGCTGCGGTCACCTTGGGCTGCAGTTGATATATGTATGTGTGTGGCCATAAATGAAGGCGTATATTGATTCCGAATTCGATTACGAGTCCGGCAGTTGCATCCATGCACACATCCGGTCATTGTACGTGCCACAGTTTACGTTGCGACCGGTCGCACAGATAATTTGGTACGCGCCTTAAAAACGCCCACAAAATGAAATCGGCCAAAAGCGACAGCAACGAAAAGAAATAAATACAAATAAAAAGGTAATTACTCAACAACAATTCTCTCTTCGCCCACATTCTTTTTTATTATCGAGCTGCGAGCGTCAAATTTGTAAAATTGAATGCAGGTCAATAATATGACAGCAACAACAACAACAGTTAAAGGGCAAAGGCGCTGCTTGTGCACAGTGGTTCCAAATTGTGGAGCTATCAGCGCAAGTTGTTTAGATTAGATTTATTATTTAAGAAAAATAGGGGTTTTCATTGGGGTTTTCTTATATCGACTTTGCACATTCCAACTTTGTGAATCCACGATCATGTTTTCGATTATTTGCAAAACAATCCAAACAAATATTCGACTAAACTATTTTTAGCCTCTTTAATCATTTCTGTTAAAAACTCGTTATAAGCCCTGGTTATAAACCACGATTGAAATCCCCTGATGAAACCCCTCTTGTTGAAACCCGCTATTGAAAACTTAGGTTCAAAGCTGTAACTAAAAACCCGAGTTGGAAACTCCGTAAGACAACCCGTGTTTGAGCTCCTGTTGATCATTATTTCTTTAAAAACTCCATAATTTACATTTTTCGATCATTAATATTTTCAAATATTGACAAAGACAAGTTTTACATGCTGTGCAGCACTATTGTCTATAATTCAAGTAGTTTTACAGGACTTGTGATAAAGGTTACAAAATATATTTTTTAAATGTTAAGTCTGACCAGGGCTTTAAGCTTATTATTTCTGCTTTAAGGCTTCGGCTTTCGGTTTTAAGCCAATTATTTCTGGGTTGCCCACAACAATTAAAATGTTAAGCAGATTTTGGTCTAGACACGACTGTCGTCCTCTTTAATCATCGTCGTTCTTTTCGTATATCACAATCAATAAGTTCGTTGAAAGAAAAAATAGAAGAGTAAGAAAATCATTCTAAGTTAAATTGCGTTGCAAGCTGTTCTGTGTTTTTGCCTTTAAATATAGCTATAAAAAAAGATGAGCGCCTGTGGCAGTATGGATTGCTGTCACATTCCGTTTCACACAGTTTCTTGTGGCAAGCAACACAATCAAAAAGAGTATCCAAAGCAATGTTTTCCTTTTGTTTTTGTGGGCTTTTCAAATTTTTCAAATCGATTGTCCTCAAAGCATATACTTTTCTTTGTAACAATTTTTACCACTGTGCAATACAATTTTTGGCAATTTGTTTGAGTGTTGAGAGAAGTGTGGGGCAAGGTTCATACTTGCGCCCACTTTTTACTTTTTTTTTGCCATGTTTAACATGCAAAGAAAAATAAGGGAAGTGAGAGAAAGAAAATAAAATAAACATTACTTATGCTTGACACGTCGCCGTTGTCGCTGCAGCCGAAGCGTGACTGCGTGTGTGTGTAGATGTGTGCTGGTGTGTGTTATCGCTTAACTGTCTATATAACTGCCGCACACAAATCGCACACACGCAATGGCCCCGCGGGCAACGTCAGCGGCAACAAAGTCAAAGTCGTTTGCGATAAAAGCGCAAACACACACACGACTACACACACAGCAGCACACCCGCATACACACAGTGCAACATTCAAAGCGGTATGAGTACATTCATACGTACGACATTCAAATTTTTTGAATACTTTGCTGCTCGCTCACTTTTTTCTCTCTCTCTCTCTCTCTCTTTTTTTTTTTGATTTTGGCATTTTTTTGTGGAAATGGCAAATTGAATGCGAAATTGAACTTTTGCCAGCCAGCTGAGGGCGGGTGCTCAGAGGGTTAGGCGAGTGCCAGACATTCAAAATTTTTTGGCAGCAAGGTACGCTACATTTCCGCACGGAAATTTACTATAATTGTGTCGATGTCGATGACATGGAGCGCCGGAAACAGTTGTTCCCATTTGTACAGCTGCCTCTAAGCCAAAACCTAACCCAAAAAAATAAAAAAAACTAAAGAAATTGATAAAGCTCAACAGAATGTGCACTTGGAGCCAGGCACAGCCAGTTCATTAAACATTTAACGGCTCAGCATAAGCCTCAAGCGGGAGCGGCACATATTGCGTATACGCCGCGTCTGCCAGCGCATGTAAATTAAACATTATTATTATTGGCGCGTGTCGCACGTTAAAAAAAGACGAGAGTAGAGCCCACGAAATTGTTGCCGAGATTTTCCGCGCTAAGCGCCACATAATCTAGCATAATTTTTGGGGAAGCGTTGTGTGTACCTTGTAAAGGTACTTGATTTTAAATGCTGCACATAAATAACAGGCAAATATTTTAGGACATTTTGTGAATAAATTCTGCGGCTTTTTGAGGCTTTGGGGCTCTGTGAAAGGAATTCATATATTTGAGCAAGGATTACTTGCTTTGTTGTCTTAAATACCTTTAAAGGTTTTTGTAATTATCTAATTTTTAATGACATTTTTTAACACATATTTTTGTTATCGTTCACAAAGTGAAAAGAGTATCTTGGGTTTGTGCAAATGCAAAATTTTATTTTCTTTAATGAATATATTTGAAATGCAGAATTAATCTAGAGGATAAACCATGAACAAAATGTCATCAGACGTGAAAATCGGTTCAGTTTTGACAAAGTTATGGGCGTTTGAAATATGGAAACTATAGGATCGGAGAGGTTTACATGTCAAAATTTTTGTAAATTTTTGCGTGATTTTTGACAAAAAATTTGACCCCCTCAGAATCGGGTTTAATGTTGTTTTTTATACTAATTGTGACCACCACAATCGATTAAAAATGGAAATTCCGGATTCTAAATTTTGAAAAAAAATTTTTTCCAAAATGAGTAAGGGGGGGGTACATGCTTTTTTCCCAAAAAATGGAAAAAAAAATTTATTTTCAATAGTGCATATATTTTAAATGCAGAATCAATCTAGAGGATAAACCATGAACAAAATGTCATCAGACGTGAAAATCGGTTCAGTTTTGACAAAGTTATGGGCGTTTGAAATATGGAAACTATAGGATCGGAGAGGTTTACATGTCAAAATTTTTGTAAATTTTTGCGTGATTTTTGACAAAAATTTGACCCCCTCAGAATCGGTTTTTATGTTGTTTTTTATACTAACTGTGACCACCACAATCGATTTAAAATGGAAATTCCGGATTCTCAATTTTGAAAAAAAAATTTTTTCCAAAATGAGTAAGGGGGGGTACATGCTTTTTTTCCAAAAAATTTAAAAAAAATTTATTTTCAAAAATGTATATATTTGAAATGCAGAATCAATCTAGAGGATAAACCATGAACAAAATGCCATCAGACGTGAAAATCGGTTCAGTTTTAACAAAGTTATGGGCGTTTGAAATATGGAAACTATAGGATCCGAGAGCTTTACAGAAAACTTTTGGTTAATTTGTCAGAAAACAACAACTGCTTTCCGGCTATTTTCCGAACTTGGAAACTTTCAAAATCTAAAAAGCACGTTGTTAATATTTATTTATTTATGACTTTGAAGCTAATCGCCGAAACAACTTTGGCCGCTAATTTTCCACCCAGGGGCAGTGAATTTTCCAATAAATTGGTTTGCTCTCATTGTTGAATTAGCATATAAATATTTGAAAGTTACGTTCTAAGACGAAACTACTGTGGTTATTTCAGCTTTCTGTCTTTTATGGATTGAACCCTGCGGTGATTGACAAACACATTCATATATATCTGCTAAAGTTCAATTATGGTTATGCAAAGGCAGTGTGCCGCAAATACAGGCCATGCCACATGCCACACGCCGCACAATTCAATTAAATTTATGCCAATGTCATGCGCTGTGTGTGTGCCAGTTGTGTGTAGCTACTGCTTGTGTGTGTGTGTGTGTGTGTTTATGTCAATAGCTGTTTTAAGTTAATTAATCAAAGCCGAGGCAATTTTTGCCAGCGCTGTGGTCGCTTTGGCAACTGCCCAACACTCATTTGAATTTTGGCCGGCGAAATTGAAGTCTGCTTTTGGGCGGCTCAGGAGGTGGTTTTACAATGGCTGCCACCGCGGGCACCACAATTTCCACTTTGACACGTTGCACGTTGCTCTAGAATTTTCAACGCACAAGCAGAAGAAGTGGAAACAGTAGCAGCAAATGCTTGTCAGGTGATTCGCTGTGAAATTTTACAACAATAGTTTTATCAGAAAATCGCGGAAAAATTAAGCAAAAAAAAAACAAAGAAAATTAAAAAAAAATAGATTTTGTAATTTAAACGTAATTAGTTTGCGGCGCTTTGTAAACAATTTGCAGTTTGTTGTTGGATTTTGGTTTTTGGCTTTGAACATATTTTGCCAATGGCCGCGCATTTTTGGCTACAATTTGTTGATATCTGGTTGTTGTAGTTGTTTTCGCTTTCAAGGTAATACGGCGCCATTCGATTTGGCATTAGCGTTTTAATTTTCCAGTAAAATAGGCCAGCGAGTGTATTTGTGGTGGGGCTTGCGGTTGATTGGCAGTCGGTATTTGAATGTTGCACGCAGCTAATTGCCACTTGTATGCGGCCTGTGGATACAAAAAAAATACGACTGTGCAGCTGATATTCTGGGGTCAAGTTGGAGCACAAAAAAAAGGTCTGCAAAACTGTGGCATGGACACCGAGGCATGCCACACACAAGCACACGAGAGTGTGCACAATTTACACGCGACTGCTGACAACAATGCCAAACACACACACACAAACACTCGCACACAATTGTCCTTGCAAGGACACACACAGCTGCCACGTCAACGTCTTGGGCTGCTGCTTTGCTGCTGCGAAAATATTGATCCAACATTTTTTTTTGAACGTGCAACATGTTCAGGTCTGTGGTATGAGAGGGGAAGGGTGCTGCCTTCCCGGGCCATGTCTGTGCCATGTCCTTTGCACAACATTTATGAATTGCGCCTGTGTGCTTGTGCGTTTGCCTTGCTTTGTTTGTGCGCCGCCTGCGGCTGCTTCTTTGCAGCTAGTCGCACACGTTGCGTATACGCGATGTTTATTGATTGCAAACGAATGTGTTGCGCCAGCCAAGCAATTCAGCATTCACTTCTTTATGCTTTCTTTCTTATGCTTAAGTCTTGCTAAGGTACAAATATTTTTATAAAATATGAGCTAATTTATTTTAGTTTATTAACAATAAATTTGTTAGACTATTTTGTATTGTTATGCCTTTCCTTTAGAAATAAATGATATAATTTAATATTTTATGGAAGAGTAAATGTTATTTTCTCTTTAAATTCAAACTGCGATAAAACACAATATTTGAATTTTAAGCTAATTGAAGGTAATACTATTATACCAAATAAAATAATTGCCCGTTTTGCATATATTAATTAATTATCATATTTCTATACAGCGATTTTAAACAAAGGAATTATAGCTCAAAGAGAAAGCACATTTATACCCATAAAAATGTGTCCAATTGGGCATAAAAATGTTGACAGCATAAATGTAACAAGCAGAAAAACAAAATCATCGAATTACAATGCTTTATCTATACTATATCCTGATCAGCTTTAACAGCTTAGTGGATGCAAATTTAATAATCGATGGCCTATTAACACAATTTTCTGAAACAGTTTTTCTCGGTAAAGCACAGCAAATTGAATTCCATTTTAATTTCATAAAATTTATTACTTTAAATAACATTAATTATCACATCAATTTTGCTATAACTATCAGCTAAGCTCAAATTCAAAAGAGGCAATAAAGATACACACAGTCTGACAATTATTAACTGCTGTGTGAACACGCTTTAAGAAACAATTTTATCTGCGCTGCTGCTTGTGATTATTATTGTTTTCTTAACTAAATCGTTGGGGGGTTTTCTACGTCCAGTGGCACCAAATCTAACGCTGAATATTCATGAGCAGACGCGCAATTAAAGCGACGCGTCGCCGTCGACGCCGACGCCGACGCCGACGTCAAAGTCGACGTAATTGTCTTTGTGTACACGCGCCTAAAAATAAACCAACACGTAAATATTGTCTAGATATACAAACGCACGAGGACTGTCTGTATATGTAGTGTATATATAAATACACATGCAGTTAGTGTGTGGATATTCGTATAGAGATAAAAGCATTTAGCTGATGACTGCCAAGCATAAAAGTGAAATTGACCAGAAAAGCAAACGGACAGCCAACGAAACGAAAGCCATAAAAAAATAGAATGCGAATTTGAGGCAACTTAAAATACGCTGTACGGGAATGCGAGTTAGGGTATACTGGCAGCGCGCAGTGTAAACATCAAACTAAATACGTTTTAAATGTTTGTCTTAGATTAAACACTAAGGCTTTTGACACGCCCACTTTTGATTCTGATATCAGAAATATTTATGGGTTTTGTAACTTAAAACTTGATTCATTGAGCAATTTGTATAATATATTATAATATTTGCCAGCTAAATTGCAATATCTTTAAGAATTAACTTGCTTCTCAAACAATTTAAGCCACAACATTTATTAAAGAAACTTTCTCAACTGTTTGAACTGAAAACAGAGTATCTCGCAGTCAGTTCACTTGCAGTTGAACTGCTTTACTTGTCTGTTGGCTGATTGGGATTTCGGCATTGGAATTGGCATTGGGAATTGGTATTGGAATTGGCCAACGCAAACGTCTGGGGCGCTACTTGCGTGTTGATTGGCCAAAGTCAATGCCAGACAAACATACACACATACACACGCACACAGTCGTATCTGTGTGTTTGCCTGGAAAATGTCAACTCGACTTCTACTTTGACTTTTGCGCCTTTTTCGAACCTTTTGACCAGGCAAAAAAACCCGAAAAGCAAACAAAATAAAAGTTGAAAACGAAATTGAAGCCCATTAACAGTGCTTGAGTGGATAACAATTTCTTGGGGTTCCTCGGGTTCCTGAATATATATAAGCAGCGTAAAAGATTCGCACAAGAAATCACTTTTAAAAAAAAAACTTGGCGCCTAAAACTTATTTGTTGTTCATTGTGGTGGCCAAATGTTTATTTTTTTTTCTGCTGAGGTTGGGAGCTGTTTTGGGTTTATTCTTATATGCTCTGTGCGCTTTGGCGTCCTTGCGCCATAGCCTTGCCTTCATGGACGCGAGCGCAAACAAAGCGAACTGCGAGAGGTCCTTGCTGGCGCTGCCTTCCTGACTGGGCCTGGGCTTGAGCCCAAGTGCTGCTTTGCATTTAATTACGCTTAAAAATTAATTAATTTCTTTTTTGTGGCTGCGCTACGTGGAGTGACTTGAGACATAATCAAGCTGGCGCTGCCGTCGTTGTCGACGCCTTAAAGTATGCTACACTGCGGCCACTTTTATCTGCCTGCCTTCATCCTTGTACCCAGGGGCGTCTGGCGGCGGCATCGGGATGGAAGGCGGCCTGCGCACTTGTGTTTTAAATAATTCAACAAGCGCGGTTTCGTGGAAACCAACAAGAGCAACAATAACAAATAACAACATCTGCATTGCACACCTTTAAATGCCAAGGATATGCGCGTGGGCTTTGGTTAATGCGGATTTCTTTCGGTTCCGTTATAAGCTGCTGCTGACAATATTTTGAAATTTCCAAAATATATGAACAAAAGCAAAATAAGTCTATCCTATTATAGTCTCAAATAGCTGAGCTTTATTTGTAATAACATGAATGTCAAATGATAACAGATTAATGGAAGGAATTCTACTACATATTTAAAAACGAACAAATTACACACAATAAAAAATAGGTTTTGTATTTTTTAAACTATACATTCATTGGCCATTTGTTTGGTTTATAAAGGTTATACAGTAAAATACAATATTTAAATGTATCCATTATGTATATTACAATTCCTAAAAGAAGTATTTATCTATACAGTTTAGGTTGTATTTAAAAGACAAATCTTTCAGAGACAGTATTAACTAATTTGGGCTGACTGGCTCTAGGACAATCTTAATTATTTTTACCATGATAATAAATTTATTCAAATTTCAAAATAAGCATATACAAATAATTTCTATCTTAATTACTTGCCAGAATGTTTAATGTAAGTACGTTCAAATTAAATTACACAGCTTTAAAGCCTTACCTGCAAGAAAAAGAGGCAATAATAAAAATTAGTTTAGATAATATTTAGAAAACCGTTAAATCTATATGTTATTTTATTGAAGCCTCTAAAAATCAATGTAATTTCGTTGTTTTCCATTTAATTGAAACAGTTTAATCTCGTATTTTCTAAAGAAAATTTCATTTATTTATTTTGTTTTGTGAATGGTTTTGATTTCAAGTATATTTTTGTAACAATTGAAAACACAAGCCACAAATGAACTCAAGACCAAACGCATTCCATTAGCTTGTATTTATAATTACAATTGTTGCTAAATCATGTAAGCGTTGTTGTTGTTGTTGTTTTGGAAGCTGACACAAAACAGAAAAGAAATGTACAGAAAAGCAGAGCAAGATTGCGAGCAGGTTGTGGAAAATTTGCCGAATGCATTGCCAAAAACGATTTTTAATAACTCTGCGAGATGCAGTCATAAGCTACGATAGCAACAACAACAACTGCAAGTAACAACAACGAACAACCGCAACAACAACTATAACAATTGAGTCAATTTGCGCATTCGAAGGTCACTGGAAGTTGTTGTTGTTGCTGGTGCAGTTGTTGTTGCTGTTGTTGCCTCTGCTGCGGCTGTTACTTTGAGTGCACTAGAAAGCAGCGGAAGAAGCGCACAGAAAAACCCAAAAGAGCAGGATAGAAAGAGATAGCCAGCAAGCAGTTTAGATAGGGTTGAGCATTGATAAAGGGGCTGCGGACGAGGGGGCTGGCTGGCTATTGTGCACTGGGTTAGCTCACTTATTGGATTTTCCCTTTCGTTTTGCCTCCGTGCGCTGAGCAGCATAAAAATCACAGTGTAGAAAGAAATTTTGTTTACTGCACTTTATTGTGTTGTTGCTGTTGTTGTTTGCCTTCGTTTATTTTTCGGTTCATCAAGTATTTGAAGAAGCGAAAAACTGTTGAATATTTTATATAGTACATATATGTAAATATATATATACATATTTGGAAAACAATAATGTACTATAGCACAACAAATAAACAATGTGAACACGTTGCATTTTGACAGTATTTAAGTATTTTGTATATATAATTACGTATACGTAATGTGTGTGGCGTATACGTAATGTAAATAAATGTACAACTCAACTTGACAAGTACATTTATAATTATATATGGTTAATTAGCTAGTTGTTGTTGAGCACAATAGCTCGTAGAGGCTGATAAATACAATGTAAACTAATTGATCAAATTTAATACATGTTAAACTGTGCTTCATTTTGTGATTCATTTTAAATATTTTTATTTACATTGCATTTTATTCCAATTCCAATTTAAATTAGTAACACTTAAATATTATTCATTTTAATTATTCTTTGGTCATAAAAAACAAAGCTGTAAACTGGATTTCACCCTGCGGGCAGCATTGATGAGGATTTGGTGAAAAACATCCCTCTGCCATTTTTAAATTAAACATAAAAGAGATCTTTTGTTATGAGTATAAAGAAAAAAAAATAAACTTCTTAAAGTATTTATTTTATCGGCTTTAAAGTTCGCTTTTGCCCTATACACCCTTTGACTCCTTTGTTATTGTCATCGGGCTTACATTTTATTGAAAAATAAAGTTTTAATGGGTAAATAACTGTACGCAGTCTGCCATAAAATATGCATAATTCTTAACAAATATAATGAACTGAATTATTTTTCCTTTTTTTATGGGAAAACTTGTGACGAGACAAGGCTTAAATTGTATTCAAGCCTGCAGCTATGATAGTAATAATATTAAAGGACTATTAAAAAATTGTTGGAGTATATTGTAAAGTTAAATTTGCTCTAAGAAATAACAACTTTATGGTTGCATTGTTGACAGTTTTTCCATTTAAATTGTAAATACGATGATCAATCGATATAACTTATATTTATATATAATATAATTTCCTATCACTTTAAAATTTGTGGAATATATTTTAACAACAATCTAATTTATTATAAGGTTTTGCTTACAAATTTATAAGGTTGCTTTAAATCAAAACTGTAAAACAATCTCTCCAATTCTTATACACTTTTTTGGAATAAATGTTTACATAAATTTAATTTATTTTAAATTTGTGCTTACAAATTTCAAACTGCTTTAAATCAAAACTCTAAATTAAATACACAAATGCCGCTTAAAACATTTGAACGTCACGATGGACCCACAAATCACATGTATTAACACACACACACACACACACAGCATACAATGAAACACACTCACCCACACGCACAAAGATGCTCATATGAACTTTAAATGCCTCTGGGTTCAGCTCTGGCGTCACAAAAGTTAAAAGCGTCCCATACATAATGCAAAATATAAAAAAATAAAAACAAATATAAGAAGAACAAGAATTAAAAGGCCCAAAGCCGGGGCTGTTGTTGGTCTGGTCAGGTCAGGCGTACAAAACATAAATGGCAATAAAAATAAAACATTTCGTTTGTATCTCATTCACTTTGAAATGAACTCTAATAACATTGAAATTATAATTATGTGTGTTTTATGTGCAACCATAAAAATGAAGAGAAAGAGAGTGGAAGAAAGACAGCAGCAGAGCCAGCGTTGCCGCACAGGTAAAAACATACTCATATGTATATATATATATACGTATATGCCTGAGGGCCAAGTTGTTTGCTTGAGCGCCTGCAACGCCCACAAGATTTTCATTTGGGGAAAAAAAATACCCAAAACAAAAAAGAAAAATATTGGCATTGACCGTTGCTGTATATTGACCCTTATGTAGATGCGTATCCCCTCTGAAAACACCACCCCCGCCCCCTCACTCCACCCCCACAGCACTTCGCCTCTTGGCGTGCCAATTTGTTATTTATGCTGCGTTTACGTGTTGATTGCTTATATATGCAAATCGAATAGAATTTCGTGTATATCTGCTTGTTTATATCTAGGCATCTTCACCTGTATATGAAAATGTATCTGTAGCTGTATCCGCAACCGTATCGATCCAGCTAAATTTATTCCTCTCTATTGGTTGCCTAAAACTTATGGATAGTTTCTAAATTAAACAGTTCAGAGCTAACCAGTAATATATGCACAAAACAATAATAAATTTCAGTTTGGATTTCATTGAAGCATTTATTATTTGTAGCGATAGCGGTTTTTTATATGAAAAAATTCTTCAAAATCGATTCATTAATAAAACAAATCAAATTAAAGCAATCCCAAAATGAAATATACAAATAAATAATTCCACTCAATTGAGCGTTTCTTTTTTATTTGCTAATAATTCTTCAGATTTTAACACAATTAAAAAATTTTATGAATGTGCTTAAAATATTCAAGACTTGCAGTTTATTTATGTATTTATTTATTTATCTATTTATTTAAATACAGCATATTTCTTTAATAAATGAATAGCTATATTCACTGCAGTCAGCGTAATAATAGGTCGAAAAAAGACCACTTAAAAAAACTTTATGTAAGTTCATAAATGTTTATTTAAGCTTGTTTTTAAATTTAGATTGATTCTCCATTTAAAAGATATGCAGTATTGTAAATATAATTTTACCAATTATATTTGATCTGATGGTTACACCCGACCTCAGGTTTATCACTTGTCTAATTATAGGCTTGTTTGCATATAATTAAAAATTCTTTGGGATCCCTAAAATTTTTCTGTTAGCTTAAAACATTTCATTGTTTTGATATTCACCTTTTTAGGTTCTTAAAACTGTAAAACTCTTTCCCTTTGTTAAATTTTTAAGCAGATATTTTTGTGGCTACTAGAAAAAAAGATAAAACAGATGTGCCTAATTGTTGGCATCTCCAAATGGGGAATTGCATATTTCAATCTCAGCTGAGGCCACTCGATTCAATTAATTTCAGCTGGCAAACAATGAAGGCCGCCTGCCTAATTGGCAGCATGGCCAAATGTAATCAAGTCCGAGTCGAGTCGAGACGAAACGAGTCGAGAGGTGTGAGAGAGGGGAGGAGAAGAAATCGGAGAGCAGGACCGAGCAGCATTGGCAGCTAAAACAAAAGCAAACGCATTGGATTTACATTTACTTGGCCACACAACAACAAACACAGCTAAACACTCAATAACAACAATGCAAACAGAAGATAAGTAAAGGGTGATCTGGGCGAGAGTAAAGGACAGGAAGATACCTTGTACCATTGGGTATTCAATTTGGTTTTAATACGTATACGAACTTCTTTGGTCCTATAACTCCACTATAACAATCCAAATCAATAATATCTGCGTTTTTTATGCACTCGATAACATTAAAATGTTTGCATATACTAAAAGTCAAAACGGACACATTTTGATTGGTCGGTTGTTAATGTTGATAAGGATTTTGTATATATATTTTGTATTATATTTTTAGTCATAATATAAATCCAGTATACCCACTTTTATAGATATTCAATAGGTACAGGGCATAAGCACAAACACAAACACTCACACACAGATGCATCAATTATATGGCCACTAATTTGTCTACATTTGCGTTGTTGGGTAGCTAAATAATTGCAGACAACAGCCTGAGAGGGGCGGAAGCTGCTGCCGGGGCAGGGCGGGCTTTCTGAGTGCCAAACACAGCAGCAGCAATCAAAATCCGACAGACAACACACACAAATAATTGCATTTGCCCCGAAGAGGGGCGTGACAGGGGGCGTCAACGTTGTTTAATCGAATTATGCAAAGGCAACGACAACATCGTGGCATATATATACACATATACGTATATATATACACACATGTGCAGCGGCACAAAACGGGATTAACATATTCGATAAATGTATCTATAGCTTTGTATCTGCATCTATAAATGTATCTGAGGCTGTTGCCGTAGCTGCTGATGCTTTTAATTAAAATGTGCATATGAAATCGACAGCAAGCATCAAGGCAGGCCTTTCAAGTTTAACACACACAGGCGCTGTAAATTGAGTCTCGTAGTAAAATTTCCTGAAGCACACCCAAAAATACACACACAGACAGCACACAACAAGAAGAATGCCGCAGTTGATTTCATGGTTGATCCTGGCACTAGTTTTAGCGCTCCAGTTCAGTAAATATCCTGTCGAGGCGGATGTTCGACATGCGATTTTAAAACATGACGGTAAGTTAAATAAATAAACAGACACTCGAGCACACTAGCAAGATTTTTAAATTAGGTAAACTAAAATAAAACAAAACAAAGAACTTTTTCAAATTCGAAATTTCTCAGTACAAGATTCAATTAATGTACTTAGTCTTCTTTTCCTCCATTCACCGCAGCTTTTCCCAACAAATGCGTTGTAAAAGCGCCCAATGGTGATCAATTAGTTATCGAGAACGATCACTATGAACGTTATCCGGGCAAATGCGCTGAAATCCTTTGCGGCCGCAAAAGCTGGGCCTTGATTTATTCGTAAGTTAAATAACTACTTAAATTATATTCAATTATAATCTACAGAAAATTCGCACAGTTGCCATACCAAATATCCACCCAAGGGCTGCGAATATGGTGAACATATCAATTTGGATGCTCCCTTTCCCGATTGCTGTCCACGCCATTTAAAATGTAATAATATTTAAAGTGAATACTAATATGTTTGGCCTACTTTGAGTGTTATATGTCAAATTCTACGTCGCTATAAAAAATTCAAAAAATGTATAATATAATTAATTCGAAAGAAAGAAGAAAAGAAATAAATATTGTCTCTACTTCTATGGAAAGCCTAACAATTAACACCAGAATAAATAATTCGACTTTGTGCCAGAATATTTTAATTTAATTTTTCATCAATAAATACTCAAACTTTAGTCTCTCTATGAATCAATACAATGTCACTACATCATTAAAAAGCTGTCATTTCAAATTTATTGTAAACTAAAATCAAACCAAAAACAAAATGCGATTTTTGATTTTAATGATAATAATTGGATATTTGACACCTGGCCTCCTGGCCGCCGAATGGGTGGCTTTATTTCGCAATCCAGGTATGTACATGTAATGGAAATCAGCCAGACAATGTCCACTGCCCACATAGAATTTCCGGGCAATGCGTGATTACGCCCAGCCTAATACTCAATGAGGGCGTAAGCATTAAGGATCCCACGCACAAATGCCGTCAAATTGTGTGCGGCACCAACGGCTCCACTGTATTTCAAAGGTGCGTCACTTGAGATACCCTATAATATAGAATGCTAAAGGCTCTGCTGACAGTTGTGGCTCCATCAGTGGTCTTCCACCCACCTGTTACGCTGGCGGCTATATCAATACGGATCTATCCTATCCACACTGCTGCGAGCGTGCAATCATCTGTAACTAAGAACTGACAATCGAAAACAGAGCAGGCTGTGCTATAAACATTCGAAATACATAACTGTATAAATACACATAGATGAATGTAGAGATTTGTACACACAAGATGTTTGTTTTAAAGGCCGTCGTTATTTTTCTCTTTTTGAAGTGCATTTCACAGACTCAGGCTATAAATACAATTAATAACTATAGCGATGGCGGTGAGTATCGAGCTTACACATCACATAATACATTTCTGCTAATTTCTATAAATTCTGAATGTATGAACGCGTCGATCGCTGAAACTATAAGAACTACAGACTTGCAATTTAAAATATATTTTGTTTACCACACATACATCTAGTTTATTCAAATGATCGATAAGACATTCATAACTCTTATGAATACGACAATCCCAGGGACTAGACCAGCTGGGGACTAGAAATTTTAAGTGTAAATTATTTGACCACAACTTTAAATTTAATTGAAATAATCCCTATATCCGTTGAGAAATTATTAACAAATATTGAATTTAGTTTTCGATAACAAACTGATTTCGACGAATATATTAGTTATATATTGTTAGAGCAACATCGCTTTATTGATATCTGCGATATCCCCAACCTGAAAAAGTGATTTGATCTGATATTGATTATAGGTTTATACAGATACGAAACGTCTTTGGATCTAAAAGATATTAAAACGATGGGACAGTAAACACCGCAGTTGTAAAGCAACGTATTTGTTTTGTTTTTTCTTTTAATTTATTATTTTTAGAAAAGATTGTTATTTTATTTTATCTCATTTTATGGTATTCTTTATCGTATTTCTAACTGATAATCAACCCGTGTTAAGCCTATCCCGGTCGCTGTGTTATCGATATGGGCACTTTTGTAGTGCTGCTGAATTACGGTGAATCTGTTACGTTGGAGTCGCTGCCCTGCACCACGATCTTCTGCATGGGCGATGGATATGGCATGATACAAACGTATGTTGAGCTTTTATAACAATATATATAACGTATTATATTATATGATATTTCATTTAGTTGCGATTACACGCCTCCGCCCAATGATTGCCGCTACACAAAAATCTTAAACTGGGAAGCCGATTTTCCTAAGTGCTGCAAGCGTCGAGTTGTATGCGATTGATATATAAATTATATGTGAACTAATTTCTCGTTTCGGTTTTTAGTCGTCATCAATTCTTCGTAAACAAAATTAAACAAGTGAGAATGTTGCACATTGTGTAATTATAATAATAATAAAAAATATAAACATTGATACACTATCAAAAGTCCCGCTAATAAACATTGTTCACAAACTGTTATTAATATTGATAAACACATGGAAAATTCTTTTTTGCATTGCGAAAGTGAGACGACTCTCGTCAGGTCCAACTACTAATACTAATGAAGAAACCGCGAATATAATAGCGCCGAAAAAATTGTGTTCATACGGACAGACGGACAGATGGACGAACATTGCACAACCCAGTTAACTTCGTGAAGGAGTGTAAAAAGTATTACCCAATCGAATTAGTCGTTTCGAACAAAAACCAATTAAGAGAATTCATGCTTTTCAACTTTTAATAAATTTATAAGGCAACAAAGTGCAGGCCAAGAGTTCATCTAGCATCTGTTCACTAATCAGCATTCACTACCTATCAACAAACTAAAGTAGAACAAATTTTTAATTTCTCAGAATCATCTTCAAAAAGCATTTATAAATATGTATATATTTTGTTTTATCTATCAACCCAATCAAACTTTTTGAATACATCCGAAATATTGGGCTGTGCCTTTAATAATAATAATAATTAATAATTTCAATTCCAAGGTATTCATATTTTATTTATTCTTTTGTCGAAATTGATTTTTTATTTTTATTTATCTACATTTATACAAGTTTTTTAAATTTTCCAAATGGCAGTTCCCGTAATGCCTGCAACTCTTACGCTACAGATTCCCACACATATAGTATTTGTTGATATCATCTATATGCACACTGACGCAATCTGACTACAGCTTGACCCCGTGCCCTTTTCTGGATGGAAGCACTGCCTCGTCGTATCGGGCAGCTGGCTGCTATTCGTGTCTCTCTGAATCAGTCATAATTTCGAATGCGCCACGTTAAGATGAATCTATTTGTGAACGGAATGTTGTTGGTGTTGTTGGCTGCGCTGTTGTTGCCACCGACTGAGGCGGCTGTGGCGCGTGGCATATTCAAGGATCCCGCCCATCCAGGCAAGTGCTTTGTTAAGCCCAATCTCATATTGAATCCGGGGCAGTCGGCCAAATATCCCGATATGGAATGTGCGCGTATTATATGTGAAGAGAATGGCATGGCGCAGATACAAACGTGAGTTTTAATGAACATTTTTCTAAAGAACTTAAGCATATATTCATTTCGGTTTTCATTTGATAGCTGCGGCCTTATGGCCCCGCCGCCTGCTTGCAAGTTGGGTGGACCCAAATTCCCCGATGCGGAATATCCCAAGTGCTGTGAACGCACTATTATTTGTGCCAAGTAAGCCCGCAAACCTACTGCTGCTGAGCCGAACCGGTTCGAACCCGAATCATCAATTATTTTTAATTTCTTAACCGAACCCTTAACCGAAATAGTTTGAAAAGAAAGCCAAAAGGCACTGCGAAGTAAAGCGAATAACCCAAAAAGCTATTGGCATGAATTATTTTGAATATTTTTGTGTGGTTTTGTTTTTCTAGCGATTGTGCTGCAAAATACATATCGAAAATCTAAAAATAAAACGTCTAAGAACAAAACATCATCACTGAGAAATGCCTCAATTGCACAGTCATCTTTATTTAAGTTTATCAGGAAAATTAAAGTGACCATGGAGGATAAATTGCTGCAGGCTATGTCATCAACAACATCAACATCCACTGCACATACAACATACTAAGCTCAAACATCTTAAATCAGAGTTTTATGTTTCCAAGTTAGATTTCTCTGAAAACTTTCCACCAAAAGTAACCATGGAGGACACACATATTTGCGGGCACGTTCACAACATAATGTTATATTTATGATTTATTATGTTTCAAAGTAATAATCAAAGAACATATTTGAAATATTTTAAATTCAATTCCAATTTATTAACAAATAAAGCTCACTGCAGAGAAAACATTTAATGTGACCATGGACAATAACTGGGCTAGAAAAAGGAGTTTTCAAGTATATCTTAAATAGAGCTCCTTAAATCCGAACAATAATTCACATACAATATGTGCTCAAGCAAAACTCCCTCTCTGTCACCCACTTCAAGTGACCATGGAGAACATAAAAAACACTGCGGGCTATAAAATTTTAAGCACATACGAAAATAAACCCCAAAAACATTTTATAGCGCTTATTCCAATTTGTTTTCAATTAAAACTTTGCCAAACCAAAGCACCTAGCCTGACCATGGAGGACATTGAAAAAAGTTGCAGCTACGTACCTCAAAACCTCGGCTAAAAATCGAAGCTCTAAATAAATTGATGCCTGCATTTTTATTCAAATTAGTTCGCAAGCCACACAAAAGCACAGCACGTAAGTGAGCATGGAGGACATAAAAATTCCGGCCAAGCACATCGTAAATTGACTGTTTATCAAGAAGTTAGTTACGGTCGGGTCACAGCTCTAAGTTGCCATAAGCTTGGCCAGAGCCTCCCGGGTGTGTCATACTTATGGCTACTTATTTTATGGTTCCAAAGTACTCGGCGAGTCGTAAGTTTATTATGAGCTATTTTCTTAGTTTATGGGCGCCGAGAACGTTGCTCTTGTGGCTCTATTAATTTTGGCTCTTGGCATGTTCAACTTACGTTTTTGTTTATGATTTTTTACGAGCTGCAAGTTGACCCTGTGCTTTTTCGGCCAGCTATTTTCGTAACATACTTTTGGCAACGAACTTATTGAGCGCTTTGTTGGCAACGGAACCGGTTAGCCTAAATAGCGTTATGACGGGGCCGATTTCTGTCCACATCGCCTCATGGGAGACCATCAACAACAATAAGCCAAAAGCTGTGACAACAACAGCAACAACAACAACAACAACTGGAAGCGGAAAGATAAGAGCAGCCAGGCTGAAACTGAAACTGAAACCGCACCCACAACACTAATTGCCAGCGGTGAGTGTGAGTGTGTGCGTGTGTGTGTGTGTGTGTGTGTGTGTGCTTGTGTGTGTGTGGTTGCGGGGTTGGCCAAATGAAGCTCTGGCGCTACGTTAAACGCTTTCGCTTTGCCGTCACGTTTTAAGGCCAATCTTTATTTCAACTGCAGTTTGACCTTATTTTGAATATTATATGACATTTGCTTTTATTAGCCGTTCGATTTAAGGTCAAACCGAAATCAATGCCATTGGTAAAATCATTTTGAGCCAATTAATTTTCCAAATAAATTATAATTTATTCTTCCTTGGTTATGCAAGTGCTTTAAGCAAGCAGAAATATATTAAAATTATTCTCAGATTTAAACAATTTCAACTAATTTCAAGGCCAAGAATCGGTTTGGCTTGGACCAAGATTTGGTAGTTAATGATGAAAACTGTGACTCATGTTTATTTACAAGCTAATATTTTCAAACAAAATATAATATAATTTAGTTGTCAGTTGGGAGCCTAAACAATAAAATTTTCATTTTATAAAATAGAATTTAATTTTCTTATTAGCACACCTTTATCACCGACATAATTATGACTTAAGGCACACACACACACACACCGCAATATTTAACACAGTAACTTAAGCCACAAACTCAAATTGATTTGGGTTTCGTGTTGGGTGATTTTAACTAAAGCTAATTGAACCAGGTGTCGTTCTATTTGTGATATATGTATCTGTATAATTGTGTGTGTGTGTGTGTGTAATTGTATTAAATGCGGCCTTAACTAATTACATCTGTGTGTTTGCATGTTTATTATGTGCAGGTAACCTTCGTTGGCCTTAGCCAACTGGCAAATAGAAACCACATTGTTAATTACCTCAAGTTCCGTTCCGTTGTGATTTATATTATTTGATTTGCCATTGAATACTTAAGATATGTTAATTGAGTGTTCATCTGAATTGCTATATACAGCTCTTAGATGAGCTTTAAAAGCGAATAATCAACTACTAAGATATATATATTTGAAGAAATTGTATAATTATTAGATACTTTATAAGCAGTGCATTAAAGGCTTAAATTCAGAGATGTGCAGCTAATTGATGAAACTGATAAAACAATTTTATTTATAAATAAAATTAAATAATATAAGGAATATTCTCTTGGCTGTGAGGATCCTTAAATATCCTTGCAGGAGTATGCAATGCTTTAAAGTTAGAACACTTCGGTTTTACCGGCGATACTTATTTGCCTAAGATTTCAACTTTTTAGAGCTTTGTTTTTCATGGTAAATAAATAGCATTTGCTTGAAAACTTTATGAGGTTATTAAACATGGAACTCATAAACGTATTTAAAGCAGTAAAAATTCGTGAATAATCAAATAAAAGATTTAAAGCAAATCATCAGAAAAATCTGATTTTAATGTTAAACAACATTATATTCTGAAAGTATTTACGAGCGATTGAATTGAACTTTGATTGGAATACACAAACTTTATAAGATTGTGGATTTCTAAATGAAATAAAAACGCATTGGTTTAGAACGAAAATGCTTTATTTATTTATAATTATAATTCAGATCAAAGCGGAAGATTGATTAAATTTCACATTCTCGTGGGGCAGTGCTGCACATTGGATGCAACACTTGGGATAATCAGCCGTGGGATACTTTTTCTCGCCCAATTTGCAGGGTGGTGCCACTCCCTTGGCGCCACAACTATGGTCATATAGAATATACATAACATAGCATAGATATACATTTCACAGATAGTACACGTGAACACTCACGTTTCGAAGTTAGCCACACCGTCGGCGCCGCATCTGATGAGCTGGCAAGTGGGACGCGTTACAGATTGACCCTCACTCAATATAGTATCGGCATCAATCACACATTGCCGGGATGAGCTTTAAGTTTTCAAGTTTATATTTATATAAACTAATATTTACTATGTATACAAATATCGGCCTACCGACCATCGCTTTTGTAGTTTCCCACCGCTAGGGCCCCATAGACCTCAGAATTTAGCACAGTAGCCAGCAGGCAAGCCGTCAGGAATATAGCTTTCATCTTGGCAATCAGCAACGTTATGACTATAATTTTTAGCTTTGATTTGAATTTATAGCCGTAGCTATTCATAACTTGTCTTTCAAGTGGCACTCATCAAACTCGTTTGATTTTATGAGCTTATTAGCAAAACTGCTGAGCAATTGCGCAAACGATAAATTTTCAAATTATTAAAACAAACTAATGATCTTGTTTGCATTAGTTTGCCGCATTAACAGTTGATTAGCATTTTTTATTAGCATGTTTGAAGCAGGAACCCAGCCGATACAGCTCTGTCTAAAGTTGACTAAGTGTTTGCACTAGGGATGGGCACGTGTCGTGCTTTCTTGCGTGACACGAACGTGCGATTCAATATACATCAAAAGTAATATTGTGTAATGGCTGTATTGATAGCCGACAGGTCTAAGAAAATTATCTGATTTCAGTTGTTTGATTTATCAGGATCGATAAAAAGTTCTTAAATAGATAAAAAAAAATAAAACTTGAAAATAATCAAAAAAATCAAAATTTCTTTGACATTTCAGCCTCAGTTCCCAAAATGAAGAGTTTGGGCCAGAAATAATCTATTGTTATTAATATATTATTAATCTAAAAGAAATTCGAATACTATATGGTTGCGGAAAGCGAAACCCAAGGCTTATATAAAACTATATATTAGCTTTATTATAGTAAGTCATAGTAGGGTATAATTAGGTCTTTCTACATTCTTTCAAGGAAAATAAACCATTTTTGCCCAGTAACCTCAACCATGAAAAGAGAGGCTACAAAGTTGCCAAAAAGAAACAGAGGAGAAAAAAGTGAGCAACGACCACAGCAAGTTTGTTTTCTTTATTTTTTTTTTTCTGGTTGTATGCGAGAGAGAAAATAGCAGCCTCAGCATAAAAAGTGAATATTACAATTTTAGTGAGCCGCAAAAGTTTAAACCTACATATGTGTGTGTGTGTGTGTGAGCGAAAAACTGGTGTATACACACACACACAGGCATACAACATTTATAAATTGGCAGCCAGGCAACTGCTTTTGGGTGACCTCTCGTGCCAGTCAGTGCATATATATACACATATACACACATACATATATATATAGTATGCGTGTGTGCGTGCAAAAGGTGAAGGTAATGTTGCTTGCTGGTCAGAAGGCAACAAATTCGAGCACGAGTTGGCACATAAACTAAGCCCAAAACTTTGCCAAGGCACGCGCAGAAAATAATCATAAAAGAAATCCTCTCCCCCAAGAAAAAAATTGCCGAAAAAAATCAACTGAAATTCAAATTTAGACGTGTTGTATGTGAAAGGTGTAAAGCTGCGCCCCAAAAAATATGCAACAAAAATAGCGCAATTTGGTGTGAAATAAAAATCTTGAACTGTGCCACAAATTCACGCACACACCAACATCACTTATTCATTATTTTTCACTCGTTGTCTGTGTCAAAAAAAAAAAAATAATAAAATTATATGGTTACCACGCTGTGCCGCAATGCACACAGTAACACACACACGTAACACACACAGGCGAATTGAAATCCTTGCCGCATTTTTCTTTAGTATTCGCACCCATGAGATGCCTCATTTCATGCCCGAGAGCAGTTCGCAGTTCCCAGTATCAGAGATGCGTTCGTTAAAAAAAGGTTACCTTCGCAAGGAACCAGCTTACATTTGGGGTACTCCCTGACAAGGTTAAAAACTACTGAAAACATAATTATATACATTTTGCTATTAGTGGTATAAATGTGTTGTATATATATTCAAAATGAATTCAATTAAAATTGATCATTTTTAAATTTCCGTACCAATTTCTCTTTGTTACTTTTTAAGTGTGTTTTGAATTATATTGAATTATGTAAACTTTGTATTATATAAAACTTGGCTAATTTTGTTTTTGAGTTCTTTCACTTTGAATCATCATTGAAAGAAATCGGGAACAGCTCTTTTTATAGAGTTAATCTTGTAACTTTTTAATTCAAAACTTTCCATTTCTTAGCCGCTTTTAAAGTTGCTTTTTACGCTTTCTCCGTTGCTCATATCTGGCATAAATTGCACTTTTCACATTGCTCTTTGTCCTCTTAATTTTCCCTTATTTCGGCCTCTTTGCCGAATACACAAAAGTAGTGGCAACAGTCTTATAAATTAAGTTTTTCCCGTTGTTCTCATGTTTCCAAATGTGTTCGCTTGTGTATGTGCTTGCTTTGTGTGTGTTCGAGTGTATGTGTGTGTTTTATTGTTTTTTCTTTCCCAGTATAAATATGTAAACTAAATTACCCGCACCAAGCAGAGCGAACTTTTTGTCAGCAGGCGCTGATTTTGCGTTTTAAAAATATAAGTTTAATACCATAAATTAATGTTATTATTTAAATATAACAAGTAAGAACGTTGTGATCGGACGTAGCCGGCTGCTTAATACTCGTTCACAGTACACAGTAGAAATGCGAATTTATATTTTTGACATTTAAGGCTCTCAGATCCATAGTTCGCATATTTCAAACGCCCATAACTTTGTCAAAACTCAACAGATTTTCACGTCTGATGGCATTTTGTTCATGGTTTATCCTCGAGATTGATTCTGCATTTAAAATATATGCATTATTAAAAATAAATTTTTTTGGAATTTTTTGAGAGAAAAAGCATGTACCCCCCCCTTTACTCATTTTCGAAAAAATTTTTTTTTCAAAATTTAGAATCCGGAATTTCCATTTTTAATCGATTGTGGTTGTCACAATTAGTATAAAAACAACATTAAAGCCGATTCTGAGAGGGTCAAATTTTTGTCAAAAATCATGCAAAAATTGACAAAAATTTTAACATGTAAAGCTCCGGATCCATAGCCCCCATAATTTAAACGGCCATAACTTGGTCAAAACTCAACCGATTTTCACGTCTGATGGCATTTTGTTCATGGTTTATCCTCGAGATTGATTCTGCATTTAAAATATATGCATTATTAAAAATAAATTTTTTTGGAATTTTTTGAGAAAAAAAAGCATGTACCCCCCTTACTCATTTTCGAAAAATTTTTTTTTTCAAAATTTAGAATCCGGAATTTCCATTTTTAATCGATTGTGGTTGTCACAATTAGTATAAAAAACGACATTAAAACCGATTCTGAGAGGTCAAATTTTTTGTCAAAAATCATGCAAAAATTGACAAAAATTTTGACATGTAAAGCTCCCGGATCCATAGCCCCCATAATTTAAACGGCCATAACTTTCTCAACACTGAACCGATTTTCATGTTTGATGGCATTTTTTTATTGGTTTGTCCTCTATCATGTACTTGACAGGACCGGTGGGATGTTTGAAGGAGCTTTTCAGTAGTACATATTCCAAATATTCATTCGCTAGCTTAGAAAGTGTGGAAGATATAACCATTTCGGATTTTTTAAGGCGGAGGCGCTGGTGGTGGTACTAGTGGGCGTTGCCGGAAAATCAAGGATATCAATCTTTGAGAGGGGTCTCCAGCAATCTACATACCAAATTAATATTGTGGGGAATATTCTCCTTGTATCGTTTTGCGATCATAATATTATCGATTTTCCAGCCTTGCGTGGAGTATATATTTCAAACTAAAAGTCTCTAGCTTCAATAGTTCACTTTGTGAACGAGTATATCAAACTTTAATAAAAACCAAATTTTTAATTGTATATATTATTTTATAAATTAAATTATAATGGTAAAATAAACTTAAATGAAAAGCTATTCGGCACAGTTTCCAAATACGACAGCTTTAGTTTTTTCGAACAAAAATCCAATATATTTAATCCTAAACAAATAAAATTAGGCCGAACCGAGCTAAATAAATAAAATAAAAATTAAATATGTTTTTTTACAGCCACAAGTTCCTAAGAAAAATCGATTATTGTTACATAGTACAGCTTGGCAGCGTATCCAAATTAAGCTCTCAAGGCTAGACTATAAATAAATCAATTCTATGCGCAACCAACGTAACTGAAAGTCCAGTTAATATTCCCCACAGTAACTACCATTTAGTCCCGCAGCGCACAAAAGTAGGCTACAGTGAGTGCAATTAGGCAATAACCAGTTTAAGCTAATGGCCAGTTAGTTGTTGTTGCCAAAAGAGAGAGAGAAAGACAGAGGGAAAGAGAAAGAGAGCGAGTGATAGAACGAGGGAGAAACTACTGCTAATTATAGCAAACAGTGTCCATTACACGCCCATTATTTGCCACGCCCCATCAACTGCTGACTAATGAACATTTTTGCTCGCGCAGCGCCCCAAAAGTTTATTGACTTAGTTCATCAAATATAAATATAAATATAAATACTGAAACACATTTTCGAGGCCTCACACATGTTGTTGTGAATAACATATTTGCCCAAACAATGCAAATTACAAACTCAATGAATATTATTGATTCATAATAATAATAATGAGTACTCGTAATTTAAGAGAAAAACAAACCACAAGCGAATCAAATTGAATGAAAACATCAATTTAAAATTGCGTTGAAATGCGTTAAGCAGGAGTGGTTGGCTATGAGATGCCCTGTAAATAGATATAAAGAAGTTCCTAAAAATAACGTATTTAAAATTTGATATTTGATAATGTATGGAGTATGGAGTAAAGTATAGAGATTCAAGCACTTTATTTGCTATAATAGTATTTCTTATGCATACTCAAGGAAAGTTGGGCTTTTTTATTTATTTTTGAATATACTTATACTATTACAGAGGTATACATTTTCATAAATTTAATGTACACTGTTTTCTGCCATTTAATAGGTTTACTTTCCGAGTATTATTACTACAATATTTTTTTTATTTTTAATTTTATCTATAAAAATTAAGGGGATTTATAGATGTAAGAGAGAATCAAGGCTGATACAATATAAAACATATACAGATTCCTGCTTTTAAGCATTCCTTCCATAATTTATTATTTTTATTTCTATGCTATTTTCTGCCTGGGTTTTTTAAATTATCTTAGATTATTTTTATTAGCAGGCATTTAAAGTATACCCAATAAATTGTCTACATTCCACACAAGTAAATAATTATAGCAAAATTTCACGTGGTTAAATGGAAATAAAAATAATTGAGTGTGCGCTGAATTAAACGCGCATTTATTGGCTGCGGTTAAATTCATTTCAATTTTTAATTATGCGCGTAATGCTTTAATGCGGTTCCATTTAGGTAAAATGCATAACAGAAAAAATTGTATAGCTGATTTTACGAGTTTTAAAGTGGAATTGGTATACAAAACTTCAAGGAATTACAAATAAATAAAAAATGATTTAATGAAACAAAAAGAATTGAGTTCTAAATAAAACAACGAGCAATAATAAATTATTATAATGTACTTGTAAGATATTGAAGGAAAATTATAATAATAATTATATTACAAATAATATTTATATCATAAAATGTGAACTCACCTTCATAGAGCACCACCGAAAGGATTCACAGATGATAATTATGAGCAAATTTCTGGCTATTATTGGCTTGGCCGCGAGCTGTTGCAAATGTTGATTAGCATGCCACTGGCTATAGAAACAGGTACATTAGCTTTTATAATTTATTCCTTTTGTTTTACACTTTTCAATTAAAACCCATACAGAACTCAACTCAACCGAACTGAACTGAACTTTCACTTCAAACGCACTGCAATTAGGAATTTTTATTGTGCGCTGATTACTTTTCATTGTTTGTGTATTGTGTGTATATGTACGTGTGTGTGTGTGCTATCTGTTGCACAAACAAATATTTGTTAAACAATGCACACATTTATGTTAATATTTGCACTCGCACATTACAAAGGGACAGGATATCTACCAACTAAATGGGAATGCTGTTCAACAGATTGCGCATACGCCGCGTATGTCGCCCCATTGAAATTGCGCTAATGGCATTTCAATAACGCATTGCAACCGCAGCTCTTTTACAGCAAACATTTTTGGAATTTTAAATCAATCTGTGTGCGTGTATCTGGTGCGACGTATTGAATAAAACATTTAGCAGCATCCTTTGAATAATTCAAAATTCATCTGGTACACAACTTCACTTCTACTCTCTGACATAAAGTGGGCAAATCGATTTTGCATGCGACAGCATTTTAAGGTCGAGTGGTAATGAAAAAGTTTTTGTTCACTCACTAACTTTTGGCATACCAAAAAGGGATCCAACACATTGAGTCAAAAAAGCAAAAATGAAAAACCCTTGCAACACATGTGGAAAGTGGTTTGGATATTTGCACCACAAACATATTGGTGTAGACTTTTGCTGCAGCCGTGCAAACCTAGTTTGGTAAACTGCAATCGAAATTTGTCATCATTATATTTTAATTATTTAGTTATTAATAATTACATTACATTACAGTAATAGTTATTAATAATTACAAAATATTAAAATAAAATAACCGTACATATTTTAATTTAGTATTTAACAAAACAGGATTGGCTAATATGGCCTTTGGTTAAGATATCCATTCATCTATACTCTAGCCTAGGAATTCGAATCCACGACCTGTTTTTAGTAGTCTGGGATTGAAAAAAATTTTTATTATAAATTTTATTATTTATATAAACATTGTTATTTATTATTATTGTTATTTATATTTTTTTTTATTAATTGAATTTTTATCAATCAAACCTTATTAAAATACCACTAAATACGGCCTTTCAATTACCGAGCTTAGATTCGAACCCGCAACCTTTATCCTGTTTAGTTGCCTGACGCACTTAGACAACGCACCTACCAAGGACTCCCAAGGCACCGTAAACATCCCACTCAAAAGTACATATAACATAAAAAATTTCTTTGATGTGCCACATAAGCCTCCCAGTGAAATCTCAACAGCTTTTTGTTTTTAATACGAACTTAACGTTATTTTATGACATTGAAAGTCATTGTTGATACGCGTGTTTTTTTTAATATTTTTTCGAACCTTTTTCAAACTGTATAAAAAAATACGGACACCCACACGTGTGTGCTTGTGTGTGTGTGTGGGAGAGAGAGCTGGCTGTTGTGCACTTGTATTGGTTACCTGTTACATGCCACATGAGTCTGAGCTTGAGCCTCAGCCTGAGCCTATAGACCGTTAGACCTCGCAGCTTTTTAGTGTAACGGCCGCTAGTTACAATGTGTTCGAATTGGAAATCGTAAATTCGAGACATGCAAATTCGATGGTTGTCAAATAAAACCCAAGTGACAACGAAAATGACATGAAAATTTGTGAGCTGGTAAAATTTACAGGCTAAACCGAAAGAAAACAGAACAATTGTGAGGACAAACATACACACACGCACACACATACACACAATGGCAAATGGAACATGCACATAAAAATGTAATACTTTCGCTTGACGATGATGATGATAATATTTTCTGATATTTTCATTACATTGTTGTACTTTTACGACTGTTATCCTTGAGTGAAGAACTTGCTACAGGATGCTAAAACCAACACACACACACGCTTGCTGGCACAGCATTCAAGCAAAAAGTCTGAGCCACACACACACACACAAACTCGCACAGACGCACACACACACACACGCATGTGCGAGGTGAGCGAGCTTTTGTCCACCTAATGTCTAAACCGTTAGTTTTGAGAGACTGCAAGCAAGAGAGTGGGCTGAATTTTCACCTTCGCACTTTGTTTTTTTTTTGTTTTTTTTTTGTACAATTTAACTTTTTTATTTTTATTTATTTATTTTTTAATTTCTTGAACTTTTTGCACTTGACACTAGCATTCATCACTGGTGAAGACTATGTTAAATTTTTTTTAATACAAATGTTGAGTTTTAGCAATTTATGAATAAATTTTTTAAATATTTACAAACGCGCCTTGAGCGTGTGCACAACACACGAGATGTTGTTCCGTCGCTCGTTAGGATTGAACTGAATGCTAACAAGTACACGACAGCCTTACCACGCACAACTACAAGCGTAGTGGGCAGGCAAGCTTTTTTACACGGACTAACGACTAGCGTGGGTGGCCGCCAAAGAGCGAAAGCTTGCAAGAGCGAAAACGGTGCACGTTGCAATGCAACAGAATAGGGCCGAGTGCGGAAATTCTTGTGCTTGCCTGATTTCACTGGAATGTGTAAAATATTTACTTTAATTTAGTTCTAAACGTTTGTAGTGATAAAAATGAAATAATACAACATAGTAGAACATTCCCTTCATTTTGATACTTTAAAAAGGCAGGGTTAAATTCAAACAAATACGGTAAAAATATTGAAATCTTAATTTCTTGTGCTAGTCTGCCTTTACATAAATGTGCTAAATAATTACTTTACTTTATCTTAAATTCAAGCAAAACGATAATAATATCGAATATTTTAGGCGTCGATAACAATTCACAATCGAACTGGTAATAAGAAACTTACAGCCCTGACTGCTGAAAACTGTTTGCCAGCCCTTGAAAACAAGAGAAAAACAAATCTATAAATTGCCATTTTATAGAAAACAAACAACAAACAATGTCTGACGCATACGCGTGTGCTGCCAAAGGCAAACTGAAGCTCAAAAGCGATACCGAACTAAAGAAAAAGAAGAAGAAACAGAAGAGCAAGGACAAGAAGAAGGACGCATTGCAAAAGGCCTATGTAGAGCAACAAATCAGCGAATCCGCAGTTGGAGCAACTGCATCGAGCAGCAGATACGAGCGGAAGCTAACCAAAGCGGAGCTGGCCACCAAAAAGCAGCAGGAAAAGATGCGCAACAAACGCATCATGGACAAGGCGCAGACGACGCACAAGCAGCGCGTGGAGAAATTCAACGAGCACCTGGACACGCTGACCGAACATTTCGATATACCCAAGGTGTCCTGGACGAAATAAAGAACATGTGTGGATTTGCGTAATTAATTTTTAATTAAGTAAATTAGTTGTAAAACATTAATATAATACAAATATTAAACTTTTCATAGTGTTATATATATGTATATTAAGCATAATTTTGACTATATTGTGGGATGAGACAGGCCAAAGTAATTTTTGGCAGCATTAAACTAAATACGTGTATGGTAGTATAATATACAAAGAGAACAACTTAAATGAGATGATGTCTTAGATGTTTCCAACATGTCAGTCCGGTAAGCACAGCGAAACAAGGCTCCGTAGCAATGAATTCGAATTCCATTCAATGCAGCGTCATCAGCTCGAGCATTGCATATTTCCAGGTCCAGGCCCGCACCAGCTGCTCGAAACGTGAACGTTCATGCTCATAAATATAACCCAGCTCCGGTTCCATGCACACCTCAGTGTACGGGTCTGTGAGCAGACTCTGCACCGACAACAAAACCTTGGCCACATTCAGCGCCAACGACCAGTTTTGCTGCTGGAATATATCAATGCCCACATCACCGTGTCGCGACACATTCGGATGCAATATTTTGGTTAGAAAACGCACCGTTGGCGGCGCCATTGGATAGCGTTCCGGAAAGTAGATAAATAGAAAGAATTTGCCACCCTCATAGGGACTGCCGGGCGGTCCCAATATCGTTGCCTGCCAATAGTTATTCTGACGATCCAAGGGTATGGCCGAAATGCCCTCCGACTCGTAGCTGTTCAGCAGATTCGCCTCGCCGCGTAGAAAATTGTTGCGTATCACGTTGCCCTGCTCGCCAGCCGGCGGCGACTGGCTGCCCAGCTCGATGAGGCAGGTGCGACAAAAGCAGGATGACATCAATGCCCCATACAGCTTATACCAGTCGGGCAGCTCGGCGAGGCTCTCGAACAGCGGCCAGCGCTGTTTAATGTACGCCTTCCACATGCTCTGTGCGGTGTTCTTGGCAATGATGTCGTGCCACTGTTTGCACACCTCGCTGGCCATCCACAGCGACATGTCGTCCAAATAGGCGAAGATCTTGAGCATCACCTCGACGGGAATGCGGCTCGTGATGCTTTTGCTGCTGCTGTTGTTGTTGCTGCCGCCGGCACCCTGTGCATTGTATTCGTGCGCACGGGCACGTCCGTCCGCTAGCTCCAGCATGTAATGGGGCAGTGCAAGCGGCGCTGCGGGGCGTGGCCTTTTGATGGGCAGCAGAAATGGATTTACCGCACGTTCGTGCTCAAAATCACGCTCCGGTGTGTCGCGACGTGCCGGCAGTGCCAGCGGTTCCACTAACTGCTCTGGCGGCACCTGTTGTTGCTGTGCCGGCTGCGGTTCCTGTTCCTGAACCGGATGTTCCATGTTTGCCGGCTGTAGTTGCTGCTGCTGTTGTTGTTGTTGTTGTGCAGCTGGTGCCGCATCTTCTAGATCTTCAAAGCCCATAATATCAGCATCATTCTCCGTTTCGTCATCCTCCTGCTTGTCTTTGAAGGGCGGCTCATCGTTGCCCGAATCCTCGTCGTCCGACAATTCCGTCAGCAGCTCCTCGGCCCGCTGTGCGTTATATAGAAATGCGTGACAAGCGCCGCAGAGAGGCTCACCGAAATTGGGTCCATAATAGCCATTGCATACCCAACACGCGTTGCTGTTCTGCAGTTGCACCAAAAAAATTCAATTGCACTGAGGATAGTGATTTTGTTGTATACACACCGAAAAGCAAAAAGTGGGCTCCGTTAGCAATTGTTTGTCTTTGTCCTCTTGCTGCTGTTCCTGCTCGTTTTCGATGTCGCCGGCGTCGTTCATTTCATCATCGCTGGCATTTAGTTGCTCCAACAGCTGCTCCTCTTCTTTTTGCTGCTGCTGAAGGCAGCTAGTCATTTTCGTGTTGTGTTGAAAATTGTTATAACAAAAAATCCGAAACGATGCCCTTACTCGTCATGCAACGGTAGGATACTTGGCATCGATATAGTTATCGTTATCGATAGCATACCTTTTATTGCAATTTTAGCGCATAGAGAAGGTTACACTGCAGTTTCAAAAATTAATACAACATTTAGTAGTGCATAATTTGCATTGTTAAACTATTAATACTTTGTTAATACTGTTTTTAATTTGCCTTTGCTGTCACTTTCTCCAAAAAAAGAATCTACAAATAAAAGCGGCTTTACATTTGTATCTATTAATTAAAATTTAAAAATAGTTAGGTTGATAATTTAAACCTATATCCTATACTTTAATAATAATAATGAATTCATTGTTGTGTGTGAAATCTTATTTCGATAACTTCTACAAATAGGAAATTGTAAATAGTGTTGTGCATTGAAGTTCAATTTAAAGACTAAGTTCATTTGAGCGAACAAATTATTTTTGTTCGTTCGATTGAGCGTTATCATTCGTTTGTGCTTAAATTAAAGATATTATTTTTTTATTTGTCAATTAATGTATTGAAAAAGATTATTGTTCTCCGTTAATAAATATTGTTGGTTTTTTCTTCAAATTTATTGAACTACAACCTGAGGCGCAGCTAGTTCAATCGAACTTGTTCAGAACGACTCGAAACAACTCTAATTGCAGCGTCACACGTGAGATCTTAATTACGAATTGCGACAATATCAAAATGAAACAAAAGAAGAAGCTGGGTGCGTCACAATTGATTTTGTTATATATATTTGATTAAGGTTTAACCAATGTTCGCTCGCTACAGCTGTCGGTCTCAGCCGCGAGGAGCGACAGGTGCTTGTCATTGGTGAAATAATACAAGAGCTCCTCAAGGCACACGAAGCCAAAAAAGATGTGAATCTGAATCGGATGAAGTCCCTGATCTCATCCAAATATGGACTGGATAGCTCGCCGCGACTTGTGGACATCATAGCGGCTGTGCCGCAGGATGCCAAGAAGATACTGCTGCCCAAGCTGCGCGCCAAACCCATACGAACCGCAAGCGGCGTAAGAGAAATTTCTAAAATTACTATTACTGTATTAACTATCATATGTATATATTATTAATGATTATACATTTTGTAGATTGCCGTTGTGGCTGTCATGTGCAAGCCGCATCGTTGTCCGCACATAAATTTCACAGGCAATATTTGCGTTTATTGCCCCGGCGGACCGGACAGCGATTTCGAGTACTCGACACAGTCATATACGGGCTACGAGCCCACGTCGATGCGTGCCATACGGGCGCGCTACGATCCCTTCCTGCAGACGCGCCATCGCGTCGAGCAGCTTAAACAGTTGGGCCACTCCGTCGACAAGGTGGAGTTCATTGTGATGGGCGGCACATTTATGGCCCTGTCGGAGGAATATCGCGATTATTTCATACGCAACCTGCACGATGCCCTGTCCGGGCACTGCAGTGCCAATGTAGCAGAAGCAGTGCGTTATTCGGAGAAATCACGGACCAAATGCATCGGCATCACAATTGAGACGCGCCCGGATTACTGCTTAAAACGTCACATCTCCGATATGCTCAGCTATGGCTGCACACGCTTGGAGATCGGTGTGCAGTCCGTTTATGAGGATGTGGCCAGGGACACAAATCGTGGTCATACGGTGCGTGCCGTCTGCGAGACCTTTAAAATGGGCAAGGATGCCGGCTACAAGATCGTCACGCACATGATGCCCGATTTGCCGAATGTGGACTTTGAGCGCGACATTGAGCAGTTCATTGAGTACTTTGAGAATCCCGACTTTCGCTCGGATGGCCTGAAAATCTATCCGACACTGGTTATACGCGGCACCGGTCTCTATGAGCTATGGAAGACGGGTCGCTACAAGTCGTATCCGCCCTCGATGCTGGTGGATTTGGTGGCCAAAATACTAGCACTGGTGCCTCCGTGGACGCGTGTCTATCGCGTACAGCGCGACATACCCATGCCGCTGGTCAGGTAGGTGCCCTTCAAATCTGCATTAAATATATATTTCTCATATATTTTATACGCATTGCAGCTCTGGCGTTGAGCATGGCAATCTGCGTGAATTGGCGCTGGCGCGCATGAAGGATTTGGGCACCGTCTGTCGGGACGTGCGCACACGCGAGGTCGGCATTCAGGAGATACACAATAAAGTGCGTCCCTATAAAATTGAGCTGATACGCCGTGATTACGTGGCCAACGGCGGCTGGGAGACCTTTCTGTCATACGAAGATCCCGAACAGGATATACTTGTTGGGCTGCTACGCTTGCGCAAATGCTCGCCGGACACCTTCCGGCCCGAGTTGCAGGGCGGTTGCTCGATTGTGCGCGAGCTGCACGTCTACGGCTCTGTGGTTGCGGTCAATTCACGGGATCCGACCAAGTTCCAGCATCAGGGCTTCGGTACGCTGCTCATGGAGGAGGCGGAGCGTATCGCATTAAGAGAACATGACAGCCAAAAGATAGCAGTCATATCCGGCGTCGGCACGCGCAATTATTACCGTAAACTTGGCTATGAACTGGACGGGCCGTACATGTCCAAGAAATTAAACAACCCATAAATACAGACTTATGTATATCAATTTTATGCTTGGCTTAGTCGAATAGTGTAAAACACTCGCTTTCTTTGTGGAGCACAAAAGGGAAATAAATGCTGCTGGCTTGACTATATCTAGACTTGTCTAGATACTTATGGATAGAAACTGAAAGCATCATTTGAAGTCCTTGTAAATCATGTTTGTAAAGGAACACAATTTTGCAACTGATTGTTCAAATAGTTACTATATAATGTAGCTGTTCCTTTTGATGTTTTTTTTAAAAACACTTATATTGAAAACAATATATGATATATAAGGATCAAGTGCAATCATAACATTTTTTCACTTTAAATAGCATATAGCATTGTATAACATAGCTTTTAATTAATCAATTTTCTCAGGATATCTTAAGAAAAGGAATAATGTTTAAGCTCTCTGTTCCAGCGGCAACATGATAATATATTCAATTCGCACACCTACTTTCTCACATTCGATATTTAAAATTCTGAAATTCTTAAAAGGTTTTTGAAGTAAAACAGGATGGTTGATGTTTTGCCCCGTCTAGTTTCGGTTTGGTTTCTACAAAAAAAATCAAATTATAATTCCGAACTTGAATGCTGTTATCATAAACGTTATTGCAAGAATATAAATACACATATGATATATATGAAATGCATTTAATATGATAGTCGATTAGGCAGTCAAAGGAATAAATTTATGAATATATAATTACAGCTATAGCAAGACATTCAAATTTCGATCATAAACATTTCGTTGCCATAATATTTAGCTTATAAAATATTTGGAGACATTTTAAAACGGGAAAATACTTGTGTCGTGTAAAAAACGTAATTATAAATAATGATAATTGTAAATTGTGCTTAGACGCTAATTAGTTATATGTCAACCTATTTTTTTGGCAATGCCTCCTCGTCCGTGGGATCACAGTCGGCACAGTGCCAGGAGTAGCCGCGAATTTTCGGCGACTTCTTCAGCGGCGGATCGAGGCAGGCGAAATGATAATGCTTATGGCACTCGTCACAAGTCACAACCTGATTGGGTTTGCCGGTTTGCGTGCAGACGCAACAATTGATCTCGACAGCCACCTTGGGATTGGAGACACGCGGTCGCCCCACGCGCTGTTTGCGCGGCGTCGACTTGCGTGGACTAACCTTCCGCGGTGGCGATGACGTCTCCGGCAAAAGCTTGGGCTCCTTCACCTCCTTGACCTTTTGCGGCGTTTGGGGAGCCGGCGTTATCAGCGTGCTGGCAACAACAATGGGCACAACGGTCTGCTCGGGCTGGGTGAGATCCTCGACGGTCTCAACGGAGGTGGGACGTGATGCTTCATCCACGGAGCGCACTGCATTGGCGGGCACATAGAAACTGCGCGATTCGGGCGCATCTTCGCCGGGCAAACGCAGCGCTTTGAATATGATTTTGATGGGTCTGCCGGAGTTGGCATTGTCCGGCGTGGCGTCGTCAGCATGTGCGCGCTTTTTACGCTTGCGCTTGTGCTCCTTGCTAAACGACTTTTCGGTGTCCGATGACAGATTGTGCTTGTTTTTGTGCTTATCCTTGCGCTTGCCCTTGCGCGACGATGGCTTGCACGAATCGTCAATAGAATCCTCGCAGCCGGACAAATGCGGGGCAACAGCTGCTTGTGGTACGTTCACCAGCTCCAGACTGGCCGCTTGAACTGTAAGGGAAGTAAATGGGATTAGGAACTTTTAACTGATTGAGCATACCTACCATTAACGGGCGTCTTGCGCGGCGACTGCATCTTGGCGCGCTTTGGCGACTTGGTCAAATCCTCGCTAGCCTCTATAGCTGCGGGCAGTGATTTGTTGAGCGCCCGCTTCAGCTGCTGCTGCTGCTGCTGCTGCGTCGGCATCTCTTTGGGCACATCGTCCAGCGAGTAGCGATCCACGTAGACCAAATGCCCCTCCTTGTTGAAGCGGGTGCGCGACTTGCGCGGACCTGGTGATATCTCGGTGACCGCATCGGATACGTCGGATTTGTCGCAGCACTCGGAGCACTGCCAGCCATACTGTTTGGACT
Source organism: Drosophila robusta (assembly GCA_035043565.1). NCBI lineage: Eukaryota > Metazoa > Arthropoda > Insecta > Diptera > Drosophilidae > Drosophila > Drosophila robusta. Next base: position 1,620,817 of record JAWNMW010000080.1, read on the forward strand.
TCTTGGGCGGACGTGTCAGCGGCGGATTCAGGCAGCCCAAATGATAATGCAGATTACAGGTGTCGCACTTGACCAGCAAATGCTGATCGTTGTTGCGCTTGCAGATGCCACAGCTGACGGCGGGCGCAATGGAGGAGGTCGAGGCCTTGACGCCGTGCAATTGCGACTGCTGCGTGCTCAGCAGGCGTGAATTGTCCAATTTGCTGCCGGGCGTGGCCAGGTGGGCCAGCGGAAATCCAACGCCCATTTTGAGCGCGGCCGCTGTGGGCACCGAAATGGGTCGCTGTGGCGGCGGCGTCGCCACCTTGGGCAACTGCTCCGGCAGCGGATGCGCTACCAGCTCCACGCTGGCCAAGCTCAGGCCGGGACAGAGCTGCGCCAGGCTATGGTGCAGCGATTTGAGGCACATGACCAGAGCATCTCGTGTGGACTTCACCTGTTTGCGCTCCTCCAGCGCATTGTCGTACTTGGCGCGCAGCTCATCCTGCTCCCGACTGAGCGACGCATTCTGCTGGATGAGCTGCTGTTGCTGCTGCTTGAAGTCGGACATGCGAACAATGCGATCCATGTAGTAGGCGGTGAACTCCACGCTGAACGCGGGCGCAATGTGCCACTTTTTGCGTATGTCCTGCAGCGCCTGAATGTGTGCCTCGCGCTGCTCCAAATGCTGCACATCCACGGCCATGAACTCCGCCTTGGCCAGCAGGCGACGGCAGGCGGAGGCGGAGCTGGTCAGCAGGCGCGACATCTTCTGTGTGGGCACCCAGGGCGTTGGCTTCAGCTGCTTGTGCTGCGCGTATTTGTGCTGTATCTTTAGCAGCTTGCGCTGAATGCGCGCCTGTGCCGGATTCGGATTCGCTGCGATCAGCTGCTGCTGGACGAGCGCCCGCTGCTTGGCCTGCTGCAGCATGTTGAGCCGGAGCGTGTGATAGTTGCGCCGTCGCTTCTTGATCATCTCCTTCTCCGAGTGCACCTTGCAGTGGGCGTAAAACGGATCGGCCGCATCATCCTCGTGATGCGCCTCGATTAGATAGCCGGCGACCTGGGCGCAGGTGACGTGGAAATACGTTTTGCACATGCCCGCATCGCAGCCAATGCAGACGCCGGTGCGCGCGAATAGCGCGTTGTCGCACAGCGAGCAAAGCTTGGCGCCCCACTTGCTGTACTGCATCTCGAACAGCGTCACCGAGCTAAGCTGCTCGACCTCGCCGAAGGCCACGCCCGGAACGTACAGTGCACATATCAAGTGCACCCATTTTCCCACGTCCGTTTCCTTGTAAATGCCGCCCTTGTTCGGGCAGAGCTCACAGTCCGGCTCCGAGACGCCCGCCCGACACGCCTCACAGAACCACGGCTCCGTGGAGCACGTGGAATTGGTGCTGGAGATGCTCACATTGTCGCTGACTCCGTAGCAGCCCTCGTGCACGGACACGCCACACGAATCGCACTCGACAATCTCGTTGACGTCGTCGCTGCGCTCACCCAGGCACACGCAACACATGCGCTTTGGCGGCGCCACCGATTCACCGTTATAGCCATTCAAGCGCGGCGGCGCAACAAGCGCGAGCTGAACCGGCTGAACTGCTGCGTCTTCCACTTGCTGCTGCTGCTGCTGCTGCACGGCATTGTTATCGCCTAGCAGCTGGCGCAGCTGCAGCGTTGAATCGTCGGTGTCGTCGCCGTCGCCGGCATTTGAGTCGCTGTCGCTGCCGCTGCTGCTGCTCGCGTCGCTGCTGTCGCCATCGCCGTCGCTTTCATCTTTTGAGCCATCCGAACAGTTGTCAATATCGGGCAAAAAATCACTGTCCGATGAACTTTCGCCCAAATCAAAGTCGAGCAGCGCCTGTGTTGTTATTTTGGGTTGGCGAACGCGCTTAAAAGGCGCCATTTAATAATTTTTTTACTTTTTACACAAATTGCAAGAAAAATCGTCCGACGTAATAGGGGTGGACTTTTGTCGACAAAAGTTATCGGTGTAAAATAATCGACATTATGTCATCGCTATTTGGCTTGAAAATAAATTCCTTGCTGGCGATAGCGCCTAGATGGCGCCATTTGATATTTTAATTTTTTCCGCTGTGTTTAAAAATAATCGCTGTAAATACATCACTATAGCGAAAAATTTGTCGCACAAATAAATATAAGCCTTTGGCCACTCAGTCATAAATTAAAAGCGAAGCATCTATTTTTGTACCGATAATGAATTTATTTATTAGAAAATTATGACCAATTATTATATTTATATTAAAAACTACATTTTCTTTACTAATACTTAAAATACCTCCAATTGCTCTATAGGCAGCCATTTGGAGCTCTCCAAAGCATCATAGAGATGTCGATCTGAGTCGATGGTCTCACGATTGAGCTTCTCCACGTCCAGCACAAACTTGTGCTCCTCCAGACCGTAATCTTCATCTGTTGCGGCCGCGCTGCTAACCGTTGTGCTCTGCTGCTGCTGCTGCTGCTCGTATTGGGCGCTGCGCTGGGCGCTCCACGCCTCGGCATGCTGGGCGAGCGTCTGTGGATTCGAGTGGGATTGCGACATTGCCTGTTGATAGTAGGCGGCGGCATCGGTGATGGAGGAGCGGCCGCCTGCTCGTAATAGCCCTGCCAGGCATTGTAGCCCTGCCAGTAAGTGCTGGTCGGATCGTAATATTGCGAATAATCGGCGCCCGCACTGGTTGAGGACGCTGCCGTAGTGGAGCCGCCGTAGCCGTAGCTTGTGCCCCCATTGCCCAGGGCAGCGCTTAGCTCGGCCTTGGGCTTGGGCACGGCATTGCAGATCTTGATGGGCTTGGTGCCCAGGCCCACATAACCGTTCATGTCGTACAGCGCCGACTTTTGCTCATCCTCAATGCCAAAGCGCACAAAGCCGTAGCCCTTGGAGAAGCCCAGACTGTCGAGTATCACCTTCGCCGTCTTGATCGATGTGTACTTGCTAGAGAATACCTTGTACAGCGAATAATCGTCCACGTCGGAGCTGAGATCACCTACCCAGACGCTAAACTCACGCTCGTTGCCAGGCAATTTATATGAATTGCTCGCGGAATTCAGCCTAAAACGCACAATGGGATTTGTGCCGGGAATGGGCTTGCCATTTAATTTGTGCATGGCGTCCAGTGCGTGATCGTCCGATATGAAATTGACAAAGCAATAGCCAGCCGGCTCGCCAGTGTATTTGTTACGCATGAGACGCACTGTAGTCGGATCTTCGCCCATTTTGCGAAATGCGGCAATTATGAAATTTTCCGTCATGTACGATTCTAACTACAGAACAAATGATTAGTGATTAAAAGTGCCAGAGTTTGCCACATGTCACTTACGCTGCCCATCCATAGTTGACAATGTACGGAAGTCATTTTCTTGCTTGAATTTCTTTATTTTGCGTTATTCTCAGAATCAATTGACAACTTAAACACGCGTAAACAAGTTCGACAATAAATTCGATTAGCTACAGAGTTGTATGACAGTCACTTTATCGAAAAAATGTAGCGCTGCCGCTCAGTTAGACAGTTTTTATAGAAAACGTAAACAAAGCACACGTTGAAAACTTTCTGGCAACGCCTTATCCAGTTCATATTTGAATTTTGACTGTTTATCAATACTTTTTTGGCAAGATGCGCATAACGTTCGCACAATGGGCTGCCTTTACGGCGAAATTGAAGGAACTGCGCATTATCTTAGATCCTACCTGCGATGCTTCAAAGGGTGCCAGGTTTGCTAAACACATAAGACGATTATTATATAATTTTACATAAAAACAATTCATTACAACAGGGAATATGTGAAGAGATTTTATCCCAATCTCAAAAAGGAAAATCCCAACTTGGCCATCCTGGTGAGAGAGTGCGTTGGCGTGCAGCCAAGACTCTGGGCGCGCTATGGTTAGTTGGAAAGCGGAGAATTTAAACATAATATATTTATTCTTGCATTTGTATTTTTAGGCAAAGGCAAGGAAGTCTCGATATCGCTGGCAAATCAAACGGCTCCAGATATACAAAAAAAACTAGATGCGGTGGGCAAATAAGCAGTCACGCCCACGCAGTTTTTTGGCAACAATTGTAGGCTAAATTTAAATAAAACATGCCAATGAAAAGTGAACCCAGCTTTTCCTATAGATTCAGAATCTCTTAAATACTGAAGCCTTTGCGTGGATGGGTAAAAAAGGGTATATCGTTGTGCAAATCTGTGTAACTGACAGAGGGAGGCATCTCCGATCTGCTGAGTTGATTTAGCCATGTCCGTTTAAGAATAAACGTTCGAGTTCAAGAATTAGGGGACGAAGCTTGCAGCTGGGTTTAGGGTAGCCCCTAGTCGGGTACTCCCGACATAAACCCTTTTCTTTTTATTTAAGTAGCACACACACATACACACAAATACGTAGTTTATGGTTAAGTAATTACGCTTTGTATACGATAAGCAGAGGTCAACACACTGTCTAGTTACTAAATGGCGGCAGGCCAAACTGTTCGGGCTTGAAATCTTCCAGAGAGCGCAACACCTGCGTGGCGTGGGCGCAACGTTCCTTGGATAGCCGCTCGTCGGGCACCATCACGACCTGCATGCCAGCACTGTTGCCCGCCTCAACGCCATTGGGCGAATCCTCGAACACCAAACAATTCTCGGGCTCCGGCTTATCGCCAAAACGACTGGCGGCCACCAAAAAGATATCCGGCGCCGGTTTGCCATTCTTCACCTCACTGTCCGAGGAGCCGCAGACGCGATGATGGAACAAATTGAAAAGCTCCCGATGATGTGTGGTCTTCAGCTCGACCATCTCGGCGCCCGAGCTGGTGGCCAACGCAAAAGGAACTCTATTGGCGTGCAAATGACGCAAAAGCCTCTCAGCACCTGCAAAGGGATTAGAATGATTAGAATGAGATTGAAATATAGCAAGCATTTATATCCTTGCGGCGAGTATTATGTAATGCATAGAAGGAGACGCCTCCGATCCTATGAAGTTTGTTTGCTTTTATGCAATCTAGCCTATTGTCATGAAACTTTGGCATTTGTCCGGCTTTTTGTTGCAGTCAGTATCGGAGTCAATCGGAGTCGGCCGATTCGGAACTCTATAGGATATAGCAAACTTGCTCCAACATATCTGCAAGACCTTATCAACATCGGACTACTATATTATATAGCTTACATAGTCACAATCGTTCAAAAATTAGCTTTTGTATGAACAACTTCTATGTTTTCCCTTATATCGGACAGTATACTATATAGCTCGTATGAGCAATAGGGTTAACTTAGTTGGGTTTATTCTAATCCAAGCTTGGCATCTAATTATAGATATACTATAGATATATAGCGCACATTTACTATATGTCTGCAAAGGTATTTAATCTTCGGCGGCCCGAAGATAAACTTTGTTACAATGTGTTACACATTGGAGATAAAACACGAAATCGAAGGCAAATAACATATGGGCGAAATGGGCGTTATATACGGTATATATGTGTGTGTGCTGGTTCGATCTGCTACTCTACTAACGGTAGACGTTGCTAACCTTCGAGCAGGGGCACATTGCGCAAACGTTCACCGCACATTTTGTGATAACGCTGCAGGAAATCGGCCACTGTCATCGGCAGCTGGCACTCATTGATGGCTATTTCGGCGGATCGCTGTTCCGTAGTGCCCATCACCCGGAAACGCACCGCCTCCGGATACGGTCGGCCAAAACTGCCAGCTATTTGCTTTGTGATTTCCTCGTAAATACGTTCGGTGTCTGCAAGAATATAATGCGAATATGGAAGACCAAATTAGTACCTGGCATCAATTGGGCATTTCCCATGAGGGCACGTGCATTGTCTGTCTGCTGTTTGGCGTACTCCTCCCATGTCAGCGGCAATTCATAGTACTTAACCATGAATTCGCCGACGGGACGCGTCTGCAGACCCATTATCTGCTGCTTCACATCGAACGTGTAGATTTTGCCATACGGATCGAGCACCATTTGAGCGGCCTTCGTGTAGAGGGTCTCGGTGTCTGGTTAGAAGCAAGTGTAAACGAGGATGCACCACGTGAAGCGTTCAACTTACCCAGCAACAGGCCGTCCATGTCGAAGATGCAGTGCGTCACCTTTCTCAACACCTTTTGCGCCATTTTGCCACCTTCTTATTTTCGTTGCTCGTTATGTAACGGTGTAAGAGCTGTTTGCAGGCAATCGGTAACGTTAACTGCAAATAAATGCAAAAACATTTGGTCAACAACTGTTCAGTCGCTTTTTTCTCTCGTTTCGAATCACAAAATGTTCGTGGCACTTTTCTTGTTTTGCTCTTATTTTATAATTTGTAAACTTGTCATTGCTTCAAGGGCAGTCCCTCCCTCCTTAGTTTCTACCGGAAATGTAACCACCTTGACCTACACGTAATGCTTCCTGCTATTCACTTCTTTCGCGGCTAACACAACCGTTCAGCAAAGCGCAGCGCGTAAATCTGTCTCGAATGTGAGAAATTCTGCCATTCAATGCAGCAGAGGGTAGCGACAAGGTTGCCAGACTTTGCGTCAAATGGCCAAATAGAAAACTTTCCATGTGCATACCCTGTAGTTACAGATAAACGTTAGAGGGGCATGCTTGCTTGAATTACTACAAGTTAACATTCGATAATGGATTGATTAATTTTAAGGAATTGACTAAAATATGGAATTAAATAAAAATTAAACTGAACTTAACTTAATGGTAAAGATCAATTCAATAAAAAATATTTAAATATACAAACACAACTCTTTAAAGTCCTCTACCGTATTTTGATCTAACCCAAAATTTCTTTTAAAACAATTTTTTTATATTTTGAACATATTGTTTTAACTTTTTAAACCATTTACAGGGCATGGTTAGAGTATTTACACTTGTTGCCGTTGGTATGCGATGACAATCGATAATATGCATACACACAAATTATTTCCTAATATGCACCCCCTCACCGACGTCTCCCACATGCGAATAATTCCAAAAATACTAAATACTACTTAAAAACATCAATGAAACCCTGACGTCACAAATTGTAAAATCAAAAAAGACGCATGAAAAATCATGAATACAATTGATTTGTTTTTCGTTTTAAATTTATTAAAAAACAAATACATTTTTGATGGTCGAATGTATTACGTTCAGTTGCATTTAGAAGAGGAATATCTGTAAGAGAAAAAAATAAATTAATACAAAATATTAGAGTTGCGAATTGAAGTGAACTTATTCAGTAAAAAGTGAACAAGACTATTCCGTTGGTCAGTTATTCATATATATATGCATGTGAACTATGCATTCTGTTGTTTTTCATTCGAAAAACTGAACGAAGCGAATAGTTTATAATTAACTTAATAACTGAACAAGTGAATAAAATGGCTAATTTAGTTTATGACTCGAAAATTAACAATTGAACTTATAGCAAAAAACTAAAGACTGTTTTGGGTAGACTGGAACGCACCTTAAACTTAGGCGCTCAGCAAGCAGACACCACCGGCTTTCTTGATCTTGTCCTCAGCCTTCTTGGAGAAGTACTTGGCCTTGACGATGATGGGACGAGCGGGCAAATGGCCGCGACCCAACAGTTTGTAGTAGCCCTAAGGAAGAGATAGAATATAGACATTACTAAATGGAAAAAAAATAAAATTAAATAGATTTATCTGCTTTGTTTTTGATCTGTAAGGCTTTCTCAACACGGGGAGAGCAATTGTACGGTCGCATTCAGTCCGCCCATCGCCTTGGGTGTCTCTTCATATCAAAAATAAACAGAATTGTATTCGCATTTCAAATGAACTTACAAATTGAACCAGATCAATGACTGGCGCCTTTGTGCTCTTCTCCTTCTCCAGTTCGGCGAACTTCTCAGCACCGACAAGGGACCACAGTTTGTCCAAATTGATTTCGGGCCTGAACTTGTGCTGGCGACGCAGATGGAAGTTCCTCATGCCAACCTTGCCGAAGTAGCCAGGATGGTATTTGTCGAAGTTGATGCGGTGATGGTGCATGCCACCAGCGTTACCGCGACCTCCCGGATGCTTGCGGTGCTTGCCGATACGGCCATGACCGTGGCTGACGTGACCACGCAGCTTCCTGGTCTTCTTCCTCTTGATATTCGACTGCAAGCGAAGAAAAGAGCAAAACAATTCCAGTATTAGTTTTCGATATCGGTACACGTGCATGGACAGCGGCAACGGCGAACGGTGGCTGCTTCCAGTAACACATGGAAGAGGTTATGTTTGCACGCCGTCGTCACTCGTTTTTATTGTTTTGCTCACTTTTGCTTTGTTCAAGCATGCTGCAATTTATTGTATTGCATGTGGCATAGTTGCCATTTAACTTTAACACATTCACATTTGCTTATGCGTGTTATACATTCGTTTTAATCGAAATTTCAATGCACAACTCATTGCAACGTCCACTCACCATCTTCAGAGTTTTGGAAAGAAAGAAGTGAGCAAAGTTGGCTGCGCTACAAAACTGTCATTGCAAGCGTGCGCGACGCTTTACAACACTGTTAGGGTGACCAGTTATTACAATAATATAACTGATTGTTTCATGAGTTTTTATTTATTTCGCAAAATATATGTCATATGCCAATGGAGTAATGGTAAAACCAAAATATAATAGTAAGTAAGCAAATCAACTGAATGCCTAAAATGAGACATTTTAAATAATTTATTATGCCCGGTTTATTGGTGGCATCACAGATAAGCAGCTCTTATTTAAAGAATATAAGTAGATTAGCAACTCTAGCGATACATCGTTTACGTATATCGATAACAACGATGACCAGGTTGGGTATTTAAAAAATTTAAGTTGAGCCATTTTAGTGTTTGCCGCGTGCAGTCACACTGCTGTTTATTTATGTTTAGTCGCTGCTGTTGAAAATTATTGCATATTTTAGTTTAATTGCGATTACAGTGGTGTTTAACAATAAATGCAACTGCGATAATAAACATAAAAATAACGCAAAACGAAAATCAAAAATTGTATTTTGCAACAGCAGCGGCAAGAACGCGACATTTGGTGTGGTGTGTGTTTTCTAGTGTTTTTCTAGAAATAGAAATTCTTTTGCCAAACGAAAAAGGCACTTTGTGTACTATATATATATACGTATATATATGTATTTACCTATGTATATTGAGTGAAAGCGCGTGTTTTTTAGTCATATTTATGCGCGTGCCTTGGCAAATGCGCTCAGCAGCCTCGCTAGATAAAAGCAAAAGAGAAAAAAAATTGTGCGTTCGTGCGGGGGAGCAGCAAACGAAAAGGGGAGCACCGCCTCATTACTCATCCGTCTATTTGTGCGTGCGAAAAGCGACAAACGAAATAACAACAACAACGATTTCACACAACGAACGACGACAAGTAGCAAAGGCGCAACAAATGTTTGTTAAAACGTAACAAAGTTGAAGGTGAGACCTATAATAAAACGCCGTCTTCACAGTTAAAGCTGAGCTTCGATAATAGACAAATAGCAGGGTTGCGTCGATCTAGGCTGCAGATGACTCATGTCTGGCAACGCTCAACATAGGCAAAGTTCAGTGGCATCGCCCATTCCACAATTGCGGATGCGTCACACTAGCTTTACACACACACACACACATATATGCACTTTTACACACATACAACTGAAGCGCATCTCTTTGCCCGCCGCTAGAAGAAGAACCACCAGCGGCAGCTCAGCAAAAACAATTTAAACCTTGGCTGCAAGCTCACAACACAAGATAATAGTAGTTCGGTTCAGGGTTCAAACCAATTGGGTTTGATTCGTGAACCCGGTTTTAAGTGTAAAGGATAGAATAGACTATTTCATGACTTAAAAAGCAAAAATCGAATTTCAAATCTAAGTATCAAAAATTCTCACAAATTGTTGTTAATGCTTCTGTTCTGCTAAAGCAATACATGCTTTGAGAACTGATATTAAGGAAAAATATTCAATTATTCTATTTATGATTTATAAAGAAAATAAATTATTTTCACTTTAGCTATGTTCTCTTTAAGGAAGGGCCAATATTTTCTAGTAAATTCTTAATAACAAGAGGTACTAAAACATCAGCACTTAGGTTAAAAAACCAAATGTTTTTTAAAAAATTTTATTTTTAAGCAGCTGGTTCAGGTCTTAATTTTAAAAATATTGGAGTTGCGTGCTCAATCTGGATCGATTCAAAAACAATTTGCAGCCTTGATTTAGCAAATCTAAACAACCAAAAAAGGCAGTTCGGTTCACGATTTCACTTCCGTTTTCCATATTTATATTTAAAATTTAAAATTAAATAATTAATTTATTAAATTATTTCAGACATGTTTTGTTTTAGTTAAGGTTTGCCCGGGTTAGTTGGGTTCATAAGAAATCATACGTATATCGGGCTCAAGTCAGTTTGGTTGAAATTTGTTTTGCAGCCCTGATTTCAACACACATTCGCTCCCCGCTCCTTTCAGCAAATGTTATTTATTGCCAAAGCTGAAGTTGTTGCACTCGGCAAAAGGTTGAAGTGCCCGGCACTTATGCTGCACATAATCCATAGGGTCAATAGCTGGCAGTCGAGCAGGCAGCCTGTCTTCAAGTGGCATTGCCGCCTTCAACGTTGCCTTCAGCGCTGTTTGTTTGTGCTGCACAAATGACACCACAAAGGAGTCTTCTAGGAGTCATATAGTTACTGCAGTTGCCACAAAGCACACGACACGGCACGTTGCCCCACCCCAGACCATCCCAGTCCCCAAGCCCCCAAATCCACTAGCGGCCAACAAATTTGAACTGCTGCCAAAAACAGAAAATGTGCACGTTCAAAAGAAAAAAGTAGACAAACCAATTCGCCAGTTTTTATTATTCACCTTGGGACTAAGGATTTGGGCAATAGGCAGAGAGCAGATAGTAGATATGTCAGTTTCCTGCCAAGCTTAAAGAGATTGCTTTAAGTTATGCATAGAACATTCCCCATAAGCAAAATTGCAAGAGAAAAGGTTGAACTGCAGACAGCGATCTATATAAATAAACAGTTTATGAGTAAATGTTATCTTTTAAAGTATATTAAATTAAAAAAATATATGTTTATTTAAATTGGTTTGTTCTGATTGATTCCTGATCAACAGTAGTTATTTAGCCCATTTAGGTTTTGGAAAAGTGCCACCTGAAAAAGATTTGTATGCAATTTGTGTTTTTAATTAAATAAAAAGTACTTTTAAAGAGCAAAGCCGATATAAAGCTATAGCTCTTCTATTGTTTGTTAATTTTTTAAAATGTTTTAAGGCTATTGCCTTAAAGAAAAATAGATATAAATATGTATTAAATGAAAAGCTAAATGAATATACACTTATATTATATTTCCTGCATTAAAATTTACGTAAATACTGAAACAAGAATACGATATTTAACGATTTCTACTTAGCGCAAATGAAATGTTTCAATGACCCTACATTTTGTATTTGTTTTTTTGGTGCCTCATTAAGACGAAATGTCTTATGTGAAATGTTTGTCGAGCATTCGGAGCTGTTTCATAAATGATATGCACTGTCTGCGGCAATATAATTCAGTTTCGATCGCATTATTATTGTTATTTTTGCGCATTAATGAAAGCGTTTCATGAATATTTCCCGCCCAACCAACAACAAATGGGGAATTTTGTGCCTCTGTTTTCCTTTTTAGTTTTGCGGGTGAATGCAAAGCAAACATTTGTTTTATTCTTTTTATATACGTGTAGAGGGTACTACGATTGTGGCATTAAGTTTGTAAAAATATGCAAAATTTAAAACACATGTAAATATACAAACATAGATAAAATAAATATAAAATGAGTAAACATAAAATAGAAAAATATAAATATAAAAAAATACAAAACTATAACAATATGCCTGTATACATTTTTGAGAAAAGTCTCGTATATATCTTTAATCAGAATAATATTTATGAATTCTTTGATAAGATTTTAGCTAAGACTAGTTGACTATATATATCAATCTTCTGCAAGGGCATTTAACAATCGGTCACTATAATAGAAATATTTTTCTCTCTTTCGCTGCTTGCTGTTGACCTCATTTTTGTCGATGCGATACAAAATATGCCACATTCAGTTAGCAATTCGATATTCCGTTTTGAACAAATTATGAACTGCGCGCCCACACATCGCCGGAGCCAGCTGCAACAACAACAAGGAACAACGAGAACGAGAACATTAAATTGAAGAATAACATGAACTTCCTTCCCACTTCAAATCTTCGACAAATGGGGGCGTCCGATTGGAACTCTGTCGTCTGTATATAAATAGAGATGCAATCAAATTATATTATGGCCATATATCTCTCTCCCTCGAAATGCATCTCAAGTGCCTCAAACTTAAATCTCAGCATCGACATTGGGCTCCGAACCGGCCGTGACAAGATTTTACTGGCTGTCGAACTGCATTCGTTTGGTTTGTGTTTTCTTGTGATTTTCTTTTGTGTTTCTTTGGTTTTTCTTTGGTCTTTGCTTTGACTTTGTGCCGTGATAATCTCTCTGAGAATTTGTTTTTCTTGTATACAGCATCTTACATTGGTTTTTGTAATTTCAATTGCCAATTCTTTCACACCTACCCAAAAATGTTTTCTTTTGTTTTTGTTTACATATCGTTCGGGTTTTCACGTTGTCGCTCAAAGTGGCAACGAAAGAGGAATGTGGAAAATCAAGAAGAGAGCCATGTGAATTTCCCTCATCAAATTGCGCACTTCCGGAAGCTGTTGCAGCATCATCAACATAATTATTTGCCATAATAACAGCACGATCTGTCGCTGTTTATTTTTTATTTTGTTCTATACCCCGCACAAATATTATTGTGGCAAATATGAACTTGTGATTCTTCTAGTTGGTGGTTCTGCAACTTGTTTTTTTTTAACTTCTTATGTGAATTTCGGGAAATTACTCACTATTTGCGACATTTCGGGCAATAGGAAATTATTTTATCTAACAGTAGGAAAACGTCTCGTCTGGAAAATAAGAATGCGAGATGTCGCACATATGGCAATAAGTGTCACGGAGGAAACACATTTAAGATATTAATAAGCGTATAAATGATATTAAAAATTATGTTTCACTACCTCGCTATCGCTATCCTATTGGAGATAGGAAGAAGAGGGAAAGAAGTTAAAAAAGTTTTCACAATTTTCATATTTACTAAAATCTATTTTGTATATAATATACAAAATATAAAATATTGAATCATAAGTATAATTTATATAAAATGTATATTCGTTTATATTAAATAAGCACATTTTTAAAAGAGCTATTTATAAACAAAAGAATTTTGAAGCAGGTTTCATATTTTTAATATTTTTCTCTCATTTTATTGAATCAATATTAAAATTTTTGTTGGATTGACTTATAAAAAAATAAATATTGTTTTTATTATATTTCTCCTTAAGTATCGCCAAGCTATCTTTCTGCTGATATGCATAAGTAACAGGGTATAACTCTTTATTCAAGTGGGATATGTATGTGTGTGTGTGGATGCACCTCTGACGGCTCCTCCAACTGTTGCTGTTCTTGTTGTTGCTGCTGCTGTTGCCATCTCCGTCGGCGCCATGTGCAAGTTTAATGAATTAATTAAAATTTTGTTTGGCATGAGGCGGCGTCGACTGCGACTGCGGCTGCGGCTTTGGCTTTGGCTCTTTGTGTGCTCGGGCATGACCTCTGCTTGCATCACTTTGACTGTCGTTGCGGCCGTGCGCATTGATGGGATGCTGCTGCAATGTTGTCTACCTACGGAAATTCATTTTGTTGATTGTTTCTACCGGCCATGGACGTTATGCTATTTCAGGGCTAGGCTATACACAGATTTATGGTGCTTACAATTTAAATTGATTGAATAGATACGAGACATTTTTCAATTAAAATCATGAGAAATTTATTTTCTTTTGATATTTGTAAATTTAAATGTAAGAAAATTAAAACGCTTACAGGACTTTCTCATAAACTTTTCTTTTTTTGGATGGTAGTTTTCTAAAATCTATCTACTTTTTATAAACCCATAATAAAAGGTATGCAAATTTTTGAGAAAAAAACCACTTAACGACTGGCAAATATATAAAAAAAGTGCTGCTGAAACCATCCCAATTAATTTTATAAGAGTAGATCATTTATAATATATATTTTCTGTATTAAAACCTGTTGCTCAGCGATCTCACTTTAGAAATCTCATCATAAATAAACAATCACAAACTGATTGGGACAGGTGAATTTCCGTTGATATGCACAAAATTTCCCTAAATATTTTGTCGTTTTCACGTTCTTAAACGATTACCAACAACCCATTAATATGACGCATTTTCCCAGCGAAGCAGAAAGTTCTACCAACTGATTTTTCCTTCTTTTTTGTGCTTTCAAATATTTTTATGGATATTTTCAAAACAAAAGCAAACGAAATATAAGTGAGAAGAAAAACATGACAATATTTCTCAATGAAAAGTAAAATGCACCTCTATACCCCAATTCCCTCATCTGAGGAACCAACCTGCGCGTGCTGTCAAGTTGTTGATTCGTATACCCCGAATCCATTCCCGATGTTGAATCTGATTCGGATTCGGACTCGTATTTTGATTGCCTCGTTTTGTCATGTGTGTGTTTCATGAAAATATGCGCTGTATCCGGCCGTATAGGCTATGTAGTATATTGTTTATATATGTGTTTGAGTATGTTAAGTATTTATCAGATCTACGGTCTACGCGATCATTAGGAGAATGTGCGAGAGAGCGAGAGAAAGAGAGAACACAGCACATAATTTGTATATGCGACAGGCAGTGCTGCCAATTAGACAGAAAAAAGCTGGTTCTAGAAGAAAAGTGGGAGAAAAAACGGAACTAAAAAATGCGAATGATTCTACGAAAACCATATTTAATAAGAAATATATACCTTTATATTCAAATTATTTTGCATTACATTTTTTTTTTGAATATTTTTAGTAAGTTTTAAATTGCGGAAAAAACATTAAAAAGCCGGAAAAATATCTGTAGCAATCACATTTTTAAAAAGGCTAGATATGACACAAAAAGGCCAAACTGGCAGCACTGGCAACAGTATAAAGCCATGAAAAATTTCGGGTTGCCATTTTTACGGTTTTGTGGGCCGTGGCTGTCGCCAAACGCCGCCGTCGCAGTTTTGTGGAAGCAATGAGCGCGTGCGGTGCAGCCAAAGGCGAAAAACGGCGAAAAATTCGTGCAACAATTGATGGTTGAAGAAGAGCTATATCTATAGCTATATATGCTATATAAGCTATACGAGTGCATAATAAATGTGTGTGTAAAAAATAACAAAAAACAATTTGTATCTTGCATACGATTCGCTCAAATCGCAACCTTGTCTAGCAAAAAAAAAACAAATTATCTTCTCTTGGCCATAAACAGAAATAGGCCCACAAAGTCGTCTCAACATATTGTAAAACACTCGCATTAATACCTGTAATGGAACAATTTGTGTGTGTTTTTTGGCAAGTGTCTGGTCCACAAATTCAGTGAGAATTTTGTGTATATATGTATACTAGATATCGCCTGATTTCCATTGGCATATGGGAAGTCGGCACATCAAGATTTATATTTTCGTCGCGCTGTTATTTTTGGATGCGAAAAATGTTTTGAGCAAAATCAAAAAAAAGAAGAAAATGAGGGAAATTAAAATGAAAACATGTTTTTCTTTCATTTTTTTGCGGTTATTCATTGTGGCAATAACTAAAAATTATTTGATTAATCTGGAAATATTTAGAAAATGTATGTTCTAAATAATTTGCAACCCAAAAAAATAGAATAATAAACTTTACATTCGATTTTTGTTTATAAATTCAATGTAGAACCTGTTGCCTCACATATTTCTATAAACATTCTTTTTTATTGTGGATATATAAGTAAAATATATAGAAAATGCAGAATGTTCTGGTGACAAATTTTAAAAAAAAATCCATTGAACGGAAATATAAAATCAAAATTTTGGATAATCTGTTTTATAAACAAAATTCCACTTTCTGAAAATTAGCGTTGCAACGGGAAGTAGAAAAAGAAGGTTGTTATAAAAGGAACATCATAAGCCACATAAAAGTTCTTAAAAGTCTCAGCTCCTGCTTATAAAAAGAAAAATATGTATATTAATATTTTTAAAATGAATTCCAATAATTTGTAGTTATTTATTTAGAGATAAACAAGCTATTAAAACTAAATCTTAGCCTTCGGTAAAGTTTAAATATAGGGGTTACATGTTACATGATTGTATGTTATATTATAGTTGTATTATATTTAGTTATAAATATGGTTAGGAGTTATGTGTGTTAGGGTTATATGATGTAGTAAATATTGGAGATTTTTAGAAAACGTATTATTATTAAGATTTTTTTATTATGTTAATAATTTTGCAATTACTTTTAATCTAATCAGAATATGATAGGACCCAACAATATTGAAAATACAGATAAATGAAAAGAAGGAAATTATTTGTAATATTTCAATATTTGTGCATTTAAGTCCTGTGTAAAGATTTGCACTATATAGCTCCCCAATAGTGGTCAGAATAGAAATGTTGTGATTAGCATGTATTATATTGCAATCCAAAAAATCCATTCATAATCCATGTTTATCTTCAACATATCGTGCATTTATACCCCAATATATTGTTTTGGGCTATTAAGTTTTAAGCTTTTGTGTACAATGTTTGAGCTAATTTTTGGACAGATCGTAAAGAGTGCGATCGTAAATTCATCCAAACCCCCTGACATGGCCATTCCACATGTTGTTGTTTATGATTTATATGCCGTACTTTAAAAATACGATATTTCATTCAAGTCTTTATTGCCTTTAACAAAACAGATTCAAACATTTCGTAATCACAAAATTTTCAAATGCTTTTATGGCGCCGGCCTTGGCCATCGATCGTTTCTAACATTTTCAAAAGATTTCCTCCAGACCGTAAAAACAAGATTGAAAAAAAGAAATTGTCATGAAAATTGTTTTCGCGTACGCGAGAGAGCTCTTTTGACCGAAATCAGAACAGATGTTTTTCAAAATGCCTTTTGGCCATAATAATGATACTGCGAGCGCTAAAAACAAATTGGAGCGCGTGGGTGTCGCAAAGCAGCGCAAATTCTTAAGCATATATGATAGATAATTGATAGATATACGACGACGATTCTTCACGAATTTCATTGAACAATTTCTTGATATGCACGCTGATTTTTCAAGTTCAACAAACATTGGCAATGATCTTATTTAGTAAAAAATGTGGGCTTTAATTTAATGTTTTATGGTTTGAAAATAAAGCCATTTTTAGAGTTCAATTCAATTTCACAATTTTACTTAATAAATTTCTCTTTTTGGTTTAAAATTACCTGCAAAATTGAATTTACAATTCACTTGGCTAACAATAACAATTTTATTTATTTTTATTTGTGAGGTTAAAATTTAAAATAAAAAAAACTATCATAAACTAAATATATTATTTGAGTTTACTGGAAGGCAACCAATGCTATAATGTAAATAAGAAATCGCTCATTAAAAAAAACCTTAATAAAATGGAGCAAACAATATATTTTCTTTTAAATAAGATATATAATATTATCCGTTTTTATTTAAAATATCGTTACAAACCAAAGCATGTTCATGAACCGAACCTAGGGCGAGTCATTGGTTCATCCGCGAACCAAATGACGAATATTTTTTTGCGTTTGCAGCCGATTCAAATACTGTATAAAAACACTTCATGTTTAAAAACAATATTTTTAGATTCAAATTTTAAAACCAATAATAAATTCCCAAATTTTTTAACGTGTTTTTACTTCTCTTCAACAGCTGAAGGGAATTTAGAGCAGGATTTTGAACGGAGTTGGCAGTTGAGTGCAGCCAAAAATGGAGCAACCGCTGATTGTGCGGGCCGAATACTCGTTTATGGGCAGCAACAACGATGAGCTGTGCTTCAAGAAGGGCGACCTGATCACGGTGACGCAGCGCGAGGATGGCGGCTGGTGGGAGGGCACACTGAACGAAAAGACTGGCTGGTTTCCCAGCAACTATGTGAACGAGTACAAGGCCCAATTGCCGCTAACGGAAACGATACGACCGCCCGAAGAGATACAGGAATATCGCTCCGTGGTGCTCAAGGATCTGCTCGACTCGGAGCGTGCCCATGTGGCCGAGGTGCAGGGACTCTTCGAGAACTTCCTGGAGCCCATGCAGCAGACGCAAATGTAAGTGTGCGAATTATAAAAAATATGTTTAACTCCGGCATTAATCTGCCCTCCCCACAGACTCAGCCAGGATGAGTACGCGCAGCTGATGTGCAACTTTGTGGAGGTGGTGCACACGCACGAGGAGCTGCTCACCCAGATCGAGGAGTGCAACGATCGTGTGGGTAAACTCTTTCTAACCAGCGCGCCGCTCATGAAAAAAGTCCACCAGGCCTACTGTGCCGCACATCCCAAGGCCATAGTCATATTGGATAAGTACAAGTGAGTGGCAATACCGGATTCGAGGCTAGTCTTTACTTACAACATAACCCATTCACAGGGACGAGCTGGAGAAGTATATGGAGCGTCAGGGCGCCGCCACGCCGGGTCTGCTGGTGCTAACCACGGGGCTCTCGAAACCATTTCGCCGCCTGGACAAGTACTCGGCCATGCTGCAGGAGCTGGAGCGGCACATGGAGAGCAGTCATCCCGATCGGGGTGATACGCAGCGCAGCGTGGCCGTCTACAAGGACATTGCGGCCACCTGCTCGGCGACACGGCGCCAGAAGGAGCTGGAGCTGCAGGTGCTCACGGGCCCGGTGCGCAACTGGCAGGGTCAGGAGCTGAGCACACTGGGCGACATCATACACATGGGCAGCGTGGCTGTGGGTCCGGATCATCGCGATCGCTACTTTGTGCTATTTCCACAAACACTGCTCATACTGAGCGTTAGCCAGCGCATGAGCGCCTTCATCTATGAGGCGAGTTTTGCTGGCATTAACTGTAATATATGGATTAATTAATGATGAATTCTTTAAACAGGGTAAATTGCCGTTGACGGGCATCATTGTGCATCGCCTGGAGGACACGGATGCCATTAAGCATGCCTTTGAGATTAGCAGTCCGCTCATCGATCGCATCATCGCCGTCTGCCAGGGCCCCAACGAGGCCAACAAGTGGGTGGAGCTGCTCAATGCGAACAATCCCAGTTTGCCAATGGGCATCAAGCGTCAGCTGAGCAATCTGAGCAACTCCTCGCTGGGCGGTCAGCAGCTGAATGCGTCCCACGTAAGTGCTGAGTCCTACGGGCGCTTTTCACATGTTCTTGGCAAGTTTGACATGCACTTTAACATGCAGTTTTACTTGATTTTGTTAGGTGTTATGTTCAGGGTGGCAGCACTTGTCTGGCAGAGTTGCCAATTACCTTGTCTGCTTGCTGAAATTTGTTTGGCAAAGACAAATCACATATTTGTGCACTTGTTGTTAGTAGCAGATTCCAGTGGAAAAAGTTAATGTGTATGTTATATTGATAACTGAGTTGTGTAATTAATAGAGAATAAGAGTTAAGTATCTGCAAGCGGTTTTGAACCCAGTAATCAAAATTTTCTTTAAATCATGGTTTACGATTCGTGAACCGAACCGCAGATAATTTGAATGATTTTATATACATTTTTATATAAAATTAACGCACACTTCAAAGTTTTAATATTTTTATTGTAAACTAAAAATATAAAACTCTCAATTCATTGGAGAATTAAATTAATTGTTTGTATATTTCTAGAAATTAGAAACAAGACAAATGAATGAAACGTGTAAAAGTCTTTAAAGTTTTTTAAGATATCCTGCTGGTATTTTTTTTTCCAATTTAGTAGAGTTATCAAAAAAATAATAAAGATTGGCACTATCAAAAATATGGGTTTCGAATCCCAGGCCAGTGTATGGATGTAGTCTCTAAGAAGTAAAGGTTGCCAGTTTATAACGGGTTAAGTTAGTAAAGCTTTGACTGCATTTAGTTTGAAACTGCCAAGAGCATTTGAAAACTACCCCAATATATATATATATAGAGTGTACAACTTGAAGCTTTCATTACTGTTCCACAACTTTGTACCTTGGCAACTGAGCAGCTCAGTCAGCACCTGGACGCGCGGGGCTATTGCACGCGTTTCTCGCTGTGCGCATACTACGGCCAGCCGCAGCAGCGTCCACTGCGCATCACATTGCCGCCCAGTAGCTATCCGCCGACGGCGCCGTACGCCAATCTCAGTGCACATTTCGCGCGTCTCGTGCGCGCCGGTCGCCTGCGCAGTGCAATTGTGAAGATGCTGCTCTATCCGCAGGCGCGTCAGAGCATCGATCTCAAGCGGATTGCGTTGCGCAAGAAGCGCTGTCACAAGGTGGCCGCCAAGCTGCTGAAGGATATTCACGCCAACTTGGAGGAATCGTCGCTGGCGATGTCGTCGCAGTCGGAGCTGGAGCGCCAGGATGCCATCGAGCTGCCAACGGACTCGGAGAGCTATGAGAGTGAATACGATGATGAATATCTGCGCAGCTGCAATTCGGATCCGTTTGAATACGTGCGCTTCTATCAGCATAGACCCGTGGAGTCCACGTGCAATTCCACGGGCACCTTTGTCGATCACGGCAAGCGGCACAGCTCCTCGATAAATCTCATCAAGCTGGACTCAGTGGACGCGGACGAGCTGCTCGTGCAGCACGAGCTCAAAGGAGTCCCTAATCATTGGCTCCAGGGCGTTGCGTGCGCTGGCGCGCAAATCCACCGATCGCAATTCCAGCGTGCACACCTCAACGGCCACCATAAATCTGGGCGGCTCCAGCATAACCAACTGCGTGGAGGAGGAGCAGGAGGAGGATGAAATGGAGCCGGTGCAGCCGCTCTTTCAGCCCGCCTCGCTGCAGCAGCAAAGCTCCGATGCGAGCTCGCTGTACGGCGCCCGGCTGGGCGGCGCCTTCATGGCCTGCGAGAATCTGGCCAGCACGCTGCACGATGATCTCGGCCAGGCAGCGCAGGCGAAGCGACCGCCGGCAGCCACAGCAGCCACACAGCTGTGCGGCTCACCCACCGAGCGGCACAGCATGCCCAGCATTTTCGTTGGCAATCGCTTCAATCGCTGCGCCGACACGGAGGTCTACGTGCCCAGTTGGCGCGAACGGCACGAGCAGCAGCAGAACCAGAGCGCCGACGCGCCGCCGGATGAGTGTGTGCACTCCAGCTCGATGGACTTGCCGGCTGCGTGCCGCACGGCGCCCGATCAGCTGCAGGCGGAGCTGCTCTACAACTACGAGCAGGCGGTGCAGGACACGCTGCGTGCCTCCCACAAGAGCGACAGCCCCACGACGGGCAATCCCGGAACGCGCCCGCCGCGCGCAGTAGCTCCAGCACCGAGCTGTGCATCGAGGCGGGCAGCGGCCGGCGGCGCGCCTCGACGGCGGCGCACAACCGGGATTCCATTAGACACTGCATTAGCTATCAGTACCTGCAGATGAACAATCGCAGGGCGCCGTCGCCGCCGGTGGCGCCACCGCCGCCGGCGCCGGCGCGTCGGGATCAGCAGCATGGGCATTGCAAGTGCCGCTGCTGTGAGAACTCGCAGTGTCCCAGTCCGCGTTCCAGTGACAGCGGCATGGCCGGCAGCTGCACCATAGCCTCGCCGGATCCGCCCAGTGCCGAGTGCTCGGGCGCCGATGTGCTGGATCATGTGGAGCCGGAGCCGCGTTTCGATGTCTGCGGCATGTTTCGCGAGAAGTTTCTGACGCCCGAGCAAACGCAGGAGGAGGAGCAGCCGCAGCAGCAGCCACAGCAGCTGCCACAGCAATTGGAGCCGGCCACGTCCGCGTCCATGACCACGCCCACCGATCAGCCGGCGCCCACACAATTCCAAATCAATACAAAGAGTATTTTTCTGGCCTCCAGCTCCATGGACGAAACGACACGCACGACGGCCACCCACCTGCCCGGCGGGCTGCAGTTCAGCGGCAGCTGCTCCGCCGACCAGCTGCACATGGCCGAGGCGCAGCCACGGCCCACCTTCCGCTCGGGCATGTACGCGCACTGGTGGAAGAAGGAGCGCCTGCCGCCGGAGGTGCTGCGCGGCATTGCGAGCGCCTACAACAAGCGCTTGCCCAGCGGCAGCAAGGATTCCAATGGCTCGACGGGCTCCATTTGCTCCAGCTGCTTCTGTTCGCTGGGCGCCAGTGGCTTCAGCGAGGGCGCCATCTACTGTTCGATGTGCCACAGTTGCGGCGACTATGCGGCAAGCACCGGCACCACGAACACAACGACAACAACCGCCTCGCGCTGCTCCAACTGCCCGGTGTGCAGCGAGGAGCAGCTGGATCTCAGCCCAAGCGGACGCTCTGCGGCACGCGATGCATTCGCCGCACAGCCGTCGTATTCCTCGTCGCTCGATTGCCCCATCTGTGCGGCACGCGTAGCTTTAGCAACCGAAGAAGGCAAGCAAACCGAAGTGAGACGCCGCCAAGCCGGCTTGCCACCTGCTCGCAGCCCGGCTGTGGCCTCTGGCCTGTGGCATGTGGCGTGTGGCATGCGGCACTTGGCGCGCGTTTGTCTCTCGTGCACGTGTTCCGTTTGATTGTTTTGTAAAATTCGTTTTGCTCACACGCCTGTCTCCACCTCATCTTCTAATTCGTTTGCAACATCTCGAATTTTTGGCAAATGCAGCACGCCCAACAAAATTTCCGAATCATTCAAATTCATTCGAACATGCTTTCCACTCAGTTAAACACTCAGTCATGACTAACCTCTTAATGTAACAGAGAGCAAGCGATCTAGTTCTCCCCCTAGTTGGAACTAGTTTAAAGTTAGTTTACTTTTATGACTGCGATTGAAGATCATTTCAATTGGTTCTTGAATATTTACATTGAATTTTATTCATGAACTTCTTAATTCATTTGTTAGTTTCGACCTAAATTGTGCATTTTCTTAAGTTATTTGTTTACATTTTAAACTAGTTCAAATGAGTTTTTTTCAATATTATTTTTATTTATTTTTGACCAGGCTGCAGGCTTAAAGTTCATTTAACTCTATAGTTTATGAAATTGTCAAATCATCAGTTAATAAATCAAATAATTTGTAGAATTTTTGATGAATTTAACTTGAAAGGTTATATTTTTGAAAAAATAACTAATTAATAGGCTCTTTGGCTGAATCTGATATAAATATTTTCGTATTGATTTCAAAGAGGAATACTGTTTTAAAAACTGGTTCACTCAAAGAACCAGTTCAAAAATCGTGTAAATTTTATTAAGCCTAATATTTTATGTGATATTCATGCTTTCGTAATGATTCCAATGGGCAGACACTTGCACCAGTTCAAATGAACGGGTTGTCTAATGAACCAGTTCACTAGTTTTGAACACTTTTTGAAAATCAGACTTTATCTTTTTGAGATGTCAAGTTCCTCCTACTTCAAATGCTAGCAAGCTTTCCACTCATCTAGCCCCCTCCACCCACCCACCCACTGCAAACGTTGCGCCCACTAACCCAACGCAACCACAAAGAAGAGTTAAATATTTGGCGTTGTATTTGAATTTGAGTAACCAAAACAAAAAGCCAAACGAATTACAAAACATTTATCTAACGCTCCAGCAACACACAAAAGACAAACCAAAAACCAAAAAAAAAGAACAAAATTTAAAAAAAAAAACAACAAAACAGAAACAAAAACTCATTCGATTTGATTTGCTTGCTGCGCTTTGCTCGCTGCGCTGCTGCACGATGGACTTGCAGCGTGTTGCCTTTGTACGTTGTTGTTGTTCTTGTTCTTGTTTTATTATAATTGCTGCTGCAGCTGCTGCTGTTGTTGCTGTCAGCTGCCAAGAAACTCTCATCAGAACTAACTAAAAGCCACATCATATACAGATCTGATTCAATGAACTTTATTCAATTGTGTTTTCTCCTTTTGTGTTGCAGATGTCTCCGCCATCGAGCCACAGTTTGTTGCTGCCGCCCGGCAGCCGCAATCAGACGCCCAGCAGCAACAGCAACAGCATCAACATCAACAACAGCAGCAGCATCAACAGCGGCAACAGCAACAGCCAGCAGCAGCTGGCGGGCTCGGCGGGAGCGAATGCGGCCACAGCGATGTCACAACACAAACGGAGCCACTCGTTCAATCATCACCTCAGCTACAACCAGTACACGCACACTCCGCCTCCACCACATCATCTGCATCCACCACAACCACCAAGTCTGCCAAGTCATCTGGGGCCACTAAGCCACAAATCAAATTTAGCCCCGACACCAAACAGCAAGACAGCAGCGGCCACGGAAAGCAGTCAGGCGGCAATCCAGGCAGCGGTAGCGGCAGCAGCAGCAGCGGCAGTGGCAGCGGCGGCGCCAAACGCAAGGAAAGGAAGCACAAAGGGTACGTCCTGCAGCAGTGTTGCCAATCCACTTTCCGTTTCCCGACAAATCTACATATTTTTACCCTGAATCCATTTAAAATGGATGATGGATACTGGTTTTGTGCAAATGTTTGTGACAAGCAGAAGAAGGCATCTCCGTCTTTCGCTCTCGGAAACTGCTAAAGCAAGAGACCTAAACTTTTCAACTATAGATTTTCCTATTTCAGACTCAGTTTGAATCGATATTATTTTTTTGAATATCTTGCACCCTTTTATTATTTACATTTTTAATTGATTGTTGTTGTCACCACAATCACATTAAAACCAATTCTGAGGGGGTCAAATTTTTTGTCAAAAATCATGCAAAAATGGGTTAATTTCTGACATGTAAAGCCCATAACTTTGTCAAAACTGAACTGATTTTCACGTCTGATGTCAATTTGTTCATGGTTTATCCTCTAGATTGATTCTGCATTTCAAATATATGCATAATTGAAAATAAATTTTTTAATTTTTGGGGAAAAAAGCATGTACCCCCCCCTTACTCATTTTGAAAAATTTTTTTTTTCAAAATTTAGAATCCGGAATTTCTATTTTTAATCAATTGTGGTGGTAAAAATTAGTATAAAAAACAACATAAAAACCGATTCTGAGGGGGTCAAATTTTTTGTCAAAAATCATGCAAAAATTTACAAAAATTTGGACATGTAAAGCTCCCGGATCCATAGCTCCCATAATTCAAACGCCCTTAACTTTGTCAAAACTAAACCGATTTTCATGTTTGATGGCATTTTTTCATGGTTTATCTTCTAGATTGATTCTGCATTTCAAATATATGCATTATTGAAAATAAATTTTTTTTGAGTTTTTTGGGAAAAAAAGAATGTACCCCCCCCCTTACTCATTTTGTAAAAATATTTTTTTTCAAAATTTAGATTCCGGAATTTCCATTTTTAATCGATTGTGGTGGTCACAATTAGTATAAAAAACAACATTAAAACCGATTCTGAAGGGGTCAAATTTTTTGTCAAAAATCATGCAAAAATTTACAAAAATTTTAACATGTAAACCTCTCCGATCCTATAGTTTCCATATTTCACACACCCATAACTTTCTCAAAACTGAACCGATTTTCACGTGTGATGGCATTTTGTTCATGGTTTATCCTCTAGATTGATTCTGCATTTCAAATATATGCATTATTGAAAATAATTTTTTTTAAATTTTTTGGGGAAAAAAGCATGACCCCCCTTACTCATTTTCGAAACATTTTTTTTTCAAAATTTAGAATCCGGAATTTCTATTTTTTATCGAGTGTGGTTGACACAATTAGTATAAAAATCTATTATCTATTATCTATTTCCATCCAAATCCCGTTTTGCTTCAAAGAGTTGGCAACACTGTTCCTGCGGCATTCGAGCTTTAAAACTCAACTAACATACGTCTATAAATCCTTGCAGCTAACTGGACCATCAGCTGTTTGCGTCCCACGCCGCCCCTACGGCCCAGTTTATTAAATGCCAACAGCGGCTCGA
The DNA here is from genome assembly GCA_035043565.1 of Drosophila robusta. NCBI lineage: Eukaryota > Metazoa > Arthropoda > Insecta > Diptera > Drosophilidae > Drosophila > Drosophila robusta. The sequence continues at coordinate 1,646,655 of JAWNMW010000080.1, forward strand.
ACTCTGGTTCCGGCTCCGGATCTGGTTCGGGCAGCTCCAACAACGCGTTGGCCAGCTATTGTAGCGGTCGCAAAAATCAGCCCACATTTGAGGAAGATGCTTTAGTATTGCGCGTCTTCGAGGGCTACTGTGCGGCCTATCAGAACAGCGCCCGGAACACCATACACTCGGGTAAGTTCCGACGATCTCCCATGTGCTTTGTCTAGTTAAAGGCAGCTAAGCGATTTCTGTGTCTCTTTTTTTCGCACTTGTGCTCAAGTTTTTCTTTTTAAGTTTTACCCATCATAAAAAAAAAACAAATAAAATGTTGTAGCCAAAAATTGCTTTACCTCACATACACTCACACACACACAAACACAAAACACTACTACTTAAATGTGAAAAGCTGCTAAAAAAATTGAAAATTTTTATTATTACATTTGTTGGTTTGGTTTCATTTTTAACAATTCGTTAAACGTTTCACAAAAAAAAAAGAAAAAGAAAATTAAATTAATAAAAAATAAACAAGAATTTTTACACCAAAATTGTATTAGTTTGTAAGCAAAAAAAATTGTTTAACTAGTTAAACCAAATAAAAAAAATTGTAGAGCTCTTATTAAACACTTAAAATATGCCATACATATGCGTAATTGTTTAATTTCTTCCTGATTTTAACAATTGGATATTAAATCTATTATTTAGGAACCATCGAATTTTAACTGTAACAGCTAAATGGTTTCCATAATTTATTTTGTTAATTTCTCATCATTCAACTATATATTTTTGTAACAAATTTGTGAATGTGTTAAGAAATCTAGCAGCTCATTCAATTGGATTAAATGAAGTATTTGAAAATGTAATTTCTATGCTAATGTGTTTTGGTCTCTTCAACATATAATAAATATACATATATAATATTTGTTTAAATTTACCATTACTTATGTACAATTCGGTTGAACTTATTTATTTATAGCTCGTATAGACTCATTATTTCATATCAATATCATTATCATTATTCATAAGCACACACAATTGTATTTTGTATATTATTTAATATAGGTTTTTTAATGTCTGTTGAATGCAATGATACTATTGAATAAAATAATTTTGAGTCATGATTGGATGCACAGCAAAATTACTCGATCGTTCGGTTTACGGCTTGATTCAATTCCTCGTTATTAGTTTTGATTTGTAGACATAGTTTTATTACATCCAGAAACTCAGATTTTACCTTGGCTCATCAGAATTTTTAAAATTTTTTAATAAAACAATTTTTAATTATGTAAATTAGTAAATCCAAATTTCCGAATATGTTTTCTAAAACTTTTAAAATCTTTACAAAAATGTATAGTGTAAAAAATAATGTTTCTTGTACCAAGTACAAAAAATCTACTTTTGGTTTTTAAATTGTTGTTTGGTTTGAGTTAAGGATTAGCTAACTTTTTCTAAGATTAAGATTATAGTAAAGAACGTTGGAATTATGGGTATGAACTTTGTCGGCTTGAAGCTTGTTTAAAATTCATTGCGCTATTTAGGTTTTCAATATCAAGCGTGTTTTAAGGATAGGATTTACTCTATATAGCTGATTAAGTTATAGAGTTTATAATCAGTAATCGCTGCATTCAACAGATTAAATCATAAGTCATGCAACACTAATCACATTTTCCTTCTGTCCGCGCCTAATATTTTCATTTTGTCTTACTATTCCATGTTCATAAATAGCCTTCCCACTGCTCAAATTCTTTTACTCCTGTCCACCATGTTCGTTTTTTTGGAATACCTTTGTTTAATACTTGTATTGTGCTTCCTTTTGGTTATGGTCCTTCTTCTAAACGTTTGCTTTATTCAAACCCGCTTTATGAACTCTTGTCCCGCTTCTAAATTCACATATTGCCTTGGGCTTGGTATTATGTTCATCTTTTACACACACGCACACACACCCACACACCCACGCCCACACACAACCTGGCTTCATTCAATGTATTGCTGTTGTCTTTTTGGTGTCCAAATAGTTGTTCTCTTTTTTGGTTTTTCCTTTGTTTGGTTCGTTGTGGGCTTTAGTTCTTGTTGTCGTTGTTGGTATTTCGTTTTTCGTTCTTCAAATATCTTCATTTTCTCTCTTTGTCTTTCACGCCTCTGCAACGTACTCTAAACGACCACCCAACAACCTCCACCAACAACCTCGACCACAACTCTATAGCGTTGCAGCCATGGACGCCCTGTCTGCCCATACGCGGCGGCAAGCTGAAAACGAGCAAGACCTTCTCGACCTCCAATCCGCAGCTGCCTTTTGTGGCCAATGCGCCGCACCTGACACCACAGCAGCAGCTGCAGCAGCAGCAACAGCTGCAGCAGCACCAGCAGCAGCAGCAACAACAAATGCAGCACCATCAACCGCAGCAGCAGCAACAAACGCGCCAGCATTCGGCGGGCAGCCTCAACTCCTCGTTCATTTGGCGCGAGGCGAGTCCGAATAGCTTCAACTTGTACTCCAGTTCGGTGGGCTCGTCGCTAAACGCGGCTCCCGCTCAACGCTACTCGCTGACGGGCGCGGGCGGCGGCATTAAGGACTATCAGCGCGCATTGTCGGAGGAGCGGGCCACACGCAAATCCCTGAATCGTTTGAAGAGCGGCTTCGGTTCCGGGTACGACAATGTCTGCACCTCGCCGCTGCTGCCGCGCAAGAACAAACCGTCGCCCAAGCTGCTGGCCACGCAGCAGAGCTATCAGCGCGGGGCGGGCAGCACGACCATCGTGAAACCGAATCCGGATGGCAGCATGCATCCGGGCCTCTACGATCGACGCCTGAATCGCTCCTTTGAGACGTCGACGTCGCATCGCTATGCGGGCTTCGGCGCCGGCTACCTGATGAACTGCGGCGGCGCGCTGCGCACCAGCACGCTGCAGCGGAGCACGCCCCAGCTGGCGGCGGGCGGCGAGAGATCGGATGACAGCGATGTGGAGCGCGGCGAGCACGGCTGCACGGCGCTGTTGCGCAACGGCGGCGCCCCAGCGACGGCCATCGGACCGAGCAATTCGGGCGCCGGCACTCTGGAGCTAAATGCGGATGGGACGAAACGGCAGTCGGGCAGCTGGTGTTGCGGTAATTTTGTCATGAAGCAGTGGCGCAAAATCAACCATCTCTGAGTAGTCTGGTCTGGTTGTGGCTGTTGTGGCATGTCCTCATCTCGACCACGCCCATTCGCTTCATTCATTGCTGCCGCCTGCTGCTGCTGCGCTCGCTTTGCTTTGAATGCGCCCGCTCCGCAGTTATATACGTATATGCATATTATATGGCTGCTATATAATAGCCCAATAATTTTTATTTCAATTTGCTGTTGCTCAATGTATGCAAAAACAAGTCAACCAATTGCCAATAATTTTTTTTAGACAAATTGCAGCAATTTTAAATAGTTAAGTGAGGCTGGCAACTCTGTGTCTCTAGTTTCTGTGTGCCTAGTAATTATAATTCTTATAGCAGACCTGTAAAACGCTCTTCATCTATAATTAGAAAAGAATTTTAAAAAATACTAGGGCTATGCAAATAAATAAATTGTATATTTCATTTTTATTTATAAATGCATAGTTCAAGGAATGCCCTTAATTATATTTATTTTCAACAGTTTTTTCTTAAATACAATTTTTTAAACGTTATGAAAACATTTTTTACGATTAGTATAGATATAATCCTCTTTAAAAACTAGAAAGCAATTATATCAATCTTTTACGCTCAGATTATATAAAACAAAAAATGAAATTTTTCTTTAATAGCATTTTTAAAAAACGTTTAAAAATTTTATCAATTTAACGAAGAAACAAGTGTATTACGTCAGGCATATTATAAATTTGAAATTGTTTTTTAAAATTCATCAAATACTTGATTATACTTTTTAATTAACATTTCCTTTTTAAGGAGGCGTAAATGTTAATAAACTAAATTTTTTAATTAATTTTTAAAAATTTAGTTTGAAAATAATGTTTGATGCCTTAAAAGCAATTTTACAGGTCTGCTTAAATGTAACTGTGTGTAGATGTCTGAGCTATTTTTTATTATACTTTTTTATATTCTTAATCGTATACTAATTGTAAGTTGAGTGATCTTAAATCTAGTTAGGTGCAATAGAAATCAAAAATAAAAGACTCAGCCAAAAAAGACTAGCTCGCAAAATTTGATTAGATATTGTAGAGTAAAATTTTGTACTATCGTGCCGCCGAATACTTGCCCAATTAGTTACTCGTACTTGAAGTGCAACTGCAGCTGGTTCCTGATGGTCCTTAAAGATCCTGTTAGCAGGCAAATCAGCGATGCTTTACATTTTCCGTCCAAGGCTTTTTACACGCGTTTTAAATGCCACCAGCGGAACTCACTAAATACTATATATACCATATATATATATTTATATATTTGTGACTTTATATACATGATTTGCCATAGCCTTTATAAAATCTAATGTAGTTATATACTTATGCTCCTAGCACACACACACACACCAGCGATATTTCTTTTGTGCTTACTGAACCAAAAGGATCGTGCCCAGTGAAAGTTGTTTGTTACCTGCCTAGCAAAATTGAATAGTATATCTATACTATATACTTATGATCAAAAGAATGTGCAATGTGTAATCAAAAATATGTTTAAACGCTTTAAATGTTAGTCAAACTACTTGGCAATAACTAGCAACTAACTAAAAAAAAATAATTAAATGAAATAAAAGAAATCATTACTGTTGTGCATTATATTAAAAAACAAAAACAAATTATGCTGTAAGTGTTTTGTGAAACGTTGTCTAACCAAATACAATTACCATCTAACTATATTAATAATGATAAATGCGTTTATACGTTTGTATTGTATTGAGATTTGAGATTTACTTCATTTCGAGTAAAGAATATTTCAATGAAATTAAAACCAAATTTAAATAAAATCATTTATATTCAAGAATTATGTTGTATTTTGTATTTGTATTTGTGTCTGTGTGGTATTTGTTTATATATATATATAAAAAAAGGAAACATAAATATACATAACATTAACATAACATAAAATTACAATCAACCGTAGATTCGTTTTTAATTTATTTCACTGTAGCTTACGAAATTGTAGTCAACTATTTTGTTAAAATCTTAGATTAAATTATGTGTTGCACTTCAAGAATCCTAAATTTCAAGGAGATGCGATTGCTGAGCAGTTGAAAAATGTTGTATATATATATAATTACATTTAAAAATCAGTAATAATTTTAATTTTTATTAAGCGTAGAGCACATTTATAATATGAATATAACACATTATATGCGGCTTTACAAATTATGGTACATGCCATGACATAAATCATTTATATACTCAAGCGCAATATATCACATACTCATCATACTCACTTGAACATATCGCATACTTGTAATATTCACTTGAAAAACACTAAACACTCATTATACTTATTCGGAACTTATTACATATTCATAATAACCAATTAAAAAGACCTTAAGTATTCGTGATACTCACTTAAAGCAAATGAAGTACTCGTAATACTCAATTGAAAAATTTCACATACCCATTTCAACCAAATTAAATACTCATTCTACTCAATTGAAACATACTCATAATACGCAGTTCACTTATATATATCACATACTCAGTATATCCATTTTGATACGCTTCTTGCCTAGTTACACGCAACACTAACATAGTATTCTCGTTTATTCCATTCTCTACTTTTTTTATTTGTACATCACAAACATCCAATTCCAATGGCAGGCCTTGAGAATGAGGATATGACACCGACTTTGCGCCAGTTGTGGACAGCGATACGACAGATGCAGCAGGACATGTCACAGATCAAGCTTCAGATCAACGAGGAGCGGGCGCTGCGTGCGGACTTGCAGCAGCTGTTGATGCAACATCTGGAGACGAGCAGCGTCAGCAGTGGCACCAATACGCCCAAGTGTTGACTATGTGAGTGAGCCCCAAACGGATTCCCACTGAAACTAAACCCGCCGCTGCTATCAGCTTTAAACTTAGAGAACTTTATTTTGGTTTGGCAATCTAGGCAGCTGATCAATTAAGAGTGTACCAAAAAAAAAACAACTAATAAAAAAACAAAAAGAAATTAACTAATTTACTAAAATTAGCTTTAGAAATTGCTAAAAACCCTATAATCTTATATATTTATATGTATGTGTGTATTTGTGAGTGACAATATGCCAACTGTATGTACAATTGTTGAGCAGCTGTTTCTGTCGAGCCAGTTTTTTTAGGCTATATTTATCCAGTTAAGAGATATTTGCTTGTTTCTCTTTTAGGAAATGCAATTTATAAACAATATTTATTCTATAATGGTCTATCAACGATTTGTAGCTTTTAATATATATATGTAACCTTGTAATTGTAATTAAGATGATGTCTGGATTGTGTGTAACTAAAGTTTTTTCTAATTAATTCTGTACAAGTATTGAAATTTGAAAGATAAGTCCAAAAGAAAACAGAAAACAATTAACAAAACTCTGAAAATGTGCCAATGTTTAAGTATTTAAACTAAAACTAAAAACAACGCTCAAAATAATGTTGTATTTATTATGTAGTAAATTTAATGAAAATGTATACAAAAAAGAAATAAATGTAACATCTATAATAACTATCCTTCGTGTTTGTTGGATTTCAAATATTGATCTCGGAAAATCTTTCTTAATGGCCTTTTCGGTGGATTTTAAAACATACTTTTAAATTTTGAAGCATACTTTTAGGAGGTGCACATCAAAAAATGTTTCAGCGACGCAATTTAGGCTTGTTAGAATATTACATGCTACATATTTAGTCTTGAACCCATATACAACTTTTTAAATATAAAATTGTAATATAAATAATATAATTAACTTTATAATTTACATATCTTGAGAATATTTTAGGCGTTTTAGGATCAAAGATGTAAAGGCAATAATTATTTTCAAATAGGAAAGCGAATAGTTAAAAAAAATGGATTCCAAAGAATTAGGTTTGCAGTTAAAATAATAGTATAGTACATAATGTAAACCAAGATTAATTTTTATATGTTTATAGTCAAATCTGTAGAACAAAAGTAAGTCAATATTTCTGTGTATATTAAATATTAAATTTTAGTTAGAAGAAATTTCACAAAGAATCTTAATACATTGAGAGTAGAAAAGTTAATATAATTTGATAATAAAAACTAAAGTACAATTTCACTTAATACATACAAATAATATAATAAGCCATTCACTTAGGTATGCATAGTTACTCTCGTTCTACCTTTGGCTAAAATTTCTATATGCTGCATAATGATGTCAAAAAGAAATTTAATTGTTTATCTAACTGTGTGCCTAAAGAGTGTTTGTTGATTCTGATACAGATTGCAGCTGCTGCGACATAAGTAAATACGCGTAAATTATTTAACCAGTGTGAAACAATGTAAAACAATGTCTGAGTATAACTGCAAAATTGTTTGCTTTGACAATTTGCCGCATAGTTTTTGAATGCTTTTAGTTTTTCTGCTCTGCTTCACACAGCCAGAGGCCAACTGCAGCTGTGTGTGGTTGTATCTATGTATCTGCAAGATACATTCGTCAGTTGTGGCGCACATAATGAGATTACAATCAAGTCGCTGGCGACAAATGAGCGACAAGCGTTGTGGCAGTTGCAACAACAAAAAGCAGCAACAACAACAACAGCGACAACCAACTTTTTAGTGTGTCAGCAAGGAGCTAAGAACAATGTAGATGTGTATTATATTTGGGGCTTCGCGTATGTGTCACATGGACTTCCCTGCTTGGACAGCGCTGGGTGTGAAACGCTGTCGGAGCTGCTGTTGTTGGCCGTGGCATTTGTTTATCTTGGAGCCAAGGCGGATGGCAGTGACGGAAGTTTTCGCTGGCAGAAACAGCTTTTCTTTAATACCCTGCAGCCGTTAAATGTGTTTAACAATTGATATATTTCACTTGTACGTTTGACACCATAAAATAAACTTGAGTAAACTCTTGGTCAGCAGTTAGAAGTCGAGTCGATTAAGCCATGTTCGTCTTTCTAGCCATCCGGTTGTTTATAATTCGCTGGGCAGCTGGAATAAAAGACCTTTCTAAGATTCATAAATATAAATTTTCAATATACGATTTTGGCAAAGAACTTTAGCAAAAATCGATAAATATCGACTTCCAACTTTTATTTTTTAGCATGTCTCAGAGATTACAAGAGCAAATGATACAACATTTTAAATAGAGGCTATCTTATAACTTTCCCAGATCGCGATTGCCTATTATAAAATAAATAAATAAATAACGCGTTTTGATATTATTGGGATAAGAGGAATCAAAACCGATCCAGTAAATACGATAGTATGTAAAGGCAGCTCCACGCTGAATATCTATGACTATAGGGTATCTGCTAGTCGGCTACTCACGCATAGAGCAAACTTATTTGTTGGCTCAACCCACTTGCACGCCCTTTGCTTGTTAGCGAAATTTACAACAGCTGCTTAACTAAATGCTCGACTGTTGTGGCACCTTTGCCTGTGGCATGGGGCATGGGGCAGGGAGCATGGTGCACGCAGCAGCTGCGACTGCGACAGCGCTGGCAACTGCAAACTAAAGCTAAAGCTTTAATGACAATCATTAGTGCACGCCAGCGTTTGGCTCGTCTTTCATATTTTCCAACAATTTAATTATTAATAATTAGCAATTATCTACTGACTGGCAATTTAACACAAAGCCAATTGTCTCTCCCTCTCGGACTGTCTCCTACTCTTTCCACGTTGTCGTCATTAGACAACGTTTATGGCCCAAAGGCTGCACGTAGCTGCCTGCAACATGGTCTTAAATAATAGCCCCAGAGTCAAATTGCTCGCCTGATGCCACAGATTTGAGTGTTCTGTATTCTTTTTTTTTGTTGCCTTAAAGTCTTAATAGAGTCGGTCGCTCTACTTGATTCGCATGTGTAGTTAACCCATTTATACAGCTGCCTGCCTGCCTGCTGCTATTCCTCCTCCTCCTCCTCCTCGTCATCCTCATCTTACCCCTCTGCTGTCCATCAAGTCGACGCCATGTGGCTGCACTTAATCTTGTGTGGTTTCTGGCCTGATCTTGGCTTTTGGCCGTTTTCTGGGCCGGTTTGTTTGAAAATGAAATTATAATTTCCAATGTCACTCCCCAATGCGGCTGCACAAGACCACAAAACCTCCTCTCTGTGTTGTCCAATTTGGTTTAACTATTGTTATTAGCAGTTGGCACACGAATAAATCTCTTTTTCTCGCCATCTCTCCATGCGGGCAATTAATGCGCATTAAATTGCATTAATTTTGCTTGTTTTCTGTTTGAGGTTTGCATTTTGCTTATTGGAAAACATATTATTTGCGCCGTGTAATACATGTGGTTAGTTGTAAACCCCTATTAGGCTCTTTATATATCCTATGTTCAAAAGGGTAGAATATAATTTGAAGTAGCAAAAAAACGACACCTCTGTTATACTTAACATTGAATAAGCATCAAAAATTTAGTTCAATTTTAAATAACTTTATTTACATTAAACAAAATTCAATAGTCACTCAAATAGAAAGTATTACCAAATAAGAATAATAAATTAAAAATAAAATACAACCACACTTGTCTTCTCTATATCCTATATAAATTACAACAAACACCTAAAAAAAACAAATAATAAAATAATATGAATAAAGTACAATAAAAAAGAATATACAAAAAAAAATTTTTTATAGAGTGTTACCTCAGGTCTGTCTACAGGGTATTTCCTAGTTGATCATTTTCGAATTGTACATGGTTATTTGCTTCAATTTAAGTTCATGATCAGTTAAGCGTCCATATACCATATAATAATAATGAGTTCTTGTTTCTTAAGCAACTGTCTACTTATTTAATAGATCTTATCATATTCTTCTGCTTCTGCCGTAACCTCCGTTTCTAAGGGCAGCAGCAACTCCTCCCTTCCAATAAACTGTTAACTTGATGCACTCGAAATTAATCCGCATTCTTTCAGGCACTTGTCCTTATCCTGGCCTGCTTGGCACACAACTCACTCAGGTTTGCTTAAAGACTCTTGTAGATCGTAGGTTCCTTTAAGATATTTGGAAAAATAAATAAGAATGTTGCAGTTGGTTGTAACCGACAGCGCTATACTCAATCACACTGTAATAACAACCAAAAATATGTCAACAATAATGAAAATCTGATCGGTTTCGATAAAGGTTTGGGAACTATGTATCTGTCAATAAAAATCTTTACACTTTATCTGGCGCGGGCTATCACGAGTATATATTCCAAACACCCAAAAAAGAAGTATTCATACGGACTAATATACTCTTTTCATTTCGTAAACGAGTTAAAAAGGTGGTTAATATATATTGGATATTGGAAAAATATGTGCAACAAATATATTTAAGCTTTGTTTTGGGACAGCTTTAAAACTAAGGCTAGAACTTAAGTTAAAGGCATTTAAGATAACTTCGCTTCAACAAAAGAATTCGTTAACATTCCTCAGCTTAACAAGTAACACCATTAATTCTAGCCAAGTATCTCAAAAATTTTCCCATTAATACAAATGCACTTAACTAAATTCCCACATTGCGTTTTCACAGCTTAACTAGCTGCAATGCATTTCACTATCAAATTTTCAAAGCGTAACGCAGCAGAGCTGTCCAGAAATTCCACGGGCCCTAAAAAAGAACTAAATTTCCCAGCGGGCTGTTCGTAAATATAAAATGAGGGTGGGGCGGAGAGGAAACGCGGGCCAAGGCAGCAACAAAGACATCCAAGTCTGCAAACAATGCGAACGTTTTACTAACTTAATTCTATGTCTGGTCTAATCAACGCACACACACTTACACACACACACACACACACACACACTCACGGACACAAACTCTTAATTACCAGATTAATAAGCTTCATTGTGAGTGAGCGTGAAAATGAAAGTGCTGCAGCTAGTTTGAAGGCAGCAGCAAGAGCAGCAGCAGCGGCAGCTGTGGCAAGTTCAGTGCTCGGGCGCATGCGCGTGGCAAGTTGCCGTTGTTGCACTACAAATTTGACTCGCAGCCCCGCAATGCCCGTTATGGCAGCTATATTTATATATACATATATAAAGCTCGCAGCGAGATGTTGCCTGATTTTCCATTGTTTGCTTTTCATTTTAGACGTGCTCGCTGCGCACAGCACAGCTCTCGCAATTAGACCCAGGGGCAAAATTAGTCCGTGATCAGTGATCAGGCTAGCGGTTCATGATCTAATTATGCAGATGTGCGCACAGGCCTAGGTATATCCAATTTTTAATGCATTTTGCGTGGGGCTGCGAACTGCGTAATTTTAAGGAAATTTCATCAGCTTACGCAAATATATTTAATTTACGAAAGTTCAGATAATCGAATTTTGTAAACTTTTTAAATGTACGTGTGCACTGAAAATTGCATTCAAACTGGATTTATATATATTTTTATAATCTACCTGTATACAGCTTTAAAAATGTTGGCAGTTGTCCTTTTTGGTTTTTTTTTGAAACAACTAAAATCCCTTATTTATAAAACAAAGAAAAAATTGTCAATGACCTTTTCCTTTTTTAAATTAAATTTTGTAATCCCTTTAAAGCAAATTTCTTAACAAGTTTATTATTAATTTATTGGACCTCTTTTCACAATAAATTCCTCATTTAAATAGACCTGTTACCCTTAGATACCTATCTTAAATTATTTGAGGAAGATTGTTTCTGGGAAGATTGCAACAATGGCAAGTTTTTATATATTTCCATATATGTAAATATTTATATATATTTTATAGAGGCAACAACAGAGGCACGAAACCCCAGATTTCATCAGGATTTCCTTTTTTATGGAATCAATTTTAAAAGTATGTTTTTGACCCTTTCCCAAACAAATAAAAATGTATTAGATGAAAATCTTAGCAAGAAAATATTTGTATATGCAAATGAAAATAGTGATTTTATTGGTAAACCATTGAAAAGATACGTTTGCTGACCTTGATTAGCTCGTGGCAACGGAAATGAAAGATTAGGTTCTGTTTTTGCACAAAGCATAATGATCGAAAGATTTCAGGTGGAGAATCATATTCGAAATAGACTAAGCCACATGATTTTGATCAGCTGAAAGTTGGTGTCAACTGGGGGCTTTCCATTGTCATTAATACCTGCCCATAATACAGCAGCTAGTCATCAGCTTAAAAGTAATGTTGAGCACTCTCCACCGCTGCATAAACTCTGACTGTAATTAGGGTCACTTGGCACTGAGCCTGAAGCTGGACGCACTGTTAGCCCATTAGTCCATGGGAGGTATTTGCGGTGGTTCCGGCAAATGACAGCTGTCAAATGTGCGCACTCGTAAACCTTTAGCCGAACGCCCATCGGCCAAGGCAATTGACTGGTAAATGCCCTATATACCGGCATTCAGTTGCTGCCACATGTGGCAACATGGGGCCAAGCATGCTGCGTCCATCAAGTGTCGCGCGGCTGACTCGAGTTTTCCATATCTCGCGAATTGGGTTAGAAGCATCGCATTTCACAGCCGCAGACAATCTGCCAATCAGCGGAATTAACTTATTGCTACACATACGCGCTGCATAAGAATGAGTTAATGCTAAAGCGAGTACCCGGCTCCAGGTATCGATGATGCCCCGCCAAGACTCAGTCTGCGCTTTACTCTATGCCGCACTCCACATACATACGCATATACTTATATATATATATAATGTTGATATTCATGATGAGCTGCTGCTGATTCTTTTGCTCCGACTCTGACACTGTTGCTGATGCTGAACTGGGTCACTCACTCGGGAATCGATTTGTATTACTAGGCCGTCATTAGAAGCCATATGCAGCTGACAATACGCTGTGAGTACGGCATATATAAATGCCAAAAAAATTTTATCAAAATATATATTGAGAAAAGGAGCAATCATAGTGTACAAAGTTGGATATGAGTGTTTTAGAAATTCTTTAGACTTGATTTTAAAGTTGGTTTGAGTGAAGTAAATGATTTTTGACAAATTTGTATTTTTTTTAATATTTCAATAATTTTTAATATTTTTTAATATTTTAATTTAATATAACAATAAATCAAAAATGAAGTTTTTGTGAGTTCCATTGTCTTCAGCTCAGCTCATCTCATCTTGTTCTACCGCAGTTTGCAAAGTTCTCGCATAACGATTTCCCTTTCTTACTTTAGACCATAAGTATATAATTCTATATAGTAGACATCAATTATGTAATTTCATTTCTAGTTATGTCTGGTTATGTATGCAAATATAAATAGCCCGTGTGTCATTGACATTTAATGGCCCTAAGAACGTTGCCAAGAAAATTGTCATGGGCAGGCCCTTACAAATCAGACAGAACAAGAAATTGGCCTGGACTGTAGAGCATAGCATAATGTGGCCATATAATGCGACTAAATAGAACTAGCCGGGCTAGCAGCACTTGGCTAGAACATAATTTAGCGTAAATAAAAGCCAGCTATATTGCCGCTGCCAGCTGCTGTTGTTGTTGCACGCATCGTATAAGCCTGCCACAAAGACTCGTATTGCTACAGCGACCGATATATGTGCCCATAGATATGCTTATATACCAATATAAGTGTAGCTATGCACCTGCCGCGGCTGCCTGGCTCGTTGGTTTCCTGCATCAGTGCATGCGAGCTATGTCTCTATCAGCTCTTGTATTTGTATCTCTCTGAGGCCGCGCAGCGCTGTTCTGGCTGGGAATGGGGAATGGGGAATGGGACGGCAGTTGAAGCGCAACGGCTGCTGGAACAACAACAAGTACAGTAGAAGCATTACAACAACGCCACAACTGTAGTAACTGTGGCCATTGGCTGGGCCAATGCGCGTGTCGGTGTCGCAATGCGCCGCGTAACTCAGCCAGCGCAAACGCCTCGATTTGTACTTTCTGCATACCCTGTAAGAAGCAGTGCGTATAGGGTATAGTACGCTATAGCTCCAAAGGTTGCGTTTTATTCTAAAGAAAACTAGAAAGTATTTGACTTGTAAATGTAAATAAAAAATTATAAATATAAATGTTAGTAAAAATTATAATTGCCGGTTCGAACTGCAGGTTAAACAACAAATACTGCAGATATTTATATTTATTAGGCAAAAATAATTTTTGAATAGTGCATTACAGTAAATTGCATTCCATTTTCACTTAGATTTCTTATACTTTTTAGAAAATATTTGTTATTTTCTCTTTATACTCTTTATACTCTTTATTATATAAACATAAATATATAAGAATATACTTACTAGGCTTTATGCATTTTTAAATAATAATATTGAAGTTAAAAATTATTCTTTACTAAATACCAAATAATCATCTAAAGACCTTTAAAATATAAATTTAAAAATGTGTTTACTTCTCAATTAAGAGATAGGGTATTTAATAGTCGCATATTTACGTAGCACGCACTTTTCTTAAGCTTGTCTTTTTTACTCATTTCTGAACGTTTTTCTACTTATTTTTTGTAGTTTGTTTTCGTCGCACATTTTTAAGTGTATTTTAAAATGTGTTTCTTGTGGCATGTGGCGCATCCCAATTCCAGTCCCAACGCTTCCAGCTCATAACTGTTCTTGACGCGCTTGCCTTTAAAATTAGTGGCCATGCCATGTGCGTTTTGGGCCATGTTTGGTGGCGCTCGCCCAGTTGACTGACAACAACAACAGCAGCAGCAACAACAACACGAACTAAAGAGACGTTCACTGCCTTTACAAACACTGCGGCACGCCCTCCCCTCCCACCGCCCCCTCTGCCTAGCTAATCAACTGCGTATTTCAATTTACCGTTGGCAATGCGCAAAAAAAAATGTTTTTTTTTTTTTTGGCTAGAAACTAGCTAACTTTCAGAACTCCCAGCGCAGCTTCCAACTGCCAACTTTTCGCTTGAGCTTCAGGTTTACCTAGCAGCTTCTTTGGGCTTAGTTAATTCAAATTTTTATGCGACGCCGTTAGGTTTGTCTTATTATTGCTATCATTTCGCTATGGTCTGGAAGTGGATCTACACTCAAGGAAAAAGCCAAGAATTTTTTACGTCAAATAGGTTAAACTCAGCTTTGTCAAGGTCAAAATTTCGAATATCTTTTTTCAGCATTCACATCAAAATTTTTTTTAATATTGAAATTCGAAAGCAAAGAAAACTGAAATGCAGCAAACAAACCTATGATAGAAATTTGAAAGAAAGGAAAACTAAATTTTGACAGTGTTTTATCGTATTTATTTCAACAAATTGGTTCTAATATTAATAATTATTTTTAAATTTCTGAAAATTATTTTCTCCCTATCAGACTGAAATTTAGATGCACTAATTTCTCTGAGTGTATGTCTTGGTCTTGTGCTGTCAGTTACGAGCTGTTCTAATTGTGGGAGATTTCGTTTCGAGTTGTTTGGAGTACAACCACAAAGTATTGTGTGCCAATTTTTCGTAACGCTACTCCAACTCCAACTCCAATTTCAACTCCACGAGACACATTAAGTAATTTTCCCATTGAATCTGCTCCAAATTCCCACACAATTGCGCTGCTTACTTCTGCTTATTTCCCGCCTAATTTTTATTGGTTTTATTTTTTTGCTATTCCAGCTCTTTCTTTTTTGGCACAAAAGTATTTTTGGGCATTGGGGCGAAAGTGTGCTTTAGGTTATTATCGGGCTCCCTAAGTGATCTTGGGCTTGGGCTATTAATTTTTGCCTGTTGCAAGCCCATTTGCCATAGGAAATTAGCCACGGCTTCAATGAGTACGATATGTAGTTTAATAGCTGTTTCGTGAGCAGCCGGAGATAAATGTGAAAATCTGGCGCTCCGCCTGAAAAGATCTTTGAAAGGGTTGGGCAAAGGTGCAGCTTAAGCAAATCTGATATGAGTTTAAGTGGGTAGCAAGAGAAATATAGAAATCGTAGCTAAAATAAACCTACAAAACGCTTGCCTTATTTTTCAATTCTCTCTTTTACTTAATGCTACATGATCATGATTGTTGTTCAAAATTACCCAAAATCATAAAGTTTTGAAGTAAATTTTATGCAGAATTTCCACATAGGCTTTAAAATGACAAACATTTCGTATAATTTGAAGAAATAAAACAGTGGGAAAACCAGAGACAATACAATATTTTTTTTACCATAGTCATTGGTTTTTTGGCTAATGACCAAATTGTCATTAAATATTTTTTGTTTGATTGCTGAAATTTTCTTAATAATAGTTTATATTTTAATATTATAGTACAAAATGAATGTTGAGAAAAGCAAATGGAAATTGTTTCTTATATACAAAGAGAATATAAACTACGAAAATTGGTAATAAATATTGATTATAAAAGTATAAATATTATAAAACTTATGCCTTAAACTGATAAAAAATCCTTAATTCTGCTGTTTTTAAGGGCAACCAATTAAGTAAATAAATAAAGTAACATTTTTGGGAAAAGCTCAACACAGTTAAATTATAAACTTGACTTTGTTATTTTCTATTCTTTTAAAAATTTAATTATAGTTTATTTCTTTGGTCTTTAATTACTTACTTACTATTAAGTAATATGCTATATTCCATTCTATAATATATTTTCTTTTATTCTCTTCTCTTTCATTAAATTCGTAACTATTCTATTCTATAATATATTTTGCAATATGAGCATTATATTAAAGCACATTATTTTGTATATTTATTCCAGAAATTAACATTACTTGATTTTCATATAGGCTACCTATTTGGGATTATTCTCAACTCCTTTACACGATTAACCTTGCCTTCGTCATAAGTTTATTACTTTCCTAATAATTTTAGCTGGCGACTTTTATGGCGCCGCTTACTTTTAAGTTCCCTGACACATTTACCATGTCACATATACAGTTTGCGGGTTCTGTTTCACAATGGCATTTCCCAAAGTTGACACCGATCTCTGTCCATTAGGGGAAACCACACGAAATTCATAATCATAATCATTAAAAGTGCCGCTGCCATTAGCCCAGAATCTGCCCCTCGCTCCCCACCTGGCCGCCAGTTCCTGATTTATTTTCGGTATTCTGTTCTTGTGGCTCTTTTGTAATAACAGTGCTTATCAGCTAGTTAGATCATGCTTAGCCGCAGATAACCCAGTTCTTGAGCGTGGTGACTGACACAAATTCAAATCGCAGACACAAATCGCAATAATTAGACCCAAATCGGTGGGTTGGTAACTAAATCTAAGCCCTGGGGGGTGGGCGTCGCAGCAATTTTTTAACTAATTGCCCATGGAAAATTGTTCTCGTTGCTTTCGGTGTGTTTTCCCCTCATAATTATACCCTGTACTCAATGCGTCATTCAAAAAGGCTTTATTGAACTTTGGCAAAGATTTGGGAAAGGGAATGGGAGGCATTTTTTAGCTTATAGATGAATGTATTTAGGGACACTATGGAGTATTATGAGTATTTGATAATATTTATTATATCGTTGTCAATGTAAAGACAGATTTCTAAGTTGCTCGCAATTGTAAAGCTAATGATTAATATTAGTTAGAAGTATGTAAAAAGTGAGCAACTCATACTTTTGCGGAGTACTTCGAGTCTAGGGTATAACCCAATTGAGCACTCAGCTTTACTTTGCTGGCCCAGCTTTCAATTGTTGGCCTGATGAATGTTAATTATCCAAGCAAGAATAATGATTCCATGGACTGGCAGATCTTAGATGCGTATATTATTTTTGGCAAAGTAATTTAAAGTTAAGCAGCGCTTACAAAAGAAAAACTTTCACAAATTTTTACTTTCATCTAGAGAGACTCGCTCGCATTCTAACAGCAACAAAAGCGTGTTGTTTTTGTTGTTGTTGCTGCTGCCGTTGCTGCTGCCGTTGCTGCTGCTGTGGGGCTGCGGTCGATGTTGGGTGTCTCATTAAGTTGTTTGGCCGCTTCTGGCCGAAGATCGTTGGCCTCATTATGCCCCAGTCTAGGCGAACGACCAAGATCAGCTCCAAGTCATCTATTTAATAAGTGCAACTGTTATGCTCGCCTAAACATTGAAAGCAATCGCAAAAGATCTGCCACACTCCACAAAAGGGAAACGGAAGCCCAAGACACTAAGATTTATGTATGCCACATGCTAATCAACGTCACTGTGCACGGTGGGTGAAATTTGAGCGCATTGCATTGAAATGGGTGAAGGTGACGTCCACCAAAGACGCTTTGCCTTTGGGCAGATGAGAAAGTTTTTTTTTTTTTTCTTCCATCTGTTGGCGATCTTAACGCTCACTTGGTTTTTGTGTTCTAATAATAAGAGGCCAACAACAACAATGGACTAAACAAAACCTTTCATCTACGGAAAGAAATACAAATCTATATGTACATATATAAATGTGTGTTAGTTGTGTCTGCTGATGATTAAAAATGCCTAATGGCTTTTCTATGCAAAAATCCATTTGAGCACTTCCCCTTCCTTCACAACACTTCAATCAGAAAGTTTTTCATTTTTTGTTTTTTTTGTTGTTGTCTTTAGTTGGGATCTTAAGCCGATGTCGGCTGCACATTTCTCCATATTGGGCAATCGAGTAACGACGTCATTCAAGTTGAAGTTGAAGTTAAAGTTTATGTTTTTGTCGTTGGGCTGTTCGTTTATTGTTGTTGTTGCGGCTGTTTTATCTGCCGGCTTCCGTTCAAGAACCCAGAAAACAAAACTCAAAACTTTTGTTGACAACATTTTGTGCCACTTTCATGCAAATTGTCCGCTGACTGTTACCTCTGCCCGTTGTCCGTTGTCCGTTGTACGTTGTTATTATTATTATTCTCGTTGTTGTTGATGTTCTTCTCATTTCGTAACTTGTTGTTGTTGCTGCAACAACAACGACATTTACGTTCTTGATTTAATCGTTAAATATGCTACGTTTTTTTTAATATTTAAATCTGCAGCTATTATGTGAATGTTAATGATGATGATATATGAGAACCTCTAGTTAATTCATTGGAATTGAGAATATGGCTATCAGTTAGGTTTCTGAGAATACGCATATACATAAATTATATTATAATTTTGACTATCTATAAACACAATAAACGCTTCTTTTATTAACTACTAACTACCATGATTGTCAAATGAAAACCGATTTCCATAAGGAACATAATTTCGACTTGCTTGATATGATATTTGAATAATACTCATTTTTTACAAATTTATTTTTTTACATTTTCCCAAAACAAAAATTTAATTTAGAATTGCGAAGATTTTCTAAATGGTTTCTAAATTTTTACATTTTTAAAACTAGTAGCATTTAATTTTTAGTTCTTAATTTTCCAAACGTAGTTTCCAGGTTTTAAACTGTTAAAATTCAACTGACTCAAACAAACATATTAATGTTGTTCATTTTAAACAAATATCTGCAATTATTATCGAAGGGTGCTCTACCTACTTTTTAAAGAACATTTAGATCCCCACATTTTTATTTGTAACTAATTCTTCCAGGCGAATATTACATAAATATGGTTTTTTAAAGTTTCAAAATTAAGCTTCCAGATTTTAAGCTCTAATAACCTTGTCATACTGATCAATTTTGATCATGGATTGATTTGTTTAGGTTTCACAATAAATAAATAAGACTGTGGTTTTGTAGGTATAAAAATATATATATATGTATATTTACTCGTATATTTGACAACATAAATAGGTAGTTTATACAAAAACTTAAGGCTAAAATACTAAGCACTAATCCGCTGTATATCAAAAGTTGTACGCCTAGTAATCATATAGATTTGCACAGCTAATAAATAGTCTAGAGTAGAGCTACGATGAAATTTGCTTAAATTTCCATAAATTACCGAACGCGCAACGAGGTTCGTGTGGGCCGCTGCTGATCCCGTAAGTACCGTTGGTTGAGCTCACCAGCTGCCGGAGCGACGGAGCGAATGTCGAAGGAGGCGCTGGCCCAGCTATGCGCAGTCGTCTTCAGCTAAATGGGTTAGGCCGTTGCCGGCGGCAACCCGAGGCTTCAGCAAGACAAGTGGGCATAGCGGAGGGTGGGTGCGGGGGGCCTGGGGGGGGGGGGAATTGGGCTTACAAGGTGCACTGATATTGCTGCTGCAGAGCACGGGGCAGCGTCTTGTGCGGCAGATGGGCTGCGGGGCAGCCGAGGGAGGCCAAATGCGATTGCAGCTTGTTGCTGTTGCTGTTGCTGTTGCTGTTGTTGGGCAATCGCTGTCGCTGCAGCAGAACGAGGCAAATGCTGATGATTATCACAGATATGGAAACAGTTACCAGCACGCTGCCCAGATTGGCGCTTATGTAACGCAGCGAGGCGGCATAGACTGCAGCGGGAGAAGGGGAGAGGAGCAGTCAACACGATTGTCTAGTTGGCCTTAGTTATGCATCTACTTACACTCATCATCATCGTTTGCATCCGCCTTGGCCCGAGCGGACGTCCAGGCGCTGTCGCCGCCCGGCCCCTGTTCCACAACCAGCTTGGCATACTTGCTGTCCAGTTGGCGACCCTGCGCCTGCGCTGGCGTCTCCACATCCAATTCCGCCAAGTTGTTCAGCTCGTTGAGACTGGCCAGGCTTAGAGCGCGCCCCTGCTGCCGGCCCTGTTGCTGCTGCTGCTGCTGCTGCGGCTGCGGCTCTGGTGGCTGCGTTTCCATGACCACGGCAGGCTGCTCCACGGATTCCTGCTCCGCTTCCTTGAGCACCAGTTCGCTCTTGTTCACGTAGCGCATGTGGCGCAGCTCACGGCCCAAACGCTCCTCATCCGGCTGGAAGGGATCGTTGGGCTCGACGGCGGCGGCCACGCCCGCATTCTTGCCGGGCACCGTGAAGCTGGCGCGCACGGTTTGCATGCCCGACTGATAGCTGCAGACGACGACGAAGCTGGGCGGCAAAACAATATGATATTTTATCAAAAAATCCAACAAATTTTATTTTCAATAATGCATATATTTGAAATGCAGAATCAATCTAGAAGACAAATCATGAACAAAATGACATCAACCATGAAAATCGGTTCAGTTTTGACAAAGTTATGGGCGTTTGAAATATGGAAGCCATGGATCCGAGAGCTTTACATGTCAAAATTTTGACCCCCTCAGAATCGGTTTTACTAGCAATAGCTTACCGCCTGGTGCTGTGCGTAAAGATGCCCAAATTCTCTTGCACCGTGATGAAGGTCTCCACGGTGTTCGTCTCCGGCTTGACCATGCTGCCGCATTGCTTGTGATCGATGCGCATAGTGTATTTGTCGGCCGGGTCGTTGGCGTTGCCCTTGATGCCGCAGTCGCCGCCGTCGACGACAATCCGGCCGCCGAAGTAGGGACCCGTCTCCACCTCAATCTCCGAGGCGTGCGCCAGGCACTGCGTCGCATGGGCGGAGACTAAAAGTGGGCGTGGTGCAGAAGCGGTTAGAGATTCAAGTTGTGTGCCGAGCTACTTACAGCCCTTGGTGGGTATAATGATGCTCTGGCCGGGCAGATGACCCCCTGCGGCGCCTGCGTCCCCCCAACTCCCTCGATCTCGTTCTCAGCGTGGAACTCGGAGCGGGCGCTGCTGCTGCGTAGGCGACGCGGCTGCACGGGACGCACGTGGAAGCTGTACCGGGTGGCCATCCTCAGATTGTCCACGGCGGCCGCAAAGTGCTGCACTTGAGCGCTGCATGAGAGTGCAAGAAATAAGAAGGCTGCAGTCGGTCGCAACCGACTGCACAATACTCTGTTCACTATTGATGGGCTTACTGAACTTAAAACTGAAATTCCAAAACATTTGTTTTTAAATTCGGACTTGGGAATGTGCAGCAATAATAATTTTTAGAGAATTTCTTCAGTCAATCAAACTGTGACTTAATGAAATATCGATATATGCAATTGTAGTTTGACCTCAAGAGAAGTCAACTTGTTTGGGTTTTTTATTATTCTAAAGATTATTCTAAAGTGACTCTAGAATTGAAAGTTGTGCTTGTAAAATATAAAAAAGTTAAATGTGTTTAGTTTTTAAATAATCTAATGCTGTGCTTTATAAGATATAAACTTTAATGATATGATGTGTGTGGGTGGAGTGGGCGTTCGACCGATTTGCCCGGCCTCTAGTGGGCGTGGTCATTTTGTCTAACGCGGATATACATTATTATTTATTCATAAGTTAAATTCTCTACCTTCAGTAAGCCCTCTTTTACTTTCTAAACAGAGTATAAAATTGAGCGAAAAATTAAGAAAAGTGAAAAACATTTAGCCAGACTTACTCCACATCCTCCTCCGTATCCGCCTCCGCCTCCGTCCGCTGCTCCGCGACGGTGGCATTCACCAATTTGACGCGACAGCGCTGTGGTCCGTAGTTCTGCATCTCGCAGTAGAAGATCTGAAAGGCTTTGGGTGGTTCCACAATGCTGCTCATATTTGTCACGCCATCCGCATTCACAATGGCATTCGAATCGGTATTCGCATTCGTATTCGTATTCGTATTGGCATTCATTTTGGTATCTGTGTCATGGGCCGACGTCACGAACTCAACTTCCCAGGTCAGATTCACCGATTTGTAATTTGGTTCACCAGCAACGGCGCGTATCTCTGCAGGCCCAAATAGGTTTCAGAATGGGGGTTACTTATATAAATACATATATATACAATAACACACAGTACTATATAGAAATGGGGTTAGTCAACTGCTGATGCAGATGCAACTGCAACTGCAACTGCATTTGCTGCAGTTCATCGCTGGCCCAACGCAAAGTCGCTTCTTGCATGCAAATCAGTTAAGCCCCAAAGGAGGGGAGCAGGCAGGAGGGGGCAAGAGGTTAGAGGGGGCACGTCTAAGAACTTGTTTCACAAAACAAAATAAAAGTCGTCTACAACTGCAACTCGCTTTTGGTTTAGTTTTAGTTGTTTCTTTTTCTCATTTTTGCCCCCCACTGCCGATATTCTGTGGCCATTGCACCACTAAGTGGTGTACCTGGGCACAAGATCTGAGACTGAGCGTGTTCGTTGCACCACAGGTGATGGAGGATTTGCCTGGAAGTGTGCCGGGAATTAGCATGTCCAGCTAACTGATTGCAATTGCAACCAGCTGTGAGTTATGCGAAATTGCATTCAGTGGCTTAAACGATGCTCCAAGAAGAACAAGAAGACAAGAAGTAGAAGAAGAAGAGCAGCAAATAAAGCGAGGAAAATTACTAAACTGTAGCTAATTTAAAGATGGATGGGGTTCTATAAATAACTAGAGTGACGTTTAAATTTGTATTTCAATTACAATTCCTTAGATAGGGCCTAAGAAATATAATCAATCACATAGAGCTTAAGAATGATAATGCACATCCTTTATTATTTATTTATAGTTATGTACTTTATATATTACTAAATAATAACAACATTTGGGGTAGATAAATAGAGTACCTAAGCTACCCACCTAAATACAATTTGTTAATATTTAAAGATTCTGCTTAGATATGTGTGCTTAAGTTGAGCAAAAAGATATTTTAGATACTTCCAAATCATTAAAATATTTTATTGTAAAAATATAAATAACAACTATAAATACAAACTGCTAAAACCCCAACCAACCAAGCAAGCCAACTTCTCGTTCTTCGGGTTCGGTTTATGATTTTAAAAATATTTGAGTTTCGGGTTTTAACTGATTTGGCTTAAAAACGATTTATAGCCTTGATATATATATAAGATTTGTCTAAACGATATAAATCCTTCAGCCAACTAAAAAGTCTATCCTCATCGTTCAAATACCCGACTAGTATATGAATATACTTACTATCTTTGCCAAAGTTCATTAAATTAAATATTAAATACAAATTAGTTGATAAGCTATTTAGCCTTTAACTCGCTGATTTACTGATTATAATAAAGAAATAAAAAAACATAACCCTTAAAGATATTGAATTAACTAAACAAACTGTTCTTGTTTGTTTTCACTGCACTATATAAGAATATGAAAGACATAAGTCGAAGTAATAGTAAAGTAAAGTAAAGTAAGTAGTATAGTAAAGTATAAATAAAATAATGTAATACACAGCTCACTTAAGTATGTGTATAGAGTGAATATATGTGCCTTAAAAGCGATATTGGAATCCCAACAAAGTAATGCATCCTAGCCTAAGGAATTTCTTTTCAATTGAAGTTTTCCCTGACTAAGATCACGAGTACCTAAGAAAGCGAGTGGCGCACAGCTCAGCACATTGCTCCATTAATTAAACCCCCTTGGAAATTTCTACTCCGCCTCAGCTCAATTGCAGTGACACATTTGATGCATATCTTTCAACTAAAGTGCGTTTTCCCCGATTTCCACACGGCAGAACCTTGCATAATGCGCAATTAGAAATGAGTTTTTCTGTGCTAAGCAGCTGAAATGTTGTTGCCTGGTTGTTTTTGGTTGTTCGCTGTTGCATGTTGTTGTTTGTTCGCTGTGCTGTGCTGTGTTGCATTTTCCCATGTTGAAATCATTGACACCAATTTTGAATTCGCCAGGCCGCCTCCGTGCTGCATTCGGCATTTAGGCGAATTTCACACAAAGCATAGAAAATAGAAATAAAAAAATAAGAAAAAAAAAACGCCATGGAAAAGTGAAAATTCAAGCGAACCGGTGGCACCATTCTGAGATATTTGAGAGATCTGCCAATAGAACAGCCAAGCATTAAGGTGGCGACGTCCAAGCCAGACGAAGTCGACATCTTCTTCGACTCCTTCCACTTGGCCAAAACTGATTAGAAACTGTTCGCGTGTGATGATGACAAACTGGCCAATGGAAGTTGCAGCATCAGCAAATAAATCGCTTGATTAATGATATTTCACTCGGTTGGGCTGCTTTTACCTGCGCTTTTCACTCCAGCTGTCCGAGGTGTCCACTGCGGCTGCCACATGACGTTGCACAAAGTGCCAAAGCGTGTGACATGTTATGTAATGCGGTGATTTTTTTCGAGTTTATTTTTGTTTTTTTAAATTTTTTTTTGTTTCATGGCCCGCAAATTGTTACGAGTCAGTGTTATTGATGCCGTGTTGAACAGCTTAGTTTAGAGCCTAAACACTGGCATTTTAGCCTGGCCTAATGACACTTTTGCTCTCGGCAGCTATCATTAAAAAGCTGCCGCAATTTCCGCCACGGTTTTGCGGTTCTGGGGCGGGCCGTGGCCGTGGCCGCGGCCTCTTTGCCGGGCTTGGACAGGAAACGTTTGCACATTTCCAGCGTGCATCGCTTTGATTGGCATAAAATGGCTAAAATTAGCGCTAGCCGCAAGTTCGTTGCCTAAGTCTTTTGTTTTTTTTCCCTCGTCTACTTCATCTTAAGCGTGAAACAATTTCGCTGCCAAGGGCAGCCCTTTTTTGTAGCTTGCAAACAAGCTCTGCTTTGGGGGCAGACAGCGAACAGAAAAGGCATAAAAAGTGCACACGTTGCAAGTTGCACGAATCGTGACCAAATGCAATTAGGCAGCAGCTCCGCGCAGAACAGAATGCCAGACAAGTTTGCAGCGTCTTTGAGCCCAGCGAGCGGCAAAAGGGGTGTGTGTGTTTTTATAGGACTTACCATATTTGCTGCCAGCATTGTTGTTGTTGCTGCTGCCGCCGCCTGTAGATGTTTTCAATTTTCCTGCGGCTGCTGCGGCGGCTGCGGCTGCTGCCGTTGCTGCCTTTGACGTGGCTGCCGCCTGTATGGACTCTGTCAACGGCTCATTGTGGCTATTGTTGCTGCTGCTGCTGCTGCTGCTGGCTGATATTCGGGCGCGTCGTGCTGCCGTCGCTGCCGCTGTGGCATTTGGCATTGCCGGCAGCAGCAGCAATAGCAGCAGCAACATGCAGCAGCAGCTGCTGCCTGCCATTGATTTGTTTGACATTATTTTCGCTTGATTTATGAAATTTGTGTGTTTGTTGTTGCATCCAAAGTGTGTCAATTGGGCGGCACAAATTGCGTTATTGGTGCAACTTGTATTGTTATGATATTTGTGTAATTTTTTGTATCAATCAAATTAACTTTTACTTCAACAGCTTAAATAATCACTCTACGCACAGTACAAATTTGCTTTTGTCACACAGCACAACATGAAACATTAACTGTTGTAATAATAATAATAAGCTGCCGCGTTTTATTTATGCTTTCGAAAAATAACAGCTACTAGAAACAAGCGCTACGTTCTCAGCGACAACCGCACGCCTTCGCTGGCGTCGCACAACTGACAACGCAACTGCAGCCGAACTTTGCACGAAGCGCAGCCGAAACAGCTGTTGCGAAGCGGCAGCGCAATGCCAAGGCCGCGCGAGCAAGTGAGCGAGCTTTCTGAAAAGCTCTCTCGCTCGCTCTCTCTCTTTCTTGTCATATGCTTGCCATATGCTTTCGGTTTTAGGCTGTTGTCGCTGCCGGCTTTGCTGTCGCTGCTGCTTCTGCTGCTGCTGCTGCTGCGTCTGTTGTTGTTGTTGTGCTTCTAATACGACAATCCGCAGGCCCCCAACAGCAGAAATGTTAAGCAGGGACGGCGCTTATCAGCAGCCGCTTATCGTTTGGAAAACTCGCTGTATGCGTGTGTGTTTTTACAAGCGCTAAATTAAAAATCCATATTAGAGTCACCACACAGAAAAAAACCTTTTTATATAATTAAGGCACAGCCAAATAACTCTTCGAAAAGCGATTGATAAAAGTTTTGCAGCTTGTTTGAAAACCCAAAGGTAGCTTTCCCTTTTTTCGTTTTTCGGTTTTTTTTGGTTTTTTTCGACACAAGCCTATTGTTTCTTTTCCCAGCGTTCATTGTTGCTACCGCTGCTTTGATTAATGCTTAATCAGCAACATTATTGTTATTAGTTTTCTATAGCGACCAAATATTATGTTGCTTCTGCTTCTGCTTTTAGCATTATTCATGAGCCTTTTTACGTATAGATATTTGCCGCTTTTATACAAATACTCCCCGAATGACATCAATTAAAAACGGCGAATAAACAATTTCACTTTGATAATAACAATAAATAACCGCATAAAGTGTGGACTGGCTTTTGTTGTTGCTCTTCAATGGGTTCAATATAATAAAGTTAATAATAACTGTAAGAAATGCTTATTAAAAAATTTATTATTATGTTAGTTACATAATAATCATACTTTGCGCATATTTACGACATTGGGGTTTTTAATGTAGTCAAATGGGCAACTGAACATATTGGGTATTGTTAGGGAAGTTTTATTTTATAGGCATATAATTTAAACAAATCAAAATTGGTCTGAGATAAAAGGTAATTTAATGCTTTCTTTAATAAATTTTTAAAAATTAGTTGATTTAGAAGGCCATGATACCCTGTAATAAATTTATACATTTTTATTGATCACAGGGGAATTTATTGCTATTATGTTATACTTTTCTTATTATCCTATAACAAGTTTCCATTAATTGTTTATACAAACCCTTGTTTTCCATTTAATTCAACCATATGCAACCTGTCTTGCTTATCTTGATCTAGACCTTTATACAACGTTTTGTGATTGTCCACCACCTTGTTATTTTATATCACATAATTTCCATATTATTCTGGCCTATTTCCCCATTCAGAACTTGTTAATTTACTAACACGCAATGTAATTTCCTATTTAATAATGAATTATGCCAACTATTTAGATGATAATTAGACAACAGCATATACTTACCTTATTTATATATATATGTATGACATAAACCCACTTTTGTTTCCTTTTAAGGGCTTTTCGGTATGTCAAGGCCATGGCTAGTCGGTCATTATGTAATGGCCCGCCTGTGCTGCCATATGACGTTAGCAAATCCTTAGAGCTACATTAAAGGACACTGACCGCCGTACAGGCTAGTCTAAGCACCTGAAAACACATCCTGTCCGCGTTCATAAACATTTCATTTGGCTTGCTTGACAAATCCCTGGGGCAGACAATGCTGGAAACGTGCAGTCCAAAAAAAAAAAAGAAACACACACACATTGGTCCAATTTCACTAATTAAAAATTTAATGAGGCTTTCAACTAAAAATAAACACCCACAATTGGAACACCTGTTGGTGCCGTAAAACTCTTTGGCAAGTTTCCCAGGAGGTTTTAGGGATTGCCGCGCACACACACAAAAAGGCACAAACGACAAGGCAAAGCCGTAAGGCAAACAATGCGCAAATTGAAATGTGTTTGCCGAATCACTTGCCACGCCCACCAGCCCACCAACTTCCTAAATGCCTTCGAAGACAATGTGCGGCGCTGAAAGGTTGGCAAAAAAGCCGGAACCAAAGCGCGTTTTTATCATGTGCCTGAAAGTAGGCTACAAATTTGTGTAGCCAAGCAGCTACGTGTTGTCGGTGTGTGTGTGTGTGTGTGTGCGTGTCTTGTGTGTTTGGGTGCGCATGTGTGGCGTATAATTGAGTGGTCGTCGCCAAGTATCCTGATTTGCATAGCAGTCGCATGTCATTAGCAGGCAGCCCCAGCTGGTCGAAATTGACATGGCTTCCACGTGTCCGACATACGCCGCGTATACGCAATGTCGCCAAATCGCCCTCCCACCCACCGCCCATAGATCCAGGCACAGGAACAGGCGTAGGCAGCGCCTGTCGATTGTTTGACTTTCTGTTGCCAGCCAGGATTACATGTCTCGAGCACATCAAACAAGCTTACTTACCAATGACCTCGTTAATGATGCACACACAAATACTTTCAAGTACAGCAACTTGTGTGTGTGTGTGTGTGCGTGTGTGCAAAGGGCGTGTGCGTGTTATTTGTATGTGCATGTTGTTGACTTTACTTTGTAATTTGCGCTTATCAGATTTATTTTTATTTTTGATTTCTTAGCTGGTAACCAAAACACAACACAAACAATACAATTCGAATTTCTTTTGTGTCGACTATACGTATACACTGCCAAATGCTTTATTGTGGCAGCTTTATAGAAATATCTTTTGAATTGCAATAGATTTTTCCCAATGTGGAATGCGTTATTGCTGCTTCTAATGGCAAACAAGGTAAATAAAATACCCAAAACTGAAATTGAAAAGAATTGCAAATGTGCCAATATTTTTTATTAAATTCATTAATTTTTATTTTTACTAGATTCGTCATTGTGTGCATAAAAACGTTTTTAAATTGATTAACAAATGTTTCAGTTATATCTGTTTTTTTTACCTTTCCGTTTGATAATGACGATTGGTATTATATAAGAAAATCTAAATTATTTAATTTATAATTTCTTATCTTTGTGATTATAAGTTGTGGCCAGTTTCGCATTTAGATTTCATATAAGGTTATAAAGCAAAATTCTCTTGACAATAAATAAATAAAACATATACTTTATACACTCAATCAACAATAAGAAAATATACTCAATAAACTCCATATCATACTCAATCATTCTCATCTGAATATGGTTATAGTCGATCTACCCCACAGTAAATAAACTTAAACAATCTAATGCTCGCTTGAAGCTTAAGTAACACGAACCGAAGCAAATGCTGACGTCGTCCTGTGGCCTTTGGCCGTGGTCCTGTCACAGTCCCGGGCACAATTAAAGTAATTACCTCGCCACTGGTACTAGAAAAATCGCTAATGCTCTTTAATAAACGACTCGCGCCGATAATTATCATTGACATCACTTGCGTGGCAGGGAAGGGATGGGCTAGTATGGGGTAGAGTGTGGTTGGGGGCGTGGCATACTTACATTTGGACATCCTGTTCATTAATGGTTATGACAAATGCAGAGAGACAGAGTAGACATATGTGTCATTTGATACTGTATTTGTATTTAGCTCATCATCATCACAATGATGATAATCATAGTCATTCATCATTTAACGATTAACACATGCTCCATAATTACATAAACTAATTTTAGTTAACTATTAATTAATTGGTCGAGCGCTGGCAACGTTTACTATGTTTATATCTTTATATATCTTTTATAATTCATATATATATCTTTAGTTTAAAGGAAAATTTGTGGTTTTGTTTTCTTTGGTGTTTTTGTGTCTAACAAAAGCTGCCTAAAATTATGCTATACGCAGTTAAATTAAATTTAAATAATACTTGTGTGTAGGTGAGTGTATTTTGTGTGTCCGCGTGTGTGTTTGTGTGTGTGTGGTAATATATGATATATATATGGTAATTATATAATGGAGTATTTGTGTACGTGGTCACATAACTGTGGAATCTACGCAAATCAAATTTACATATCAAAGGAATTTTGTTATTCAAACTTAACTGTGCATTAGCTATATAAGGGTTTACAATAGTTTGGTTCTGAAAATATTACAAAGAGCTTAATCAATTAAAGATGTTTAACGATAGAAACTTAAAAATACAATCTGATTATTATTTTAGTGATCATTTTCGAGCTTACTAAATATTCATTTAAAAATTTAACAAAATTGGGAATTTAAGTACATTTTCTAATTATACAAAACTAAAAACATATATTCTAAGCAATTTAAATTAAATATTAAATACTACAAAAAAACGAATTATATAAGGATGGAAATAATTTTCGTTTGTCAAATCAAAAAAATAACTCCAAAATTATCACGTTAAGGCTGACAAAATCCGTACGCAAAATAAATATAAAAATAAGTTTAAATAAAAATAAATGAATACGTGTTTTTCAGATTTAATCAGAGAAAAATGAGACTGCAAATTATTTCAATTATTTCAATTCGAAACCATTCTAACTGGATTGAAAACTGTGATAATTTGCTAAATATATTTTTTGGATCAGCACACACTTTTTACTTTTATCTAATATTTTCAGAACCAAGCTAATTAACAAATCTTTTGCATTTTTTGTTTGCATTGTGGGAGGAATAACTTGTTGGGCCCGAACTCGTCTTGGCCTCTTTGGTGTTTTAATTTTTTTAAAATTTATTTTTATATTTTGTTTAGGTGTAAACTGGAATTTGCTTGCTACGAACTAAAACATTGACTAAAAGTTAATTGAACCTATTTTGACAGCTGACAGGACAGCTGCACCCCGCACCCCACCGCGATTCGAGCTCTAGCTATGCGATTTGCACAGGCGCAGGAGCAGAGGATAATGCAGATCCTCGTCGTAGAGCGCCGAGTCGGCCTTCAGCTGGAGGTGCCGCTGCCAGATGGTCTCGTTGTAGCGCGTGGCGAGGTCGACGCGGAAGCCGCGCGCCACACACTCGTCCCGGAACACGTTCAGGGTGCGGCCGCGACGCGGCGCCATGATGAGCGCCACACCCTGGGGCGCCAGGTAGTACCAGATGGTGTCCACCAGCGCCGATCTGGCCTCATCGAAGAACAAACAGTCCGCGCACAAAATGAACTCGAATTTGGACTGCTCCGCCTGCGCCCGGGCCGACGCCTCCTGCCACTTCAGCACCGAGCACTTCGTATAGCAGCTCAGCTCGTTGAGGCAGACGGTCTTGCGCACGTTCTCCACGCTCACCTCGTTGCCATCGGTCAGGTGGACGGCATACGGCTTCGCATACTTGGCCAGCATCAGTCCGGCCAGCGAGGTGAAGCCGCCGCCCAGCTCCAGTATCCACTTGCCGCGATAGGCGGCCAAATCGGTGAGCACGAGTGCTGTGAGCGCCTCCTCCGAGGGCCAGACGCAAATGTTGCCCGTGTTGTTGAAGCCCATGAGATCGTTGGCCGTCAGCTGGCGTTCCATGTGATGTATGTTCACCGAGTATTCGGTGTCGTTGTGCAGCTGCATGCGGTACTTGTACCAGTTCTCCGTCTTGCCCAGGCACTTCAGGCTCACGTGATCCTCGAAGCTGTCCTGGCGCAGCAGATCGAAGCTCTTGAAGCGGCGCACGGAGGCGGTTTGCTCCTCGCTGAACTCGTCGCTGGACGAGCTCACCGTCTCCTCGGAATCCTTGCGCAACACTTTGGCCAGGATGCGCCAACGCTTCTGCGCCGTATTCTGCAAATTGGGCGTGGCCGGCGGCGTGGGCGGCATAAAGCCGTTCGTCACGCCCAGACAGGATTTGCCTGCAACAATATCCTCGACTTCCAGTTCGACGCTGGGACTGCCAGCAGGTTCGCCTTGCGCGGGCATCTCCAGATTGTTGTCCAGATCCTTGCCGTGCTGATTCACGTTGTTGTTGCCCTGCTCCATTAGCGCATTCCGCTGGCGCGTCTGCTCCTTGAGCGCATTCAGCGTATTATCGATATCGTACTGCAGCATCAGCGATATGGTCGCAATGTGTGCTGGACTGGCCACGCCCACAGCCGCTGCAGTTACTCTATCCGTCTCCTCCGTCTCCAGCTGTTGCTGCTCCAAATTGCTGTTCAGTTTCGTTTTCTGGTTCAATTTTTGTTGTACTAAGGTTGCTGACATTTTTTCAAGTTCCACTTGGCTCCGTTGCTCTCGCTGACAGTTTGCTGCCCAGCTACTTCATGCTGTGCTGCAACGGCAAAGAGAGCAAAAATATCATCTTGTATAAGTCTATATATAGAATCAGTTCCATCGAAAAGTGCAATATATATATTTACGTTGCAGCAGCTGTGGCAACTTTTGAGGCAGCAACTTTTCAAATTAACCGCCAACAACTTTTGCCTTATTACTTTCCACACACGCACATACACACATTTTGGTTACTTGCCGCCATCGTTGCCCCAGCTGCCCCATCAATTTCCAATTAAATATTTTAACGGCTTTCGAAATACAACTTGCATGTCCATAAATCACTCAAAAAGCAACAACAAATCTTCAGCTGATCTTTGGGCAAAAGTACAAAAACAAATGTAAATAATATACAAATTTAACATTATTTTAGTCTACTTCAATTTGTATACTCTTTTTCAATCTTTATTTAGTTTGTGATTAAAGCATAGCCCAAGCTGAACCCTCAGACGAGGTATTGGAAAATTCCACCAACGAAGTTAGCTGGAAAAAACATACAACTTTACTGTGTACATCTGATCAAACTCGTTTTGAATATTTCATAGGAAACCCTTTGAAACTTTTTACAGGAAAAACATTTTCAATGGACACAACACGAAATTCATGGAAATTTCAAAAGTTAATCCCCTAATTGAATAGTGTGGAAAAACCTCTTGGTTTTTTGTTGTTAAAGCGGTTTCTCTTCAAAAAATTGTATATCCTGAATCCATTCAAAATGGGTAAAAAGGGAGGCACGGCCGCTGAGTAAAGTGCGGCATGCGTTTGTATGCGTGTGAATGTGTGTGAATGCATGTGTAGTTTTTTGTATGTATGAATGCAAGAGAATTGAAATGTTTACACGAAAACTCGCAGATATACACCAGTCGAGCGCTCCCGATTAGAGTATTCTTACTTGTTTTTATCATCAATGTTATAAAGTTATTTCATATGTGTTTTATCGATTGTGAATAGTTTCAAATGGATAAAAAGCCGATAACTAACATATAAATAAAGAACTTGTTACTGACAGATAGTATCAGACAATATAACTATTGGAATACAAATTCAAATTATATATTTTGGACTTAGGTTAGTTATATTTATATTTAACAAAATATCATTTATTTCGCTATTAGTCAATATATATTGAAAATAATTTGATTCTTTGGTGACAATTTTATTCGGGATATATAAAGGACAAATTATAACAAACAACATGCCTAAAGCCGCAAAGCTCACAGTTAGTGTATATGGAACAGAGAACTTGTTCCAAAATTGCTGTGTTAATTACATTTCGAAAATGGCAAAACAGCTAAAAATTTTAATATATATACAACCTATACTTATGCATGAAGCGCGTAAATTACATTTAAATATATCTATATAAATGCGCTATATTGAAGCTCCTTGTTGGTAATATAAATTCGTCAAAATTGCGAAATTTTACAGCTCATAACAAATTTTTAATTGTGCTGACGTGAAGCACAAAGTAAACAATGGGGACTGCAAATTGGACTGGGTGATTAAGGGGTTAGGCAGCGCCGGTGTGGGATGGATGGGATAGGTACTTGAGAGCCAGACAAAAACAAAAAAAACATATGGAGCCTTTTGGCGATAAGAAGGCGTTGAATTCTGATTAAAGGGTAGGCGCCTGGTGGCATGTGGCATGCGGCATGTGGGTGGTTGCCCTGCCTGACCAACGACACCTGCGCCGGCCCGGAATGTGTAATCAAAGTCAGCGCAATTAAAATTCAGACGAATCAGCTCATATGTAGGTGTATGAATGTGTGCGTGAGTGTGGGAGTGAATGTATTCGCTGAAGAATGTGTTGTTATTATCCCGAACATTCACTTAAAACGGATGTTGAATGCGAACCAAACGGTGTAGGGGGTGTGCACGCGCGCGTGTGTGTGTGTGTGTGTGTGGTTGGCATGGAATAAACGCCGTCGGACTTCATTCATCATAATGCCATTTGAAAGCAAGCGGAAGCAGGAGCCAACAGTTCTGGCTGGACTTAATTGGCGTACATGGCTGCAGGATAACATTAACTTGTTTAATGACGCTCGAAAATCATTTTGTATATTATATATCAAATGAACGGGCTTACTGTTCTTAAAGTTCCACCAAAATTTTAGACCGAAGGTCGAGTTTAGATAAAGCATTTAATTTGATAAGCGTAGTTCTTTTCAAATTCGTTTTTGCTTATCAAATAAAGACCCTCGCAAATGTGATAAAAAATAGGCTTAAATTGTAAATTCTTTTTACATAGGGCGCATACGCAATGTTGCGAAGGCAGATAATTATAACGAATACTAGATACTCTGCAATTTAGTAAATAGTCAATTTTTTTAATTTAACTTCGATATTTAATAATAATTAATTATCATTTAATAATTCATTTATTAAATTTTTTAAAATTTTAATTTTAAACTTCTTAAAGGCTCCAGTATTCGTTAACAACTGTATTACTAAGCTTTAAATTCTTATTTAATAAAATATTCGACTCAATCAAGTAAAATTTGCCAAGCAAGCTAATGCAATCAAATAGCCATTAAATCTTAAACTTTTCAAAAACTTTGTCAAACTTCACAATATTGTTAAAAACTTTTATACATAACTATGCAGCTCATATCTCTGAAATTATTAAAGCAATCAAGCTAAAATTTGAAATACAAATATAATAGAAATAAACAACAAATTCCACGCTATTTTAATGATTTGCCAAAAGACGGCCAGCAACAAAATTCCACAGTGCCAAGTAATTTCAATTTGATAAGACGCGCACTTGATCAAACATTAATAACTTTGAAGAACTCCGCAAGCCACTCGAGATGCGAACGAAAAGTTTTGGATTGGTGAGCGCCCAAATAAAGCGGAAACTTGGCCAAAAATGTTGATTTGCATATTAAAAACATGAATATTGAGCAGTTGACGGTAAACTTATTTGAACACGAACTTGCGAGCCTCAACTACAGCAGCAAATCTGCTTGAAAGGGCTGCGAGGGTTAAAGGGTCACAGGCCGGGCAAGCAAGTTAAATCCATGGGTAAACTTTAAATGCCAGCTGAGAGCACCAAAGTACAATAAAAACCGAAAAATGTTTCAACGTTTTGCATAATGCCCCGGCAATCCTTGTATCTGGTGATCCGGCGATGCAGCCAACACCTGCCCGGAGGCCAGCGGCCAAAGGAGATGCCTAAAAGCATACATTAACTAAATTTGCAAGTACAATAAGCTTTGGGGGCGTGGCTGATTGTAATTTAAAGTTTTATTTTCGTGCAAACTCGGAGGCATTCAATTCAATCACTCGAGCAAGTGGCAACTGTGACGACAACGAAGTCAGACCCGAAAAAAAGAAAAAGAAGAAACTTGAGGCCAAAGAACAAAGCGAAAAGTTTCTACAATTGCTACACACACACACACACACAAACACACATCCCTCAACCTGCAGCCAAAACTTGGCGTTGCCTCAAACTCTGTGGCTGAGTGACGTGCGTGAAGGCGACGCAATGTGGGCAAAGTTCGGCCAAACGCCCCACACCTCCCCCTTCCTCCTCCCCCTTTGCCCACGGCTCCCCAGCAGCTTTGCTCCTTTTCATTTGCTGTTCCGTGTCAACGATGCCGCAGCACGCAACCTTATATGCTTACACTTACACACATACACACACATATATATACATAGATATGGCATACATGTATGCACTAAAAGAAAATCAAAGATTTTTACCAAAATCACAAAGAAATTGTATCTAAATTTAGCTGAGGTCCAAATTTCTTAACCTGCAAACAAAATTCGTATTTTATAAAATTGTTTTTAATCCCACAAATTCCTCAATACTAAAATAAATTTCAAACTTTCAGCTAAGATTAAAAGTTCTTAACTTCCAAATGAAAATCGTATTTTAAGAAACTTTTTTAATCCCAAAAATACTGAAATGCAAGACATAAAGACAACATAAAAATATGAAATTTGCAACTTTAAAACTCTTGCAATTTTATCAATTTAATTTTAAAACAACTTTTTTTAAATTTTAAACTTAAATCATGCTGTGTTATTTATTAAATTTGTTTGATATAAACGCTAAATATCGAGCAAAAAAGGCTTCTTAAATCTCTACAACAAAACGGATTTCGTTTCTATGCCATTCATATTATAATTTTTCGTCACATTTGCGCTCAGTGTATGTGCGTTTTATGTACATATGCTGCGTGCTTGTTCATTGCTCGCATAAACTCTTACAATTCATTATTTATTACTTTCACTGTCATGAAATTTCCACAGTTTTTTGGATTTTATTTTTTTGGTAGCTAACCTTGAAGCCATCAGCAACAACACTAAAACACACACACACACTCACACTCTAATTTATGCGCCATACGAAAGATAAAGTCTATGAATCTGGTTATAAAGGGTTTTGTTAACGGCGCTAAGCAGATAATAAAATCTAACTTAATTACGAGCAGCCGAAAACGCTGAAAACGTAACATGTCGAATTTTATATACACTGCCGATTATATAGCTGATGTCATATTGCAAATCTGACAAATCTGGCAGACAGACATGGCTAAAATATTCAAATTCTCGTCAAAAAATTTATTTATTATAAAAAATTATTTATTATTATAATATTTAAATTTGTGCATAAATTTCTAACCTTAGCTATTGTTAAGGAGTCTTTAAAAATGTCCAGCTCGCAAAATGTGATATTTA
Organism: Drosophila robusta; assembly: GCA_035043565.1. Taxonomy (NCBI): domain Eukaryota; kingdom Metazoa; phylum Arthropoda; class Insecta; order Diptera; family Drosophilidae; genus Drosophila; species Drosophila robusta. Next base: position 1,683,602 of record JAWNMW010000080.1, read on the forward strand.
GTAAAGAGTTATAGTTTTTAAAGTCCAAGTTATCCTAGCTTGACTAGATAGCTTTTAAGTACTATACCCTTTTACCTTTTGACAAATATTAAAAAAGAATATAAACTAGTTTCAAAATAATATGCATAATAAAGCTAAATGCTTTCAATAACATCATGCAATACAAGCCTTAGCCTCTTAATAAATTAAAAAGAAATTCAAACAATTGTCAAAATGATTTACATCTGCTTTGAGGGCTAAAAACCACCCAAAATCCCATCAAAACCACTGTAAACAAAAAAATTAAAAAAAACCCCTCAAAAATTTGCATTAAACATTAATCGCGTTTAGTCCCAAATTAAGCAAATAGCAATAAACTGAGGATCAAAGAATAGTTGCAAACAAAATGATAAAGCTGCAAACTAACCAATGAAAGAGCATATTTCTATAGGCATAGCACGAGAGAGAGAGATTAAGAACATTATCAGCCTACGCGGCGAATGCGTAATCTTCAAAAAATGAATGTACGCTCGATTATTTTCTTTTTGTTTTGCTTTTTGCGGAGCGTCTTAAATTTTTATTAGCGCACATAATGTCCATCGATTTATGAGCAACTAGCTGTCTGTCTAGCTGTCCAGCTGTCTGTCTGTTTTTGTGTACATATATGCCCAAGAATGTGTGTGTGCGTGTGTGTGTGTTTGTTTCTCCGGCGATTTGTTTACTGTTTACTAAACATTAACGCAGATTTACAGTCGTAACTGAACTTTTGGCGCGTCTGCTGCAGGCATTTATTTAAACATATATGTGCACTATACAGTACATATGTATGCTTGTATATCTATTTATGCATTTTAATGTACACGCGCAACGGTTTAATTTATTTTTTATTTATTATGCATCTCTAGCGAAAACTGAATGCGCATCCCTCGAGCGAGTTCGAAAAATGTAAATTCAAGAAGAAAAAACGAGCAAAAATTCAATTCAATTTTTTCCCACTTGATGCATTCGACATGCCGTGGGGATTGCCTCAAGATGTGCGTTGCAATAATAAAATTTTAATTAAATTATTTACATAAGGTTTTTTTTTGGTCGAGCGCGCCGCTAGCCGGAAGTGGTCGGCCAAGTGTCATTCACGTTTTTATTGCCTGTCATTCAAAGTTGGCCAAGATAACGCCATTAGACACTGGGGTATTGTTTATGGGCGAGCAGAAGGGCAGGCGGGGGAAATATCTGCAACCTCAGTTGTCTGACCCAGGCACGTGTGCTCAATTCCTGTGCTCTCACTCTTTTGCTCTCTAGGTGAGCGAACTTCACGCTGACATTCAACAAAAGTTCAAGGATCTCTGCATTTGTTTGAAGTCCGTTTTAGTGATGAGGTCCAATCTATGCAGTGAGTCGGCACTTTACCTATGTGTGTGGACTCGAGTGTGGACTGTCACAGAAAATAAAATAAAGTGTGTATGTGTGCTGCTTTTTTATTGATTTATAGTGTGTTAGTTTGACATTTGAGCTGGCTATTTTTTATTTGCCCGCATATCCTCAATTTAGCTTTTATTTTGTGTTTGCATTTAGGCCACAATTTAAGCCACGCGCCGCTAAAAAATATAATTTACATATTATGCCATGAGAACATGCTGCTCCACTGTCTGCTGTCTGTTTACCTCACGCTCCCCTTTTGAGCGAGTTACGAAATATTTTTATACCCTGCAGCGGTATGGTAGAAAAATAGCCCCTTCAAAACATACGATATGTTATAAAATAAAATTTTATTAAACTTTAAGCACTATATAAACGACTCGTATGAGGCTTAAATTAGATTAGCAATTTTATTTGATTTTGCGAAATCAATGTATAATTAATGGGGCATTAATTGAGCTATAAAACAAAATGCTCTGCAATTTAAAAAATCGCACAAATTTAAAAACATTTATTACTAACACAAATATTTGTTTGTCTTTAATTGAAAAAAATAAATTACAATTTAAATTGTTTAAAATTATTTTTTCTGATTAATTTAGTTTTTGCCATGATTTTACTTAAGTTAATATTGAAATATTTAGAAGCCTAAAGCATTAAATGGTCAAACAACTGAAATGAAAATTTACTTAGGTTAAAACTCAACTATTTAAAAGCTTAACGCATGAAATGGTCAAAGATTATTATTTGTTCACAGTATATAAGTGTTAGGGTTATGTTTGCCTTGGACGGCGAATTTAGGTTTTAGTTTCGACAGCTGATCTGGCTTTTGACACTTTAAAGCCGTGAACTCAAAATTTTAAATAACGTAACAATATATACATATCGGGTTTATGCATCTAGAATTAGATAACTTTTAATAAAATAATTCAGAGTGGCATGTTTGAAGAGGGGCTTGAGAAAGGTTTTAGAAAAGTTCTTTAAATGCTGCGCGCCGGACGATACAGAAAAACCAATAATTATGAGCCCAGTCTGAAAAGTAATAAATTGTTACAGCTAAAAGAGTAACACTCATTCGGCTATTGTCTAAATATGAAAATATTTCATATGCCAAAAATGCAAAAGCCAAATATGTAAAACATTTTATACAAATGGTTTAAAGTCGCCAAGTTGGCAACGCGGTTAAGCGTGGCATGCTGGGCGTGGCGCCGGTGGGGGAGGTTTGGGCTCAGTGATTACTTATATGGTAACCTTTCATGTAAAATAAAAGAGAAAATTCACGCTGCGACGAAAATGTGAAAGCAGGCATCTGCTTGACCTTTAGCAGCGAACCGATAGCATGGGATACTATGTCACATATATGTATATTAGTGTAAATAGCTTATACATATGTATACAAATCGAGGTCGCGCTGGAGGCATTTGTAAAAGTCATTGCCGCCTTCTTAATCATTGGGGCTGAAAAAATTTGTTAGTTGGCAGGCGCCATAATTTAAAAATAAACGCAATTGGGGAGCCAAAACGTCAGGACACAGTCCACGCAGGAGGTCTGCGAAAGAGAGAGAGCGATAGAGGAGGGGGGATAGAGACGGCAGCATCGTTAACGCTAAAATTAACATAAGCAACAAAACAAATAAAAACCAAAATAAGGCGACAGCCAGAAAAATAGAAATGTAGGAAAAACCGCGCTAGAAATCCAAGAAAAGTTCAAGAAAAAATTTTAACGATAATCCACTTAGCGCACAAGCGCCACGTGCTGAGCGCATTTAAGCCAATTAGTTGGCCAATTCGAACATTTTGGCATTAATTTAATAAATAAATAAATGCAGAGCAATAGATAATATTTGGCAAAAACCAAATGCAAAATTTTGGCATTGTTATTGTTGTTGTTGTTGTTGCAAACAAATAAATAGACACATAAATAAACAAGCAGGCAAATTGTTTGCGCAATAAACACACACACACACAGTTAAATTTACCCATTTATAGTGTATATAGATATTTATGTTTGTTGCTGCTTGTCGACAACATTTCCATGGCTACGAAAAAATCCACAGCCCCCCCAGAATCAGTTTCAGGCCATGTTGCTGGCAACGTTGGCCTTTGACAGGGAACGGTTAAGGTAACGGGGCACATGCTGCATGTTACATGGTACATGCTACATGGACACAATGTCAGTCTATAAATAGTCAACGCTGCTGTGGGTGGTCAGACCAGAGCCTGAGGTGGCGCAGCTGCCAGGAGCAGATCTGTGAGCTGTGAGCAGTGAGCAGCATCAGCACCGACGACAACAACCAACTGACAGAAGCGACGTGTCTCGATGTCATCGTCTGGCGCTGCTTAAAGGTTTCCAGTTGCCAGCGATACTGTTGGCTTTTAAGCACACTAAGAAAAATTTTTAACACAAAACCAAGGAAATTAAAGCAAAATGTAATATTAATCAGTAGCAGTAGATAATATGTTCCCTATGGGCTTGAAGCTTTTCGCTCTTGTCTAGGTTTGCAGAATTTCAATAGACCCATTTCTCGTAGAGAAGAAGCTACTTAAAACTTATTCTCCAAGGCACCATAAATTATTCTTTTTACTTAGTACTGAATACACAATGAGCCTTTGGTTATGATATGTTGGGCTAAGTCCGGTAAGATTAGTTTCGATTTAGTTTCGGTTCTTTTTTCTTATTTATATACTTGCCAATTTTTTTATTATTGTTTCACACTCATAGCTAAGTTTAAGCCCCTTCTCATAAATAGAATCTTTAAATAAAAAATAAATTTGTTAAGTCCTTTTATTTTTATTTTCTCATTCCCTATATTCCTAAATTATTTAATAATTTAGTTATTACATAATTCAAAAAAATTTAACCAATTTTAAAATTATTTTCATATTGTTTCATTACTATTTTGTTCAAAGCACATATTTTTGTTTATTTAAATTTATTTTTTTTTGTTTTAGAGTTTCTCTCAGTGTGCGGCCACATTCATGGTAACACTGGCATGAGTGACTGCCACAACTGATGCGGCTGCTGCCTGCCTGCCTGGCTCCAGCCTCCTGCTGCTGCTGCTGCTGCTGCGTGCCACGTTAGTGCTGCTTTGACACAGGGAGCAGAGGTACGAGGGGTGGGGCAAGAAGAGTTGAAGGCTCGCAGAGCTGCTGGGGATGCTTAAATGCTTTCATCACTCAGCTGGAAAGCCGGGCACGCTTCGGCGCTCGCACGCACAACAAGTTAGTGGGCACGCAGAGGAGCAGTTATCTGGAGCGGAGCTGGGACCACGGAACTGCAGCAGTTGGGTCAGCTGCCTAAGTAAACATCATTCACATGGCGCCGGCTGCTCTCAATTGACCTTTACAGCCCATGAGCCGTTACCTGGCGTAGTAAAACAGAACCTAAAGAAACTGGTCTGGTTTAAGGTCTCTATTTGGTCGGTGGACAAATCAGTTCAGCATGATTGATGGCTGGAGGGAAGGGGGAACATCGGCTCAATGTTTGCCACAGTTTGTTGAGATTTCAAGTGGCTCGTTGGCATGTTTATTGACTGTGAATGAACTGTTGGCTGGCAATGCCAGAGCCCGGCAAATCTTACTTGATAATACTGCTAATACTGCTATTGACAACATGGGGGCGTGGCATAGTGAGCCCTGCCTAGAACAGACAGCGATAACTGTGTGACAAATTGTGCGTTTCCTGGCTATCTATTTGAATGGTAACATAATCGTTAAAGTTAAGTGGCTTTGCGTCCTTATAATATCCAGGGATAACTGTTTACTTGCAAAAACGTTATCCTAATGTTGCAGCACAAGTTTAATGTACCTATCGAGCTGATAGCTTAAGCAAGGATTAACGGCTACAAATTTAAATTGCGACAGAAAATAAAAATAAGAGCTTTAACATAATATTATTTAAATCCGTTTTTCATTTCCTTTCAATATTTTTTAAATTTTTAATTCGCTTCAAACAAAGTGTTAAGATTTGTATGCACGCCCACTCGCTGGCAAATCGATAACATGACGATCGCTACGATATCACCGCCACGCCCACGTACATGACAAAAAAATCCAAAAAAAGAAATTTATTTTCTATAACCTTTTAAATGCAATCTAGAAGACAAACCATGAACAAATTGACATCAGACGTAGAAATCGGATCAGTTTTCACAAAGTTATGGGCGTTTGCAATATGGGAGCTATGGATCCGAGAGCTTTACATGTCAAAATTTTTGTCAATTTTTGCATGATTTTTGACAAAAAATTTGACCCCCTCAGAATCGGTTTTAATGTTGTTTTTTATACTAATTTTGACCACCACAATCGATTAAAAACGGAAATTCCGAATCTAAATTTTGAAAAAAAAATTTTTCCAAAATGAGTAAGGGGGGGTACATGCTTTTTTCCCCAAAAAATCAAAAAATTTATTTTCAATAATGCATATATTTGAAATGCAGAATCAATCTAGAAGATAAACCATGAACAAAATGCCATCAGACGTGAAAATCGGTTCAGTTTTGACAAAGTTATGGACGTTTCAATTATGGGAGCTATGGATCAGGGAGCTTTACATGTCAAAATTTTGTCAATTTTTGTGTGATTTTTGACAAAAAATTTGACCCCCTCAGAATCGGTTTTAATGTTGTTTTTTATACTAATTTTGACCACCACAATCGATTAAAAACGGAAATTCCGGAATCTAAATTTTGAAAAAAAAATTTTTTCCAAAATGAGTAAGGGGGGGGTACATGCTTTTTTCCCCAAAAAAATCAAAAAAAATTTATTTTCAATAATGCATATATTTGAAATGCAGAATCAATCTAGAAGATAAACCATGAACAAAATGCCATCAGACGTGAAAATCGGTTCAGTTTTGACAAAGTTATGGACGTTTGAATTATGGGAGCTATGGATCAGGGAGCTTTACATGTCAAAATTTTTGTCAATTTTTGTGTGATTTTTGACAAAAAATTTGACCCCCTCAGAATCGGACATAATTATTATTATAACTTTCTTTATGAGCTTGCAGTTGTTTTTTGTTTTATGTTTTGATATAATATATTTCTATGTATATTATTGAATATTTTCCAATCCATATTGTACTCTTGATTCTCAGCTTAACCCAATATCTAACCCTGCTGGCCACACTGCCTAGCATACCAAGCAATTTATTCCAGATATCTAAAGCGAGGGAATGCAACATACTGCCGCCATAAATCTAGCGGTTGAAATCGATTTGGATAAAATAGAAATTTCTATGCATATATATATTTAGTTGTCACCCTTGTCATAAATCAAATCACAATTTGTCGACCCACTCAGTTTGTGATCTATTTGATTCCACAATTTCAATTGCCAATTTATGCATATATTTCAATTAAAAAATGTCTCTTCTATTTTTATTTTTCGGTCTACTTCAATTTCAGATATGAAAACAATAACAATAACCTGTAAGCCGCACGGGGAGGTAAAAACATGAAAACCATTTAGCAAATGTGCTTGGTCGGAATATTTAACCCCCAATTGGTGGGTGTACAAAAATAAAGCAACATTTATTTTTCTAATGAACTTTGACACGTGCGCGGGGCTATTGGCTGGGGTGTATAGGGGGGAAAGAAAAAAAAACAGTTTGCGTGTGTCTGTCACAGGTCGAAAGCTGAGCAGGGAAAATGTGAAAAGTGCATGTGCAGAAACACCAATAACAACAACAACAACAACAACAACAACAACAACAAAACAAAGCAAAGCCCAAACCAAAGCTGCAATGAATGAAAAATCAGCTTGGTGCATGCAATTTTTAAAATGCCCTGGGCGGGCAGCTGACTAACTGACTGAATGAATGCATGACTAACTGCATGACTTGACTGCTTGACTGACAAGCTGAGCACTAGCCACAACAACAAAAACAGTTGGCCAAACTCATGCACGCTTATCACAAAATCGCTGCAAGTGCAACAAAAAAATGAATTTGAAAATCATAGGAATTATGCGACGAAGAGATACGCTGTAGAAAAGCTGAAAAGCTCTGCGAGACAATTGGTATTTATAAAAATTTTGGATTTGCCTTTGCAATTAAAGATGTCAATAATTAATACCCGGCTTAATTGCTACTATCGCTAGCTGTTTATATTTAATTCAGCGTGACAAAAACAATTGATAAAGACCAAAAAGTAAATAAGAACTTTGATACTTGATAGCTTGCATAATCGATCTTATCGATCATTTCTCTATGATCAATTTTACTATTTATAATATTAATTAATCATCATCAGCTTAAGATAAATTTAAATATACCCCAATTCGGCACTCCTATTAAGAGGCATATAAATACATAGTTGATTATTAAATGTCCTGCGTTCAACCCGACCTATTATTATAAATATTTTTCAGCAAAGTTCTTATCTCGCCTTAATGGTCGACTGCATTTGGTGAGTGGGCTGCGAAAAGGGGTTGATTGGATGGCGATTGAGTGCATTACTTATACGCCGCATCATGCAAAGTTCAGAGACAGTTGCGCACATTATGCAAACTTGGCAATAAAAATTCAATTAAGTTACAAGGACACAATGTCAAGTGGCAGGGCTCGATAAATCAAAAGCAAAAAAAACAGTGCAACAAAAACAATAGCAACAACAACAACAACAACAGCAAAATTGTGACATGCTGTGCAGTCGTTATGACTTTGATGCACGTTTTAATTATAATTTTGACGCCAACTGTTTAAACACACACGAGCGCACACACACACAAAGCGATAACACATCCCAGTGTGTGTGTGTACTTTGTTGTTGTTGTCTTTGTATCGCCTGTACTAATTGTTTGCGACAGGGCCACATAGAAAATGTGCTGAGCCGACCAACATGTGCTGTCCGAGTTGAGAAAGGCGGCAAGATAGAAAATAGGGGCAAAGGGGGAGAGAGAGAGAGAGCGAGAGAGGAGAACATGAGCTCTACATGGGGCTCAAGCTTAATTGAGGCAACTGCCAGCACAAAGGACAATAGCCAGAACAAGCCGCAAGCACACACACACACACAGACGAACATGCACACACATTTAAGGCACATATGGTCAACATAAGTCACAAAACCAAAACGTGCAATCCACAGGCCGCGTTCTACACTCAACAAAAGGACATTTATGCTGAAGAATTTGATTACAAATGCTTTAGCGGTCTTCCAAGGAACTGTTAACTGATTTTTAATGTGGGGAAAAACATTTTCGCAGGCATAGTGGGCAATACCATCAAATTTAATATACTTAATTATAAGAAATTGATAAAATTCAAATTTAAATATAATTTAAAAATTGTGCAAATTATAACACACATTTAATTAGTTATAAACTTCAATATATTACAATAATACAATTTCACAATTAAGGTTGAGCAATCATAAGTAAATCTTTTCAAGACATAAAGAGTCAACCGTTCGGGAATTAAGAGAGCCAATTTGGATTGATTGTGGAATTTCCAACAATTTACTATTTTCTAGTTTAATACCTCTTAATAATTTTGATAATATCAACATTTCCAACAGCTTTTGTTCAAGTGTAGGCAAAATCAGTAAAGGCTTTTCTCAGTGTGTCGCTTGGGTGTGAGGTGTTTTGGCGTCGGCAATTCAATGGGGGTGTTTGTTAGATTTATAGCCCCAAAGCTATAAGTTTGAGTGGATATGTGTGTGAGTGTGTGTGCAACTGTACTCAATTAATACTCATCAGTGTGACATTAGTGCCATTTATTTGAACAGGCTGGGAAATAGAGTGGATCAAAGCGAGAGCAAAACAGAGAGATAAAAGATAAATGAGATAAACACGTGCATTGCAAAATGTATCACATTTAGATGGATAGAGAATGAGAGAAGAGGCGCCACTTGATGATGCATAATTCAGCTCATTTGCGATACATTCAACACTGTTTTATTTTTCGCAATTCATCAATAAATATCGCATAAATCTTCGGTGTCTGTACATGATCCCGTTAACTGTACTTTAAAATGTACAGAACAAAATGTCTGTGCCTCGTTTTAATGTTAGCACAAAAGAAAAACACAAAAAAAATAAAATTTGACTTTAATTTGGCCATAAAGTGCGCCACAGCCATCGCACTGCACCAAAAACGACGTGCAGTAAAATAAATTAAACGCTAGCTAAACTTTATTTGCGATATAAATAAATAAATAGACGCTCAAATGCAGCCAGCGCAGCCAAATAAAAACTTAAACTAAACCTGAAACCTGGGCAAAAGCTGAACACAATTTCGCGAATGCCTGCAAATTGTTGGCCGTAAATCAATGCAATTGAAGCTATCGAAATTTCCAGCGAATAGCTTTAAATTATCCATTAGTGCATCAACCTTTTCAAAGTTGAACCTGAGAGCCAGCTCTAAATTCAGCATAGTAAAGGTAAATACAAACTAATTAAATGGGTATTGAAAGATATTTGGTAAAAATGAATATCAGTTTATAAATTAATGAATTTATTTCCCTTCAAAGATCAAAGTGAAATATGGAAAACATGTTGGAAAATTTGATTTATGGCATTAACAATGTTATAAACAAATTGTTCTGTTTTTAACTCTTTAAGCAAGCGTGAGTTGATACACTTATCAATAGCCTTAAGGTAAATTTCTTAATTTGTTAAAAAACTGTGCAACTGTTAGTTCGTATTTACTGTTTTTTAAGGTCAATTTGTTTGGAGTTGGCTTGCTGAAAATCACAAAAGACTAATGAAAGTTTCACATAAACTATATAATTTTATTTTAGTCTAGTACACGCTGCTAACATAAAACAATAATCGATTTAAGAAATAATAATATTTTTTATAGCATTAAAGGATCAAAGCTATAGGAAATACAAGAAATAAAATTTAAATATCAATTAAGAAAATAACAGTATAGGATATATCTATGATTCCTTTATTAACTAACGGATTTATTTGTTTTATTTATCCATACCATCTTTATAAGTTGACGAAGTCCGTCAAGAGTAATTTAAAAGTATATATTTTAACTGGTTTATAGCTGTAAATAAAAAACATAATGTGCAGTTGATAATTTTTCTAATGGTTATGGAGCTATATTTAAGTTAAGAGCTACTGATACGTAACTATTAGGGTATTTACTTTAAATGCTAAAATGCTAGCCTTCCTAATAATAGAGTAGCTTGGCAGCTAAATACGGTTTTAGACGCCCCCGGCTGCAAATTTACTGGCATTTTAATTATGCACTTCCTATTCTAATAACTTTAGCTATCACATTCCTTTATGCTGGTGCCCTGGGGCAGTACCTGTACTCGTACAAAAGTTGCTTCCAATTTGAATACATTCAGAAAGAGAGGAAAAGTCATTCGACACTTTGCACCTAGAACAAGCTTGTCTGGCGAAATAAACTTTGAATTGCAACTGTTACATTTTAAGTACATTTCTGGCAACTCAACTCGACTCAAACCAACAATCTACGTTGACCTTTTCCAGTGCGATTCTCAGATGTCAAACAGCATAGTTGGTCGCTCGAGACGGACAGCTGGAATACCATTTTGGCCAAAGTGGTCCCTTGACCCGTTGCTGCGTTGCAGTTTTTGCCAAGAATAATAATAAAACACTTGCGATAAATTGAAGAAACCAAAAAAAAAATAAAATGTTTTTCACATAGAAGAAAGCAAAAAAAAATGTAGCTACGTTTAATATCGTGCTGTGATAGCACAGCGCCTAAGTACTTAGTTAAGATAGCGCAACTTTATTAAATCGGGTATTTTGGGGGAGAGGTAGGGCAAGTATTTGTGCTCTATTATGATGACCGCAGACACAAAAAGACCGCAAAACCGTTGCATTTGATGGCCACATCAACTTGCAACTTGATGAGCAGCTGCCAAAGTAACAATAGCAAAAAATGTTTACAAATATATTTTCATAATGTTTTCATATTCTTACCATTCTAGAAAAAAAATCTCTGCTGCGGCAATTGAACTCAACACGAAAATATTCTTCCTGCGATATGTTTTGTTGTTGTTTAGGTAATTTCTATATTATTTTTGTTTTCTTCTTATGATGGCCTCAGCCTGTTTATGAGTATTTAATGCGTGCAATTATTAACACAATTTTGAGATTTTTCTTTTTTGTTTTTATTTCGATTTCATTTTCAATTACAAAATGTGTTTAAAAATACGCCCAAGTGGCAATTTTGCGGTTTATCTTGTACATTTTTTCGAAAAAAGATTGTGAATTTTTATTGAGTTGATAATTTGTAAAATTTTTTTTTTTTTTGGTTTTTGAAAACTCACACACACTCACACGCACGCACACACACACGTTGCGAGGCGAGGCGCACGCGGCCAGCGACAACAAATAACTGAAAAATGTGTTACAGAAGCGAAGCGAAAAATTGCTTTTTAGCCGCGGCTAACGTTGCGTATGAGCGACGGCAACAAACTAAAACCGAAACGCTGGCCAGCACGAAACACTTACAACCTGTTCGAGCCAACATGTTGCATGTGTGTGTTGCGTTGCGAGCGTGGGTGCGCGGGAACAGTTGCTCGACAGCCGCTTGGGCTTATCACTAGAAATTAAGACAAAAGCCCGGCTGCTGTTGCGGCATAACGAAAATTAAATGAGACCACAAAAAGGAACAAGCACAGCAACAACAACAAAAGCAGAACAAGACGAGAAATATGTTGCAAAATGTAGAGAACAGGCATCCCATTAGAACAGTGCTGTAAGCCAGTCACATTTCTAGCTGTAGTTCATTTCAACTGTGTTTCAAAGAAAATTGTGAAAGAGTAGGATTTGTTTTAAGGCTATTTTCAAATAAATTGTAAACCTAATTTTCATGTTAATTCGAATTTTCTTAGCATGGATGTATATATTATATATTCCCTAACAACGCCAATTACACATAACTATCAACCAGCAGCTTCCTAGCCAAATCTCAACATTGTGGCTTAATCAACTGAAGCCAACTAATTGTGCTCATATAATAGAAATGGAGCTATGGAGCTGGATGGTATAATTTCTGTTAATTGTGTGCCTCACAAAGGCTACATGGTATATATTTCTGAATAATTTCATGGAATAATTTCTAGTTAGAATAAACGTTTGTATATGTAAACATGTTTATACACTTCTGCTTACATGCCAAATTTTATTACAGTGTCTGAAATACCATATAGCGTCTGAACTACCATAACCTCTTAAAGACCTGTTTCGCTTCTAAATGTAAACCATTTGTCTGTATACCAAATTTAACTATTTTTTTTTTTGATGAATAATGCCGTAATTAATAAAAACAATTTGAAAATACCGTAACAGAAATTTGTATATTTTAGGAATATATACCTCTTTATTTGATTACAAGCATTGCCTGAGAATGTAAACAGGGGGAAAATTAAGTATTTCATGCCTAAATCTAACAATTATGAATTTCACAAATAAATTTCTAAGGTTGAGAAGTTTGATTATATTAATAATTGGCATTTATTTTAGTCCAAGTTGAACCTTAATTAAATTAAGTTCTGAGTTTCTCATATATTAATTTTTTCTTCAGATACATTTTTATATATCAACAAGAAAGAATTCTTAAAAGTCTTCAAAATTAGTATAGCTTTTATCCCCGAGACTCAAAACCGTTCGGCATGTCTCAAAGCCAATTCTAAAATATTTATGAACTAGTTTTAAACTGATTCACAAAGTTCAACTACATACTTACAGATTCAACCCAAGTGGTTCAACAGTCCCAAAAAAACTGGTTCAAAGTGCAACTGTGCAGCTCATTAGCTGTGGCTAGAGAGCGCAGCAGTTCATTAGAGAGCGTCGCCGCCAGCGAGGGATCGTGAGGGTAGAGAGAAGAGCGGCGAGAGAAACTTGCGTTAACAAATTGACGTTTCTTTGGCTACAAATTGGCGCTGGCCACGTTTCAGTGTCGTTGTTGTTGTTGTTGTTGTTTTGGTTTTTGTGTTGTCTTTAAATGATTTTCCATTTGCACATTTCACGCGGCTAAATGTTTGCCTTTCAGTAATTCGCGTTGTTTTTGTTGTTGTTGTTGTTATTGCCTCTGGCAAAATTTTCATTCATAAAAAAGGTGAACGCTTGTGGGCGTCTCGAACGTCGAGCATTGAGCGTGAAAAACAATAAAATGCCAAGAAGAAGAAACGACGTCGGCAGCGACGCGTCGGAAACGACAATGGCCCAGGCAGACAAACAGGCGTACAAATAACTGAGCAAGGGGGCCGCCCGTCAAAGGGGGAGTTTGTAAGAAAGGGGTCGTTTACTCGAGGGGAGCGAGAGAGCATAAGAATACGGACAAAGTTTTGGGCAACTTTGTTGCTGTTGTTGTCGCGTCTTTTACTTTCGTATTTATTTATACTTATTAATACAGAACACATGCACACAAATGTGTGTACGTGTGTGTGCGAGCGTAGTTTTATTTATTTTCTTTTTATTCAACGCGCGCAAAACAAAAAGAAAAATATTTTTTGCAAGATATTTGTTACTTTTTTACAGCAAAAAAAAAAAAAAAATGTCTAAAAGAAAAGAAACTCCGAACTGAAACTGTAACTGTACCTAGTGTGTGTGTGTGTGTGTGTGTGTGTGTGTGTGTGTGTGTAATTGCGTATGTTTGTAGTGTGTGCCTGACTTGTCACATTGTTAAAACCTCAGAAACCGAAAGCCAGGCAAGCGGCAGTTGTGCGGTTTTTGCATTGCCTGCCCCTCCCCCTGCCTCCCTCCCCCTCGTAACCCCATCAAAACGAAAACATCTAACGAAAACTGTCAAGGCGAAGCAGTGGCACAAAAAAAAAAAATAAAAAGGGACTCACAAACTGTTGGTCGATAAGGTTGTCCAAATCAAAACATTGAGACCGAGTCTGTTTGGACTGGCAGACAGGACCGGAAGAAAGGCGGCTCGACAGGCGAACAGGCGCGCAAGGACTTAGGGATAATGCCAAGTTTGAGTTGGCTCAATTTGGCAATACCCTACAAACATAAAATGGTTAACAAGGGTATGGTTAACTAAGGAAATGTGTGTGAAAGGACAATACAGAAAAAAGAAAAAATGCTCAACTTAAAATATAATTAATATATAATTATCCCACTGGCACTGCAAAAAGGAGAGAATTAACAACTTTAAAAAACGTAGATGGAAACTTACCAGCTTTAAAAAATCTCTTGTCAGCTTTTGGAAACATTTATTCAATTTATTGTTGATAAAGAAGTTTTGCAAACTCAGTGCGAAAAAACCTTATTAGTTTAGTTAAGTTCTGTATTCAAAACAATTTCGGAAGCTTAAAAGCTAAACCTAATCATGTTGACAAATAAATACTTAGACAAAAGATATATTTTATGGAAGTTTCTAATACAGCGAATTTAATTTTAAACAGGATAACCTCTAGTCTATCACTTGCGGCTTAAGCACTTTAGTGTTTTTCAGTTATTGCCCGCTGGCAATCGTACAGTGGGTTAGAGTTGAGCCCTCGACTTATACTTTAAGCCTGCCCCGAATTTTTGAATTATTTTCCAAGATTTATGCGCCAAAAGAAGGAACAAGAAAATAACCTTTGATGAGGGCCATGCAAAAGCGGACAGCCAGGCGAAAGGGTGGCACATAAAGAACACAACAGCTGCTGATATATAATATTTGATTTGGAATGTAAAAGTTTTCTTTTCTCTTCTTTAAACTTAATGCCGAAAAAAGTATTTTTGGGAAAGTGCAAAATTGAGTGACAAGCACAAGTTCGGGAGGTTAAAGGGCAAGCAGCAGCTTAAATTGAACACTCTTTTGTTTGTTTATTGCCTGTAACTGTGAAAGATGTATTGAGAATTAAAAGCTAATTTAATAAACTAATTGATAGGTAAACAAGCGTAAAGCGAATAAAATTCTTAGAATTCTTATAACTCATATAAAACGGGCATAAACTGAATTAGTAAACAGATCTTTAAAATTCACAAATTCCGAAGAAATATTCCATCAACTTATGTCATTTACAAAAATTTCCAAAAAGTTAATTATAAAATTATCCATCTATTTAAACCTTCAAAAAAGTTGCCTAATTTAAATGAAATTTCTGACAAGTGTCCCTCAAAAAATGTCAGAAAATAAGTAATTGTAATTAAATGAATTCAGTCGGCCCTATCATCAAAGTTGGGCACAGTAAACTCAAACAAATTAACAACCCAAAGTAGCAATTAACAACACATTTTAAGAAAAGTTTAAAAGAATATTTTCCATTAAATAAAACATTTTACGAGTAACTTTGTGTAGGATGAAAAAAAAACGTGCGGTGTTAATTAAAGTGAAACATGAACGAAGATTCTGTTTTTCAGATTAAAATACAAAATACATTTAAGGCTTAAACTACTGACATTCCTCATTAATATACAATCCGTTTTGGCAAAGTTTTAGTTTTAGTTTTTAGGGTTACATTTTTACATAAATATGAACCAAAAAATGTGTTGCCAAATTTAAATGCAGAATTAATTTAGATGCAAAACCATAGACAAAATGTCAACCCTCATAAAGTTCAAGTTTTATTTAACTATCCAACTAACATTTTTATAAATTTTTATATATATTCAAATAGAATTAAAGTAGATTTTGATGTTAAAAATATATATTTCCAAGGGCAAATTTGCATAACCAATTGCAGAAGGACAAATCTTGCGAATGGTAGCCAAAAAATACTATGCATTATTTTTGTTTAAATTTGTTTTTGTTTTTGATTTCTTTGTAAGTTATTTTTGTGAAACCCGCAATTATGTGAGGCACAAATAATGCATGGCTCATTTGCAGCTGCACCTGAAGGCTTATTAAAATCAACAAAGTTGCCTTTTCTCGATGTAGCCAAATGGCATTTTCGTATAATAAACTAAATATGTATGTTCGCTATATATATGCTTAGGTTTTACGTCTTCCTGCTTGACAAGCAGCCAGATTACAACAACAACAACAACAATGAGCTACACATTGAAATTATGATACCACAAGTCAGAGGAGCAACAAACTGGGCGACCAGTTGGCAGATTCGATTTGCGTCAACATTGTCGGTTGTCGGTTGTCGGCGCCCGGTGGCCGGCGCCCGTTGCCCGGACATGAATCCGCACCACAGCCGCATCCGCACCCCACTTCCCCGGACACACACACACTCACAACCCAAGCGGTGGCATATCCGGCGTGTTCGGCGTACACAGGGCAGCCATGTAAAAGTGATGCATGCCACTGACGCTGTTTCTTTCGTTGTCTATGCTGTGCTCTCTCCCACTCTTGTGTGTCTGCATGCGAAATAATAATTAATAATAAAAATAATGTGCCAAGCAATGTTGTTGCGCTCGTTGTCCTCGCTGATGCACTTCCGCTGGCTGAAGTGACGGGCGTAGGTAATTAAAACACCCAGCGGGGTGTCCGCTGCCTTTGGTGGCAACTGAAGTCAGTCAGCCAAAGTGGCCATTTGTGCGGCCAACGGGAAGCTGAAGATATCTGAGAAAGTGCCGCAGTTGCAAACTTTTCTCCTAAGTGTTCTTGTGATACCCTATTACAATGAAGGGCAATAACAAATTTGTCATGTGCTTAAACAACAAATTGTTGATTTAAAGAATTGATTTTAACATTTGTATTGGGACATACTCACTACTAACATTTGTTCTGGGAATGTTGAGAACTTGTTGTGCCAGAAAGCGTCAATATAGTTCCTAGACTCCTTCATAGGTTAGCACTTAGCACCCGAAGGGCATGTGTGAAGGTAGCTGTTCCTACACTCACATAAGTTTTTTCACAATGTATATTCAAAGGATTCTCGACTTATGTTAACACTCACTTTAACTTGATATTAATCTGTCAATTTATCAATTGCCGGAAGGACTAAAAAATCTCCCACCGGGTCAGTGATTTTCCATCTCTAACTCTTCCTTTATTTCTATCTATCAAATATTAATTATTATTATTATTATTACCTCCTTTTCTGTATATTTTATATATCAGATTAGATATTAAAGAATATATACATACACTACTAAAGCCGTCCTACGTAGCTATAGGTTCTAACAACAATTAGCTGTGATTAGGGCGTAGCTGGCCGGACAGACAAATAAAATTGCCCCCATCGTGTCGGTGGTGTTGTTCGAAATGATTGTAATTCATTTAGACTTTTTGCTTATATTAACATATTTTTACTTACTTTCGTTGACACTCGCTTTGTCGACTGTTTATATTAAATAAATAAATACAAATTTCTCTGCCTATTGAACATTTGACATTCGTCAAAAAGATGCTGCTCACGTACTGACAATTTTACCATTTGATACAAATGGTTGAGAAAACACCAATCAAAAAGCTGACATAACCAAATTTTCTTTCACATATGAATCGATATCAACTAACATGAACTAGCCGAGAAAACCTTGAAAAGGTGTAACTTATCCCTAACTATTCTAGACTGGCATCCAATTACATTGTTAAGGTAGAAAAAATAGTTTACAAACTTAATAAAACTATACAACAATGTAAACTCGAAAACTTATCTACACTTTCAATATGGAGAGTATATATATTTCTGCACAGGTAACTCTCATTAACCTCCTCACCTTTAATTTTAAATTGTTATGCGGCTTACCATATGTTTAATTGCTTTTCATTTAGCAAATTAATTTAATTCCAAGTGTATAAAAGTTTCGTTTAGTTGCAAATTGCACTTGTTATCAAATTTGCTTTTGTTTTGCTTTTGTTTTTGTTTTACTATTCGTTTGTCATTTCTATTGTTGTTCGTTTTTTGGTTTTATTTTTGGCGTGCTTGACTTTGGCAGTGCGCTAATTATGACATTTTTCTTTCGAGCAATTACTGCCAAATGCTTGAGAGCACATTCAACATTAAGTAGCCGCCCCAGTAGCTTATCCCCTTATATCCCCCTCCCCCGCACACATGCCTGTGACCACGCTGCCAACCTCTCATTCACTTTTCATTTGAAATTAAATTCAATGATTATTTTTAAACTCGATTTGTAAAATTACATTTCGGGGCTTTGGCATTAATTGATGCAGCTGATAAACGACTATACACAAACATATATATATATGTATATATATATATTTACATATATAGTGGCTATATGTGTCGGATTTTTATATAACTTTTATTTATGTTTGAAAACTTGGCACAGTTTTCCCCCAGCCAAATTGCAGCATGACGCAATTGACACAGCTACGAACGCTTTGAATTTTCTCGCTGTTTTTTTTGTTTTGCCGACTTTTTTTTTCACTTTTTCAATTTTTGTGTTCATTTTTTTTTGGGTTTGTCTTCTGCTTCGGATTTTTGTTTAAATTGTTGGCAAGCAAATTGCAAACTAAATGTGCAGCAACAAATTATATGTGATCGTCATTATTCTGCAGTTGTTTCGAAAGGCATTTTAATTACTTGCAAATTAATGGTGCATATTGCGTATACGACGCGTTGGCCACTGAAATAATTCTATTACTTGACGCACATCAAATTGTTGCTACAAATCAAAAGATTAAAAGAATATTACTCATTATTATCCAAATGGCTATCATAAATAAAATTTCTTCTGGCCAGCATCTGCTTGGATTCGGCTCTGCTTCAGCTAGCTGCTGATCATCATCATCTTAACCAACATCATTATCATCATCATCATCATCATCATCATTTATGGTCATTAACGTGTGTTTATTAAATAATTAGAATACGAGCCAACTTAGCCGTGAAAAGCAACTACAACACTTTTGTGCATAAACAAAAATAAGAGGCGATTTACCGTGTGTTTAGTGGATACATTTTCTTATGGCAATAACGAAATCAGGAAGTGGGATAAATAAAGACTATATTATCATAATAATTTAAAATTAGACTGTGCATTTAAATCAAATGGAGAGTATTATTGATATGAATAAAATTGTAATAAGAAATAACTTAAAAATATATCGAATTAAAGAAAATATTCACATAAAATATGTTATACATGTAAATATTAGAAATAAGCTTATTATTTTAACACACCTTTCAATAAAAAGTTTTCAATAACCCCGAGTAATTTGGTTTATAATAATAGTTAAGTTTAAATATATACCTTATTAAATTTCCATAATTTGTAATATTTTCGTATGAAAAAATTAAATATTTTGCAAATTAAATCTAGAGTTGAAGAGTTTTAAATTCTGAGTGAATTCTTTTCTTTTTTATTTAATACTACAAATTTTAATACATTGTAAGAATGGATACGGGTTCTATTTATAAGCCATGCCAGGGATACTGTTGTGTAATAGCCAAAAGGTATAGAAGTACTTGTTATATATGTATGCATATTTAATTTATATACTTCCAATTCTCCAAAACTTTCCCCATTTTCAGCTCCGCTTCGTACTGCCGTTAACACCAGACCCAAACAATTTATAATCTATCTTAAGTGTTATAAATCTGAGAGAAAAAAACCAACCCTCCACCCAAAAAAAACACGTTGCGGCACTTGGCATATGCCGCT
The DNA here is from genome assembly GCA_035043565.1 of Drosophila robusta. Classification (NCBI taxonomy): domain Eukaryota; kingdom Metazoa; phylum Arthropoda; class Insecta; order Diptera; family Drosophilidae; genus Drosophila; species Drosophila robusta. The sequence continues at coordinate 1,703,446 of JAWNMW010000080.1, forward strand.
TGGTCAAGGCGAAGACTATTATTGAATATTTCAGTTTGCATTGGGAGCTGAAACACACACATACACATACAAACAATACACACGAATGTAGGAAATATATTGAGCCAAAAATTACAAACTCAGCTGAAAATTATGGCACGAAAATTTTCAATGAACGCGCAGCGCCAAATATTGTCGAGTGCGAGCCGCACTTGAGAATTTGGCCAGAGAAATGGAGGTGGCCAAGAGAAGAGAAGGGAGAAACGCCGAGATATAGCAGTTGGGGGAGAAAAGGCCACTCGAGAAACGGCGCGCAAATTTGTTGCCAACTTTTGCGGGAAAAGGCATTGCCGTATATATGCTGAATGTGTGTATGTGTGTGTGTGTGTGCGCGTGTGTGTGTGTGGCACACTAATTTCCCGCTGTCGCTTCGCTGCTCGGCGTTTATCGTGCGCAACATTTTACATATTTATTTTGGCTATATTTGTTGTTTTGATATATTTAGAGGTGGAGGAAGGATACAAATAAAAGACACAGCAAGGACAAATATACAGAGGCGGCATAGATTTTTATACTTTTTTTTTAAATATTTGTATAGTTATCTATTTTCTGATTTAAGCTTGAACTTAAAGCAGCTCTTTTAACATTGAATGAAGGAAATACTTGCCTAAATATATGAAAAGGGCTTAAAAATCTTAAAGTGTTTTACAGATATGATAAGGTTAAGTCCCGAAGTTTTCTATCTAGAGATATTATAAGCTCTCTAAGTTTAGGTAAGTATGTGTTGCACAAAAGCAACATTTAACACAACAGTACACATACATCTAATTTTAATTATTTTCTTTTCAAAATAAAAAGCAAAAATTCCTTGACATTTTTCGCAATATTTTAACTATAAAACCCTGAAATTTATGTTGTGCTCTGACCCCCAATGAACTTTGACCATGAATAAAAACATATTTCAGCAGCTTGATACATATTATTCCAATTTTTTATGCGACTTAAATACACATTATTCCGTTAGCATATTATTTTTTATTATTGGTTGATTGACCCATGTTTAATGCGCTTATCTGGCGCAGCGGTCACAATGGAAATAAATGAACTTTGTGATGTCATTAAAAATACAACAAAATGGCCATAAAATGCGCTTAAAAGCGACTCACAGCGAGCACAAACAAAAGATTAATAATTCAATTTATTGAATCAACAACAATTCGAATTCGAGTAAAGCGAAATTATCGATTCGCTGTAAAATGCAATCAAAATGAAGCGAGCATCGTTTACAATGCAATTCTAATCAAATGCAAACACTTTATTGTTGTAAAATTAATAATAGTGCAAATTATTGTTGAAACCACAGACACGCACACAAATGCCAAAAGTTAATTATGCGCAAATCGAAACCAAATGTTTTCGATCAGCCAAATGGGCAACATGTCGAACAAAATTAACACTAATGAAACAAATGTAAATTAAGCCAAAAACTGAAACACGACGCGCATTTGCAGATCTCAAATTCAGAATGGACGAAAACAAAATTAAGATGAATGACGCTGGCTTGAACATTTAGACTCAGCTATACCCTGTAAATAGTTTTGCAGTGCAGTTTGCAGTTTGCTAAAGAAAATACTTGCACACATTATACAATTTTTGGGAAATGCTTGACAATAATCAATCGAACATAAAAAATAAATATCAAAAAAAAACTTGAGCTTTAAACGATATATAAGAACCGACAAATCTACATTATATATCAGATATAAAAAATGTCATAATTTAAAAACGAACTTTGCTAAAATAAATCAAAGCTAAGGTTTCTTAACTTGTTCACAAAATTCTTAAATACATTGTTTTTAGTTTTAGTGTTTTATGCTTCTCTTTCACATAACAGTTAAATTTATTTAAATGGCTGATTTACAAAGTAACATCTGTTTCTCCCTTTTCAGCTATAAAACAAGTATATGTATTACTATACCCACCTCATTTAATGGCTACAGGGTATGAAAATCAGCTACAGACGCAAAGGGAAAGAACAGCCGCCATTTAATGGGCAACTGTCCATATGCCATCAAATATAAATAATAAAAAATATAAATACACAAAACATATACATAAATTCACAACAGTATAAAATACAAAAAACATTTCAAATGCCCAGCAAAACAAATGGCTAACAAATTATTTATAAATATCAATCAGATTGCATATTAATTTATGTTTTTTTCTTCAGGGAATTAATGGAATTTATAATATTTCATTTGTTTTGCGTGCCTAACTTGCGCATCATTTAGAAGAGCAACCAAAAAATTGCAATTACATTTGCAAATCAATAAAAACAAAATGTATTTGTAGCGATAATTTACTGTCTGTTTGTTTCACGCCTTCCTGAGTGCCACGCTGCGTATGAGTAATGCGCGATGTGGCGATAAAGCAATAAGTAATCATGATCTATGCCAGCTGACAGAGCCAATAAAATTGGTCGAACCCAAGGCAGGTTGCTCTCGATTGCTACCAGATAAAGCTCCATAAATGCCCCAAGCACTTCTGACTTTTCACTACAGCGGCTGATTCAGAGCGCTACAAAGGGGACTGTGGGGCAGGGGGGACCGCTGGCTGTGAACCAGACACAAACGCAGACACAAAAGCAGACGCCGCGACGACGACGCTGCCCCTGCTCAACAGCAACAGAGAAAAAATAGAGAGAGGCACATACATTGCCAAAATAGCAAAGTAATTGCGAATCGTAAAGCTCATGCAGGCATATAAATGCTACATAAGAACAGCTCCCCCAATTCTGTATGTATTTCAGAGGGCTGCTTCATTACTTGGAAAACGTTTTCAAGGGTTAACACATAATTTAACATGTTATCAGGCAGTTTGTCTAGATGGTTAATATTTGACATGAACATAAATTTACAAGGCTGTAAATTGGCTCCACACTACAAGCATTGCCTAACAACTTGTCTTATACAACAGCGGGCATTAAATGAAATACGATTTTTATAATTTTGCAGCCCTCTCTGCCAACTGGAGAATATGCTATTGCCATATTTTAAAGACGAAAAATGTAGCACTCATTTTAACTCATTTTAATGTTTATACATTTAAAATTCAGCTATTTTTGATCATATATGTGCATTTTAACCACTTGGGAATAACTATCAATCTGTGGCAATAGTAATTTATTTTGGTTGGATTTTTACATTTTTTAGAAATTTAAGCCCTTAACAAATTTCGATGAAATACAAACCCATTGACTGACCCACGCATTTCGATATATTTATTTTTATTTATTTATAGCGCTTACTCTCTCATTATGGGAGTGTCTGTTGGTGTGTCTGCGTGTGTGGCAGCCGTGTGAATGCCTTGGCCCCTTGACAGACGTTGACGCTTCGCGCCGCTTGATGATGCTGGCGATGATTAGCAGCGATGCTGCCTGACGCATTACGCATACGCACCGTTGGCGCACGGCCCCTCATCTCTTGGATTGGCCACTCAGTGTGAGTTAATTGACGGCAAGTGCACTTCAAGTTACTTGTATTTAATTGCATTCAAGTGCAATTAAACAGCTCGGCACAACGGGCGACCGACGCCAAGCGGGGACATGGGCCCAGGATAGGGGCCACCTTTCACTAGTTTCCTACCCTGCCTCCTCCTTGTCGCCTCCCTCTCCTTGGCATCTTTTGGCTGCAGTTTGTCTTCATTCATTGCGCCATAAAAGTCGTAAATTTTAAACGCTTTGTAGGTCATTGCTGCCGCCAGCTCACAAGCTTGAAGCTTTTACAGCACTCAGGCTACCCCCGACCCAACCACCACACCTCCCCCCTCTGAAGACCCTCCTTTGTAAGTACAAAGCAAAAATTTATGCGCTTGACTGGCCGGTCAGCAAAATGGCGCCAAAGTTCAAAGCACGACCCGACTGCAGTTGCGGAGTGAGGATGAGGAGAAGGATGTGGGAGGGGGCACCAGGAGTAGCCAGCCACTCAGTGGCTGGACATGCTGGAGATACGTCTCGCACCGCAGGACTTCGTTTATGATTCGGTTCGGTTCGGTCATTTGTTGTTGATGAAATTTGCCGACGGTTGCAATTTTATTGCAAATTGTTTGCAACCCAATTTCACTTCTTCTTCTCTTCTTCTTTTTTGTGGCCATGCAAAATGCAGCGCATGTCCTCAAACGTTGCTGTGGCTATAAAACAAAATGTTGCTGCAGTGCAGCCTGGCTTGGCAACGAGCCTACAATAGAAGAGAGGGACGGAAGCATGGCACGCATAGCCCGTAAGTGGCAGCCGTTGCATACGTGACGTGCCACGTGATGCAGCCGGAAAGCGAGGCGAGAGTTGGCCGTGAAGTTACAGGCTATTGGAAGTGTTCCAAGCACCGTTCACAATTTAGGGAATACAAAACTCGAGCAAACAGTTTGATAGTCTTTAGAGAGAAAGATCGCATGGTAATATATGAGAAAAAATGAAATTTAAGTATGGTTGGTATAAATATAAAACATGAAATTTTGAGGCTTTTTTAACTATAAAGTAAAAGTTAAAGTTTAAGAGATTCTACTTTATGGAATGATGGCTAAATGAAACTAAAACGATACAAATAATCATGGGTTTAGAAGAGCTTTTCAACAAGAGTTAGCACCAGAAGAAGTGTGCAGGGAATACAAAGGTGGACAAGATTACGCGAGACCTTTCACTAAACGTATCTTTCCTTTCCTAAAGCTCTCCCATACTCAAGATCTCATAGAAAAATCACACCCGTATATCCGTTGAATTTGTTACTTCAAACTATGTACGTACTTAGATTCTACCCAAATTTGTTAATCCCAGACTAAACGTCTTTCCCATTGCAAGCTTCCAGGATGCAGAATTTTACTGAAATCTCATAAAAGTGAACCAATTTATTAATATGGGAGATAAAAAGCGATAAATGGGTGATTAAGTAATATCCAAGGTGACGCCTCTTAATTTTTCTCCTCAAAAATTTAAAAAAAAAAAAGAAGAGAAAATTATGAAAGATAAAAAATCGAGAAGTGGGCGAAATTGCTATATCGGAGGTTGCACTGTCAATTTCATCGGCAAAAAGAAAGCAGAACAAAAAACTGGAATACTGAGAGAAAAAGGACAAATCTACGGCTCTTTGAGAGATCTAATTAAATTGATTTTCGAGCTAATTATTTATCACAATTATTGGCGCCTATCCAGTTTGTCTTACATCTCTCGCAGATTTACAAGTAATTATTGCATATTTCTCGAGCGCATGAGAAACTCATTCAAAATTCCAAATCTATTCCTACCCCTGTCCTCGCTTCACACAAATTCATACACACACATGTGGTATATGTATCTATTGAAATGCATGGCATGCATATGCCAAAAACAATGCGGAGATTTAAGAACAGACACACACACACTCCCAAATAGACGCAGAGGCATGGCAAATTTACAGAGTGCAAATGCGAACGTCGAGTGTTTTGTTCTCTTTGGATTTATTGTTATAAATATACGTATATATAGTACATAATATAAATATGCAAACGCTGCCCCTAGAGCATTGCTAAAAGCATTAGCTACATTGTACTTGCAGACATACAAATGTTTATATATATTTTCTTTTATAGCTACAGTTGCATATATTACAATTAATTTGGCACACACTGCTGCACATATATTTTTGAAATTTATTTGAATTTTTTTTTTAGCCGTCGCCACTGCGGCAATTGAGTAAATCCGTGGCAATTGGCAATTACACAAATTTCGCGCATAGACAATTGCAAGTGCCAGACGTAAATAGACTATAGGCACTGTTGTGCGCTAGGTTAGGGTTGACACGTTCGCTTGCTATTGAGTGCAAAAGAGACGGGGCGCGTAAGTTAAAACGGACCGTGATTGATGAGCCGCTAGCCTCCAATGATGTGCCACTGACAGACAACAAATGATTCAGCTTCAAGCCAAAAGTGTGTAACTGTCATACTCACACTCACACACATGTCATAGGTTATGTGAACCTTAAATGTGCACACCATTTACGTTTGAGCTTTAAATACAGAGCTTAATGCGCTAGACAAATGCAGGCAAATAAATAACACAAGTAACAATGCTTACCGAAAAAAGGAAGAGGAGAGCGCGTGGGAGTTGTTGGGTGTGCGGGTGCGACAGCATCAGCAACAACAGCCGTTAGCTCCATCAATGTCGCCTCATAAAACTATCAAAGCGACGCTGGCGTCAACGTTGACTGCGCTAATGGCAGCACTGAAATGTTTACTATGCACAAACACACACACAGGCACAGCGTTATCCATGAGAGCTGCAGGTGTCACAGCAACATGGCGCGCGTTCTCTATCACACACTCACATATATGTGTGCATGTGTATATGCAGGGAATCACCGTTGCGCACATTCCATAACAAATCCCGCGATACAAATCCGCATAACTTCAAACGTTGCCGACGTCGTCGTCGTTTATTTGTATAAAATTAGTTTATGACGCGTTAAAACAAAAGGCGCACAACCGCAACGCACACGCACACACACATGCACACTAGACGTGTGCGCTTCTAAACACACTTAAAAAGCGCTTTGTGCTCGCAAAAGTTTATTATTTTAATAATTCTTTATGTTTGGAGGCTCTTTGACGCACAACAACTGCACTGTGTGAATTCAGCATGGCAACTATTGGGCCAAGAAGTAAATACCACACACACTCGAACTTACAGACAATATTTAATGCATGCCATGCCAGCTATTTGTTTATAATTCTTGTTGAACATGTGTGTGTTCGTTATTAATTGCAATAAATGATGCCTACGCGTGGGCGTAATTTGGTTTGTATCTATTATTGTTATTCTAATTCTGATTTAAAGCGTAACGTACCATTCAAAATGGGGCCAGAAGCGCCATCTGGCGGGTGAGGGCGTGTATCAGCTTACGGCAGGCGATAGTTTTGGCGCGCTTTGTTATCGATGCCGACAAAATTAAATGCATGAAATGGCAATAAAGCGCCATCTAGTGACTTTGTGCCGTGGCAAACTTAGGCCAGGAACAGCATGCGATAGCTATGGCGCGTTTTTTTTAATCGACATTAGTTTGAAGTTTGAGAATACTGCAAATAAAATGTATTAAATTTGATAGAATTTATAAATGGGAAGTTTTAAGCTAATAAAAAGCTGTACATGTACTTTAAGTACAAGCACACTTTGAACACATTTTATTTGATCAGTTGAATATGTGACAGGGCGCCACATCCTCAATTTCCTGGCCATCCAGTGTTTTTATTTGACATTCACATAGGAAATGCAAAATTTTACGCTCCGCCATCTGTCGCTGGTCCGAGTCCAAGCCGTCGAGCAGCATTTGCACTTTGCTCAACAGGCTGGTGTTCGTTTGTTTGGGCGCGTTGACCGCCTGCTGTAGCGCCTGCAGGCAGTCCTTTGACTGCTGCAGCACTGTCTCCATGTTGGAGATAACAGTGCCCATGAGCTTCTCAGCGCTGGGCACAGCTGCCTCATCCTCATCTGAAACGCGTTCTATAAGTGCCGATGAATCGGCGGTGAGTTCTTGCCCAATGCCTGCCACATGCAGCATTGCTTCCGTTGTGGTGGGCATTGTGGTGCTAACGTGCAGCTGCTGTGCGTTTAGAGATTCGTTGGGTTCCATTAGCGCCTGCGTTAGTTCATGCTCCTCTAACGGCATTTCCATTTGCACAAAATCCAAGTGTTCCTTGTGCTCTGCCTCGGTGATCACCTCGAAATCGTCCTGATCCTCATAGTGTAACTCATCCTCCGGCTCATCGTTGTCGTTGTCTGTACTGTAGGGATAATCGGCACCCCAGATGTGCTCGCCCTCGACGCTGCTCAGATTTGTGTTCGTGCTCACCGCATTCTCCGCCGCGACTTTCGGCGGCCGTCCACGTTTCTTGATATTCTCAATGATCAGGGCACGCCCTTGCGAAAATGCCTGCCCAGAAAGAGCAGATCGTTGAAATACCTCCAGGTAATGGGCGCAGCTTGATTAATCTGATGATTGCGATATTCGCGCGCAAAACGATCTCGGAGCTTTTTCCAGCGATTGTAGCAGAGTTCCTCTGTAAATATTAAGCAAATAGGCATGTACATATATGAGACTGTTCCCCTAATCCCGCACAGCTTACCCGACACATTCAGGCTCTCGGAGATGGCGCGCCAGGCAGCATTTTTCGCCGACAAATTCTTTGAATTGCGTATTTTATGGCGATCGTAGAGCACGGGATGCACTTTAACCAACTCGATCAGCTGTTGGCACAGCTCAATATCCTCCGGCTCCTCCTCGTTGTCCTCGTCACGCTGCTTCTTGTCCGGCTCCTCCAGACGCTGTCGCCGCGGCTTCCTGTGCCTGGGCTCGAATCTCATGCCGTCGAGACTCTCGTGCTTGACCAGGCCGTGCTTGTAGTGATCCTTGAGAAAGAGCAGTCGCGGAAACATGTCCCAGTACGTCGGACTGTCCGGATTCTCCTGGAAGCGACGAAACTCCTTGCCAAACCGATCCCGTATGCTCTTCCAACGCGTTATGCAGGCGCGTTCGCTGGCGCCCAGTTTTTGGGAAATTGTCTTCCATGCCGCATCCTTGTTGGCAGCATTCTTTGCACTACGGGCACTGTCCTTGTCGTAGAGTATGGGATATTTCTCTATCAAACGAATCAGCTCAATGTCGTCCATTGGTGATGAAAACAAAATCAAAAACCACTTTTATTTATTTACTAAAAGCCAAGCTGCTGCAACCAGGGCTGCCGGAGTTAATCGATAAATGCGTGTATATCGCATGAAAATGTCATAGCACGATTATTTATATCACACTCATCACTAATGCGCATATTCGCGCTAGCTGGCCACACAAGTACCAAGTACCTGGCCACATGGATACGCGTATTGCATTTTTCTGTTCTTTATAATACTTAAATAAATGGAAAAAGTGTAAAAAAAGCTGCAGCAAACACGAAAATATAACAAAGAGAAACAAACACACACTGCAACGGAAGAGTGAAAATTGCACAACGTCTAAAAGCAGCGGGCGTGAGAGAGTGTGTGTGTGTTGGAATTTGCAAATGTATGTGTGTGTGGAGATCAGCCAAAAAAGCCGACATCAACGTATACGGGCAAATACAGCAAACGCTGCGCCCATTTTTTTGTTGTTGATTCATTAAAATATGCTACACACACATACATACATGAATGAGCACAAGTGACGCGCGTAAGTGTGTAGGTTGCATATGTATTTATATATATATGAACGTATATGCATGTGTGTTGGTGAGTTGGAGCAGCCGCCAGTCCAGCAATCTCTCCCATACTAAGTAGCCGAGTCTCTCACACCAACACAAACGAACTCGCAGCAGCGGCAGCAGCAGAAGCAACGACAGCAGCAGCAAAGAAACAGTTACCGCACGAAAGAGCGCCGCATTCACAGCCGGAGCGGCAAAGGCAACGTCATAAATTTGTCATCGTTTTTGCTTATTTTCGAATTAAGCACAGTTAATATTAAAATCGATTTGAAAAAGAAAAATATATAAGATTATTTCAAGATGATATTGCTGGAAATCAATAATCGCATTATTGAGGAAACGCTCCTGGTCAAATACCGCAATGCACAGGCTGGGTAAGTCTTATTCTTCTACTTCATTGCTGTCTCGTTCGCTCTAACTGTAAAAGTGCGCCCCCATTTTATATTTATTTTTATCTATTTCTCTGTGTTATCAATTTTCGTTGCGATTATCAGCACATTTCACATACAAACATGCGTGTGCCTAAAACAAAATCGGGTGTAGCTCAAACTTGGAGTACACTCATGCAATCCAATCATACGTACGAGTGCGTGTGTGTGAGTGAGTCGGGTGTATGCCTGCTCCCCTTCCTCCGTGACCACCCGCGCAGCATTTGTTAATTCATTTTAGCTCATTTATCGCATCATTGTGCATAATCTTCAGCTTTATTTATGTGTACTTTACACCTCACTCGCATACTCACACACTTACAAATACCGAATGCACTTGAGTCATCGACGTAAACTGTGAATTGGCTTTTGGGCACCGGCTGCCAAAGCAAAACAAAATACTCGACGGAGTCAAAGTGGCATATTTTGGAATTCATCCCCAATCTGTGTCTCAAATACTCCAATATAAAAAAGACGAACGGCATCCTGTTTAATCCTTCATATTAAATCAGATGACTTGTGTTCGTATACATTTGCGCAATCCCGTTATAAACTGTGGAGACAAAGTGGCATATTTTGGTACATTCTCCAATCTGTGTCTCAAATACTCCCATATTAATAATAGACGAACGGCATCCTGTTTAATCCTTCATATTAAAGCAGATGACTTGTGTTCGTATACATTTGCGCAAACCCGTTATAAACCGTGGAGACAAAGTGGCATATTTTGGTACTTTCTCCAATCTGTGTCTCAAATACTCCCATATTAATAATAGACGAACGACATCCTGTTTAATCCTTCATATTACAACAGATGACTTGTGTTCGTCTACATTTGCGCAAAACCGTTATAAACCGTGGAGACAAAGTGGCATATTTTGGTACTTTCTCCAATCTGTGTCTCAAATACTCCAATATAAAAAAGACGAACGGCATCCTGTTTAATCCTTCATATTAAAACAGATGACTTGTATACATTTGCGCAAAACCGTTATAAACCGTGGAGAGAAAGTGGCATATTTTGGTACTTTCTCCAATCTGTGTCTCAAATACTCCAATATAAAAAAGACGAACGGCATCCTGTTTAATCCTTCATATTAAAGCAGATGACTTGTGTTCGTATACATTTGCGCAAAACCGTTATAAACCGTGGAGACAAAGTGGCATATTTTGGTACTTTCTCCAATCTGTGTCTCAAATACTCCCATATTAATTAATAGACGAACGGCATCCTGTTTAATCCTTCATATTAAAGCAGATGACTTGTGTTCGTATACATTTGCGCAAACCCGTTATAAACTGTGGAGACAAAGTGGCATATTTTGGTACATTCTCCATTCTGTGTCTCAAATACTCCAATATAAAAAAGACGAACGGCATCCTGTTTAATCCTTCATATTAAAGCAGATGACTTGTGTTCGTATACATTTGCGCAAAACCGTTATAAACCGTGGAGACAAAGTGGCATATTTTGGTACTTTAACCAATTTGTGTCTCAAATACTCCCATATTAATTAATAGACGAACGGCATCCTGTTTAATCCTTCATATTAAAACAGATGACTTGTGTTCGTATACATTTGCGCAAACCCGTTATAAACAGTGGAGACAAAGTGGCATATTTTGGTACTTTCTCCAATCTGTGTCTCAAATACTCCCATATTAATTAATAGACGAACGGCATCCTGTTTAATCCTTCATATTAAAGCAGATGACTTTTGTTCGTATACATTTGCGCAAAACTGTTATAAACCGTGGAGTCAAAGTGACATATTTCGGTACTCTGTTATACACCGTGAATCCAAGCGTATTCATTTTTCTTGTCTTATTTTTCACAAAGGGAGTTAATTTAACGTGGCACACTTTAGAGTTGTTTCTAATTTGTGTGTGATAGAGCTCGCAAATAATTCAATAACGCGAATGTCATTAATTTTAATCCCAAATATTAAAATAGATGCCGTGAGTTCGCTGACATCAAAACAGCAAAGTTAAAGGCTGGTTTTAATATAAAGCCAATTCCATATGTCAACCTTAATTAATCATACAATAGGTTCTATTCCATTTTGTTTTGTATACCATAATCAACTTGGCATGCCAAAGATAAGATATTGAATGAATTCTTTGCTAATGCTTTTTTTAACGTTTATTTTTATTTTGCAGACTCAAACCAGAATCGATAGATATACGAATAGCAGACTTTGATGGTGTGCTATATCATATTTCCAATGTGAATGGTGATAAAACAAAAGTGCGGGTGCGTATTCCATTGAGTTGCAAATGTTTTTCTTTTTTTATATTTATTTTATGTTACAACTGATTAACAAAACATACTTTTGTTAATTGAACAGATAAGCATTTCGCTTAAGTTCTACAAACAGCTGCAGGAACACGGCGCCGATGAGCTGTTGAAAAGGGAATATGGAAGTCTGCTGACCGATACGGAGGAAGGTGAAAATATTTATGAAATTATATAATAAAAAGATATGTATTAATTACCCAAATTACTTTACTTACAGGTTACAATGTTTCTGTACTTATTAATCTAGATGATATACCTGCGGATTGGGAGCAGATTGCAAAGAGAATTGGACTGCTGAAGCGCAATTGCTTTGCCTCAGTGTTCGAGAAATATTTTGACTTTCAGGAACAGGGCGAAGAAACCCAAAAGCGAGCAGTCATCAACTATCGCAACGATGAGACGCTGTAAGTCTTAATTCAAAGCTAAATTGATTATTATTGTAAACCCCTTTGGAAACTCATAGCTATGTGGAGGCAAAGCCTGATCGCGTCACCGTTGTGTTCAGCACCATCTTCAGGGACGAGGACGATGTCATCATTGGCAAGGTCTTCATGCAGGAATTGAGAGAAGGACGACGTGCATCCCATACAGCGCCACAAGTGCTCTTCACGCATCGCGAGCCTCCTTTGGAATTAGCCAACACCGATGCCCGAGTGGGTGATAACATTGGATATGTTACATTCGGTAGGTGATTTCTTGGATCTGTCAAAGAGTCAAATAATGGGGCTATATCCCAATCTGTGTCTCAAATATATATATAGTAATTTATAGACGACGTGCTCTAAAGCCGTTACTTGCTTCGTTTACATTTACTTAAATCTGTTATACACCATGGAGTCAAAGTGGCACATTCTGGTATTTTATCCCAATCTGTGTCTCAAATCCTCCTATATTAACAAATAGACGAACGGCATCCTGTTTAATCCTTCATATTAAAACAGATGACTTGTGTTCGTATACAGTGACTTCAGTATGTTATAGTCCCTGGGGTCAAAGTGGCATGTTCTAGGGTTATATCCGGTTCTATGTCTCAAATACTCCTATAGTAATCTATAAACGAACAGCACACTGTTTAATGCTCTTTCTTTAAACCGTTACTTGCTTCGTTCACATTTGCCCAAATCTGTTACTCTCCACGGAGTCAAAGTGGCATATTTGGGTACTTTATCCCAACTTGTGTCTCAAATACTCCGAAATTAATAAAAGGCGAACGGCATCCTGTTTAATCCGTCATATTAAAACAGATGACTTGTGTTCGTGTACAGTGACTTCAGTATCTTTGCTACATGGAGTCAAAGTGGCATATTCTGGAATTACATCCCAATTTGTGTCTCAAGTGCTCCCAAATTAATTGAAACGAACGGCATTCTGTTTAATTCCTTATACTTATGCAGTTACTTGTTTCGTGCACAGTTTATCATATATCTATGGTAAATTTCTTAGTTTTCACTTTCTCTGTTCTTAAAAACTAATCGATATTGTATATTTGTTATTTGCAGTGCTATTTCCTCGACACACCAACAAAGAGACACGGGATAATACTATCAATTTAATACACATGTTCCGAGATTATTTGCATTATCACATTAAGGTATGTGTTAGATGATATTCTATACTATCAACCAATATATTAATATGTATCCCAATTTAATAACAGTGTTCAAAGGCGTACATTCATTCGCGCATGCGCGCAAAAACCTCAGACTTCCTCAAGGTGCTAAACCGTGCAAGGCCCGAACCGAAGACTACGGAAAAGAAGACTATAACGTGAGATATATATTTCAGTTAATTATCTGAATAAAAATATTAATACTCTTTTTATTTATAGGGGGAGAACATTCATACGCAAAGAATGATGCGCTCAGTATAATTAGTTGTTTTTATATATAAATATAAAAATAAAATGTGTATTAAAAAAACGAAAATGAGATAAACCGCAGAATTTTGGCTAAATGAAAGCAAATGTTTCCAAAACTAAATGGTGAAAATATCCGCTAACATTAAACAGAAAGTAAAAGAAAGTATTCCAAAAGAGTTAAATATAAGCCGGAGAAAGTTAATGAACAAAAAAACAGAATAGTTATGCGTTATAATATTTAAATTGTGTGTATGTATGTGTTTTGTCGAGTCAGAAGCAGAAACAAAGTCAGCCGTAAGTAAAATTTGTTACAGTCATCGCCAAAAGTCAGCAAGTACATATTATGTATATCAAACACTAAAAAATTGTCAAGCCGAAACATTTTAACTTAATTGCCTACTAAATCTAAGTGAAAAAGTAATGTCGCAAACATACCGATCTGTTAATGTCGCAATTGTCGTAATGCTGCCGAAATCAGACACCCCCAACTAGCCTGTATGTGTAGAGAATTAAAAGAAAAGACAAAACAAACTTTGATACATTAATAAATCCAAATGAATATAATATATAAACCAACTGATTTCAATTAAAAGTGAAAAGCAGAATGCAATAAAATGAACAAATCAAATTTACAAACTGCTCTCTAGTTTTATTTTTATGTAATTGTATATAGTATAGTATTATATAAGTTGTATAACAGTTTCGTATAACAGTTTAAATCTTAAATTTAACATTCTGCTTCTCGTTCATGCTCTCCACACTGGCCTGCAAGTTCAGATAGTCGCTCTGAATGCGCGCACAGACTGCAAGAGAGTGGACAGAAAAGAACCGTGAAAAGCAATGCAAGTGAATATATTAAATGTATATACTTATAGGAGCTAGGAGCATAGGAGCTACTTACATTGGCAGTGTTTTTTTATATAGATTAGTATGGGTTTATATATATTCCAATAGTTTCATGTGCTTTTTGGTGATGTTTTGCATATGAGAATTTACAGAGCCCCTAGGGATCATCGTATTGTTCCAATTTGATATAAGCAAGTGCTGTGATAGAAGAGTGAAGGAAGTGAGTGTTATTTATATAGTTTAAATTAAGTACTGAGATATTTGATAGTATTTGATATATAATACAGTGAAAGCTCTACTAACTGACAGCTATTTTGAGTAAAAGATGGTCAGCTCAATTTTTTTTTTGCCATTTGTTGGGTGGAGGCTCTACAGACTGGACGTGGACAATATATGTTTTTACCAAAAACTGGTTTTTTGTACAAAATTATACTTTGGGATAACAGGAACGTAAAATATTATACAAAAATTAGATTTACAATGTAAATGTCACTAAGAAATCTTAGTTATTTTTTATTTTTGCACATAATCTAAATTAAAACGTTTTCAAACATTTATTTTTATTTATCAATTAAATATTTAGGGAATATATACAAATGTATAAAAAATATATTTGGAATTATATGACTGAAAATTTTGCCTTTTTAGTAAACAAACAACTTTGTTTAAAAGACAAATTTAAGCCAGAACTGTCCGCTCAAAAGAGCTTTCACTGTATGCATACATATATTTGAAACTAGCGTGCATTGCGTTCAGACAGGCTCAAGGAATCGTTTATCATATTGTATATACACATGCGTGAGTGCGAGAATACAACAAAGCTGAACTGAAAAAAAAGAAAAAGGGCTTGGCTTTGGTGACAGTAGAGCAAACTGGGGCGCGAACGAGTAATACACAAATTTCGTTAAATAACTGGGAGTTGTTTTTCATACTATACACATAAACTATTTGTAGGGATTAATTTTTTTGTTTGTTACCTTTTTGCAGGTCCATATCATCCATTTCGGAGTTTTTAATTTGTTGTAGTTTCTCACGAAACTTTTTAGTTATCTGTTTGCGTTGATAATCCGCCTCAATTTCCTGCTTGGTGCGTGGTATACGAAAACGCATGCAGCAGCAGACCATAATCACTGAAAAACAATTCCCGATATCGTCTATGGAGCACACATATCATACATTTTTGATATTTGTTTAACACTCACTAATACTCATTAGAATGCCCAGCGCAGAGGCTATTATATGCCAGCGTCGGAAGCCACCTATGGTTATCTGTTCTAGCCAAGCTTCCTTTGGATCTATGTCAAAGATATCCGTATCATCATCCATTTTTGTTTTTCACGCAGGTATTCTGGGAGCCCTAGCAACAACAAATTTGCCAGCCTCAGTTCACGTCTGGCTGCTTTGCCTGGCCAATTCGGACTGTTCATTTGGCCAGGAAACTTTGCCACATTCAATATTGTCTAGCTAAACTGGGTGCTAAAGGAATATTGTTCTAGGGATCCCTGCGACACACCCTGTATGAAATGTGCGGGGATTGTGTAAAATAACAAACAATGTAAGAACATAATGGTTGACAGATGCTGAGATATCCTAGAAATACCAAAATTAGTTTATAAAAAGTATTTAAAGAATTTTTAAGAAATAATTATCTTTTCAAACAGTAGATTCCTAATTTTAGCATTTTTTATCATAGAATCCTTAATTTCTGTTATTAAATTCGGCCAGATCATTAAATATCCTGACCAACAAAATGTCTTATATATTTTTTGTCAATGTTAAATTTAATTAAATTAAATTAAATTAATTAAATTAATTAATTCAAATGAGGTTTTATAAAAATCGCTGCAGTCAAATCATTTAAAATCGTTATTTACTTTATAAAATGTAGTTTTATAATATCGCAGAAATAAATAGAATTACTTTAAATTTTGCTTTTTTGTTGTACTTAGTTAATTGAAAATCTTTTTATTCAATTAATTTTTGAGTATTCAAGAAAATAATACCATATTAAGCTTTCTTAAGAACAGTTTCCGAATTTTTAATGAAATCTTCCATATTTAAAAAACAGCTCATATGAAAACAATGCTAACATAACGCTCCACTTACGACCAAAATACCCCATCGCCTAATCAAAAGTTTGAATAGAACGCTCCATAATAATGCCAGAACCCAGAACCGTTATCCATTGTGCATATGAAAGCTAAAAAGGACAACGGATGCCTGCCTAAGCTGGAACTGGGTGCGGTTACTGTTGCGTTCCGTTAGCCGCGTGCCACAGCAGAACAAGGCAATTTCGCGCTTTGCATACTAACGTGGCTAAAAGAGACAGAGAGAGCGCCCCAACAGAAGACACCATACATATGGTTAGTTACATAGCTGGCCACATGCTGGGCACACCCAGCAGCTAGCAGCTAACGGGACGCCCACTCGTTTGCTGGATACTTAATTTGTTGACTTTTTGCCAGCCGCGTCGCAGGGCGGAATCGGTGGGGCCGGCGCCTGGCCGCGACGGGGGTGTTTGCCTAATGACTGTGGCATTTCTGTGGCTGGCGTGCTTGTCGCGGGCGTTAAACACCATGTGATTGCAATTACAAGTATTCCAGATGACCTTGATTAATTACATTAACTCTAAAAGGATGAGCCATGTTATGCTATGACTTGAGCTATTGACGGGAAGACACTAAACTAATCTTTTCTTGAGTTACCAACGTTATTTCACACCTTTTAAATTACAATCCTTTAACCTCATTCACTGCCCTGTTTTGCTACGTTTGCCCCACTGTGCCATGTCCCAGTAACCTAAAAACAAACCAGGAATGCTCTAGTCAGCAGTGCCCGATTAGGCAATACCCTGCACCCAGTTCCGTAACTTAAATTCCGGAGAATCATGTAAATTTGGAGGTTTTAAAATTGCTCGAACTTCCAAGCAATAATAAAACTGTATTCTGACGTGCAATCAATTTCATTAAAAAATTTTTATTAATTCTTATGGAATGTAATATTTTAGCTATTATTTATAGTTAAAAGACATGGTTTTACTTTAAAACTATTTACAATAGATGGACATCTACAGTCGGGATCTTAACAAGTACTTACAATCTATAACAAATATGAATTTAAATTTTTGCAAATACACTGATCACAGCTGCAGTTAGGCTATCCGAATTCCCAAGCGAAAGAGCACGTAGACCGCACCTGTGCTGGCCAGCATGTAGAGCATTAAAATTGCCACACATTCCGTATTACTGCGTTCCGCTGGTTCCAGTGCTAAATTCACGAAGCCTGTGAGAAAATTGGAGAGCATAAATTGGGTTAATCCGTTCATATTGATTGCCTCGATAAAGTCGGGCACAGGAGTTAGCTTTGTTGGTGAATGTTTAGACATGGGCAACGATTCGACGTAGCCATCAAGCAGCTGCGGCTCGGCTTCCGGCACCAGCAGACAAAACTCAAACAGGAATGAAAAGAGAAACAGCATTAGAACACCTATGCTGAACAGCCAGAGGACGTAGCCAGAGTTGCAGGTAACGCGCGCTATGCCAAACTGAAACCCGCTGACAAACACAAGTGTCCAGAATACGAAGGCGGCGACCAGTATTCTGCGCAGTTTGGATGAGAACTGGGCATAGTTGAGATTATCCTTGGACATATACCATTTGCCACCCCACATGCTGAGTAGATACAGCGCTACGCAGCCAGGCAAGGAGCTGAGACCTTCACGATTAGCTATGAAGAAGCCACTACGATCAACATTCGACATGACAAACTGCGACAAGCCCAGCTCCAATACCAGTTGGTGCAGCGCTAAGAGACCTGTTGGAATTGGTGCCAGTGAGCTGAAGTAAAACAGACATCGAATAGCCAGAAACTTACCCAGGGACAGTGGCAATAGATGCTGATTAGTGCGGGCCAGCATGCTCAATAGGCTGCCCAGCAGCTTGGTGAATCCCAGCACGAAGAAGGCATTCAAATGCTTGCCGTATTCGTGCTCGTCCTGGTGGTAATCGATCTGTGTGATGATAGCTGTGCGGGCCAAGCCGAGCAACAGCAATGGCACCACCACTTTGGGCAGCTTTTTCAGATCTGCGAAATGCCGGGCAGGGTGTGAGACGACGCCCATGGACATCACGAACATGCCAATGCCCACATCCATGAGAGATGCACCGAATCCTCGACTCTTGCGAAACTCAAATGGAAACGCCAAAAAATCAACGGCCAAAATAGCAAGGCTTGTGCACACATACGCCGTCGAGCGCAGCACCGAAATAACCGGAGGCTTATTGCCCACGACGTAGCAATGATTGGACGCCGCCGCCGAAGCTCTTTCCCACATGCCGGAACGCCAAAGCAGAATAACAATTAGGACGCCAACGGATGCACAGTAAAATGCATTGTAATCGCTGGTCACCGTATTGCTGCACACAGTGGGCATGACGATGAGAAGGAACTCCACGAGGAAACGTCGCGTCGAGCGCACCGGCATCTGTTGGCACAGCAGCTGTGACACCGCGATCCCCAGCAGTGTTGGCAATATCACGGGCAACACACGCACGCTGGCATGCAGAGTCTGCCACGAGTTCTTATCGGGAACATCTAAATGGGATTCCCTGGCCATGCGGGCACTACAAACAGCTTGCTCCATACTGCTATGAAATATGTGTAGAGGCACTGACGCAAAACATTTATCCGACGAAACGTAGACATTGTCGTAGTAGACCTTGCTATCGGCAGTTTCGGAAGCACTTCGCCAGGCCATAATGGTTGGATTGTAGTTAAGTGGGCTTCGGGCGGCAGTCTAAGTCAATTTTTCATTGTGGCACGAATATAAACAAAACCATATGATTAGCCAGCGCTGCCACACTGCCGCGAACATGCCAATCGATTACGATTACACGATAACTGTTGTATCGAATTTGAATTGCAAGCGCTGTCATCTCAAAAGGGCCCCAACTCTGCAAATATTGTTATTGCTTTCAAATATTGTCTTTTCTATACTGTCCGTTTAATTGTAGACGTATAAATGCATCGGTTAAACAAATCACAAAGCGCTTAACTAAACTAAAGCTCATCGTGTTGAGTGCTAGTCTGTGGGAATTCTTTATGGGCGCGCACCTCCCTAGCCGCTTGTGCAATCAGACGATCGAATTCCGGCACATCGAAGCGATAGTTTGTAAATTTGGCATGTGCGCCGCCCTCAGGATGATGACCTTCGTCCTGTGGATAGACCAAATCTCGCTGCTCCCAGGTGACATAGTGTACGCCACGCAAACGTGCCAAATCCTTATAGCAATTGGGATCCTCGCAGTTGTACAACTCAAAGATGCACGCCCAATTGGGCAGGAAGAGCAGGTGCGTCAGCCCAGCGCCATGCATGCCAATCAGTATATCCGAGTTCCGTGTAATGGCCAATTGCTCTATGAAGGACAGTCTGCATAGGAATGAAAAATTAGTTCACATTTAATAAGTAATTAGGCCATATAATGACCGTTCGTAGGAGACGCGCTGCACCACGTATTCCTCGTTGGTCTCCAGCTGGGCCAGCAGGGCATTCTCGTTGAGCACCTGCCTATACTTTGTGCGACGCGACAGGTATGTTATGCGCAGCTTACGCTGTGGCGGCTGGAATGGAATCTGCAGGCGATGCAAAATGAACTCGGAAAAGGCGCGAAAGAGGCCACTATTGGAGCAGCCCTGAATCTGTATGCGACAAATGGGAGTTTAGAGTAAAGTACGAATTCATCATGCAACCACTTACAATGGGCGTGTTGTAGAAAAGTCCGAAGATCATGCGCGGCAGCAGCGGCAGCACAACATTGCGGAAGCACACACGCTTGCCCTGCACATCGCTCAGCGTCCATACAGGGCGCTGTGAGAAGGCCTTGAAGGTGTCACGGAATGGCGAATCGTACGGATAGGTCTCCCAAATGATTATCTGCACGTCCGTATTGAACGCGGCTGGGTGCGACTGATTGACAAAGAGCGAGGCGTACAAATTGAAAAAGTCACAGAAATGATGATACATATTGTAGGTGGCATCGATTTTCATGATAAAAGTGGGCGCATTCACGACCAAGTCGCAAGCGCCGCTTTCCAACAGAGGCTGCGGTAGCACATCGAAGTTGCGCAGTTCCGGTCCCCACGATTGCAGGGCCGAGCCAATGTGATCCATTTCGGCAGAGAGGCGCGTGCGATTCAGCTCACAGTGACCCAAAATCTGGCCGGGCTGCAGCACATCCATGTGGTAGCGTATGCGTTCCTTTCGCTTTGGCACGTCGCGCAGGTCGACGAGCAGATTGCGGCCGCGACAGAAGCGCAGATAGCGTGTGCATTCCAGCGACGAGTCCGTCAGGTATTTGGGCAAGCAATGGGGCGTCAGCTCGGAGAGCTGCTGCTGTATATAACCAAAGTCGGCCTGGTAGTAGAAGGTCTGCACCTGGGCCTCCTTGCTCTGCACCCAGCCTGTATGGTCGCCGGGACAGCGAGGCGTCTGGAAGCGCGCCTCGGCGCTGCAATTACGCTCGTGACCCCAGCAGGCACGAGACTCCGTCGTCCTGGCTGTTGTTGCATTCGCAGGCAGCTGTCGCTTCAGCTTGGGAAAGGTATTGAGGTAGCGTACAAGATGATCGGACGGCAAATTGGGCAAATTCAGCGCATGCTTCGGTTCGTCGGCGTTCGCCTGGCTAAGACTTTGCTGGCACAGCTGCAGCAGCAGCAGCAGCGGCAGTGCTATGAGTATTAACGGTTGCAGCATCTTTTCACTACTATTAAGTACATTCGTTTGGCTCGCACACTTTCTGCTTATGTGTCGTGGCTCACATTTTCCACGAGCTTGGCGGCTGCATTTCACGGCCAACAATGGCAGTGCTTGGTCGATGATCTCACTTGTCGGCTGGCTGATAGATGATTATGATTTAGTTAATTCAACGGCACCGACAGCGACCGCACCTGGCCGTCCATCAAAGGTGCGACATGGTAAGAAGCAAATACGAAAACCTGCTTGGAACCACCAGCTGTTTGCAACAGCTGTTCGCATTGCAGGGTGACCATACAACACAGGCCGCTCAGGAATCACAAGGTTGCGCAGACACGACGTCTCAACTTAAACCACTATTACTTTTATTATTTTTTTATTATGACTATTTTATGGTTTAAGCACTGGTTGGTTACAATCACAAATTATATTGACCAGGTACAAAAGTAATATGAGGCAGCATTTAAATTATAGTTAAAATTTACAAAGAGATGTCTTAACTTGGCGAGCTCCAAAAGGAAACTCTAAGAGAATTTTACATAAATAAACATTTTTTGCAAGCTACAACCACTTTTGGCACCGAAGGATTTTCATTTACGAGGTATGACTGTACATTCGATACTAATTCATAATAAGTTCATAAAATAATCAAAATCGCGTTTGTGTACGTGACGTCAGACTCGTGTATAAAATTGAACTGCAATGCTGCCCACCTTCTTAAATTCGTGCACTCTGCCTCTTTTCGAGCAGCTGGCCTCATTGGAATTCGCCTTTGACTCTTGAAGGGTATTTTTCTTCTGCGTATACATTTCTCAACTCTTGCTGGTAATTAAAGCCACAAAACGAGTTCAATTGAACCCAACTACAATGCGTAATGTGCCGAAATCGTGCGTAACATGTTTAAAGAAAACACTTTCCATAGTTTCGCTAACATGTCATCTCAACATTTATTCTCCGCAGACTCGGCCTTTTAGTTACAACGCCTGGTGGCAGTGCGGCAGGAACCACAGACGGTGGCATAGCGACAAGTGGGCGACACAACAGCTTGGAAGACATCAATCTGGATCAGTTTCTGAAGACCATCAACTACGAGGACACGGTGAAGCAGCTGGACATCTACTATGGCATCGGTGAGCAGCCGGAGC
The DNA here is from genome assembly GCA_035043565.1 of Drosophila robusta. NCBI lineage: Eukaryota > Metazoa > Arthropoda > Insecta > Diptera > Drosophilidae > Drosophila > Drosophila robusta. The sequence goes on from JAWNMW010000080.1 coordinate 1,726,010, forward strand.
AGGCGGAGCCGTAATGCTCGAGCGCACTGCACTCTATTTGTCTTTATATAACCTTGGAGGCGTTTGTGTAGGGCAGCCAATTTAGCATCAATTGTTGCCGCAACGTTGCGTCTTCAGTTCTATTTATAGACAGTTCGCTATATTGTAGCAAAATATCGGCAGACGTTTAGCTAGCGTCTTTTATTTGTTGCTCTCTTTCAGTTTCTCTGTTTACTCTCTTCCACGCATTCTCCGCGGCAAATACTCGTCAATTTGTTTATTTGCATTTGTCAACAAACGTGCGCATCGTGAGATAAGTTTGCTGAAGCCATTGACATTTGGCTAATCCCGCCTTACCGATCAGTACATACCCTGCATATTGAACTGGGTATATTAAAATAGAGTATTTATAAATGGAGCAATTCTCAGTTAGGCTTTCACAAAAGAAATGAATTCGTTAGAATTCCCAGAATGTTGTGATTATCTAAGATGAAGGCGATATCTAGCAATTTAAAAATAGTTAGGTTGATAATTTATCATCATATCCTATAATAATGATATAATATAATAATGATATATAATAATGATATTATAGAAACATCTTGGCCAATTATTTTATTGTAGATAGGTAGATGAGACTTTAAAATAGATTTTTAAAACTGAAGTTGTTAGAATCAAAAGTATTTACACGCATTTTCCGACCGAGTGATAAACTATTTGCGTTTTCGATTAATTCTGATTTCAGAACTCAAAAATTTGTTTAAAATGAAATTAAAATAATAAGGACTTCCATTTGTTATCAATAGTTTTATTTTTAAAATTTAAAGATTTGGCTAGATCGCCATCAGCCAGTTATTTGGAACGAACAGTTTCATATATATAAATATATTAATTTGTAACTCTTACCCATTTGATGCTCCTCTTCTGCAGTTAAACGCCAACTGCTGCGCTACCAGAGCCCCATCACTGGCCTGTTCCCCGTGATGAGCACCGACCAGGTGGTGGGCTCGGTGCGTGATAGTGTCTATTGTGCTGCCGCCGTGTGGAGCTTGTATCAGGCGTACAGGCGCATCGATGATGATCGCGGCAAGTCCTATGAGCTCGGCCAGAGCACAGTCAAGTGCATGCGCGGCATTCTGGAGTGCTGGGTGAAGCAGGCGTCGCGCGTGGAGCTCTTCAAGCAGCGGCAGTCCAATACACATGCGCTGCACAGCAAATTTCAGTTGCACACGGGTGAAAAGATCTATCCCGATGAGTTCTACAATCACCTGCAAATCGATTGCGTAAGTAAAGACCACAAGAAACGCCCACTTGGCACCACTAATTACACACAGGATGCTTTATTTACAGGTCTCCTTGTACCTGCTGTTTTTGGTGCAAATGATCACCTCGGGCTTGCAAATAATTTACACGCACGACGAGGTGGCCTTCGTCCAGAATCTGGTCTACTATGTGGAACGCGCCTATCGCACGCCCGATTTTGGCATGTGGGAGCGTGGCTCCAAGTACAACAATGGCACACCCGAGATACACGCCTCCTCCATCGGTGAGCCCAATTAGAACTCAGATTGTGGGCTCATGTTAACGAGTTTTGTTTCAGGCATGGCCAAGTCCGCACTGGAAGCCATCAATGGCTGCAATTTGTTTGGCGAGAAGGGCGCCTCCTGGAGCGTTGTTTACGTGGACATTGATGCGCACAATCGCAACCGCAGCATCTTTGAGACCATGCTGCCCCGCGAGTCCAGCTCCAAGGTGAGTCCGTGCGATTAAAGATGAATGTTTATGTATTCTATATAATTATTAACATGCGATCTCAGGGCGTTGATGCATCGCTCCTGCTGACGCTCTCGTTCCCAGCCTTTGCCTCGCATGAAGATCGCCTCGTGGAGCAGACCAAGCAGAACGTGGTCAATCGGCTGCGCAGCAGGATGGGCTTCAAGCGTTTTACTCGCGACGGTTTCCTAAGCAAAGCCGAGGACAAAACTCGTCGCTATTATCAGGCCGGCGAGCTCAAAGAGTTCGAGGGTCTGGAGTGCGAATGGCCACTGTTCTTCATAACGATGATCATCGATGGCGTCTTCAAGAATAACAACGAACAAATCGAAGAGTTCCAGAACGATTTGCGTCGCTGCCTGCACACGGATGTCAATGGCGATCCCGTGGTCACCATGTACTATGCGCCCGATGGCGAGGGCTCCTATATGCGTGCGCCCTCGCAGTCGCTGTTCCTCTGGGGCCAGTCGTTCTTCATCATTGCCCAGCTGCTGACCGCCGGACTGTTGCACATCAACGAATTGGATCCCATTCGCCGCTATCTGCCCAGCTACAATCGTCCAAGACGCGCCGGTCGTTATTCGGCTTTTCAGGTGAGTTGCTGGCGGAGTGGGTGGCAGGCTGGTTGATTGTTGGCGGGGCGCTAAGTGTACCACTGATTCAGGGGGAAAGTGATTCGGCTTAGTCCCAAGCTTAAGTGCCGGCGCCGCTGCTGCCTATCTGTGTCTGCTGTGTGTGTCTGCGTTTGCTGTCTAATTGGTATTCGATCTAATTGTAATGTAATTTCCTTAGTTTCTTTCCTGGGTTAAGTAATTGAATTGGCTTCGATATTCTACTTATAAATATTTTGTCCATTTTTTACTACCACATATATATACAACAAATACTACTACACTACTACTGCTCCAAACCCCAAAAAACAATATATATATATACACCCACAAACCATAAACAAACCCCAAACATATGTATTTCTATCGGTTGGCATACAATATTATAAACAGGGCAAAGCTTTCGATGATAAACACAAAGTAAGTAGCCCAAATTCATATACAGCACTCAATCTAATCGATATATCGATTTATAGCAAAATTATATACAAATATGCTTTTTATTTAGATGTTTTGCACATTAGAATACGAACCTTATTCAAATTTTATTATTTGGCGACACACACACACAAAGCATTGATCGAAACTATGTATATATAGTACATATTTGATATGGCATAACGATCCATTCCAGCAGGAACTTATGGCTTTGCGTATAATCACATCAATAAGTTGTTATTATATGATATATTATAATTTCTAAACTATATATTTCTATATAAGCAGCCGAATTGTATATACCACTTTCTTAGAAGAAATGAAGGCTAAATTTTATTGCCTTCTCATGCCATTGGCATTTTTACGATTTAAAGAAATTATTATATGCACATACATATTTTAGAAAAACAGAAAAGTGGTCTGAAATGATGCATAAAACCATAAAGTAATTATTTCAAAAGATTGTATATCTATTTATGAATGAGTTCTACAAAATCTTTTCAAAAAGCAGAAAAGTATTCATTAGTTTTTCAAATAGTTTTTAAAATCATAAACTGAAAATGTCCCTTCTTATTTCATGTTATTGGCATGCATATACGTTAAGACAGTTTTTTCAGAACTTACCCCATGAGAAGCTCACTACCTATAGAAAGAGATTTTAAATGCCCACATTTCCTGCTGGGATACTCACACAACACACACACACACGAAACACTTAAATATGCCTATTAGTTGCTAAACAAAACAAAACAAAACAAAAAAACAATAATACTTTGTACGGCTGTGTTTCTTGTAAATAGTGACGTTATTTCTCCTGCTTATTTGTATCTAAATCAAACGTTTTTTCTTTACTCTTTTCGGTACTGTTTCTTGTCTATAAAAAATCTGCATATTTTGTTTCTACACACGCTCTTTACATAGGCTAAACCGGGCACTGTAAGTAATGGTATACCAGATCTTGGGTCCTTCCTTCTCATACGTAGTATTCAGTTTGATTTCTTGTTCCTTAACCGTATTGTAGCTAACCATCCAAGCAAGCAATTAATAGTTAGTTAAATCCTATAATTATCATTTTTCTTTTATGTATTTTTACTGTTTTATACATTTTTTATTTTGTGGGCGAGCACAGCGCTTGAACAAGACTCAGCAAAAATGTCCGCGCAGCTTTTGAAATGCAATTTAAAAAAAAAGTGGTTTCTACTAATAAATTTTAAACTTTTACATGTACATATATTTATTTTTCTACTAAAAAAAAACAAAAAATAAATAAATGAATAGAAACGACGTGTACCGCAAATTTTGGATACCGAGCAGGTAATTAGTGGTTGAATTTTGCGGGTCGTTGGTTAAGAGTCTCATGCGCGTTGTCTGGGCAACAAATCGGCAGTTAAAATGGCACAGAATTTCAAAATTGTTAAATAATGTATGTGATACATAAATACTAAAAGTATCGATCTTTATAATTTTTTGATTGTCAATTGCCTGAATTAAAGAAAATTAATATTAAATTAAATTCCTAAAACTTAGTAAGTAATTTGTACATTTTGTTCCCAATTCTTGCGCTCTTTATATTGTTTGTGTCTGGCATGTTTTTAGTCCTCCACACCTCTTTCCTGTATGTTCCACCTTTCTCTCTTTGTCTCCTCTATCCCACCAATTGATTTTTATTGTTATGCTAATTGTTTTTATTGCATTTTGGCATTTGGCTAGTACAATTTTTGACTTCCTCGTGTGAAGAATTGGCTCCATGCATTACCTAACTTTTTAATACCGCTAGATGGTACACTAAATATGTTTACTAACTGTTTACTTTGGGCATTCTTATAGGGCACCGCCACCGATTTGGTGGTGCAAATTGTGCTCATCGCCGAGTCCATGCGTCTGCAGGCCATGATGGCCACCTATGGCATACAAACCCAGACGCCACATGAGGTGAGCGAATCCTGCCATTCTCTTAAACAGATGATCCACTAATATATTCGACTTCAGGTGGAACCCGTGCAAATCTGGAGCTCCACGGAACTCATCAAAGTCTATCAGCATTTGGGCGTCAATCACAAGGTGGGCCTATCGGGTCGGCCGTCGAGACCAGTTGGTTCTCTGGGCACGAGCAAAGTCTATCGCATCTGCGGCATGACCGTGCTCTGCTATCCGCTAATCTTCGAGGTCTCCGACTTTTATTTGTACCGCGACATGGCGCTGCTGATCGACGATATCAAAACTGAGCTGCAATTTGTGGGCAAATACTGGCGACTGTCGGGCAGACCCACTGTCTGTCTGCTAATACGCGAGGAGCATATGCGCGATCCGCAGTTCAAGGAGATGCTCGATCTGCTCGCCATGCTCAAGAAGGGCTATTGCGATGGCATGAAGGTGCGCATTGGTCGACTGCAGAATCTGATCAGCAGCTCCTGCATCGAACATTTGGATTTCATGAACCAGAGCGATCTGACCGATAATGAGAATGCATTCTCGCAAATCAATCACGAGTATATAGGCTACCAATCCCTGACGGATGTGCCCAAGGCGCTTACCTATATCGAGGAGAAGGTCTCCGTGGCGGTGAGTGGAACAATTAAATACCTTATCACTCCCTAGACTAACCTCTTGCTCTTTACAGCACTTCGACAGCAAACCCACCCCGGATATTATCAATGCGCTGCGCAACACCGAGTCCATCTACTGCCTGTGCCAGCTGTGGGGCATTCTTCTCAATCGCGAGGGTTCCAACTTCGAGGTGAATGGCCTGAATGTGAGCACGGCACTGACGCAGCTTTATCATCGCGCTGGCTCGTTGCGCTATTGGCGCGCCGTGCGCTACTGCTCCTCGCTGCTGCATCACATTGTGGACTCGATCAGTCCGTTCATTACCACTGTGCTGGTCAATGGCAAGGAGCTAACGGTTGGCATCATTGGCCAAAAGGAGACGGTCTTCGATAAGCCCATGACGCCCGCTGAGATTCAGAACGTGATGTATACCAGCGTGCAGCCATACGATGTCATTCAGGCCGTGCTGCAGCAGGAGGTGGTTTTATATTGCGGTCGTCTGATTGCCACCAATCCGTCCATGTTTCGTGGCATACTCAAAATTCGCATAGGCTGGGTGCTCGAGGCCATGCGCATCTATTTGCAAATCTCAGGGCAACAGAGCATCGATGTGGACAATCTGTCGCCGTTCCAGGTGCGCATCCTCTTGCAGAAGGTGCTCACTGTCAGCGAATGGGCAGTGGAGGAAAAGTGCGTGTTTTATAAAAATATATAGAAGTTATATTTCATGGATTTCTTTTCTCGACAGACTGACAACGCTGCAGCGCCGCCAGCTGGAGGGCTGCCTGTGCCGCGTGCCCAAGCACTTCTATAACAAGATCTGGGAGATTCTGCAGCGCACGCCCCAGGGCATATTGACGCAGGGCCATCATCTGCCCGCCACGCCCACGCTGACCAGCATGAGTCGCGGCGAATTGACGTTCAATTTGCTGGTGGAGGAGACGCTCATCTGCATTGATCATCCCGAGCGGCGTCAGATTACGGTCGAGCTGCTCTGCATTGTGGCCACCATACTTAGTCGGTTAGACAAATTATATTTTTGTAAATTAACCCGAAGCTCTAATGTTCACTCTCTTTTGCCAGCAATCCCGAGCTGCACTTCAAGCAGGCGCTGGATCTGGATGGCATAATTGCCGAAGCCTTTGCCATGTACTGCAAGGACAACAATATTGAACATCTGCCGCAGTCTTCGGAGCAGCAGACACCGCCAAAGAAGCAAGAAGGCCTAACTGCCTTCTATTCGCTTCCCTACTCGGAGACCACCGGCTATTTGGCGCGCGCCGCCGTCAACAAAGTGCTCCAGGGTGGCGTCTTTTCGACGGCCGAGGATGATGTTCAGCTCGATGGCGACCATTTGCACGATGACAACTGCAAAGTGTCCTAAAATTGTGTCATTTGTTAAGCTTTTGTACATAGCTTGTTGTTGACCAAAAAAACAAAAACAAAAAACCACTATCCAAAGTAGCTCGAATTTGTAGCCTATTCTATTTTTTATTTTAATGTGTGCCACCTCCTTCTTCTTCCCTTAGTTGTAAAATAAATGTTATATATAATATGCTTTGTTGCAAACGAAAATCAATTGTTACATCTCTTGCGAATACTTAGTTAATAGGTCAGTACCATGGTGGGTGGAAACCCCTGTAATTGCTGCGTTTGCCGCACCATGAACCTCGGCTTTACGCAAGGCCCGTCAAGGCGTATCGATTATATGCCAATGCCCCGTTCTTATATCACCTTCAGACACCTGTGCGTTGTCCATAAAAGCGACGTGACAGTTGCTCGCTCGGTTTACAATAATTCCAACGCTTGTCGGTTCAGCATGCGGGCGCACGAGTGGATGAGCAATGAAATGGCGCGGCTAACGTCGAAGCTGGAGCGGTATAAACCCACGGGCAGTGGCTATAATCGGATACAATCCATACGTTTATCCAAGAGCGTCACACAGATGCTCAACAATCCATTGCCCGCCCCCGCCGCCGCAGCCACCGCAGCCACCGCCGCCAGCACAGTTCCGACCACGCGTAAGAATGCTCAGCAGGAGAGCTCCTTTACGACACCTCGTCGACGTGGCGTACTCAGTCGCAGCGAGTCCGAGTGGGAGGAGGTCTATCCAGCGGTTAAATTCAGTCGCCAGCAGAGCAACGAGAGCGCCAACAGCCTGGACAGCAACGAAAGCAAATTCACGCATTATCGCAACTGTTCAACGCGCATTACCTGAAGCCAGAAAAGTGGTTCTGTCGGAGTGTTTTTTATTGCTTATATTTGTTAATTTTGTATTTTGGTTGTGTATTCAAATAAATGAGCTAAGGTATTCAAAAATGGATGAATTGTGGAAGATTTGGAATTTTTGCAATACTGTCGAAGACAGAAGGATTCATATTCAATATAGCCTTATAGCGCGTAGGCCTATTTTGTAGCATTTTTTTGGAGATACCATTTTATAATGAAATCTAAGAGAGATGTGCTCAGCTTTTATTGCTTATTTCATCAGCTTTAATATAGTCCAAGTTTCAACAAATCATTTCACAAACCCAATATTCTCCTTTCACTTTATGAGCTACTATATGAAAAGCTCCTAAAGCTCCCCTACAAAATATCAATAAGAAAATATTTCAATTTAATACAATACACTTCGATTTCTTTTATTTATATATTTAAATATTTATTTTTTTTTATTTTTGCAAGCTATTTAATAAATGTTAAACGTTAAAAATAGGTACATTTATTTATTTTATTACGTTTTACATTCATATTGTTCTTTGCTCGGTACAAAAATTAATTTAGTTTATTTTCAGTTTAGTACATTTATTAATTGGTTTAAATATGTATAAAATAGCATGTAAAGTTTTAGTAGGTGTATGTGTGTGTGTGTTTTATCTATAGCTACTTGGAGATTGCCTATTCGAGATACATATGTATGTATGTAGTTAGTTTGCAGCCATAGTTGATGATGATTTGATTTTTTTAAGCCTTTTATAATTATTGAATTTGATATGAATTTGCGGCCTAACAGTTAAGCAAATGAATTGCATAGGATATAAAAAATATGATATATGATATGCCTAGAAATAAATTCAACGCTTTTATATATGCAACATACACGATATATATAGTACAGTAGTTAAGTCTACAACAAACTTTTCAACATAAATAATACATAATATCAATTTTGTTTCGTTTTCTAAGGCAACATAAATACATATTTACGTAGAAACAATTGTATGTAATTTGAAGCTTGCGCACACGACACGAATTGCATTTACATATGACATCTCATTACATATATATGTATATATAAATATAAAACATTTATTAATATTTTATAGATTAACTTATACAAATAAGTTGAATGCTTCATGCATAGATTTATTATTTGATTTACAATAAGGTTTTCTTGTAAAATGCTAAAAATCCCTGAATATGAGTTCTCATTATTATTATTATTAATATAGAATTTATACACATACGTATATATGACTTAGTTATTAACTTAGACAAATTCTCTATTAATTCGTTTAGCTATTCAATTTTTTAATTAACAAACTACAAACACTTTTCTCTTACTTAAACGTAGTTAGACTGTTAGTTTTAGTTACAATTCCTATATAGTATAGCATATGTGTATTGTATGCCCTATAGAACATGCACTAACTAGCTAATTAGTTGGTGTACAATTTCTCATTTTAACTTTTACACATTTTTTACACACGGCAGTACTTGACAGAGTTTAACTACAAACAGATTGTAATTAAGTGTAAGTGTATTTGGTTGATGTGTGTTTGATTTTTGATTTCGTTTTCTAACTAATTGCTGTATAAATTTAAAAAAAAGGCTATGAAACCTACGTTAACGCAATATACGTACTAGAAATACGTAAACATATTACTAATTAACTCAAACATTTAGATTAGACCTATGTTATTGTTGTTGTTGCTGTTGAAATTGATGCTGATGTTGTTGCAGCTGCTCGGGCCGACGCACGCTCATGCGGCTGGGTATGGAGTCTGTGTCGCCATCGTCATCCATATATTCCTCCTTGGGTCGCGTCCATTTGATTAGCGTCTCAGGCGAACGATACAGGAAAAGTAATTTGGCAAATAGATCCTCCTCCAAAGCGAATTCCAGTGCCTCTCGCACCTGCAAGGCACACGATTAATAACTTTTCAGAGAAGTTCAAAGGAAGCTAACCACTTACCAGGTATATATCCAGGCATAGTTGCAGCACCCTGTCCACGTAGGGCAAATCCTCAAACATGATTTTGCGGTTTTGACCGCCAATAAAGGATTTCATGAACCGCGAGGCCAATAACACAAACGTGGTATAGAGACCAATAATACTAACAATGAAGATGGGAAATAAAATAGATATAGATAGATATTTGGCAAAACCATAGTTGGTACTCACCCGCCCGCTGTAAGAAAACTAAATGTCGATGGGAACTTCTTGTCGTTAAAGGTGTACATGACAATGCCCGAGCTGCAGTCGCTGTAGGGCAGGTCCTTAAGTGTGTTCGTGTAAAAGGCATCCGAGCAGAAGTCGCGTATCTCCCACCACAAGCCATTGGTGGCGTTATCGCGATGCATCTTAATGACCAGCGGTCGATATTCCTGCTCCTTGCCGCTCAGCACGGTCACAACGAACGCATCCCCCGAGTTGAGCACTTTGATGAACTTGGGTATCATGTTGGGCAGTACCACCACCACCTCGCTGGTGCCATTCCCAGTGCTGGTGGAATTCGCATTGGCGGTCCCATTGGCATTGGTGGCCTCATTGGCATTGGTCGTGTCATTGGCACTACCTTTGCCATTGGCCTCCAGTTGCTCGTACGTCTCGTTCAGCATATTGATGAGCGCAGCGCGTCCCTCAAATGTTTCGTCCAGATTTATGATGTGCTCATCGCCAACATTCTCCTTGAGACCCTTTGCGGGCGCCTTGCGGGTCAGCGAATAGGAGAAGCGTGCAATGAGCGTATGATCTGTGAAAGATACAGACAAGTTAAAATAAAACACTAAATCAAACAAGAACGTTGGAGTCGGGTGTTACCGACTGCGCAATACTCGTTCGCGATATAATAACAGCTTAAAACAGAAAAATATCCATTTTTGTGATATGTGTGGCATGTTTTTTTGGAGGAGTTCATCCGAAAACTGTTTGACAAATTTGGGGAATCTTGCAGCAAAATTATTGGAGATATGGTCGGGTATGAGGAAGATATATAGATTAAATAGATGAGCCAGGCCTCCATTGAGCGTCGCCAAAAAATCGTTATCTGACGCGGGTTTACACGGGTATATATTCCAAGCTTTAAATATGTAGCAGACAGACAAACCCAAGATAATCTATTCACTTCGTGAACGAATATAAATATAATGCGCAACTTACTGTTACGCAAATCGTTGGCCAAGCCCTGCCTGTCCGGCGGAGCTATATTCCACAGCGATGGCGAGTTGCCCGCCAGCTTGACGGCGGCCACATCGGTGGCATCGTAGCCAGCTATAAAAGTGAGCGCCTGTTTGTTCTTGATAAACGCATTCGTCATCTGGCCATACATCTTGGAATCGATTTCAAATATGCTGTCATAGTTATTGGTCGTGTAGATGGGATCGTAGGGTCCGATGCGTATGGACACGGACACCTGATAGGGCACATTCGAGGTGCCCACGGCGTTGCCGAGCGCAAACAAGCAGAGTGGGCCCCAAATGCAGATCACAATCAAGAAGACGACAGTGCCGCCCATTATCAGCTTGGAGAGGGAGGCCTTCTTCTGGGCGCGCATGGCCGGGAAATCCGTTTCCGATTGTCGCGTGCAACGTATGAGATAAATGTTCGAGAAGATGTCCTCCATTTTGAGCCAATCAAAGATGGTCATGGTGCTGTCGATGCACACCCAATCGAGTATGGTGCGCAGCTCGTACAGGAAGGGTATCTGCATGTACACCTTGAACGCAATCATATTGACCATCGAGAAGCCCTTGGTAAAGAAGTTGCCCAGAATGCGCTTCGGATAGCCGGACTTGATTTGATACGAGCTCAGCAGCATATAGAAGCACTTGATCACATAGAATATAATCGGCGGTGCCAGCGAATTGAACGTGCGCTCCGTCACAGCCGGCACCACGAAGAACATCCAAATGTGTATGCCAATGACCGAGAAGAAGTGGAATATAATCTTGTTGACCAGAGCCTTGCGCAGATAGAGCGCCCGATCGATGACGATCAGCAGGAACTGCACCAGCAACATGATGAGGAAGGGCACCGGCACCTTGTTCTCCGCCAAATAGGTTTGTACGCCGCCATCGCTCTCCGATTGTTGCGTCTGAGTAGAGATGAGGAGATTAGCTGGTTTCGACCAAAGCGATCAGCTCAACTACTCACGCCAAATGCGGTGAAGCCAAAGAGCAGCACAAAGAAGTTGACAAAGTCGCAAAGGAACATCAACGCATAGACATCGGTGGCCAAACGGGACTTGTGCACCAGGCTGAAGAAGAACTTGTGCAGCGAGGATGTGTACTTGGTGCGTCTGCCGAAACAAAAGAAGAACAACAATTAACAATTAAGACAGTTCATATGCCGAAAAATAGGCCACTTACTCGAGTTGATTGATGGCTGACTTGCTGTACTCCGGCGAACCTGGCAGCGAGACCTGGCTAACCTGCAGGCTCAGCTTCTGCGCGGCATCCTCGTTCAGCTGGCGTGAATCCGGCTGCGACATATTATCGCTATCCTCGCGATCATCGCTGGAACAGAAAAAGAAGTCAGTACGTTGCAATTTGATATATCTAGCTTTAAAGCTGAGGTAGATACATAGATTAAACCGAATTGCCACACCCCCAGTGGGCGTAGACAAACAATCATAACACTTTATCTGATATATAATCGTATACTCGAGTAGACGGACATTGCACGAACTCAATGAATTATTTTCGCTTCGTAAAGGAGTATAAAGCCTTCACTCACATGCTGGCCGTGGGCTTGGCAAACTGGTGATCCGTGTCCTTGTAGCCGGACTTCCATAGGCCCTGCGACTTGAGCAGGTAGCGATGCAGGAACAGAACCAGGAGCAATATCAAATCATAGACGGCATAATGGGTCTTCATCTCGACGCCAAAGATTTTGGCCGGCGCCAGCGGCTGATTGGGCAAATTGTGATACTTGGCCCAGATCAGTTTGAACTGGAAGATGCACTTGATCAGCACAATGGCCTGCGTGTAGGCAATCAAGGTGACCCAAAAGGTTTTCGTGGGACGCGGCAGCGACAGAGTGCCCCAAAGGAAGACCATAATGGGCAGCGGCAACGAGATCAGGCTGGCATTGACCACCTAACAAACAAAATAAAGATGAACTATTGAGCATGATAAATGGCAGCCAACTCACCTGATTGATGAACACGACAATATAGCAAATGAGATCCGTATTGGCCAGCAGCGCATACCAGGACGAGATGAGCACCTCGACAATTATGTGGTGATCCCGCTGCGCAAAGTTCTCCTCCTCCAAGTTGAAGTCGCCAGCACTGCAAGATCGACAAAGCATTAGTACAAATTCCGAAAGATCGATGTCGTCAAAAATCTATAGGGTATTAGCAACTGGCATGCCTGGTGCTGGTTACATTTGCGGTTTCTGTGCGCTGCATGCGACGCAGTCTACATGCGTGAGGGAGTGCGGTGTGCGGGGGGAGGGGAGACACAACTCAAAGTTTGAGTATTTAGAAAGCCACAAGCGACAACAATACATACATACATACTAGCAAATAACGCACAGAGAGTGGCATGGACTTAAATCAAAGCAGATGCAATAAATTAGTTTAACACAGCCACAGATATATAAATCGAGAGAATAAGTTAGGGTTAGTTAGGAGATATGGAGCGCATTCAGAGATGAACTCTGAATAGTGATATCCGGTGTGATAATTAAGATGGCATGGATATTTTTAAGTAGAGGATATTATTCGAAGAGGCGTCTTTGGCATGTTAGCAACAATTTGATTTCCACAACTTTAAAGCTAGATCAAGCTAACTTTAAACACAAAAAAGTTTTTATTCAAGAACCCAACTTTGAATGAAAATATTATATAAAATGTAATTTGTATACTCGTTCATTGAGTGAATAGGGTATATTGGGTTCGCGACTGTTTATACATTCGCTTGCAATGTTCTTAGTTAGTATTTATGAAGAATGTGCCGATATTAATAAACTTTTGATACAAGTATTCTTTATTCATAAGAGATTCTTCCCTGAATGCGCTCATAGCTATAGTCAGTTATAGAGAAAGAATTAGAGATAGATAGAGAGGGAGATAGAGAGACAGTTACGATGAGCATGTTTCCCGTGATAAGTAGTTGATGAGGCTGAGAACAACGTAATATTTAGCACATTAACAACAGCAACAACAGCAACAGCTCTACGAGTACTTGGTTGGTTGGTAGATTAGCTGATTGGTTGGGTGTGTGTGTGTTCGTGTGTGTGTGTGTGTGGCTTTTTGGGTGTGCGGTTGGATGGGCGTGGTCAGTACCTGTCCACGTGCTCGTAGGACCAGTGCTTGCTCAGCGAGCCCGAACCGATGCTCGCCTGCTGCTGATGATGCGCTTGATGGTGGGGATGATGGTGGGGCGTGTGGGGCGGCGGCAGCGGCTGCTGCTGTTGACCGCTGCGCTCAATAGATGGCGCTTTAATGCGTATCTCTGGCAGGCCGCAATCCGATTTGCGGCTGTATAAAACACCAAATGCAGGCAATTATGGAATGCATGTGTGTCACAAATGTATGTATATGTATGTGTGTGTGTGTGTGTTTGTGTGTGTATCAAAATGCATAGTTAGAATTGAAATGAGATTCATATAAGTAGAAACGAAATCTTTGCTCAAGTATTAAAGGTGTTATATAGAGATATAGAGTTGAGACACACGTAGAATGCTGTGTGTGTCCATATGTAAGTGTATGTATGTATGTATGTGTGTGTGTGTGTGAGGCTGTTTGTTGTCCATTAAGACAGTTGACTTTTAGTATCGTTTCCTTAAAACATGACGTAATATATGTTGTAGAATTTACTTACCCTTTGGTCGGTGGCGATGAACTTATTGATTGTTTTCTATAAACACAAAATTTCAGATGATCGAAATGACGCGCAGAATAAATGTAAAATGTAAGAAAAAAGAAATTAGTAAGGATTTGGTTTTCTTTGTCTCGACTTATCAATTGGTTAAATTCTGTAAATTGTTAATAGTTGTTTTGTTAAGTTTTTGAAAATCATAAATTCAATGGAAAACAAAATAAATTATTTTAGTTCATTAAAAGCGATGTGTTTAAGAAAAAGATTAAAATTTGAGCGTGGGCCTTGTGCACGTTCTACGAATGAACATTCGGGAATTGTTTTAGTTTTGGATATTTTCTAAAATGCACAATAATATTCTTAAGACAATTCACGGTTAAGCACAGATTTAACTAAAGCGTATAGGTATGATACAGTCGAAGAGGTACCGACCAATTAATACCCTGTAACCAGCTAAAAAGCACAACGACAAGAACATAGAAACCTTACGATACATTATATATTTTAGGAGATGATCTATAACAAAGATATACATTTTTTGTGATTGAAAAACTTTTTCCACACTGAAATTTATAATTACTAAACAAATACTTCATTTTTAATTTAATTTTTTTATAGATTACGAATTCAAAATTCTATATATTTAAAAGTGTCTAGTTTTATTTAAGAAAATGCATTTTTTTCTCATTTAAAAAAAAGTTGTTTTCTATTTTCTTAAATTTAATGAATGTTGTCTCTAACGTCTGGTAAAATTATTATAATAATTAGAATTATTATTATAAATTGTAATATATTTATCTGAATCTATCGTTGTTTGGCACCCTGAGCATCTCTTTTAATGTTACATTTCATACTCATTTAAACGCTAGCAGTCGATATAAATCAAAGTCCTAATAAACATAAATTCTTCTAAATATAAGAGAGATCTTAACTCCCTCTCAAGTTCAACACTGGTTACAGGGTATAAAAGAAAGATGTATTTGATTTAGCAGTTTGAAATGTGAAGCTATGCTTGGATTGCGATCTGGAGCTATGGGTATTTTACCTAGAAATCGCTGGAACGGTATCAACGGTATCAACGGTATCTACAGGCATTTCGATGATATCTTCGACAGCGTGTGATATTTGTGGCGTACTTGTTGCTGGTGGTTTATCATGTGGTTGTTCTGGCGGTGTGAGCGGTGTGGTTGTTGTACTTGTGTTAAGTGGTGTGCTAAAGTGTTCAATTGTGAGATTGTTGTCTGTTGTTGTTGTAGCTGAGATAGTTGTTGTTGGAGGTGGTGTTGTTGTGACCAGTTGTGAGCGACGCGGTGTCGATGATGAAGCCGGCTGACCACCGTTTTCATCACTAGTCGAGATAATGCACAAACGCAACGTGATGGAAGAGGTGAGGTGAGTTTTAGGTGTTTTGATTGATTTGGTTTTTCGATATTGTGGAAGCAGGTACACAGTTTCAAACACACACGTAACACAAAAGGTAACATATGCAAATAAAAAAAAGAAGAGAGAAAAAAAGAACGAAATCAGTATTTTTGCTTTCATAAAAATTCAACACAAACTTGAACAAAACGCAAATGATATCATATCGCATATAGTATATAACAATTGAACGAAATTCAAAATTCAAAATTCAAAAAAGCGTTCGCTACGCACGTTTCCGATCATCAAAAGAATTAAATAAAAAATTCGACAAAAAATAAACGAAATTTGTAAATAGTCAGGATAGTTGAACGCAAGCGGCGCACAGCCCAAAGATAGCTTGCCACACTAAATACCTCTCGAGATTCGATTTAAGGAAGTGGAACATGGCCGCAGCGCTGGATAGGCCCAAACGATTCAGCGAGCTGGATTCCTGGCATAAAGAAAGCAAATATATGTAAGTAAATGTGCAACGGTAGGCACTCTATATGACGACCTACTTTCAGGGTTTTCTTTTCGCCCGCCAAAATGCGATTCACGAAGCGATAATTGCGCGAAAAGCGATTGAGGCGTATGGTCAGCGTGACCAGGAAACCCTCCAGCAATCGTATGATGGGATTTGTATCGAAATCCTCATCCGAATCCTTGGCCGTCACATCGCCGCTATCCAGCTCCACTTTCGATTTACTATCCGAGGTCTCCTTGGAGGTGGCCTCGCGTGGCGCCGTGGATAATGCAGCAGTTGTTGGCAAATCGGCCACATCCTTGGCCGGCTTGGGACTGCTCGTAGCTGCCGCATCGCGTTCCTTGGAGATGCCCTTGCTGGTCGAGGGAAAGAAATCTGTGGGCGCATCCTTTGATTTCTGTTGGATTAAAAGAAGATCCACAAGAATTTTGTTAGTAAGCGGTAAGGAATATCTGAAATAAATAACAACATTGACACGCTAAAAACAAAATAAAGCTGACATATTTAATATATATATATGGATATATTTACACATAAAAGTAATTGTATAAAGTAGGTACTTGTACAGTTATAGATGTACATATAGTAAAAGTGTGTGCGCCAACTTGCAGTTGTTGTGGTTGTTTGCAGCGCAATAAAACTCGTGATCAAATACATGAATATATAGCAAATGTTGTACAATATTGAAATAGGTAAAACACTTGTTCAACGGGTGCGCCAATTAAAGAATTTCATTTAGTTTTTTGCTGTTTTTTTTTTTTTTGTTTTTTTGCTGCACACTCACAACTGCATCTTGCACTGGAATTGGGGGCGGCGTTTGGGTCTCGAGCAGCGTCTGGCTGCGCCGGCCGAAGTCAAGCGGCTCGGAGAGCGTCGAGGTGCGTATGCCTACGTCGCACTCGATGGTATCATCGTCGTCGTCGTCTTCGTCGTGGCCAACATGGCCATCCAGTTCATCTCGCTCATCCAGACTGTTTACCGCCATGTCCTTGAGCGCGATGCGCGAACCCGGCTCGGAGGCATAGGAACGTTCGCGCATATATAAATGACGACGGTACTCGGCATCGTTCAGATCCTTCCAAACCTTTTTTTGTCAGTGTTGGAGATTGGCGTAATTTTGTAAGGGAATTGACAACAAATTATGGTTATATATCAAGACTGCAAGCCGGTTTCAATCGCGTTTTCAATTTTATTTGACAGCAAATTTTGATCCGTATTAGAAGTATATTTTAAATATAAATTGTCTGGCCCTAATTGTAGCAAAAAAGGGGGTCTAAGGGTGTCAAATTTTGTGTCAGAAAATCATGCCAAATTTAAGGAAATGCATATATTTTCATTTAATTAAAAATAGTAATTTTTATTAAAATTTAGAATTGCAAATTATTATTTTTAATCGATTGTGGTTGTCACAGTTAGTCTAAAAAGAAACATAGCAGATGCTGAGATGCCAAATTGGAAATTAAATAATTGAAATGTAAAACTCTTGGATCATGGTTTAGATTGTTTCTGAATTTTTAATAATGCTAGGGAACCTGTTTTGATTGTTATTACACTGTGAAGGAGTATTGCTCTGTCGGTTACACCCGACTGCAACGCTCATGTTTTATTTGCAGCCTTGGTATATAGGGCACATGCATAGAGCATGCAGTTCATTTAGATATATGTATTGGAATTATAAGCCATTCCTAAATTTAACTAGGGCTCAAGAACTCGTTGCTAGGATAGTTGACTTACATCGTATAAGGTCTTGCGTCGCTGCATTTTCATTTCGCTCTCCGTTATGTTCTCCTCCTCCAGAAAATCAATCTCATCGTGTATCAAGTCCAGCTCGAACTTATCGTCCATTTCCTCAAACATATAATAGTCACCGGCGCGCGTAGCTTTCGAGAGGAAAAACAAATATTATTAGATCAAATGCATATGGAAAAATATTTGTACTAATGACAACATTAAGAGGTGGTTATTATACGAATAGATTGGCTAAAAATGATTATAGATATTTTATTTTACAGGAGGAGCACACAAAACTGTAGCTTACAGCAACATTCATGCAGCTTATATAGATAGTACTATATATAAATATATAAATATATAGTACTGCTAATAGATTATATACAAGGCAATACAATATCGGCATGATGTTGCTGGCAATCGGTAGCGATCATTATGATTTATATAGGTATGGAGTTAAGGATGATACAAATCAAGCACAACAAACAAAATAAAAAACTTTACCATGTGGATGCAATTTAATTTCCTTCCTTCTGCGTACTGTTGGTGCAGGAAGTGGATAACCATGTTCTATAATAAAACACACACACATATAAATGAACATAAAAAATTATAAAACAATATAAATTCAAATTATAATATAATAATTATTTTATATTGTATTCGGCATGCCGAAACTAGTCTTAAGATTATACATATTAGTAGATCTGCGTAACACATTTTTCGAAAGATTAAGTAAAAATTCAATAAGAAACTGCATAGAACGATGCTGAAGTAAATGGAATTAAATGAAGCGTTTAATTGAAAAAATTTGAAATTTAAAAATTAGAATGGAAATAGAATCTACATCAAAATCTGGCGTTTGACAGTTTTTGTATTTATAAAAGAATAGCTATTAGCTATCAATGTATTTAAGTGCTTTCATAAACTATACAAGCTAATTTGTAAAATAACGAGAAACATTGAAGGAAACTTTTATATAATTCCTAAATCTTTTATTAGTTTACATCAATTTTAGAAACTGTATTCTTTATAGTTCTCATATACAAATTATGTTCAATACTGAAAAATGTTGTGATTATTTTATTTATTATAAAAAAGGAAAAACATTCTGTTTTTACGAAGATGCCGGAAAGTGTTTTGAACAATATTTAAAATTGCTTTTTGATTTAAGTTTATGAAAGATAAAAAATAAGAAAAAGCTATTGCTTGCTCAGTTTATTAAGAAAATTAAAAATTGCCTAACTCTTGTGAAAATTTGTAAATCACGTAATAAAAACTAAATCAGAAACAAGAAGGTCTTAAATCAAGCAGATCGAAAACTGTTTTATACAATTTCTCAAAAGCACACCGCAGCAAAAATATAATATTAGAAGAGTTTTTAGTAATATTAAAAGTAATGCTAAAGAGCGCGTAAAAATCGGGTTTGCGAGAGGTAAAGCACAGAGAAGAAAATAGAGCCTTAACCGCATAAATAGTAATAATTAATAATATATAGCTAAATTAAATTTTACACTTGTATTAGCGCGCATAGCTCAGATAACGCTGGGAGCATTGACAGCATCAATGCTGCATATATATAAATATACATGTAAAAGAAAAGTAAAACCTCTAGAAAAGTGTTATTTACATATGTACTTTGGGTAGTTGTTGCTTGAGGCCTGCTACACACGACCTCAATAAGTTTTATTTGCTTTTGTTTTTATAAAGGGCACGCACATCGAACAAAATCTTTATACAAAGTTTGAGTTTGAGTTTTCGAAAGAAGTAAATTGGTATAATATATATTAATAAGAAGATTCATCCAATACATGGTCCATGCAGCAGTGCAGGCTCATAGAAGGCGCACATCAGCGACTCCATATAGTAGACCGTACCGACGGGTCCCCAGCTGTGCGGACGCTGTGCCGCCCACAGCGCCGCCTCATCCCTGGCGCCGGACAGGTTGCTGGGTCGGCGCTGGCGCTCCTCCCGCTGCGCCTCGTCCAGCGAATAGCTGGCATTGCCCATGCTCTGATGGCGACGATGCAGCGACTTCTGACGCATGGTCACCAGCTCCTCGTGCTCCGTCAGCTGTGCGTTTTGGGGAGACAAGAGCTGTGGTTAACTGTTGATGCACCTAGACCTAGGCTTTTACCAGGTTCTGTTTCAAGGGCGACAGCTTGACGGACACCGTTTCGTTCCAGGAGACGGCTGCATTTGTCGACGACTGCCGACGATGCTGACGCCGCAGATTGGGCGTCAAGTTGACCGAACTGGCCGCACTGGTGGCCAAGGCTGTGGCATATGACGCCAGCGGCGGCACCAATGTGTGCATGGTGGCCTGTGCTCCGGTGCTCTGCTCCGACGGCGCCAGTCCCAACGAAATGCGTTTGGGCTCCAGAAAGCCCTCGGTGAGCAAAGCGGACAGTGCATCCGTGCTGGGCGTTGTGGGCTTTGAAGTATTCAACTGGCATGTTGAAATAGAAAGTCTCCTTCCGGGCTCAGCACTTACGGCTGTTGCGCCTGGGGCCGCCGTTCGCTTGGGCGCCGGCGCGGGCTCGTCGCTCAGGGATTGCACATCCACGTAGTTCAAGTCGTCGTCGTTGTCGTCGCACAGCATTATGTTAATCTCCGGCTCAATGATGACCGCCGCATCGGCGCTGTCGACGCTGTCCGCGCTGCTGCTGCCGCTGCTCGACATCATGGAGGCGCGCGCCGGCGAGGAGGTGGCCGAGCTGCTATTGGAGCTGGGCCCCTCGGGCGTCTCATAGCCGGAGCCCTGGCAGGAGACAAAGCTGCTCTGGTGCGCCAGCGGCGCTGCCTCAGCCTGGCTTTGCTCCAAGGGCGTGCGTTGTCCTGTGTTTTTTTATTTTATTTTTTTTTTATTTATAATTAGCAGCCCCAAGTCAAGCCAAGGATTAGGATTAGGTTCACACACACGCGCGCGGGCAACGAAAGCGAGACGACAATTTCCACAATACAAAATGCAAAAATAGGGAAATTGCAACGCGGCAAAAGCGAACAAAATATGCGAAAACTCAACTCAAAACAAAAACACAAAGCCAGTAGAACGTTGCAGTCGGGTGTAACCGACAGCGCAATACTCGTTCACAATGTCATCGAAACAACAAAAATTTTACCCTAGTATTATTTGTACAATTAAAAAATATTGATTTTTGTATCTTTTGGGAGCGGAAATGGGCGAAATAAACGAGAGGAGGTCTTCAATAATCTGTCTGTAGATTACATTCTATCTAGAGAGAGATATATGAACTAAATCGATTTGCCACGCCCCCTGTGGGCGTAGCCAAAAATTTTCACAGTTTATCTAACGCGGATAAACACGAGTAAATATTCCCAGTTTGAAGTCTCTACCTTTAATAACCGCGAAATAAAGTGCGTTCATACGAAAAGACGAACGGACGTACTTTGCACAAACCCAATTTACGCTTTCCTCTTCGTGAACGAGTATAAACATGTAGTCCAAACAGTGTCGAAGCCAACTTACCATCAAAGTGGGTTTGCTTGTCCAGCGGACGGAGCATCTTTTGCTGTGTGGCGCGAATGCGTTCCATTTTCCGCTTGATCTTGTGCAGGACCTGCTTCTCATGGTCATGACGGTGCGCAATTTGCTTCTGCCGCAGGCTCTCGATAATGTCCGCGCCTCTGCGAAAGCAAATAGAAATTAGTCTGGGGCAGGATTTGGGCTGGCTGCAGTTGAAATCACCTGGAGGCGAGTATATTGTTGGCCTTGGTGTCCGTGATGATGTGACAGAAATAATGGGACTTGAAGATGCGCAGCTGAAAGATGATAAACGCAAAACATATCGCATCCCAGAGGAGGACAATTTGATGCGTGATCTTGGGGCACTCATCGGAGTCAATCGGGAGATACGCCTCCTCGGTCGTGAGCAGCTGCTCCTGCAGCTGCACTTGGCTGGTGCAGGTGATCCCGAGCATGTGCACCAGCCAGCAGCAGTGTGTGGTTAGCGGCGTCATAAACAAACAGCCCGCCATTTGGAAGCAGGTCTTGATCAGTATGTTGGCCACATTGAAGGCCAACAGCCACTTCCAGCGACTGATAATCGTATTGATGGGTCGCAAATAGAAATCGGAGCCCTGCCAGAGGAATATGAAGGCGCCAATCAAATAGCCCAGCGCCAGCAGATCCGCAATATTCGTGCCGGCCAGAAAGACCACAGCGAGCGTAAACCAATAGAAGCCGCACAAGACGCCATTCTTCAATATGTCCGAGTAGTTGCGTATATAGGAGCAGAAATCATGCGTGGGATTGTCGAAGGGCACGCGACCCAGTTGAGCAATATCGGCAATAACACTGCGATTGCTGCCACCGGGATAATCATCGTTGGTGGCATAGCGCTGCTCAATGCAGAAGATGCTCTTCTGCCGATTCAGTATAATGAGCACAATAAAGTCAAAGATCAGCTTGGGCACGTGGTTGAAATGCAAAGCGCCCGGCAGCATGGTCCAGCGTTGGATGCTCTCGCCAAACGCGCCCTTGTCCCACGGATAAACTGTAAGCAGTGGAAAGAAAAATAATAATTTTATATTTCTTATTTAGTTCTACAAATATAATTATAGAATGTAAAGAAAAAACAGTTAACAACGTTGCAGCCAACTGCGTAATACTCGTAGTTGCACATTTTCAAAATTTTTTGTCGAAAATCATGCAAAAATTGACAAACATTATGACATGTAAGACTCTCGGATCAATAGCTCCCATAATTCAAACGCCCATAACTTTGTCAAAACTGAACCGATTTTCATCGTTGATGGCATTTCTTTCATGGTTTGTCCTTTAGATTGATTCTGCATTTCAAATATATTCATTATTGAAAATAAACATTTTTGCATTTTTTGTCAAAAAAAGCATGTACCCCCCCTTACTCATTTTCAAAAAATTTTTTTTTCAAAATTTAAAAATGCGAATTTACATTTTTAATCGATTGTGGTTATCACAATTAGTATAAAAAACAACATTAAAACCGATTCTGAGTGGGTCAAATTTTTTGTCAAAAATCATGCAAAAATTGACAAAAATTTTGACATGTAAAGGTCCCGATCCATAGCTCCCATAATTCAAATGCCCATAACTTTGTCAAAACAGAACCGATTTTCATGTTTGATGGCATTTCTTTCATGGTTTGTCCTCTAGATTGTTTCTGCATTTCAAATATATTCATTATTAAAAATAAAAATTTTTGCATTTTTTTGTCAAAAAAAGCATGTACCCCCCCTTACTCATTTTCGAAAAAATTTTTTTTTCAAAATTTAAAAATGCGAATTTACATTTTTAATCGATCGTGGTTACCATAATTAGTATAAAAAACAACATTAAAACCGATTCTGAGAGGGTCAAATTTTTTGTCAAAAATCATGCAAAAATTTACAAAAATTTTGACATGTAAAGGTCCCCGATCCATAGCTCCCATAATTCAAACGCCCATAACTTTGTCAAAACTGAACCGATTTTTATGTTTGATGGTTTGTCCTCTCATATATTTAAAAATATTCACCATTGAAAATAACATTTTTTTTAATTTTTTTGGAGATAGGGATTTTCACGGTTTACCTATATATATGTACTGCTTGTACCAAAAAGATGGATATTTGGAAAAGTTTAATGCAGATAGCTTAAAAATTGCAGGAATTGTCTGCGTAGAAACAAAAGATATAACTTAACCGATTTGAATATCGAACAATGTGCGTTACACACTTAGCAACCTTTCCCTGCAAGGGAATACCCATAGAACTGATATAAAACAAACACCTACCCGTGCACCAGCTGGGCGGCAGACCCACGAGCACAATGTACTGCAGCAGTATGGAGATGGCGAAGAAGGCCTGGAATATGCCCCACAGTTTGGCACACTGCGAGCGCTTCAGCAGCAAGAGGACGACCAGCCACAGGGCATAGGCGACGGCCACAATGTCCTGGCGATAGGTTATGGTCGAGACGAGCGCAATTAGCGATATCTCGATGCCGAACTTATAGAAGCCAAAGTTAAGCAAGTACTTGGCTAGGCCAACTAAATCCTTCTCGGCATCGGCACGCGTAATGCTCTGGAAGAGCAGTTTCGGCTGAGTGGCGGCGTTCTCGCCAATCTTGACGCGCATCTGAAGCTGGCGCAGCGAGATGACCGCGTGCATGGTGACGATCACCATGTAAATGATGTAGGTGCGCAGCAGGCTCATCAGACCGCCCTCCAGCTTATCCGCCTTGTTCAGACCCACCCACTCGGCGTTGTTGGCGGTGCGATTGTCGGACTGTGCGGGTGAGGAAAGAAATTGCATTAACTTTCACTTTGAGGATTTGCAATCTAAAAGCAAAACTCACGCAGGTGACGCTGTAGCGCGTGTGATCCAAATACTCGATCTGGTATATCATCTTGGACAGCACAATGATGGTGACTATGAAGCTAATCAGGCGACTGATGACCACCTGCACGGCCTTGCGCGACGTGGCGCCCAGCACACAGAAGCCCACGAAGACAATGTGGAGAACGCAAACTTCGCTGACGCTGCAGACGAAGGCCGCTATGTAGACGGCCTTCATAATGTGCAGCTCCAGGAAGCGCCAGAAGACGGTCTTGAAACGCTTGAATATGTACTCCGACTTGTTCTTGATCTTGCGGAACGAGATGCGCACCAAATCACGCACCGATGTCTCGAAATCGGTGGTGGTGGGCACGCCCGTTGCTGCCTCGCCCGTAGCGCCAACGGAACGACGCAAAGAACTGGCGCTGCCGCGACGCTTCGTTGACGCCGGCTCCAAGGCGCTTGTCTCCGTGTGCTTTTGGTGTGCGGCGCCAGCGGTGCCCTGAGCCGCGTCAGACGCTGCTGGCTGCTGCTGCAGAGAGGCAATGAAACGCTTGTGGAAATAGTGCACCTGGATGACAGTCAAGATGACAATGATAGTGGGCGAAACCAGGTGCAGGAACAGATCCTTAGTCTTGTACAGCTTCAGGCCAATGTCAGCTTGCCTGCAAGTGGGTGCAACAAGAGGCTTCAGAATAGAATTCAAAATTGGGCTAAGGGGCAGCACTCACAGCGTTTTGGACACATTGAGGTAGTCCTTCCAGTAGGTGTCGAACTTATCAAACTGATACGTGTAGATCAATATCAAGATGGACATGGCGTAAAAGATCAGAAAGATCCAAAAGCCGTACATGATCTTAACCCATGCCTTGGACGACGATTGAAAGACGAGCAAGAAGAATAGGAACAAGGCCATATAGCAGATGCGAAAGCCAGTCATGTCCTCGCCCGTGATGGCGCACAAAAAGATGACCAACACCAGCAGCCAGATCCAGAGGCGCACCAATAGATTCTTGATCACATCGCCGGCTTTTTTTAGGAACTTTGATGTCTTCTTGCCGTCGTTGATGAGGTAGGTGGAGCCCGCCGAGCCCACGGTTATCTGCAGCGGCGCTATAATATCCGCCAGGGTGCTGTCGCGGCGTCGGTCGCGCTTCTCCTTGAAGAACTGGCGCGACGTCACCCAGAACATCAGCACAAAGGCTGTCTTCACTATCAGCGGCACACAGGGACGCATATGATTCTCAATGGGACGCTCGAAGCCGATCTGCTGCAGATTGATGCCCGCCGTCTGCAAACAAACAAGTTCACGGGAGTAAGTAACATAGTTATTCGAAATCTGACAAATATTAGGGGAGGGAACTTACTGAGACCTTGGTCGGCAGCTCATCGTTGTTCAGGTCCATGCCATATATGTACTGGGCCACCAGCAGCAGCTCTGCATATAGCACTATAATGGGACTGGAGCGCATCATTGCCTTACGCTGATTGGGTATCATCCACAGCACATTGGCCCACAGCAGCAGCACAAAGGTCAGCCAGCTGTGGTAGACTATAGACCAGGCCTAAAAGGAAGATAACAATATATTTTATTAGAGCCAACAATATAATTTATTAATTTAAAGCCAATATATATTAAATCGATTTAAATATAAAAAACTATAAATAAGAAATTGCTATTTATTTATAGTTCATAGTATATAAATGTTTTATTTCCTTGTACTATTAATTAAAAAAGTTTTCTTTATAAAAAAACATTCCTTGGATTTAGCTGTATTATTTACATTTGAGCGCAATTTATTTTTATGCATTTAAAATTGTTTTTCTATTCGGTTTTTTTAAAGAAATTTGTTACTTTATTTTTTTCCAAATTAAACATCGAGTTAGACAAATTTTCATCTTTTATATATTTCTTTTTGGTTTTCTATTAAAGAATTTTGCAACTTCATTTTATTTACAATTTAACATAAATTTAAAATAAAAATAATTTGTTTAAATTTTTTAATTTCGTTTAATTGTCTCAATTTTGCCCAGGAAATGAATTATTTAACGATGTTTGTTTTTGTAAGCAGTTACATGCTTTTAATATTTTAATAAATATTACATATTTATGATGTTAATAAATACGTTTAATGCTGAAAACTCACCATCATCAGAATATTTGTGAATATATAACTATTCTGATAGATGAAGCCGCCAACGCTGACAAAGCCGTATGAGATTTGATCGAGAATGGAGGTGGTACTGTTCTCCTGCTCGGAGCGTCGCTCCAGCGAGTCCAGCTGTATATCGTTGCCCCGTGATCCACTTGGCGCCGTCGCAGCTGCACCACTGGACTCCAGTGCCTGTGGCGTGCGCGCCTTGCGCGTGCTCTGACGCACCAGCTGGAGAAAGATCCAAGATTTGAATATACCCACAGCACCATCAAAAACACATATAGTTAACATATAGACAGAGAGAAAGGGCTGGGTCGGCTACGAGGTTAATGCCAGGCTACGGGTGTTAATGTACTAACCAAAACTAGGTGAGTATTTTAGCTATATACAATCGACCCAAAGAACACACGCACACACAAGCACACACACTTACGCAGTCACATCTGATATGTTGGGGTTAAATGTTGTTAGCGTTACATAACTATGAGTTAAAGTTACGATTGATATAACTGAAGGATTTGACGATTAGTACGATCGATGTTAGACAAATTTACAATTTACAATTTACAATAAAACAAATAGCTTTAAGATAGATATAGATATAGTCATAGATAGAAAGCTAGTTAGGTAGATGGCTATGTATTTATGTAGATAGATATGGTTCTATAGAGTTAGCTAATCTAGTGATCAACAATTAGTTAGTTTTTTTGGGATTTCTTAGTGGCGATAGTGGAGTTAGTTTACGTACAGGCGTCGTCTCAGTTGGTTCATTTAACGTTGCACGCTGTTCACGGCGTAAAGAAACCTAAAGCGGAAGAAGTAATAAAAGAGAGAGCGTAAACAAAAATAAACAAACAAAAAAAAAACCATAAAAGAAAGGTAAAAGAAAACACCACAAAGCTGCTTAAAAATTAGAACAAGACCCAGCAAAATTGGATGGAATTACTTAAGCAAACAGCTAAGCTTAAGTGGAGTATATAAATTGTTAGTATTACAGATATGTCAAGGTTTAGGTATTCCTTCGATTTGGCCAAGTATTAAAAGATAAGTATTTTAAACATTTAAGCAAATATCAAATTAGTGGAATAACACGTTGTTTGTGAAATAAAAACAAACGTTTTCATTTTTGACTAGATTTTAGCAATGTAACAAAATATAAATAAAAAATAATAAGCAAAATATTTTTAGTATATAAAAATTCCAGCTTTTAGATTTTTCAGTTTTTGCAATTTGATGGAATTTAAAATTTGTTAAAAATAAATATTCAATAAACATTTTTTATATGTGTAATTGTTCACAAATTAAAATTATTTAAAGAAATATTTAACAAAAATAAATAAATTCTCTAGTTTTTAGGGTTTTAACAACAAAATATAGAAAACCCTATAATTTAGGAATTCGAATAATAAATGTAACAGTCTTAAAATGATAGAAAAGAAAAAAATAATTGTAAAAGTTTTGTGAAGCTTAATAAACTTGAAGCTCAATTAACTTTAGGGCTGCGCAATATTTTAAGAAGTATTTACAAAGTATATAGAACAAATGTTGCACAACTAAAACAGGAAAAAACATTTCGAGTTTCTTGTAAGTAAAAGTTTTTGCGCAAACCCCGACAAGCCCTGCTGAATAGTTCGATTTTCCAAAGTTTCCAGTTAGTTCAAACAGTTATTACGAAGAAGAGGTTAGTTACACCCATACACAACACACACACACACCCACACACACCCACTATTTTAATGCCGCCTGCTTCGCTCTGCTGCAGCTGATCAGAATTGATTGGGTTCTATTTGGAGCTTTTATCTATATACTATATACACACTATATATAGATTATACACCCGCAGGCTGTGACTGCTGCATCCGCACACGCACAGTTACCGTTATCAACTCTTTTGCTTCAGCAACTATGCACACACTTCCTCCTCCACACACACACACACACGCGCACACCCACGCTTACACTCAAACGTTGTGTGCGACTTGTTGTGGCACCGCCGCCGCCGGCACCGGAGCTATCCTTGCGATTGTTTCCGGAGCCGCCGCCGCCGCCGCCGCCGCCGCCGTCGCCGCCGCTGCGTGATGTTTGTGACGTGAGCAGCGAAAGCTGACGGTTGATTTTGTTGTTAGTGTTGCTGCTGCCGCCGCCGCTGTTGCACTCTGCTGCTGCCCAAAGGCGGTGGCAGGCTTCGGCTCCAGCTGGGCGTTGATGCCATGTGGCAGTTGCAAGTTGGCATGTGGCAAAGTGTTCATTTTTGTTGGATTGTTGTTAGTGAGGAATCATTGTTATTGTTATTGTTGTTGTTGTTATGTGACGGGTTTGTGTGTGGGTATAAAAGTTTCAGGTTTGATTGTTGTGTTAGGTTATCAAATTGAGAAAGCATCAAAATTATTATCCAATGCATTGCGAGCAGCAGTGGAAGAGCGGGGACAATCAGAAAGAGAGAGAGAGAGAGAGAGAGGGAGAGAGAGAGGGGGAGAGATGCCAATAGTTGTTCAATAACCAATGTTAGTTTTAGAAAACTACAAAATTCAAAGGAAAAATAATTAACTTCGGCGCACCGAAGGTTGAATACCCTTGCAGACAGTCAACAAAAGTGACTATTTTTAAATGTTGTCAAATTTTTCAATACAACTAATTAATTTCAGACTGTTCTCCTAGAAGTTATATAAGTGTTAATAGCGCTTGTAATATGCCTGGAACCATTACAAAGTCTTATTTTAAATTATATTGTCTTATAAAGTCATCATCGGCAAGTGTTATTACGACATCTTTCGACCGATTCTGTATTTAAGACCTTTCTGATAAATGGTTAATTTTTTGGTTTAAGATATCTTTAAAACAATACTTTTTTGCATACAAAAACTTTGTTTTAACCGTTAATTGCAATGACAGCTATATGATATAGTGGTACAGACGCGATACAGACGTATGTGCAAAAATATCCATGTAAAGTTGTATTGGGATAGCTTTAAAACTGAGAAGTTTTGGATACGGGCAGACGAGTTGGGTCTATATATTAATTAATAATATAAACATTGAGATTGTAAATGCCATGTAAAAATCTGTAAATTTACCCTCTGCAAGAATATAGAAAACATGTGTCTCCCAAGGCAAACAATTTTCGCACACTTACCCGCGGCTTGATGAGATGCTTTGTGGTCAGCGCCAGCGCAAAGTAGGCGAAGAACAGGGCGAACGGATTCAGATAGGAGTCCAGGGAGAGAGTATTATTGTATAGTAGGACGCGTATATCCGGCGAGCAATAGGACTCAATGAGCGGCTCCAGACCAATCAAACTGTCGTGCCAGGCAAACGGAGGATGGATTAGTGGCGTGTATCCAAGGCTGTTTGGCTTGGGGACTTACCGTGCCGTCAGGCTGGTGTGATTGAGATGGGTCTGCATCCAGGGCGTCTGATATAGAACAATGCTCAGCGAATGCAGCACAAGGACGACCATCACGCAGCGCAGCAGCAATGCGAAGCCACTAAATGAAAAACAGAAAGAAAGACAGCGTACAACAAGGTGTGAAAAGGACGCAATTGATTTGATTGTAACGGAGAGGAGCGCCACGCACCGTTGCAGCGTCTGGCAGGTTGCCCAGTAGGTGCCCGCCAGCAGGAAAATGAGAAAATAAAAGCCACCCGGCACAGATGGACGCAGTACGGCCGCAAAGAACAATGTGGCCAGGCAGAAAAGCGGAGCTGCAAAAAAGGAAAACAGTATGCGAGTGCATAAGTAAACATGTGACAGCCAGTTCAGGATTAGATCGGGGATTTGTGCTATGATTTAAGTTTTTGCTCGCAGCCCTTACATTCTTTATGGGTCCCAGATGCTCTAGTGTAATATGGAAAATTGAAATTTAAAACAGACTATTTAAAAAGAAATTGGCCAAGCGTTCTTAATTAACATAAACTGAAACTCTTTCTGGAGAGAGCGAAAGAGAGAGAGAGAGAGAGAGAGAGAGAGAGAGAGAGAGAGTATTTGTGTGTTGTGTGTGTGTGTTTTTTGAAAATATCTGTAATAAAATATATTGTATACATAAGCTCTCTCTCCTTTCCCTCCTTTTCTAACTTTCTTTAGAAAATATTATAAATCTATTTTTATATACGTAAAAATAGATAAAGTGTCAGATAAGGCTAAAAGTCAGATAAAGTGTTTAATTTTTAACATTATCATTGTCAGTTTTAAAACTAGATAGGTCAAATTCTTGCAGACAGATTAAAAAGGCATGCAAAGCTCTCGGATTCATAATCCCATACTTTAAGCACCCATATATTTCTCAAAACAGCAGATTTTTTCGTTTTAAGGCATTTTGGTCATGATGTGTTTTCTAGATTGATTCATTTAAAATATACGCCCTTTAGTCATTTTAATAAAATTTTTCTAAATATAGAATTACGAATTTCTTTTTTATCGTTTTTTGTTGTCACAATATTATGAAAAACATCATTAAAAAAGATTCTCAGTTTAAGTGTAGGTCCTGGGTTCAAAATGTGTTCAAATAATGCTGTGAACGAGAATTGCGCTGTCGGTTACACCCGACTACAACGTTCTCACTTGTTTACCATTCGGGTAATGACCAATAACAGCTTCAGTTTAACAGCATTAGTTGTATGTGTATATATAGTTATAGATCAACTTGATCCTAAGTGTATTATTTAGCACTAAGTCACTTACATATCTTGATCAATCCCTCGAAGTGTATGTGCTGGCTAATCATGGAGACCCGCTTGCGCAGCTGCTGCTGTTGCTGCTGCAGCGGCGTCGTTGCCGTTGCCTGTTGCACGTCAGCGCCGTTGGCATCGTTGGCGCCCGCCTGCTGATTGACCGCGTGCTCCGACTGAGATTCTGGCAGCTCGCCATTCTCCAGCTGCTCGGCGCTGATGGTTTGCGTGGCCAAGCGCTTGACGCTGAGAAAAGAGCCCAGCGAGGTGGTAAAGACCAAAACCTCCGGCGCCAGCCACTCAATGATGGCCATGGGTCTGGCAAACAAAAGAGAACACACAAGGGTCATACAGATGACGGACTTAGTTGGGTGTCTATACAGTTAGCTGGCTCTACTCACTTCAAGTTCACGAAACTTATGAAGCCAATGTGGCGCAGCAGACGCTCGCTGAAGGAGCAATCGTAGATGGGCAGCGTGACGCTCACCGCCGCCACCTGAAGCGCAATGTGGCCCAACAGGACGAAGGCGCTCAAGAGCAGCAGGATGATGAAGAACGCGTTCACGGAGCCCTTGAAGTTGCGTCGCGTCGCCAGGGGTATGAAGGGCGACATGAAGAACATTAAGAGGTACACAAACGATATGCCCACCGGCCGCATCAGCGAAGCTGCAATAGAACCAAACCACAGCTCAGAATAAAATAAGAAAATAAAAAGAATACACCTATTTCTCTTTTTACATGATATATTGCGTTCCCAAAAAATTCGTATAAAAAGATATACCAATTCTCACTTGTGAGAAAGGCAAATAATATCAGAATTTAATTAATATATAAAAAGTGAAACCAATAAATTCATAAAAATTTATACATTGTCTCTCTGTTATCTCTCTAGTATGTATCTATTTCCTATTGTTCATAATGTATAATACGAATGTAAGATTTGTGAAGGGTGAGAATGTAAAAAATATCGTGTTAAAACAAAACAATTCTATACGAATTGTGTGAAATTGTGAATATGGAAAAATGTTAACTCTTGACTGCTTGTAATTTGCAAACAGTGTAAAAGTAAAATTAGGTGTACATTAATCACAAGTGTTGTGTGATTTATTTAAATATTTGATATTCTACCACGATTAATGGTAATGTTATGTGTTGGAAGCAGAGTAAAAATAGAATTTTCTGAATTTAGTAGAAATATCGTAAGAACCAAAAAGATTTATATAAAAACTTTATTTTTGACCGAATGTTCCTATAGGATTTAACCTTAGACAAGAGGTATTAAAAATAAGAAAAAAATAAAAAATATTTAGTATAACTTTATGTTCGACCGATTGTTTCTATGAAATTTATATGATAGAGTAGTGTGTTTTACCGCTACGGGCATTATCAAACTCGAAAATTGCATGTTTAGTTAGGCTGACATTTCTGTTGACATTAATCAAATAGCACTAGACTAAATAGGTGCGTTTAAAAATGATGTTAATTAAGATTGTTAAATGAGATTGATTGAAAGTATCTTCTGAGCTTACCCAGCACCAGCACGGCCGGCACGACGACGCGCTGCAGCACGAGGCAGGCGTAGCTGAAGGCCATCTTGATGCGGTTGTGGATGCGGCGTGCCCAATGGGCGTTGGCGTTGCACGACTCCTATTCACGTTGCGCCAGAGCCTGTCCCCTTGGCCGATTCATTCATAAAACGGGCAGGCGCAACAGCAATTGCAATATATAACGGCCACCGCTGTGTGAGGACGCAGCGCAGCGCAGCTGGAAAGGCAAAGAAAGGGGTGCAAAATAAATTAGAAATTATATTAGAGGCGAGCTGGGGCAGGTTATGCACAGTTGCAGCACAACGGGGGCCAGCAACTGTCAGAACATGTCGCGTCTAATGGCAACTGGCAAGAGGAAGCGCTCAAAGTGCAGCCAGGCAAAAGACTGCTCCCTGTTGCTCAGCCTGGCTGCCAGCCTGGCTGTCACGTTGGCCCACGCCCCCTGTCCCATTTAAATCTTAAAGTAGTTTGCGAGCAACTTTTTAATCTTTTGGCTTATAAACATTAACTTGGTTTTAATTACAGCTAAAGAACAACAAACAAACTGTTTTGGCAGTCGAGAGTTGGGTGCGTCCGCAGCGATAAGCAGAGACACACACACACACACACATACACACATACAAAGACAGTAGTCAGTCGCACGTCGCGCACGCTATTCCAACTTGGGTTGGGTTAGTTTCAATTTTCCTTTTCCGCTTGGCTTTTATGCGCTGTGTCGCTGGGGGGATTGGCCTCCAAAAGGCGCCTCTATTAGTCGCTCAATTGTGCGCCAGTTCATGGTGTACACGGCACAGGACATAGGACATAGTGTGCACAGGACCCGCTTGCCTGCCGTATGGCTAAACATGTAATTGTCATTCAATGGCACATTATGTGGCATTTATTTGCATGTGCCTGCGATAATGTCTAGCTAAATTGTAGACGTTGGAAAAGCCCAACAAATTGGAAGCTCATCAAGTAGAGCCATATATAGTATGTGTAGGTTTCAACAAACAGGAAACGTTTCCATTCAATTCAACTGTAATTTCTGGGAACTGTAAAAACACAAAAGTGAGCATCAAATTTGCTTGTAATAAATTGCATTCGAGTAACGCAGCTTTAAAGAAAATAAAACTAATTAAAATGAAAATATCTTTCAATTTTGACTTTGTAGTTGAAAAGAAACTTTATTATAGTTTTGGGAACTATAAAAAATTAAAATTCAGACCGAAGACCTAAGTCGATTTAAGACATCAACAAATATTTAAATAAATAAAAATCAGGCAATTTAACTACATATGTATGTATGTACTGTGTAAAAATTCCGTAATAGTTTTTCGAAAAAAAAATTAAATTAAGATCAACAGTATTCGCTAATTTTGCACCAAACAGCGCCACAATAACAAAAACAATGACATAATTAAGCATGTGCGAAACTTAATAATTTTGCATTTTGCTCGCTAAAAAGAACAACAATGAGAACAAGAAGAACAAAACACAGAAAATGCCTCTCGACTACACGTTTATGTGTGAGTGAGTGAGTGTGCATGTGCGTGTGTATGTGTGTGTTCCGCTTTGCGTGCCAAATGACGACACCGACACCGATGCCGATGGCAAACGCAGACGCCGACGCCGACGCCTCCCATTCAAGCACATCAACATAATATGAGCTAATGAGAGAGCAAAAAAATTTGAGTGCACACAGACACACACACACAAGCAGTCAGACTGAACGCAGGGAGGGTCAAAGAGAAAGAGACCGGCAAAGCTCAAGTGCTGCTGCCTCCGCCCGCGTTTTTAGACAAACAGACAGCGGCTAGACTGTTAAAAACGCAGTAGACACATGAAAAAGTAGTTTCGTAGTAGATGGCTGTCAAAGCAGATGCCTAATGGCACAATAATGTGAATGAGGGTGGGGCATGGCTGCTGAATGCATAGTGCCAGTCATAAGTAAGTGTACTCAGACAAATGGGAATTACACAACGATAAAGTTACTAAAGCACGCAGAACAGATGCTCTGGCCACAAAAGTACCATTAAAGAATACATGGAGAAAAGTTCAGCAATAACAGTTAAAAAGGTAAATAAGACTGACTGTAAGTTGTATAAAGTTCGCTATATAAATAAATTACTTGTCACTTGTTGATTGTGCACAGGAAATTGTAATCATTTATCGCTATTGAGAAATAAACAAAAAATATTTTATGTATTTAGTAGAGCTTATTTTAAATAACTATTTTGAGCTTATTTCAATATTTGAACAAATCGAAGTTCTAACATACTTTTCGGTAAACGCAA
This sequence comes from Drosophila robusta, assembly GCA_035043565.1. Lineage (NCBI taxonomy): Eukaryota > Metazoa > Arthropoda > Insecta > Diptera > Drosophilidae > Drosophila > Drosophila robusta. The sequence goes on from JAWNMW010000080.1 coordinate 1,760,987, forward strand.
TAAATCCATTTTTTTAAGACATATTTAATTAGGATAATTGATCAATTTAATCCAAATCATTTTCTTATCGCATTTAGTATTTTCGCAGAGTATTGACCATCTATCAAACTCTAAACAAATTAAAATGCAATATAAAGTTAAAATACATATTGAAACCCTGGTTGTTGATTTTGAAACAAAAAAGGTATAGTAGATTGTTCAATATGTTTTTCTTTTTTTACATATACGTATAAAAGCTCAAAAGTTTCAAGTCAAAAACTAATAGAAATTTTAGAATTGATTTCAGACGCAGAATATCTAAAATATATATTTGATATTTCCCTCAAGAAAAAGATATGCGATTAAAATATTTCTCGGCCTACAGATGTTAAATATGATGAATAAGCAAATGTTTGTTTTCCTTGAGGTTAGCATTTGGTAGCAACATTAGATCATATTTTTTTTCAAGTTTTTCCAAATTAACATCAAATTAGCCGAATGAGTGTGAAGCAAATTTATTGCATCATCGCAGCTAAATAATTCGCCGAGCAACTGACACTGTCAAACATTATCAATGCATGAAAACAGAGGCCCAGTTGGCGCCCATGCTCCTATTGAATGGGTGCGAATGGGGGAGAACTCCGTCTGGTTAGGGGGCACGTGTTGCGCCCGCGTCACGAAGCAAACATTGACACAGACATTGACTGCGGGAGTTGTATTGTCGTTTGGTTTTGTAATCACAACAATGGCCCCATTGGCCCGCCCGCCAACTCGTACAACCCGGCGTATGGAATATGAAATGCCAAACTGCTGCCAGACTTGATGCGTGCTATTTGCGACCAATTCATTTGCTGTGCACGCATCATATTGGCATATAAAACAAAACATATATACACGAATAAAGATATGTAGATTGTGTATATGGTATATTGTTTTGGCAGCCGGCAGATGTGGTCTATCAACGTTTTGAGGTTAGCCAATGACTTTAGGCTTGTTGCTATTTCGATTTGAATTTCAATTATAATGTTTATTTGTGTTGCGGTTTTCTGAAAAGTAAATATAAGTAGCCATTTGTATACGCTGTATACGCTCAATGGGTATTTTGAACTTGTACATAGCTATGGAACATTATAAAGTATACAAAGTATGCATCTGCAAAAGCAAAGAAATCTAGCTATAGACGTAATTTAAATACTATATTCAGTTTGTTTATATATTTCGTATGCCAAAATTAATACAACATACTTTATAAAAATATAAAAGAAAAAAAACCTTCGAGTATTTTACAGCTTTGCAGGGTATCTCAGACACACTCCCAACTGGCACACTTTTCTTCACATGCTTCGTGTTTTTGTTGTTGTTGCCTCTGTCTCTTTGTCTTTCGTTTTCGTTTACTTGGCACACATTTTACATTGGACATTTCAGTGGCATCTTTGTCTTGTCTGTGTTTGCCTCCCACCGTAATGTTCATGTTATGTTTTGTGGCATGCAATAAATTGCAAGCGTATTATTGTTGCACTTAAAACCAACATTAACATTTGTTTAGTCAAATGCCAAACAGTTGCTGTTAGTCAGTGCTGCCCATGTCGCGTATACTTGTTATGCACAACCTCCAACTGCTTGGGAAAGTGTCTGTCAAGCTTAACTTCCCTTCGGGGTAATTAGCATTTGATTTTTTATGAAAATATGCAAATTAGGTTGAGAATAAAATTTAGTTTGAATAACACAGATAATAAAAGTGCAAGTAAAAAAACGAATCAATATATTTTATACAATGGAGGCCTTGAATTTTAAACACCTATTTTTGGTTTTTCATTTTGAATTTTTTGTTTGGAAAAATAGCGCATAGCAGGTGACCACTATATTTCTCTAATTTCCATTTGCTTTTAAACTTAGTAAAGGTGTAAGACCAATTTTCCAATTCCAATTACCTTTAAAGTCTTTTACATTCTCACATTTAGCTTTCATTTATGTTATATTAATATATATATTTATATTTAATAGTACGTTGGCGTCAAAATGTCTTTGACCAATATAATACAGAAAGCTACCATGATTAATATAATATGTTAAGCAGCTGATGAAACTTTCATAAATATTTTATTAATTAACATTAACAGAATTGTTAATGTTATATATGACTTGTTATGAATTTAATTAAATGAAAGTAAAACATGTTCTCATTTTGTTCTACCTGTTGAAATTATGTCAATTATATGCTTTGTTTTTTCTTTCAATTAACACTTTTCTCATTGTCATTTTACATTTGTAAATACCGTAATTTATGACTAATCTATGCTTATTTTCTGCACTTTATCTTGGAAACGCATTTACATTATGGTTAGCTAATTTATATATGGTATACTAATTTGTATCTTACAGCATATAATTATTCAAATCATTAGCAATCCCTCCCTCTCTCTTTTTCTATACTTCTTGCTTTTCTTCTTTTTCTAGCTGTAACCTGTTGACATGCTCATTTATCCATTGAGTTACTTCCACTGGCTAGTTTCATGATAATGTCAGGCCATAATCCATAGGCCAAACGCCCGGTTGACACTCATTTGGCAGTTGGCTGTCACATACCTCAACTTTGTGGGCAGCTAAGGTCAAGAAAAACTGTTGCGTGTCAGTGCCATAAGAAATGTACAAAATAACAGTTGGGCTGACCAGCCCAATGATATATGAGGATGAATGTTTATGATAGATGAGTAAGTGCGTTTGTCCGAGCAAATTGGATTTTTCAGCTAAAAATTCTTTAGGGGGCAAAATTCTAATGAAATTAGCCAAGGAATGCCACATAAAACTGACAACATTTTATGACAGCCGAATAAAGGAAGAAAAAAACGAAATGTAATGAAATGAAAAAGAAAATGATATGCAATAGAATGATGTCAGGTGCGTAATGGCCGTACAACGCCTCCACGTTTCCATGACATTTGTGAGTTGGCCAACTATTAGGCGACATTAAATGACACCGCCGACATTTAACTGGGCGTAGTAATTGCGAAATTGTGAAGAGTCGCCAGTTAACATGCGTGTACGTTCGTGTCCTTTTAATAAATTAAAAACTGTGTGCACATATACAAACGGGGCATAAATACACGGCTAAAACTGCGCTAAACACGTGCCAACAGCTGCGATAAACAAGCCATGAAAATGGGCTCCAAACTCGTCCGGGGCTTGTCCAAATGCATCAGCCAAATTGTTTGTCAATGGCGCTACGTGAACATCCTAATGGGCCGCAGCAACCTCCATAGCCAAAGCGCAACACATGTCGTATGTGTAATATCCTCCGACACCACCAGCCCCCTCCCCCCTCCCCTTCCCCCAATGTACCACTAAACTGCTGGACAACTGCGCACCTCACGCCCAGCAGCCACAGCCACTTCAAATTTATGTGCTCCAACTTAACATTCAAGCATTTACAGTGGGCTGGATTCAGACAAAAGCCAGGTAAGTAAGAGTAATAACAGTAATAATAAATATGTTAGTGTAACAGTTTACAACAGTCGTTAACTGTCTAAATTATTTTTGTTCTTTTGAAAGGAGGTCAAATTTTGGAGATTTTGGAGAAACACCTCTTAAAATCAGAAATATCTAAATATTTGACATTTTGTTTATCATTTTAATTATTATTCTAACAGATAATAGACACTCAATTGCCAAATACTCATTGTAACAAATATAATTATTATACATTATATGTATAGCTTGTCAATTAGTTATTGCGTTTATAAAAGCATATCAATTTTAAGCTTTAAATCTACAGCTACCTATACTTTATGATTGTTTAAGATAACAGTTGAAAAACAGAAAAACTTTTCCAATTAAAAATTTGCATGATAAAAGGACATTAAGGTGCATTAGGCACTTTAAAGCTTAAATTTGTTCGTAAATTAAAAATTACCTCTTAAACGGGAATGTTCTTGTTTGTCAATGACCACTGTACCAGAGCATGATTCGCCTGCTGATTTGCATGTATGAAGACATGTTCCTCAACAATAAAAACAGTTGAATTTTTATTGCATTTTCTGCATGATTGCCCCATTGTGCCAACTGTGGGTGGTGGCCAAAAAGATAAATGTAGGCCAAGTGCAGCAAGCGATATGCATTTTGTATGTCTGGCCAGCTGCCTGTCAGTTTGACTGAAGCACAGAGCCAGCTTGCCGGGCCATTAGCTGTATCTCGCCCCCCCCCCCCTTTCCCAACCCCTTTCTGTGGCTTTTGGGGCTTGGCTAGGGTGGGCGTAACCACTTTAAAATTAATTTCCCAAGTGAAATTTACGTATAACCCACTTGCACAGTGCGATGACAATTAATGGCCCTCATACAAGATTTATTAAGCACATTTTCACCCAGTTTTATGGCGACTCTCAAATTGTTTGTGTAATTGAATTAACCCGATCAAAAATGTGGAGTTCTGATATCAAATTGGAGCATTTCGTGACTCTTTGAACTGCCGCTGACCTCTTGATACAACAAATATAATTACAATTTCCGTTTATAGTTTCATTTTCTTTGTTTTTTTAAGTGTACTTCTCAGTTATATTTAATCGCTATGAAAATTGCTTGCTCAGTGAAGAATGTGATTACAATATTGCGAGAGTTCTTTTTAAGGAATTTCCCGAGTGTTGTTCTCATTGCGTGTTGTCAAGTTGTTTTGCTTGGTGCGCGACAAATGTTTTAAAGTCCACAGACTGGCCAACATTGCAATGCCCCATTTTGACAAGGGGTTAACCATGGCTGCGTACTGACATTGACAATCATTGCAAAGAGCTATTGGCATGGCCAGCATGACGTCACCAGCTCAGAGTAGATTAGAAAGCAAAGCGCGTGACATGTCGCTGCCTCCCCCATACCTGCCCCTTTAATGGGGGGTGCCTGCATCAATAAAGACACAGTTAACGGGACTACACAATTGCAAAAAGTCGAGCACAGAATTTAACAGTGCTATAAATAGTTTGAGGGCGGACTCGAACTCGGACAATAATCCATAGATTACGAAGGCTTTTCAATCGTAATACGAAAACTGTACGAACACAGGCTAGACTGTAGAATACCCTGTAACAACCAACTCTGTGATTTATGGATAGATTATGGCAATTTTATAAATATTTGTTTACATAATATAAGTCAAAAATGTTAAAAGAAGCTTTACATTTGCTGTAACTATTTCTGTTAATTTTAACGTAACATATTTTTATTTTTAGCATATTTAGCATTAATTTAACAATTTAATGCTAAGATTGAGCATATACCACATCTAGTTGAATGTAACATAGATAAAATTCATCAACAAATTTTAAATTGATTTTTCATTCAGACACCTTTCACCTAGATCCAATATACCCACAATATGCATAAAATAGGATATAGAAAAAGCAAAGCGCGCTAGTCTATGACGTTGGTAATTAATGTGAAATTAATGGCAAGTAGACACGCGGATTGCTCAGATTGCTAGTTTCGTGGTGATGGTAACTGCTACTAGATGGCGCCACCTGCAATATGGGGTGCTCTATTTCTTTTTTTTTTGTCAGGGAGTCACTTTAAAGGGTTTACTGCAAGAACACTTTGTCAAGTGCATACAATTTCAATTGCAAATATTATTACAAGTTGCCAACGCCCGGACAAAGTTCAAGTGGCCGCCAGACATGGAAATAAAGATGCTAATGAGAGTGAAAAGGGGGCGCAGACCAAAGAGGTAAAAGCCTCGAGGCGAATTGCAACTGAGTGTTGGATAATAAATTCAAATTGGACTCAGTTAAATACGCCTGAAGATGTTATTTGTGTAATGGGTTATGAGAGCAAGTGCAAGCTGGGCATTATAGATCTTAAGAATATTAATTATTCATAAGAAATGAATTGCGAAACTCAAAATGGAGAAGGGAACTATGAATAAGGAGCTGCTACAAAATGATTTAACATGCTCTTTAATGTTGCAATTAAGTTGAAATTATAATAGAAATATATATACGTTTTTACTTATTTATTCCAGTTAAAAAGAGGTCTTAAGGATTTTTAAAATAAAATATAGAAATGATTATTATGTGCGGTGCTCAATTTAATGTACAGGTTGCAAATATTCAGTTTATAGAAGATTCTTTCGAACAGGACTATATTCAAAAGTAAATATATAATATTGACATTAATTTAAATTTGTTTTATCTAGCAGTTAACAGCTTAAATTATTATGTAAAATCTTATGAACTATTCTGTTTTTGGGTGCTTGCAGCATTTTCTTTCACTTTCTAATCATTTCAATTAAGTTGATTGCATTTCTGGCCGCGTTCCCAAAAAGATTATATGAAATAATAAATCTAAAACAAAGCAAAGCAAAACAATTTCTATGCAAATATTTAGCGCACATTCTTCACACACTTATCGTGAATTAAATGAATATATATATATACACATATTTATATATCTGGTAAATATGTTTGTCAATTGTTGCGTGGCGTTGAAGCGTGGTAAAGATAGTCAACGCGTCATTGGGCACTTGGACCGACTTCTCAGGCATATCGGGAGCATATATACTGATTATATAGCAAACAACGTGCACCCCAAGCACACATAATCAAGAAATAAACTAAATATTTGCACAGAGCAAACGCATTGAGGCGGCACCAGCTATAAAATAAGCAAAACAAACTGGGAATTAAGAATACTCTCACGGTCCCCCAACAAGATTTACGCATGGGAAGTCAACGACGCCCCAGACATGTATGTATAAATATATAATATCATATGCGACTAGTAGACATACAACAACAACAACAACTTTGACGTTAGGCCGGCTACAAGATCTTAAAATAGTCGCAAAAAATTAATTACTATATAAATAAAAAATGCCATGCGATAAATTCGCCACTTAATTAAAACAATTTAGCAACGTGGCTGCAATAAAAATAAAACAAAATTTTACAAATATACATATGTGTATATATAGACATGTACTTTAATACAAATACAGATAAAAGTCGACTATGTAATAGAACATTTTTAGAGAACGAGTTTAGCTGGCCGGCAAAAAGTGACTCAAAAGCAAATAAAAAATGTTAAAAAGCCAGACTTGAACATCGTGTATATTTATAGATATATATATATGTTATGTACAATACATATACACATTTCCGTAAGCGATGACGCAACTGAAACCAACGAAAAAATATGTTGAGGAATTCGTTTAGCTTTTAACCCTGGAGCATGTGTTGAATTATTTTGTTCAAATGTTTCTTTGCGAGCTCTATGAAATGCCGAAACTGCCACAAAAGCAACATAAACAGGTAAGAGATATGGGAAAAAATTCGGCCAACAGCAGCTGCCGTCCAAAGGGATGCACTCGGCTAGCTACCTGGCCAAGAATGATGCGAGGCACACCCCAAACGACAACGGGGACAGGTGAGGTCGAGGGCGCAGCTGTAGATAAGCTAGGAAATAGGTTCACTTCATTCTTTTTAGGCGCGACTCACTTTTTGTGGCACAGTGTCGGCCGTAATGGAACTAGTTCAAGGTTACTTCAAGACGGAACTAGTTAAATGCTATTTGTAATGAGAACATTTGAGCTAAAACTATTTTCAAAAGTACAAACACAGATAAATGAACATATTGAAGGAAAACTACTTCCAGAAAAAATGTATATGTAAAATGTCAAAAAATAAAATATCAAATACATTTTTAAGCATATTCACAATGAATATACAAAAAAAAACATAGGTAAATTGCTATTATTATCATTTCATATCTGATTTTGAGATATTTTCTTTAACAATTTTGACAAGCTAAGCTCTCGGATCCATAGCTCCCATAATTCAAACACCCATAACTTTGCCAAAACTGAACCGATTTTCATGTTTGATGGCATTTCTTTCATGGTTTGTCCTCTAGATTGTTTCTGCATTTCAAATATATGCATTATTGAAAATAAAAATTTTTGCATTTTTTTGTCAAAAAAAGCATGTACCCCCCCTTACTCATTTTGGAAAAATTTTTTTTTTCAAAATTTAGAATGCGAATTTCTATTTTTAATCGATTGTGGTGTCAAAATTAGTATAAAAAACAACATTAAAACCGATTCTGAGGGGGTCAAATTTTTTGTCAAAAATCATGCAAAAATTGACAAAAATTTTGACATGTAAAGCTCCCTGATCCATAGCTTCCATATTTCAAACGCCCATAACTTTGTCAAAACTGAACCGATTTTCACGTCCGATGTCATTTTGTTCATGGTTTGTCTTCTAGATTGATTCTGCATTTTATTATTAATTTGCATTTCTTTTTTCAAAATTTAAAAATACGAATTTACATTTTTATTCCCTTGTGGCTACTCAGGCAAACAAAACAAAATTGTTTGTTGATATTGAAGACGTATAATTTGCTGCACCAAAAATTAAGTACCCAAAAACTAGTTCACTTCAATTCCAAGTTCGGTTCTAAAACAGAAAACATTTGTCAAGTGGTGCACAATAAATGGGAATTCGTTTTGAAATATTTTCCATTCGGTCTGCAACAGCCGTTGTCCTCTGTAGCAATCGAAAATCACATATGTTGCATTCGATGGAAAGTGCTGCACTGATACAACGACATCTCCACAACCGTTAGGATGACCTGAAACAACAACTACGTTTGGGATGCCGAAGGTTAAATACCCTACAAGTATTAATCAGGACTTGTATTTGTCGAAGATCCTTACATTTGGAAAAGGCGGGATATGTGATTTATAGAATATGTTGTACTGACGGCAGTTTTCCAAGTTTCTCGAAAAATACTACAACACTTACAACAGTTCACATTGTTTTATGTTCTTATTGATATTTCAATATAATTGTAAATTATAGTAAAATTAATAAATATTACGATATACTAGACAGATTGTAGTCTATTTATAAATTTATAAAATCGAACGATTACCTCAGATTGATCTATAATATAGTGGTTGCATCTGGCCGGTAGCGATATTTATACTGTTTATTAAGCAAAAATTCTGTATCAAGTTTTTATGCCCTCGAATTTCCCAAGACAACTGTATGGTGCACTAATATATTTTATCCGACAAATATATGAACACAGAGAGTAATACCTAACAAGTTTTAAGAGCCCTACATATGTTATTCAACAAGTTGAACTACAGCCAATGCTCTCTGTTACTATTTACTTATATAGTAATATATATAGTAGTTATATAGTAATATATAATAACAATATATAATATGTATTATATATTAAACTACAAGTCACAGCAGATACTACAGATTAAGTACAAAATTTATAGGATCGTAGATGTGCCAGTTGTGCGTAGGGTATCAAAATAGCAGCAGCAATAGCGACAACAATGGCAACAAACAAGCTCAAAAATAACTGCAGCTGTTGCAGTTTTATAAATGCGGTTTCCCGCCACGCCTTACCTTGCCGCAGCTGCCCAAAACCCATATCGAACTATCTATATACATGCAGCGCATCGTATATCGTATGTCGTATATAGTATATCAATAACATGGTCCCTGCATGGGTTAGCCCCGTAATGTGTTGAGGGCGCGTTTTTGGGGCGCACGGCTCAATGGGCTGCCAACGGCTGAGGATGGTTCTGGTTCGCCAACAAAAGCTTGCCAACTTTTTGGGGCAGCTGGTGGGGGATTGGGTGGGCGGCTGCAGCAGGATGGCACATGGAGCGTGGTAAATGACTTTTAACGCTGACAGTGAAAACAGTTTGGGGCCAAACATGGGGGCCGGCTGGGCCAAACTAATTGTAACTAGACTTCGTTTGTTTCGGCTGCAGGCCGAGCAACAAAAACGACAAAACAACTTTGATAAATGACACAAATTGTGAAGAGTCACCCAAGTGATAACGTTTTTTGAACTCATCTGGCATTACTGAGAAATAGATATGAATGGTTGCTCATATCAAATCAACCCAAAACCGATAGGCCCCAATCAATATCTATAATATAAATTAATTGAATGGACGCAACATTCAACATAAAATTAAGTTAATCCAAATGGAATTCGAAGCATATAAGATGGGCAAAGGTAAATATCTGCTAATTGAAGTACATTTTTGTTTTCTTTTAGAGGTAGCTATCAATGGCCGTTAAATGTTTTTTACAATTAGTATAAATAACAACATCAAAACAAACTCTGAGGGAGTTAACTTTGCCGCCAAAAATCATGACAAAATTCATACAAATTTTGAGATGTGAAGATGTGTTTAATGACATTTTAGTCATGAAAAATAAATAAATAAGTAATGAAAATACAATTTATAAAAAATCCTTCATAAATAATCTTTTAATTTAGGAAATGTCCCTCCTGGACTTGTAAAAATTCCTTAATCATAACCAGATAACAGAGAAGAATTTAAAGTGAATAATTTGAGTTCTTAACTAACATAAACTAAGAGGTATCTGCAGAAACGGCTATCAACATAATCGTTTTGAAAACAGTATTTATTAAAAGTAATTTGCTATTTAAGCATGAAGAATGTATCTTTTGTATTGCTTGATCTCGATTGAGGTTCGCAGTCGCAAACTACCAGTAGAAATGATCGTTGTCGAGCTCCCCGCCAGCATCCTTCACTTGGCAATGAGTTGCAGCTGCAGCTTCAATTTCTTGACTTGTGCTCCAGGCCTCCGTGACATTTGGCTCATCAGCGTTGGCTGCTTGCGGCTTGGCCAACATATTGGGTGGCAGCGACGTCGGCTTCCGGCGCAGCAGATTGTGGCTATTAACGGAACGGGCCAAGTTGGTGGCTGTGACGGTGGCCATCGAGCTGGCATCGTTGTAGCGTGGCCGTTTCAGTTGCAATTTGCTGGCCCAGCATTCGGTGGCACGGCGGCGAGCACTGCCGCAGATGTTATCGGCACTTCTGGGCGGCGGGGTCGGCTGTTCGCGTCGCATGCCGGACTTGACCACGGTCATGGGTATGGTGACGCCAGCCACAGTGGCCGGATGTTTGTTTTGGCCGGGCTTCAGTGTGACACTGTCTTTGCCCGGTTTTGGCGGCTTGCCGGCAACCAGCTCCGACTGCGGCTCCTTGACGACCGGCCTGGTCCGGAACTCGTGCACCAGTGGATATAGGCGCTGTATGGCCGATTCGACGGCATTGACACTGGCCGCTGTCACCGTTATGCTGCCGGTGGAGAAGATCTTCATGGTGGCCTTCGGATCGCACATTTTGTATGTGACGCCCGGATGCAGTTCCGGCTCGTAGCTGGCATTGCCGCGATGACGCTCCGAGAAGTTGACAATCTTGATGGACCACGGCATGCTGCACGTGCCCAGCACGTTGACAATGCGAAAGTTTTGGAAGTGCACCGGAAAGCCGAGCTTGCCGAGGCTGCGGGCGTAGCGGCGGGCGGCAACTTTCGCCTGCGGCTCGGAGATGGCGCCCGTGCACGTTATCCGGCCGGATGACCAAATCGATGCCGTCGTATACGGACGCCGCAGTCGCATCGTCACCATCCCATTCTCCGCCGATACTCCACATTGGCGCCATGCAGCGCAATCTCGCGCAGCTTCAGATGACAACGCACGCTGAACGAACAGACGACATTGTTTATCACGATGTCCAGTTCCGAAACGCCATCCGGATTGGCATTCGGTGCGATCGCTTCAGCTGCTGTTGCTGCTGTTGCCGCTGTTGCTGCTGTTGCTGCTGCTGCCGCAACTGCTACTGTTGCTGCTGCTGCTGCTGTTGCTGCTGCTGCTGTTGCTGCTGCTGCTGCCGCTATGGCAGCTGTTGCTTCTGGCGCCACGGTTGCTTCAGCTTCGCCCTCATTGATGATAACCATTGGACTTCTTTTATTTTATGAAAAAGTTTTGTTTCAAATTCGTTTTGTTTTTCTGAGACGACTGACTTACAAATCTGTTCGGCTCCCTAGTGAAAAAGGGGCCTACTTTTCTAATTCGAAACAAGTGAGGGGCTCTAGTCACTAACGCCCGACTAGGGGATACCCTGCTCGCGCAGCTGCAAGACACACACATACATACAAACGCACGCCGCAGTTTATTGAGCAACTGCGTAGAACAAAATTTAGTTTCGATTTTTAGGTACTATTCAAAAGCATATTTTTCATGTTTAGTTTTACCAATAATAATATAATAATATTGTATTTAAAGTGTCTTTGGTTTTACCATAACAGGGTATATTTTTTAGCAATAAATAATACTGCATCACATTTAATAAAAGCAACAAGAAAGAAAAGAATCTCCTTAAAATTCCATTTCTCTTGAAAATATTTGCTTTCCAGCTATGGCACAAAGTATCACAAGTAAAACAACAAATACACATATAAATAACCTGATAAGGGCAAAGTCTAGTACATAAAGGGGGATAGCGGGGGTTTACTGAATGCGTCATTTCTAAAATTAATAGAAAAACGCAATATGCAAAAATGCAAAAGCCTCATAAACTGAATCATCTACCGGCACACAAAAGCGAATATTTAGCTTATTTCAGGTTTGTTCTTTCCTGGAACCAAAAACTTAGTGTATTATAAATGCTAAAAGAAAAGATAATAACTTAATGATAGTTCCCATTGATGTCTATACGAATGGTATATCCATTAAAGCCCTTTCTCTTGATCCAAGAACACTTGCAAGTGTCTCTGGTCCCAGCAAAAAAAAAACCAATAAAGGGCAAGAGTGCTCTGGTGTACGACTCGTAAATACCCTGCACTCGGCTGCGCAACAGATATTCGTAATTTATTATAATCACTCGTCGTCAATAACGATTCTATTTAAAAATAAAGGGTGTGTATATATCAAAGAATATAAAAAAATAATAAATATTCTGGAGCTGCTTCTGAGTATACGAGAACTTGCATTTATAATTCTCTCTCTCTCCAAATCACAAAGTTATCGATAATATAAAAGAATAATTGCCATATGCACACATTCTTCTTTTTTCTTCCTCCTATTAACACGGCTAAATTGACTTAGCCTGTGTCCCGTACATCTGCCCAAAACAATATACCCTCTCGCTGCCCGTTTTCGATGAGTACAGGTTGTAAAAACAACAACACCTGACCGTGGGCTCGATGTCAGCTGCAGCTCAAACGGGGGCCGCTTCTGCCGCCAAGTGCAGCTCAAGTCGCCGCTGATAAGCGTGTCTGCCTCGGCCCCCAGCCCCAGCAGCGTGTGCCCCCTCGAGTTGAAAGCACTTTGCAGTGGCCGTGACTAATGAGCAGCAAGAGCGACGTTGACTGGGTCAACATTCAACATTCAGTGGCGCTGATAAAAACTTGAAGTGAACGATGGGGCGAACGCTTATCAGCGTGACAACGGGCGGCCAAAGGGGTTGGGGCGGTGGGAGGGTAGGTGCAATGTAAACAAATGAAAGTTAGTCGACTAAACGTGGTTATTTGAGCGTTAATAAGACGCGTTCTGAATTAGCGCAGTTGATAAACGGCGCAATGCGAAAATGTGTTAATGAAATTATAAATAGAGCAACAGCTGCATACACAAGTTGAGCGAAAGGGAAAGTGAGAAAACTGGGAATAAATAGGGAGCAAACAGAGAGCAGACTGCTACGAGCGAGGGTCGATTAATTATCTATGGCCAACCGACAAGAAGTCGCGTCTGCTATTTTTATTATTTGCCATTTTGCTTTGTGCTGCATCCTTAAACGTTGTTTTTGGTCAGCGCTAGCAGGGAACATTCTTATTTATACACAAATTTAAAAATTAATACATTACGTTTTATTCCAAATTTAATGAATTCTTTGAACTTTATCATGGAATTTCTTTTATATGCATTCAAGTTTTATTTTGAGAATTTGCTGTCTAATGCATTCAAAATTTCGAGTATATTTTCTAATTTGAGCAATATCTAGTTAAAATTTTCGAATTAGAATTTTACTTCACACTCTCTCTACTTATGTAGTGCTCTTTGTCTCTATCTATCTATATACTATTAATCTATCTCTTTCTCCTTTTTTTTCTTAACCTCTCTTCCGTGATCTCCCTTTCCTGTCCTAACATTCTGCCTTTCTCTTTTCACTTTTTAAATTCCGATTTACCTCTTTTCCTACCTTGCTCAAAAAATCTCCTTCTCTCTTTTTCTCTACCTCATTTCGTTTCTCTATTTTTCTCAATTTTCAATCTCTCTCTCATCTTCCCCTCATCTCTCTCGATCTCTTTCTGTAAATTGTATTTGATTAGATTACGCGCAATTAAATTTCCAATCTACGATCCGTTTTCGAATCACATTTTTCAATGATCTCACATTGCTTGAAGTCAAAAAGTTCATGCAACAAATTTCTATAAAAAAACATGACTCAATGTGAACAGACTTCCGTAGCATTCCATTCCAAATGAACAAATAAAAAGTACATAACTCTAAACAACAAAAACTGAAAATATGATTCTAATCTTTATTAAAATCTTACAAACAATATATAGCCAGTATAGGCAATGTTCGCTTTAGGTGCCGATAAAAATTACCAAAAAACAATAAAAATAAAGAACAACAAAAAATGTTAAACAAAGCGGCAAGCGACAGCGCAGGAAGGAAGGAGAGCGGAATGGGAAATGGTGGAATGCCGCATATGAATAGAAAATCAAAAGTTGGCTTTGTTGACTGCTGCTGCTCTTTGTTGTTGTTTGCCGTGCTCGTTGTTGTCTGTTTGCCTTTCGCACTTCGATTGTTGTTGTTGCTGCTACTAGCTTAAATTTGTTTAGCTACAAAAACGCACAAAAAGCACACACACACACACAAACACACGCATGCCAAGGGCAGCTGCAGGCGTGCGTTGCAGTTAGCAGGTCGCGGCTATAAATTTATTGCATGATAGAAGAGGAATCGATGCACACAAAGAACAACAGTATAAATTCTTAAAAACTGCCAACTTAATCGAAATTCTAAAAAAAACAGTTACGTGTTGCTGGCCAATTAGCATAGCCACGGGCCTAAATAGCTAAATATAAGCACATAAAAACACACACGCACACACACACACACACATATGTTTATACACTTCAGCATAAATCTATGCCTATGCTTCGGATACTAGTTGCTAGGTAAATTTATAATCTTACCGCATTTGCATAAGCAGCGCCCAGCGCGCCGATACGGCAAGAACAGCAACACAGCACTGAACAAAACACAACAATAAAATTTGTTAGCAATAACAAATCGCTTTGTGCACTTTCACTTTGATTTTTTTGCTAGCAAATATTTATTGAGAACACTTTATTGCGGCGCCACTTGCATTTAATTATTTTACACACAAACTTTTTTAGTGTTGAGCTATTATTAAGAATTTCTTTCGATGCGTTTTGATTTCGATTTTTTTAACAACAACGCCCCCGCGTAAACACGTCCGTTCGCTGTGCCAGTTCAACGCGTAATAACAGCTGTAAACAAAGCGGCCACTGTAAATTAAATGCACGACTGTTAAGTAGCAGTGCTGCTCATTTAGCGGCTAAACTAGCTTGTTAACGAAGCTCCAAAATAATTGCCAACAGGTGTTTGTTATCAATGTTTAAATTATTTTTATATAATTAAGTGACACTTTGTTGTTATTATATAACTGGCAGTTAGCCAAATAATGAACACAACTGTTGCGTATTGTTGACAGCTGGCAGCCCTACGCACTGTTAATTAACAGTGGCGCTCTCTCGGGCAACCTATCGTTACAGCGTTAGGGATGGTTAGTTAGATAGAAAAATTCTTAGTTAAACATGTCCGAATTACAGGTAATTGTGCCGAAATTAACGTAAATGAATAAATAATATTTATAATATGTATTAGGAGTTCAACCAAGCCGCCGAGGATGTGAAGAACCTAAACAGCACGCCGGCCGACGCTGATCTGTTGGAGCTCTACGGCCTCTACAAGCAGGCCAATGTGGGCGATTGCAATACAGGTGGGGGTGGGGTCAAATCAATTTAACCTTAGATAATTTTTGGTTCTTTTTTTTTGGTAATACGCACAGATAAGCCGGGTTTCCTGGACTTTAAGGGCAAGTCGAAGTGGGAGGCCTGGAACAAGCTGAAGGGCATGAGCAATGCCGACGCCCAAAGCGCGTACGTAGCCAAAGTGAAATCTCTGATTGCGGCCGTGGGTCTAAAGTCCTAAGCTGCTTGTTGGAATCTGGATTTGAAGTAGCTCCGTGGGGACATGCATTTTCATGACATTTAGTACGCACAAAGTTTGTCGGCACAAAATACACACACACGCAAGCCAATCAACGATTTCACATTTATTTAGTCAAAAGCGGGAATGGATATATAAATATATGTATATATATATATATATATACATTTATACTATGGGCATATTTAGCTGTCCGACTGGGGCGTGGTGGCACTGTTGCCCGATTGCCGCTGCCTTTCGTACACCTCGCGCTGCAGCTCCCGCAGATTCAGCTCGAGCGTTTCGACCACGTCGAAGTTCAGGTCCTGGCGCGCCTGCTTTATGTAGCCCTTGATAATGTTGATTTGCTCAATCAGCGGATCGTCCACGGTGGACATGGTCGTGGACGCCTGCGGCGCTGACCAGTTGTTCAACGATTGCAGATCAGACTGGAAACAATTTCAATGAAAAGTTACATATATATCATTTTTAGTATGTTCTCAATAGACTGTGCACCACTGTATTTATCTATGCTACCCGGCTTTACCCGGTAATCCTCGTGCATTTTATGTAGATGTTTTACCTAGATGAATGATTTTACCTAGATAAAAATGAAAACGGGTTTGTGTCGATTTTCGTCCGTCGAGCGGGGCTTATAATGAATGTTGTATGTAAAATTTAAAAATGCTAAATTAAATATTCAATCAAGTTAATTTGAAAATCCAACAGAAAAATGTCTGTGATTCGATTCTCGGATCGAACCAATA
Organism: Drosophila robusta; assembly: GCA_035043565.1. Classification (NCBI taxonomy): domain Eukaryota; kingdom Metazoa; phylum Arthropoda; class Insecta; order Diptera; family Drosophilidae; genus Drosophila; species Drosophila robusta. Next base: position 1,777,803 of record JAWNMW010000080.1, read on the forward strand.
TTTCACATTTAGGTTCGGTTTGAGCACCTGGTTATCGCATAAATAAACCCAAGTTATGCTATATATATTTTAAATTTAAAATGAAACTATTATTTCATTATTGTTTATAAAAATTTATTTCATATTCTCGTCCTTGATTTGTTGTTTATATTAAATTAATATGTGAAAGCTTGAAGCTAATTCCCACTTGGGGTTAAATTAAAATTAAACCGCACCATATTTAAAGAGAACTTTAATACAACTGGCAGCCTAAAAGTTTGAGACGCCAAGTTCGAGCCGATTCGCAGCCTTGGTTAAGCGTTTTCCACTTATTTCTCACACTTGCAAGTGGAATCAGAATCTCAGCTTAAAGTAAAACAAGAGAAATCCTAGCTCAAATGGTTTGGCTCAGTCCGTCAATTAAACAATCAGTCAGTCAGTTCGGATAATCAATTGTGCATGCATATGTAAAAATTTATAGATAGATAAACCATGATCAACTTACGCCCTGGGCAAAGCTGCGGTTTTCCAGGCCAGCCCCGGCTTGGGCAGCCGCGCCATAACGCTCGTAGGCCTCCATGGCCTGGCGCTGCTCCGTGAGGATGCGCTGTTCGGTCTCCATGCGTTTGCGCTCCTGAATCTGGCGTATGGTAGCCTCATCCGGCAGCGGCGGCAGCGAGAGCATGCGCTCCTTTATCGCCTGCACGCAGCTCAGTCGTATGGCCTTCTTGAGCGCCTCGTCGCGGCTGCCCGGCTCCGAGTGTATGGTCATGATCCGCTTGCTGCGCAAGTCGATCTTCTCCGCCACTTGGCCGATCTTGCCGCGCAGTGCGCTCGCATCGGCAATCGTAAATATGGACTCGCCATCAAACAGGCTGTTAACAATCTTTAGGTACATGTCCAGATCGGGTGTGACCTGCTTCTGTAGCTGCCTGATCTCCTCGTAGACCTGGGCGAGCAGCGGGCGGCAGGTGCGGCTCTCGTGCATGTCCTGACGCGTGTCCAGCAGCCACAGGCAATGCTGGCAGAGCCGAATGGCGCGATCCTCATGGTGCTGCATCCGCTGCAAGGGCTCGCCGCGTGTCGTCGATAAGCTGGCCAGTTGCACTAGAATGGGATGGAATAGGCATTAGTGCAAGGATCAGATGTGAGCAAGAGCTAGACTTACGTGCGTTCTCCAGCTGCAGGAAGCGGGAACAGTCGTGGCACATGATGCCACCACAGAGTCGGCAATGATGTTGCCGGCGGGCAATGTGAAAACTCTTGGCGCAGTTGGGGCACAGCTTGACCGAGCTGCCGTCCAACCAAGGCACTGTGTGCTGCTCGTGCTGCTTGCGCTGCACTGCATCCGTGGGCAAATCCTTTAGCAGACGGTGCAGCCGTATGATCAGCTTGTTCGTCTCGCTGGCATAGCGCTCCAGGCGAGGATTGCGCACCTCTTGAAAGTACTCAAAGTGGGAACGCTCCGCGCCCATGCCCTGCTTACTACCCATGCTGTTGTGGACATTGATGGGGCCCACTTTGGGTCCATTGGGCGCAGGCGCTGCGCTGGCCGCTGGCGTGGCTGTTGCCAGCCCAACACGAGTGCGGTCATCGTCAAAGTTATTCAGTATCTTCTTTTTGGCTTTGGTAAATATATCCTTGAACACAGACTTCAATGCATCCTCCTCCTCGGCGTGCTTGCGTGCAAAGTGCTCGGTGAGGAAGTCAATGGACTTCAAGTCGGCACGGCAAATGGGACAGAGAAAGCCCTCCAGTATCTCATCGCTGCCGGCGCTCGCCTCCTCCTCGGCGCTGTCAAAAGGATTACTGGACATGTGTCATGGATTTTTTGGCAATATGCGATAAGCGACAGTTTTTTGTTTTCTTCTTTTAGGGGGTGTATTTGTTGCTACTGTCGCTGAACTGGGAGCTGGCCATGAATATGTGGCTTGTGCCAAATTGACTTTAAGTTGCTTTTGGACACTGCAAACTTTATAATTTTAATACAATTTTAAATAAAACTCCCACCGAGCCACCCATTCAGACAAGATATGAAGTAATTGCCATTCACATGTGAACGTGCTGTTTAATTTAACAGCGCTGCGCTGAACTACCGGCTGCGTACGCTGTTAAAATTCAAAATAATAGCCCCAGCAAAATAGGTGCACTTAACAAAAAGCATACAATAAATGTTACAATGATAATCGTACATCTTGAATAAAAATTTTTAAATAAAAATAATAATAAAACACATTTTTGGTCTTTGTTTCATATTATTTATCTGTTATTTTCTATATTCATAACATAAAAAATCTAAGAAATGTTACTTAAGCATATTCCTCATCGCTCAATTGATCTTCATCTTCGGCTGTCCATGATTTACGGTCCAATTCGCGCGCAAATAGCTCCTTGAATGCCTCGTATTCAGGCAGCGTGACGTGACATATCTTTGTGACAAAGGACTTCTCAGAAGTATCAGTTATCTGATAAAGCCTATTGTTAGTGGTCGGCTCATTGGGATCCGCTTTGAGGGCACGCGGCTTGAACAGGCCCAGTCTCACTAAAAACGTGTGACGGCAGCGCAGCTCCTCGAAGGGGAGCGAGAGCGATGCGGACTTGACGATTTCGGGCACCTCGATGCGCATTATATCGGTCATATAATTGAGCTTCTCCTCAATTGTTTGTTCCGGCTGCGCCACCAAATCCGGACTATTCATCAGCAATTTCCACACGTTCTTGTTGGTTGAGACGCGGCCCTTCAGATAGGCGCTTAGGGAGAGCAGTTGATGGGCATCGCTGACGTCCAGCAGTTCCGGGTACTTGGTCAGCAGCAGATGCAACAGGTGCTCTCCAAATTGGCAGGCGCGCCAAAGCTCCAGGTTTTGAACTATGCGCTCCGGCGTGCGTTTCAGCACCGCTGGATTACCCGTAACAATACGCAGAAAGCTGATCGTCTCCAGACCATGATTCTGAAAGGTCGCGTGGGCACGCTGCCATATCTCGGGCGTGTAGATGGACAGCGCGGGCTCCAGCTTGATGGCCTCCTCAATGTGCAGCGGCTCCAGTTGCATCAGTTTCGGCGCCGCCGCCTTTGCCGCCAAATGACGCACCGCAGAACATCTCGACTGCAGAAAAAGAGTTTTCCATCAGTTGATTGAATTTTTTAAAAGCCTAGCTTATACTTTTTGTCCCTGTTTGAGCACACTTTGTGCATTGAACAATAATTTTCTCCACATTCTTCACAACTTTGCGCAATTCTGCACAAACCAAAACAATCAACAGCTGTTCACTGTTAACAGTTAGTCCACGAATTGAGAGATCTAAAGGTTGCGCAAAACAAGAGACTTAAGAGAGTGTGACGTCACAATATCGGTTTGTGCTTTGCTGACATTGCATTGCAATGTTAGATTTTTAACTTTAAAGTTTTTGGATAATACTGGGGCGAATTTGTAATAAGATAAAACCATCTTTAAAAATAAAATAGTTGCGCTTTTATGATATTGTGGTCCGACCGGTCCAATTATAAAATATATTCTGTGTGCACAGTGCGGATATATGCCAAGTTTCGTTAAGACCACTCAGCTACATTATTCGTTATACTAGTTTAAGCTCACAAAAAATGCTAATATTCAGACGTGTCAATTGGAAGAGCACAGAATTCTGAGCATAGTCCGCGGCTCTCTCAATCGTGAGCATAGCACTGTTAAGTTAGCCGCAGCTCTGTTAAGCATTTTGTGTAGAAAGTAAACAATTGCACATGCTGAGAAACTTCAGCCCTGGCGCCTCAATCGGCTGTGCGTCTGTAATCAGTTGAATATTTTGCTTAAACCATGACTAAAAGTAAGAAACAATTACGAGAACAACACGCCGCTAGAGAAGCCGCCAAAGCGAACAGCGAGCGACTGGAGACCTGCAACGATGCCTACACGAACGGCGCCTTTAGTTACCTGCGTTTTCTCGTGCACCTGCTGGCGGCGGCTCAGTTCTTCTACGGCATTTACTATTATCTCTTCAAGTTGCACTGGCCGAAGGGGCTGCATGAGGAGGAGGAGCTTAAAACGCGCTGGGGCGGAAAGTTCAAGTATCTGACATTTCTCGATGCCATCGTGCAGGCCATTTACCACAGCGTCGCCCTGCTAAACGATCTATTCGGCAATAACGCCGTGACTTTGGCTCCAAGGTCCTGTTTGCGCCAGCTGCGAGATTATCTATTTGCCACATTTGCATTTCCAATTGCGCATAATGTGAGTCTTTCCTTCTGGGTCATTTATCTATGGGATCGAGAACTCATCTTCCCCGCCGCACTCGACGCTATTTTTCCCAGGCAAGTGTTGCTATTGTTTATTGTTTATTGCTATAGACTTCGCTCACTCATTTTTAAAGTTGAATACACCAAATTTGTGGAGTCAGATAACTGATAAACTCTAACGATCTCCTGGCATTACAAATTACACAAATTTATATTTGCCGAACATCTTTTTTGTTTAATGCCACGCTACATATTTGAGCTCACAGTCGGTTACACCCGACTGCAATTTTTTTACTTGTTTGATTTACTTTATCACTCTTCAAACTGAATTCTTACAGCTGGCTGAATCATGTGGTGCATACGAATGTGGCGCTGTTGGCCATCATGGATCTGTTTACGTGCTTCCGCCGGTATCCCAGCCGCTTGGCCGGCGTCACAGGCAATGTGGCATTTATGCTGCTGTACATCATTTGGGTGCACATCGTGCGTTATTTTAGCGGCCAGTGGGTTTACCCATTGCTCGAGGTTCTGCCGCTGCCATTGCGTTATTTGATGCTTGCCGGAATGGTGGGCTTGAGCTTGATCTGCTACCTTCTGGGCGAGATGGTTAATAGCATTGTGTGGGCGCCTGAGTTGAAGCTGCTGGAGCAGAGAAAAATCAAACAGGGCTAAAGCACACAGTTTGCAAATTATTTACACGTATAATACCAAGAGATTTGTTCATTGTGTTCGTTTGTACAATACACTCCAATGTATGTACTTTAAGTATTTAATTTAAGTAAACCATAATTAAAACTCACGACCTTAGAACAAGTTAAATATCGAACGGTTTTTAATTGATTACCAAAATTCGAAAAGCGCGTTATTTGCGCCATATAAGCGATTATCGTCTATATGTTATCGATTGCTAACCTGTGTGAGTGCGGTGAAGCAGCATTGATGTGCAGCAGAAACAGTCAGATAATTGTGCTATTTTAAGATGAAAATTAAATTAAGGCCTCTGCTTGGCTTAGGACAACTATAAAAACATGCTAATTAAAAATATCAAATGCACACATGCAACAATCGCATCTGTACGCAAATGCGGATTTCTATTGAATTGATAATCAAAACACTGTGACAACTCTGGCGACGGCAAGGCGAATGAAAATTGGCTAAACAGCAAGCCGAGTGAACACAATGGAATTGTGTTAACGTTAACGCACATGTAAGTCAAAACAAAAACGTTTCAAATAGTTATGTGAATGCTGTGCTCAAAATTGGTCAAATATTGTGGGAATAGTTTTTCAAACAGGCTTTGTTTGTTGGTTTAGGTGAGTGTGTGTTTGGCGTACAAGTGCGAGCGAGATGGCACATCTTGCAATTGTGTTGGTATATTTGCCAGAGCTGCCAACCTGATGGCCGCGTTTGCACTGACAGCGGCGCTCAGCTGTTTTTCGGCTACATGTGTCTCAACAATGTTGAACAACACTTTAGCAAGCACTGCGCCAATTGCGCAGTTACAGATGCACTGTGCACGATTGTTTGACGATTCACGAAGTGAAAAGAGTATATTGGGTTTAAGCCGTTTGGTAAGTCCGTTTGTCTGAACGCAAACTCGAGACTCGAGACTTGAGACTTGGAATAAAAAGTGTTGGAATTTTTTGGATACGTAATGACTGATGACATACTGATGACCTCTTCTAACTTTCCACAAATATTTAAACTGGATTTTTTCCAAAATAGCAATAATAACTAGGACCGCTTTCGACTGTTAATACACTGTGAAAGAGTATTGCGCAGTCTGCTACACCCGACTGCAACATTCTTACCTGTATTTTATATTTGCCACGCCCACAAATTTAAAAATTTATATTTTCAAGAAATTGATTAATCAAGACCGATTTCGACTGTTTTGTGCTGTGAAAGAGTATTGCACAGTCGGTTAGACCCGACTGGAACGTTCTTACTAGTGCTTCATGTTTTCAAATATCGAAAATGAATATTTCCCACAATAATAACAATAATCAAGACCATTTTCGACTTTTTGAAGCTGTGAACGAGTATTGCGCTGTCGGCGACACCCGACTGCAACGTGCTTACGTGTATTTCATGGTGGCCTCCTCCTTGCAGACAATGCCACTCGCCTCGCCAAGCTAACTCTGATTACCCTCATCAACATTGGCCGCCAGCAGCTTCCACCTTGCATTGCCATCGCCACGCGCTCTCGAATTGCATCATCCTCACTGCCAGGCAACGAGTGCAGCAACATGCCCATGAGTGATGTGGCGCCAGCACTGATCTTTACGGAGCACGGCAACGGTGCAACGAAGCACGCCAAGGCGTCAGCAACAACAACAAGCGCAGCAGGAGCAGCTGCCAGCAACATGACCAACCTGTCCAAGGCAGATGTGATTGGCGGCGGCGCCGCGGCCGCCGCTCATCTGGGCAGCATGCTGGCGCCGGCGACGAGCCTGTCGCTGGCCAGCATGCAGGGCCAGAAATGGCAGCAGGTCTTTGACCTGGACAAGATGATCAAACAGTTGCGTGCCGCCGAAAAGACCCATTTACGTGGCGGTGCCGGCCGGGGTGGTGGCGGCGGTGCCGATGCCAAGCAGGCGCCGCATGTGGTCCAGGTGCAGCGGCTGAATGCCGCGGACATGGCCTACTACGATATGGTGCCCAAGATGGCGCAACGCGACATCGTTGTGTGCAATGCCTGCAATGGCAGCTACACCAAGGCCGGTTTCCACAATCACATTGCGCTCCAGCATCCCAGCATCTGGGATGCCGTGCCCAACAAGCTGAACAGCGTCGCGGAGGCGGCGCGCTCGATGGGCTCGGGCGCAGCGGAGAATAGTCAGGACGGTGTGCGGGAGCCGGCCGAGCTGTTGGGCTCGCCCACGGACACGCTGTCGGCCACCATGTCCAGCTGCTCGAACGGCTCCAGCAGCTCGATAGCGACAGCGACGGCCAACAGCAGCAGCACCAACAACAACACGCACATCTCCAGCAGCTCAGCCTCGTCGTCGTCGTCGTCGCGCCATAAAAGCAGCAGCAAGAGTAGCAGTTCCTCAAAGACCAGCAGCAGCACGGGTCGCTCACGGTCCAAATCATCCAAGAATCGCCACCATTCGGAAGTCCATCACAAGGTTGGCTCCAAGAAGAGCAGTGCCATAGCAGCAGCAGCAGCGGCAGCAGCAGCAGCAGCTCCAGCGACAGCCGCCGTTGTGGCTGCACCCGCTCCAGCCGCCGTCAAGGATGAGCCCCTGGCAACTGGCCAGCCGGCCATAACGGTGTTCTCCTCCTCGTCCAACTCGTCGTGCTCGCTGCCGCCGACGCCAACGCTCGCAGCGAGCAACGGCAGCGAGCTGGGCATCAACTACTCCCCCGCGCCCGCCCAACTATCCAATATGCTGGACGAGCCGCAGCCAAGTAAAAAGAAGGTATGCCTTCCCTGTACACCCTTGCAGTGGGTATTTCGACATTGTCACGCAACTGGCGCCAAGTCCAGAAAGTATATGTACATATATGTATTCCTGATTAGCGTCAACGTCCGTCTGTTTCTATGCAAACTAGTCTCAGCTTTTGGGTTCTTAAACAAATTGTTTATTTTAGAAATTTAGGCCTTTAAATAAAAGGTTATTAAATGCTTTTATCATATAGCTGCCATAGAAACTATGGAATTTTTGGTTAATAGACTTTTTGTTTTGCTAAATATTTAGCACCTTTTAAATTAGCCTTGACTAATATAGAATACCCTACATTTGTTATATAAAAAATCTTTTTGAATCTATTTTTTAGTACAAGGATGGTCGTCGTTTGCTATATAGCTCTCATAGGAATAATCCGTACATACATACATTATCATATGCCTGCAAGGGTATTTAAACTTCGGCAACCCGAAGGTAATTCCTCATTTTAGTTTTATTTGAAACTATAAGAAATGTATTCCGAATTTTTTAAAAATTTACGCTCTTGAGCCGCTATTTGGCTAACAATGCACAAATAGCTTGTTGTATATTCTAGCCAGGCTTCGCCTCGACCTAACCATTTGGGCTACCCACGAAGTCCATCTTTAAAAATATATATAAACTTAGCTAATGTATATGTGCACTAAAAGTAATTAAACACGAATCGAGATATTGAGAACATGATATTGCTGTGTTGTCAAAACATTTGTAATCCAATGCTCTCTTTTGCAGCAGAAGGGACAGGCTCTTGAATCCGCGTCGCATCATCGCAGCAAGCCCGGCAAGGAGAAGCAACTGACGCCGCTCTACGAGCAGCAGCAGCTAAGTGAGCTGGATCAGGCCGTCTCCTCAATAACTGGCCATGTCGATTTGGAGCAGCAGCAGCGCCAGCATCAGGTTGATCTGTCGGCCGTCGCCGAGGAGCCATTGCCCATGCATAACACATCCGATGACAATTCCATATCGCTGACACTGGACGACATGCTGGACAGCAAGTTCATCAACGAGATACTGAACACCGCCGAGTCGGATATACCCTTCGATGAGAGCGCCCTCGACACGTCACAGTCACAGACGCAGCCGGCGCAACAGCTGCAGCATCAGCTCGCCACGGATCCGGGCACCAAGCGTATGCGCTACGATGATGCCACCATTAATGCGGATGCCACCGACTATGCAACGGCGCTCTATCAGCAGCAACAGCAGGTGTACAGCGAGGAGCAGCAGCACGGCGGCGAACAGACCCAGCTGACGGCCATCGATGCAATGCAGCTGCAGCAGCTCATCTATCAGCAGCAGCAGATGCTCGAGCAGGCAGATCAGCAGCAGCAGCAGCAACAACACCAGCAGCACCAACACCAGCAGCAGCAGCAATTGAAGCAGGAGCTCAGCGAGGAGGCAACGGCACAATTCAACGTTTACAATGTGCCCTCGCTGACGGATGATGCCGATGCGGAGGTGGCTGCCACGGGCACCGATGAGCACATGATGCTGCCAAGTATTATCTATGAGATTACGGACAACAATCAGGTGTCTGTGCTGGATCAGCAGAGTCAGCAGCAGGTCATAGCCGAGTTCCTCACCCAGGCGGGCTACGACAATGTCGATGTGAATGTGCTGCAGGCGCCGGCGACGGGCGGCGACACCAATTGTGGCATGGGCGTGGCCAACTATTTCAACGATGAACTCTGCGAATTTGATTTTACGAAACTGGAGACTGTTTGCGCGGAAGCCAACCACACAAAGACTGTCAAGCTGGAAAACCAGCCACAACAACAACAACAAACACTACAACAATCCAGCACCACATACAACAGCTATGAGAGCGCGTACCAAGCACAGCCGCATCGCCAACTGGCCAATGCCAAATACCACGAGGACTCGACCTACTTCAACATGACGCTCTATGCGGGCCCGCCCCGTCCGCTGGCCATGAACACGTTCGGGCTGGTCAAGCTGCCCAACGGCATGGGCGCCACGCTCCGCAAGAATCTGCTGACGACGCGCAAGGCGAACAACAGTCTGCTCTCGCTGAACGGCAGCAGCGGTGTTGTGGGCACCTTGGCGCGTCCGCCGCCGCCGCTGCCGACGGTGAACTGCAATGGGAATGCGGGACAGTTGCTGCTGCCGCGCAATGCCGCCCAGGGCAAGACGATATATGCGCAAAGGTGCAGCATTATAGCCCAGGAGCGGCTCAGGTGCAACAAGCGCACGCTGCCAATACGCCTCAACAGCAACAACGTCAGCATGACTGTCAAGCGGCTGAACGAGCTGCTCTCGGGCAAAGACAAAACGGGGAGGGCTGAACACAACGAATCCAGCGAACAGCAACTGCAGCAGCAGCCGCAGCAGCAACAGCAGCAGCAGCAGCAGCAGGAGGAGAACAAGCGCATGCACAGTTTCTATGAAAAGCGACGCAAGTTGCTGGCGGCGCGACATCAGCGACAATTGCCCAACGGCAGCAACAGCAACAACAGCAGCAGCAGCATCAGCAATAGGCCATTTATTCGTCAGCGTCCAATGCATTTACCGCTGCAGCTGCACGCTGTCGGCGGCGGCATCAATGCCATTGGCAGCCCGAGTCCGCAGCAGCAGCTGCTCAAGAAGCAACTGTTGCGCACCCTGTCCGATAGCAGCAACATACAAGCTGTTGCTGGCGGCGGTGGGGGTGGGGGCGTGGGCGTGGGCGTGGCCATGGGCATGGCCGGTGGCAGTGGCAGCAACAATCCGTGGAAGAGCAACAGCTCCACGCCGGGCAGCAACTCGGCGGGCAGCGATCTAATGCGTGTATTTGTCTGAACATGCACGCACATACATTATACAAATATGCTAAATGCTAAATGCAAAACAAATGATTATGATTAATAATTATGATTACCGATTATGATTACGTATACGTAGCACTATGTTAAATATTTTAAAATTTTTAAATCAATTTTTTTCATTTTTTTTAAAGTGATAATTAGTTTGGCTACTTGATTGTATTTAGTTTTCCGTTAGTCTATGCACTAAGTTTAATTTAATTTGATGTTAAGCTAAACAGCATTATGTTGATAACTCCCCTAATTTATACAGTGTAAACTTTTAAACATAATTATATATGAATATATATAAATATATATATATACATATAATATACAAATGCATGCATACGTTTAAAATATGTGCATTTTTGAAAAAGTAGCAGCTGGAACCATTGGTTCATTTTGCGTTCTGTGGCAACTGCTGGGAAGTATTTGTTTGATTGTGTGCTGGCTGGGCAAATTCTTTAATATAAAATTATCTAAATACGTGGATTCGTTTTGGGCAGCTATACGAAAACCATTAATTTAGGTGGTTCACTTCGCATTCAATGGCATTCGGCAGAGCAGTGAGAACATCCCATCACACACTGACTATCGGAATCGATATAATCGATGTTTGCCTATCGCTATTGAGAAGGCCAACGAATGTGCCGGCGTTTTATTTGATAAACTTGGTAAGTGTTTTATTTCTGAGCAATTTAATGTATTTATTTAAGGCAGCTGTCTAGGAATCGCAAGTCTTAACCGAATTGCAGTCCCTTGTTAAAGAATCTGATTAATTTCTTCTCCAATCACTTTTGTATCTGTGTATGTATCTAGGTGCTGCTATAGATTATAGATTATATTAGGCTGATTTATAATGAGAGCAAACTATGCGCAAATCGTTTGCTGCATCCTGCTCACCTGTCCATATGCGCTGTGCACCTTATCGCCCGACAGCAAAACCAAGCCTAAGCACAGGGAGTCCAAGTTCTTGCGTGGACCGCAGGACAATGACGTGTTTAGCTTAGGCTTGGTATCGGCGGAGCCTGTACCCAAGGACATTATAGTGCATCATGAAGCCTACTACAAGGACACGGGGATGCGACGTTTCAATGGCACAACGCTCGGCTACGTCACGCCGGTGAGTCTGCACACTACAGCCAATTGGCAGGAGCTTAACCAAATGTCGCTCCCATTTCAGTGGAACTCGCATGGCTACGATGTGGCCAAGATGTTTGCCAAGAAGTTCGACATCATATCGCCGGTGTGGCTGCAAATTGTTAAGCAGGGCGATGACTATGCTATGTCGGGCACCCACGACGTCGACGCCGGCTGGCTAAACGATGTGCGGCGCAAGGCGAAGGTGCAACAACAGCAACAGCTGCGCACAGTCAAAGGTGCCACAATAAACCGCTAAATTCACACTGAAGTTATCTATATTGATTGCATTTCCCATTACAGTTTTTCCACGCATTATATTTGATCACTTCACCGATCGGGATATCAAGCTGCTGCTTAGCGATGCCAAGGAGCGCACAAAGCTCAACGAAATGCTGATCCGGACGTGCAAAAAGTACGGCTTCGATGGACTCATTTTGGAAGTGTGGTCACAATTGGCTGGCCGAATTGATGATAAAATTCTGTACACATTAGTGCTACAAATGGGTGCGTCGGCTCATCTACTAAATGTCCAATTCAATTAAATGATTGTTCGCTTTGCAGCCAAGGAGCTGCAGAAGCAGCAACTGCGTCTTATATTGGTAATACCGCCGCCGCGCAAGGACATGCCCGACTTGTTTAGTGAAAAGCACATGGACAAGCTGTACAAGCATATCCACGCCTTCTCGCTTATGACCTACGACTATTCGAGCGTACAGCGCCCTGGCGCCAATGCACCGCTTTATTGGGTGCGCAGCGCTGTGGAGCACATTGCTCCAGTGGGGTGCCACGACATGGAAGCGAAACGTGCCAAAATACTGATGGGCCTGAATATGTATGGCAATGATTTTACTCCCGATGGCGGCGGACCGATTGCATTCGGCCAGTACTTGGAGCTGGTAAGGCATGTAAAGAAACAGTTGACCTATGATGAGCGCGATGTGGAGAACTTCTTTGAGATCAGGTGAGCGGCATTAAATATAGCTAGTATTTTAATTAGGTGATTATGGCATTTCCTTAGAATTGAAACTGGTCGTCATACTGTATTTTATCCAACGCTGTACTCTATCAATGAGCGCATTAAGCTGGCTCAGAAGCTGGGCGTTGGCATATCCATTTGGGAGCTGGGCCAAGGCTTGAATTACTTTTATGATCTCTTTTAAATGGACGCATTCCAAGCAACTATCAAATGGTGGCGCTAAATAAAATATGCAAATATTTTTAATTTGTTTGCGTTTCAAATGTTAAACGGGACAAAGTTAAATTTGCTGGTTTTGCTTCAAGGCGCCAAAACAAAGGATTATCGATTTATCGATAAACGTATCAAAGGTCAATGATAGTTTCATATAATATGCAATTAATATGCAGTAATATGCTATTAAAATAGAAAACTAAAAAATAAAATTATGCAGGGATCTCAATTCAGAAAACCAATAAGTAAATAAATAATTGCTAATTTAATTGTTATTTGGCGCTTGCAACTAAAGTGCCGCGCACAATTAGCATGAATAAGCTGCAGCCCTGGCTCGCCTTTCGCGATTCCTATGCAGCCCTACGTTTTGCACTTGCGTTTTTTGCATATTTTTATTCCGCCGGCAGTTAATAATTGTTATTTAATAACAATATGCGCTGGATTTACGCTTGCTTTGTGATTTTACTGTGCGCGCTAATCTTCTGCGAGTACGTTGCCGATTTTGTGGTGCTGCAAAAGTGCAAATGGCCCGAAATCCGACGTAAGAAGTATGTGGATGATCCGTTGCGAGCGATGGTTATAGCCGATCCCCATTTACTTGGCCCACATCGTGGACATTGGCTAGACAAGCTCTACCGCGAATGGCACATGACACGCACCTTCCAGGCGGCCTCCAGGCTCCTGCAGCCGGACGTCGTCTTCGTTCTGGGCGATCTGTTCGATGAGGGCGACATGGTCAGCGATAAGCAGTTCCAGGAATACGTGTGGCGCTATCTACAGATGTTTAATCTTCCCGCGGGCATACCGCTAATCAGCGTTGTCGGCAATCATGACGTCGGCTTCCACTACAAGTGAGTGGCAACACCGGTTTAACAGAGTCCAATATTATATTCGGGTATCTATGCTTTTACAGAATGCATCCGTTTTTTATGACGCGCTTTGAGAACTATCTGAACTACTCCAAGGTGCATTTGTATACCATAAAGCAAATACACTTTGTGGTGATCAACTCAATGGCCATGGAGGCGGACGGCTGCCTGTTCTGCACAGAGGCCGAGTCCGCGCTAAAGAATATTTCGAAGACGCTGCACTGCATGCAACATCCGCATGTCGCGGAATGCGCACGCACCCGTCGTCATCCGTATAGTCAACCGATTATAATGCAGCATTTTCCCACGTATCGCATATCGGACAAGGTGTGCCGGGAGCACGATGCGCCGCACATTGAGGAGTTCCGAGAACGTTACCATGTGCTCTCCAAGGAAGCCACCGATATGTTGGGTGAGCTGCTGCAGCCGCGACTGGCTTTTGCCGGGCATTCGCATCATTTCTGTCACAACATCAATCGCTTGGGTATCGACGAGTACACGGTGGCCTCGTTCAGCTGGCGCAACAATGTGAATCCCAGTTTTATGCTGGTAAGCAATGCGTAAGGCTTCATGTCGGTTTCAACTGGTAACTGTTTGCTTTTGCTGTACTTTAGGCCACAATTACGCCGGATGATTATGCGGTGTTCAAGTGCAAAATGTTGCCGCAGCAGTTTGTCTTCAATAGCTATGTGAGCGCCGGCTTTGCGTGCTTTGTGCTGATTGCCTTCCAGGTGAAAAAGTATGTGAGCAGCCGACGGCAGACGACGGGGAGAAGAAGAAGCACTAACTGTAAATATTCATAATAGCAGCAGCAAACGCAGGCTCAGCGGCTGTAGTACTAAGTATTCTCATTTTGTGATTCATGGCCAAACTAGAGGCTTAATTTAATTAATTTAGGTAGCATAATGCTAGAATATCTGCTTTTGCTCATAAATCGTTCTAACAAATTTCATATCAATGGCAACTACAACAACTATATAGTTTTCGTATATATAAATGAACAAATTAATATATATATACATGTATATTTATTAAATTTTTATCACAGACATAATGCTTGCCAAGTCACAAGGAATACACTCATTGAATATGAGACACAGTCTGCCTGACTATTTAAATGAAAACAAACAAAAATGCCAAAGAAATACGATTTAACTGGAATTAAACAATAAAGAAACCGATTCAATAAAACTACACACATATATAAATAATAATAATAATACAACAAACAACTTGTGTATGCAGATTCATAAATTCCTGTACCGTGTTAAATGTGCGTCTGCAAAACCGAACTGCAATTTGTACCACAACTACTAAACTAACATTAATTGTCTAAGCCTAATTAACTTATAGAATGTATGTGCTGCGACTCCGATTACCGCATTGTTTAGGAATTCATTTAGCTAACGATTTAGGCATATTTCACTATACGGCGGCATTTGTATTTAAGTACGGTTCAGAAGGTTTGTTTGCGCCAGCGCGTGTTGCTGTTGTTGTTGTCGTCCGGCAAAGCATTCTTTTGGCAGGAATCTATGTAGCACTGGCGATATCAGCTCCGCATCGAGCGTTTTAACATCCGTGGGCTTCGTCAGCAGCGAAACAATCGAGCCCACCACAATGACCGTGGCAACGCCAATTGGATTGATCCAGTGATAGGATAAACGATACAGCGGAAACACCTGCTCCTCGTCGACCCAAACGCTTTGAGGCCGCGTCACATTTGCCGCACAGTGCTCCACGGAGACGTTGAGCTTCTGTGAGTTGAGCTCGCCCGCTGCGATTGTGAACTGGGTGCCAAAGGATATCCAACCGGCCAGCAGGGCGCTGGCAATGCCTCCAACAGCTGTGCCTATATTGTTCGCCCACGGCACCAGCATGCCCAGCGTGAAGAGGCCGAACGTGGTGCCCGCCGCAATGGCCGTCATGGAGGTGCATATGCTCAGTATGCCGCTCAGCTGCTCCAGTACAAAGACCAGCGAGAGCGCCAGCACGCCCAGCACGATAATGCTGCTCTTCACCAGCACCGTGGAGGCGCGCTCACTGGGCTGCATCTTGAAGCAGCCGCGCACAATATCCTCCAGGATGACCAGCGACGTCGAGTTGAGCACCACAGACAGAGAGCTCAAGGCGGCGCCAAAGATGCCAGCTATAAACAGGCCCGCCATGCCGTGAATATGCCCCACGCTCTGCACCACATACAGCGGCAGCAGCTGGTCATCGTGGGTGATGAGGCCCGCAGTCAGCGGGTCGCAGTCCTGGTACTTCTCAAAGATCAGCAGACCCACATAGCAGCAGACGGAGACGAAGGCGGCGACGCCAATTGTGAATATGGCCATCGAGGCGCGCGCCTGCTTCAGCGACGGCAGTGACATGTACCGCTGGACCATCGTCTGGTTGACGGCGTTGAAAGACGTCCAGTACGAGAAGCCGCCAATGAGGACGCTCCAAACCGTGTGACGCACATAGGGCGACGGATTTGTGTTGCTGAATATGAGGCGACCGCCCTGGGCAGCATCGTCGAACAGCTTGTCCAGCCCTTTGGCATAGTAGGTGCCCAGCGCGGCCACAGCCAGCACCGAGAGGAACATGACCAGCGTCTGCCAGGCGTCCGTGTGCACCACAGCCTTAATGCCGCCGACAAAGGTGTAGAACACGCACACGATCACAATAACCGAGGAGATCACGTGCAAGTTGATGCCAGTAACTGGGGAGGAAGCGGAAGAAGCATGTTTTTGCCGGACGTAAATGGACCGCAAAGATTCTCACCTTGATTTAAAGCAATGGCGGGCACATATACAACAAATGGCAGGAAAAGTATCTAAAAGTGGTTTAATAATTAAACAGGAATGTAACAAAAATTGATAATTGAGTCAGACTCACCTCGTCCAAGATGAACATAAACGAAGCTATGCTGCGTATCACGGAATGGAAGCGCATTTCTAGATACTGAAAATGTAACAAATATTATAAGATATCACATTTTTGTATATATCTAACTGATGACAGTCATGATTTGCTGAACACTTAATACCGGGAATTATCTAGCTGCCTATCAAATTATAGAAATATTTAAACAATCACAAAATTCGGGGTGCCGAAGAGTAAATACCCTATATACCATTTAATTTAATTTTGAGCTTGGTTAAGATAGCTAAAAAATTGCTTATACAAAAACTCTGCCTTCGAATAATTCCTTTTGCAGGATATACAAACATGTATATGTCGGCTCGGTTCTTGATACTGATCAAGAATATATGTACTTTATAGTGATCTCATTTAATGACAAATTTAAAATACCCTTTGAAAGACTAAAAATAAAAAAAACAACTACGTATATTCATCAGACTCCATATATATCATGTAAATCGGAGTCGAAATCAAAAAACAACCCTTCAAGGCAAATAACATACAACGAACCACTTTTCAAATAAAGTGCACATTCATTCGGATTAGGATGTAAATCAATATAGTATAACACGCAAACTTCATTCGGTTCTATTGTCATTTTTTGCAATAAAAAACAAAACCGAGAAAGTAATTACAATGCCGGACTCCGGCACAACAACTGTCAAGTGCGGCATGGAACTACAAATCTAATTTGCGATTAATCATTGCGAACCTCTCATGTGCGAGCACCAAGTGGGCCGAACGAAGTCCAAATATTGAACGGCACTTGGTGATGTCTTCCCTTAATTAAAATGTTTGCTACAATTGGCGCCTGGGTTTCAGATTGGCCAACATCAGTTTTCAGGCCAGTGACAAAGCGAACAAAGTGAAAAATGAAACGAGTAAGAACGTTGTTGCAGTCGGGTGTAACCGACAGAGCAATACATATACCCAAGCATTATTTGCATACAGGCCTATCAGACAACTAAAGCTTACACTAACCAACATAAATGAAATCGGTGAACACTGCAATCAAATTCTAAAATTAATGCACATAATGAACATACGATTCTGCATATATTTTAAACGAAGTATCAATTTAGAGGGCAAGTCATGATCAGTTTTTAGTTTTTTAGATTTAAAACAGATATACGATTATATAGATTTTCGCGAATTTCCACACCCCAGTGAGTGTTACCAACAAATCTTAATACCATCTGACGCGGGTATAAACGCATTGATATACCAGGTTTCTAGTCTCTAGCTTCAATAGCGGTGAATACACTGTGTTCATAAACCCAATATACTCTTTTCACTTTGTGAACATGTATAAGAATTGTCGCGAAAAGTGAAGCAGTTGAAATGCCTCAGTGGATGAATTAAAATTTAAAATGTTATTTTGAAAATTAGCTTATTAACTCTTGTTAACATGTTTAACGACATATTCTGAAATCTTTTTTGTTCAACAAAAATGAAACAACATAATCCAAGCAAAGAAAACCAATAAATAGGCTAACTTTGTAAAATCTTGTTAGCCAGTAAAATGTAGGAAATATTAATAAAAAGATAATTAAGCAGAAGAATTGCAACTTGCTTTAAGAAAACTGAAGAATATAAATCCAACTTATTTATTAATTTGAATTAATAGTAAAAATGATTCAATTTACCACCACGAATAGTTTTCTTGTTTAATTTTTAAGCTCCAAGCAGTTTCAGTTATTTTATATTGATATATAATATTTGCCGATGTTTATATTTATATAATCTACAACTGAATGTTGTTTATTGCAGTTAGTTACAATTCATATATGTATATTGACCCCGCAACGAATTTACCCCAGTCAGAACCATTGAATACGTGGTATAATTAATTGAATACCATACAAGAGTCGGGTTTCCTCTCTTATCAGCTGCGCTGTGATTCGTTTTAACAACTTTTTTATACACCCGTATAAGGCAGTCATTAGGTTTATGATTCCTCTAAAGATATATACTTACTTCATAGGAGGAACCGACTTTTAGTGTCGTAAATACTGGTATGTAGATATAGGAGACAGCGAAGCCTTGCAGTACGATGGCTATGGCTATAAACCAGTATTGTGTGCCATAATTATATATCTCTGAGGTGGTGCCCAGTATTGTAACGCCCGATACATAGCTATAGATATATGAGA
The DNA here is from genome assembly GCA_035043565.1 of Drosophila robusta. NCBI lineage: Eukaryota > Metazoa > Arthropoda > Insecta > Diptera > Drosophilidae > Drosophila > Drosophila robusta. Next base: position 1,796,530 of record JAWNMW010000080.1, read on the forward strand.
GCAGATAAGTTGTATATATGTATATAATCATACACATATATATGTATATATCTCACCTCGCTATCAGGCTCATGGCAACTGGAAAAACTTTCAATTGCCGCGATCCCAACAAATATTCACTCATCTTTTCCGAACCAAAGTCATGTTTACGCGCCGTCGCAGTTGTTGGCAAAGTGGGTTCCACTTCCTCTATAGATTTTTTCGTTTTTCTAAACGAAAAGCCCCATTCAATCGAAATACCAAGTTCAGATAAATAACACTCACTTTAGGCAGCCAAAATAAATGCCAGTTCCCGTGGACAGTACAATCATGCCCAGAAATACAATATAGTCAATGGTGCCGAACCTGTAACTATCCGTCTGTAATAAAAAACATGCATTATGTGATTGTTATAATCAGCGAGTTTTATTTTGAGAGGCGCAACAGCTAACTCTTATCTATCATTTATCTCTGGCTGCTACGAATGACTGAAATAAATCAAAATCTTTCAGGCACTTTTACCATGAAGTATAGTTTAGAAAACGAAAAAAATGAATAAATTTCGAAATTTACATTGCTTAAAAAACTAGCAACTAAAAGTGGCCTAATCGAGTGTGCTCGGCTAGGAGATACGCTGTTCTTAGTTCCCAAGAAGCGCACAAAAATTCGAAACATAGTGTAGTTTCGGAAAAATAACTAACTTTTAATTTATATCATGTTTCTAATTCTTATAGTTTACTCTGATTATGAATATAAATATTATTAATGACCACTTTAAATGAGTAATATGAGTAAGCAACGGAAAAACACTGGGAAAATGTTTTCCTATTTTGCTGCAATCAAAAAAAACTTTCTAAATTAATATTTAAAATAAATTTAAATTAATTGGTATTCTGCACTTAGAGTGCGGAACAAATAAAATAAAATCATGTAAGAGTACTCTAGTCGGGAGTGCGCGACTAGGAGATATCCTGAATGCATACACATAGTATCGGAGATATGCACAAAAACCGGGTCTTATCGATAATAAGAAAATTGATAGTAAACTTGATCTGCGTATGGTCTACAAGAACCAAAAAAACTAAACTGCAAGTCTTTAGCTCCAATGGTCTTTGAGATCGGACGAACGGCTCTTGATGCTGTGCAAGAATAAACTTTATGGGTTCGGCGATACCTCCTACTGCCTGTTATACCCTTTTGAACCCATTTTGAATGGTTTCAGGGTAAAAAAATAAATCAAATGCAATCTTTATTTTACGGTATTAGCGTACACTGTTCTACTAAGAAACAGCTGATTAAAAATGTGTTTTTATTAGGTGTGACAACAAAAGTGATGCTAAAAAAACTTTATGTAAGCCAGGTAATGCTCGTTAATCTGCTGGCTAACTTATGCTACTTATCAAGCGCTATTTTTTAACACGAGAACAATTTAACGCCTTTTGATATGCCGTTTGTGTCTGGGGCATAAGGGGACTTTAACCCTTTGCGCAATGAGCAGCCGAAAGATTATCGCACTTGAACTTTGAAACTGACGCTCTCGCGATTGATATTTTGGATATTCTGTCGGGTTGTCCGGCTAATGGGTCATGCTTACCGCTTCCATTTTGAGGTTTTTCTATGTTTACCGGTTGTTAAAGACTTGAAAATCGAAAGCAAAACAAAACAGCGCCGCGAACAACAACAAAAATGTGCTTCACTTACGAAAAACAAAACACAGAGAGAAACACAAAAAAGTTCAAATCAGAGCAGTGGAATCAATTTAGTTTATATAAACTACATGAATATTTATATATGTCCACTTGATATGTTATTAACGTAATTTGGCACTTTGGAAATTGTTACCGCATTTAAAATCGGAGCGGAAAAAAAACGAAAGCAAGTATTTTAATATCGAAAATGACAACACAGAAAGAAAGAAAAAACACAAAATAGAAAGTTGTTCACGTTGTTGGCCGCAAGTTCTGTGCAGCTGCTGGGCGATTCTTTCAAAAGCTAAATATTAAAAAGAGTCGAGACACGCGTCAACCATGCCGATGGCGAGTCCAATTCCCCGACAAAAGCAAAAAAATCCAACCGTTAACAACGTACGCACGTTGCTCAATCCCAAATTGCACTGAGGCCGTCTCGGAGCGCGTGCGTTGGGTTTGGGGGCGCACACTGCTCAAAAGCTTCCTCTACCCGCCATTGAGTATGTAAATGGTGTGTGAGAGCGATGAAAGAGAGCACGCAACGGTTGGAATTTGTGAGAAAGCTTCGTTCGTTTTTCAACAGCCACCTCGAAAGCAAGTGGGTGAGAGGAGAGAGAGTGAGAGCGAGAGTGGCTGTTAGGTTGATCGACATTTAAATATAATGATGCACTTTGATAACAGTGAATTCTTATGGAGATGGTAAAGCTGACTTTAAAATCAAAAATTAATTTTGTAAATGGAAGTGAGTACTTATACAAGTGTGAATTTATTGATATACATATGTGTGCGTTTAACAAATAATATTTGCTATCAACATTACTATTTTCTTTTCAATTAAAGCTTTTTAGCTAGACTTTCAACATATGTATGTCTTATGAAAAATGATTTAAAGCCATTGAACTCATATGTAGATGAAGAAAATTAACGAACTGAGTGGGGATTTCTACTGATCATATAGTATTGTTTCATCTGGAATATGTTTTCTTTAATATAAAAACAAAAAGATCAAACGATTAATTCAGAAGTTATTCAAGAACAAATATAGTTGGGGGCCAAGCGTCGTGTGCTTGTGTGTGTATGCATGCATGAAAGGGGGTTGAAATGTATCTAACGATAGCTCGCAGCTGGGTCAGAATATCTTCAAGTCGGGCACTCCCAACTAGAGCACTCTTACTTATTTTTTTTATATTTATTTCGTAATCAGAGTGAGGAATACCAACTAATTTAAACTTTAAAAAATAGTTTTTATGAATATAGAAAAATAAGGAAACAGTTTCCCAGTGTTTTTCCATTGCCCTTCACTCATTAAAAGTGGTCATAAAGAGCACTTATATGCTTAATCAGCTATAAGAATTAGAAACACTATTTAAATTAAAAGTTCTTTTTTTGAAGCTACATTAGTTTTATACCGATTTCCAAACGCATATAAGATAATTTCACTTCTTTAATAGATATCGCTACTCATTCCAAAATTGAAAAATGAATGCATTTTGTTTGGTATGAATCCTTTTAAGATTCCCACTGACACCAGCTACAATTGAGCTCCCCTCAGTTGCTGACACGCCTTCAAAATAATACTCGCATTTGTCACCTGCGACGACTTAATGTCGCTTTGAATATTACCCATTTGGATGCTAGGGCTAGAATGCGACCTGGCGGCGTCATTCCACGGCGAATGGAGGGCAAAACACAACTGGCCAATGTCGGACTGTGACAGTTGTTACCAATTGGCGCTGCTCGGTTTGGCATTTGGTTACCCCTGCGACGATTGCGAGTAATTAGATTAAGCATACGACGCGTGGGC